>CM069913.1:41026269-41527423 GCA_036172215.1 Camellia granthamiana
AAACAATCCAAAATAATTTTTCTAAAATTAGAATTTATAAGTTGCCAAAAGAAGGCACACCAAGCACCCCCAAAGTATAGCGGTGCACTTTAAGATGCACTTCTAAAATTTTGCCATATGTCAAGCTATCTATTTGCCACGCGTCCCATGGGTAGTTTTGTTTGCTTTTCCTTCTTTAATTCTGTAAGTTTTGAAAGATAGGCCAAAGGCCAAACATAAGAGCAAAAAAAAACTAATTGTATTAATTTACTTATTGTGCTATAAATTAATGGATGTGATAATGGGAAAGAGCAAAAAATAATATAAAAAAAAAAAAATCGTATTCTTTTGAATATGAGAAAGACGAATGAAGCAAACGTTTTTTAAGTGTAGCATTGCACTTCAACAAGCACTTTTAAAGACATATTTAATGGTGTATTTTTTTAATATTAAATTTAAGTAAAAATTTCATTTTAATATCAAGTGTTTTAACGGAAATGTTTAAGGTTTCATCAAATCACTGGTTGATCAGGCAGATGACCAGCTGGTTGACGGCCAGTGTAAGTTTTTCATAAATTTTTGTAAAGAGGTGGTCATTCGAAAAATATCTAGTGGTAAAATATAGCAGCTATGAACAGTAAAATGATGAAAGGTCCAGGCATTCTCAATTTGGTAAAAGATTTTTGATATCCTCAATTTGATACTCATTTGATGAAATCATTGGAGTAAAAAAAATATTAATTTTTCATTAAATTTAAATTTGATAATCCATTTAATGAACTATTCAAGGTGGTCTAAAACTTCACCATGTGTTAAGCTATCTATTTGCCATGTGTCCCATTGGATAGCCTGTTTGCTTTTTCCTTCTTTAATTCATTGTTGTGGAAAGTTTTGAAAGATAGGCCAAAGGCCAAACATGAGAGCCAAAAAAAACCTACTTGTATTCTTTCACTTATTGTGTTATGATAGATGTGATAATGGGAAAGAGCCAAATTTTTATTTATTTATTTATTTTTTATTGTATTCCTTGAGTTATTGTGTTATAATGGATGTGATAATGGAAAAGATGAAGGAGCAAACGTTTTAATCATATCATATAATTAGTGTACGTCGATATCTGAAAGTATGGTATAAATAAAATAAGTGAACAAAAAGAAAAAAACAAAAAAAATAAAGAAATGGGAAGAAAAATAAAAAAATGGGAGAAAATAAAAAAATAAGGATAAATTATAAATACACCATGTGAGATTTGTTTAAAGTATAGATTACTCACTGTGGTTTGAAAAATTACAAATACCCCTTTGTTATAATTTTTATTTAACAGAATTAATTAAAAAAATGAAATTCATAATTGCTCTCATATATAATAATAAATTATCTAAATTATTAATTGAATCATTTTTCTAACATCATTAAAAACTGTTAGGTGTATTTGTAATTTATTGAAAAAATAAAAAGAAAAGAGGGATGAAGGTGGGCAAGAGAGAGAGAAAGTGCATGAGTGAACAAAAAGGGAGAAAAAGAAAGTGGTGTGAGTGAGAATTAAATAAATCTTGATCTCAGGATGAATTTGAAAATTAATCTCAACCATTAATACAAAATGTATCTTTTACACATTTTAACATATTTTAAAAAATAGTCATACTTTATTATATAGATATAATATATAAGTAATCATGTGCCTTTTATTGGCATAGTCTAAAAATATAACATGTGTCATGCTAAAAATTCACCACATATTTATAAACTTGGTAAATTTTTATCTTATTTTAAGTATTATTTTGCCTCTTTGTTTTCTCATTTTTCAAGTAATGTGTAATTATTATATATTGTCCTCTTCATTTTTTCATTTATTTCATATCTATATCTGTACTATATATATAACAGAATGTAGTGTTGTTTCAAAAGCCTTCAAAATGCCATTCTCAAATCCTCATAATTTTGAAAAATACGTGACAACTCTCTTTTTAGTGTATAGCTTTTTTCCTCCCCTCTCAAAGACTTTCAAAACAATAAAAAGCTGTCAAACAAATAAATAAAAGGAAAAAAAAAAAAAAAAAACTCCTACCCTACCACGTTTCTCTCCCACATCAAACAAACAAACAAACAAACAAATAGAAATAGTCCCACTCTCCACGTTACTGTTCTACTATCCACAACTCCTACAACAGATAGATATCTATAAAAAGCTGTTAAAAAAAAAACTTTCACTCTCCCACCTCAAACAAACAAACAAACAAACAAATAAATAAAAAACAGTCCCACTCTCCCACATTCAACTACTACAACAAATAGATATATATATATATATAAATCACCCATCTATCCATATCCCCTTACACTGTTACTTCTAGCAATCCACTACTACAAATATCTATACATGTACTTCATCAACTTCCTTTATTAGCGGTGAACACCAGCAGTCTCCGACTATAACAGTCCCTTACTACAAATATCATTTATCAGCAGTGACCACCACCCCGCCTCTCGATCGAATGCATGTCTCGGTTTTTCTTTTTTCTTTTGCTTTAATAATTTATTTTTTGTTCCAAGCATTTGTGATTTTGTATTTTGACTATAAAGATTGCAGAAAATTGTAGTGTGCATGTCTTCTTTTTTTTTTTTTTTCTTTAATAATTTAATTTTTGTTCCAAGCATTTGTGATTTTGTATTTTGATTATAAAGATTGCAAAAGATTGTAGTGTACATGCCTCGTTTTTCTTTTCTTTTCTTTTTTTTTTTTTGCTTTAATAATTTATTTTTTGTTCTCGAATTATTAGTCAAAAAGCATCGAATGCATGTCTCGATTTTTCTTTTTTTTTTTTTGTTTCAATAATTTAATTTTCGTTCCAAGCATTTGTGATTTTGTATTTTGATGATAAAGATTGCAGAAGATTGTAGTGTTGTTGTTGGAATTATGTTTTTTTTATTAGGCTTATTTTGGACCAACTTTGAGTCCAAATTTGAGTGGATCCCAAACGTCTTCTGCGGTGGGTCCAAAGAAATGACGTGTTCCTTGCCGCATGATAAGTCACACGGTGAAGACAGTTCATCAAAACCATTTATAAGTGAATGGAAAGTTGACATTGTTTTTGAGTTCGTGGAATGGGCAATTAAAGAAATAAAATGTGGGTTTCCTTGAAATGATTGTCCCACATTGAAACTTAAAGAGAACTTATGTGTGTATATAAGTTCTAGGTGGGAATACTTGGGTTGGGCCCCAAGGGGCACCCCAAGTTTGTAGAAGGGAGGAGTTATGGACAAAGTGGGCTTTGGCTCAAACCACCACACATGTGCGCGCACTGCCACCACTATTTGTCTAACCGGTCAGGTCGGTCCTAACATTAAATTTATTTGAATTTTTTCGAATTCTTGCGGGAAAAATTATTTGAATTTCTAAATGAAATTAGTTTAAATTTTGCACCAAATTTTTCTGTCCAAACTGTGCCTCTTCCAGTCCTTTTCCAATAGATTCAAGCAGGTTTTTCAAATTGTTTTGACAGAATTGCACCGAACAGATTCAAACATGTTTCAACAGGTTCAATTCAAACCTTACCTGTTCGGTTCAAACTTCATTTGTTCAGTTTGAAATCTACATCTGTTCAGTTGATTTCATACCTGTTCAGTTGATTTCATACTTGTTCAGACTATCTGAACAGGCACCACTTGCCTATAAATATAGATGCTTTCCAGCAAAATTACACACCCAGAAAAATTTCATTTTCTCTTCCCCATTTTGCTCTCTCTTTGCATTATTCTTCATACCAGTTTTTAGAGAAATTTATGAGAGTGTAGAACACAGGTTCTAGTTCGCTGTACAGATTGTTTGGAGTGGTACTTAAATCTTTGTAGATCATTGTATCTTGGGAGATAGATGCCATTTATTCATAAGCACCGAAGTAGGGTGAATCTGTCTTAAGGACAAAGTGTCACATACTCGACTTGATCAATTTTGTGCTTATTCATTTCGGTAAATAAATTCTGTAAGTAATTTATTTTTATTTGTATGATTTGGTTTCACATTATTTATTTTACACAGACGATTGTTTCAATAATTGTTTCAAAAGCCTTCAAATCCCCATTCTCAAATTCTGATAATTTGGTAAAATACATGGCAATTCTCTTTTTAGTGTATAGCTTTTCTCCTCCCCTCTCACAGGTTGTCAAAAAAATAAATAAAAAAATAGAAAAAAAAACAACTCCCACCCGTTAGACTTCTACTCTCCCACGTTCCCATGTTCATCCTTTCACATGTTTTATACTTTGGATATCCATCCACGTTTTATTTTTTATTTTATTTATTTATTTTATTTTATTTTAAAATCTATAATTATTAAATAAATTAATAAAAAATATAAAATATAAAAATTACAAATATTCAATGTTTATCACGTTATTAAAAAAAAAAAAAGAGCTCAAATATCTGTAACTTAAATAAATAAAAACATATATACAAATTATAAATATCCAATGTCTATCATGTTATTTAAAAAAAAGAAAGAAAAGAAACCCACAAGTTTTATTCCTACAATTTACTCATGCATCTGAATCAGACGTCTATCACATAAAATTCAGTAATATCTATCCATCACCCACCATTCATTGAATTAGAAGTATATCACATAAAATTCAGTAATATCTATAACTTAAATAAATTAAATAAATCCCACTCTCAATGAAATAAATTAATAAAAAAAATAGGCATCCACAAAAAGACATCACTTTGCGTTTATTTTGTAATTTAAAAAATCTTTAAAATCTAACAATAAATCAAAATAAATCATTTTTTCCCTTTGTGTGTTTTTTTTTTTTTTCATGTATAAAAATAATTTGATTACGTTATCTTTGGTTACTTTAAAACTATTGTGTTATAATTTTCTTTACGAAAAGTTACATTAGCTCCTCAGTAGATGCATGTTGTATAATAGTTTTTAATTTATTTTTTTTATGTACTTACAATAAATGATGATACTTACTAAGATTTTTTATTCCTTATCTTTTGTATTCCAGTTTGAATTCTATTGAAGAATAAGATAAGCAAACTTGAGGTATTTCTGCCAAAATATATCAACACCAATTGGATAACCATTTGATATTTTCAGATTTGAAGTTGAATTACAAATTCTTAGATCTTTGGTTGCATACTATTTTTATGAATTCTATAGAAAATGTTATCATGTAGGAGTTGATGATTTCAATGTGCAAAATCAACTATAAACAATTATAGACTCATGTTTGTAGGTTTTTTTAAGCATATTTTAATATGACTAGAAACAAATAGTGACTACCATATATATATATATATATAATAAATATATAACCTGCATGATTTTAGATCTTTGACACATCCTATTTATATGGATTTTACAACAGATGTTATCATGTAGGAGTTAATCATTTCAATGTGCAAAATTAACTACAAACAATTATAGATTATCATGTTTTTTATATGAAAGTCATATGTTACACATCCTTAAGTCATTATCTATACTATAAACTAATAGCATGAGTTATATAAGCTTCAACTTAATACTCTATTTAGGATGGATATGATTTTTAATCGAGAAATTAATCAAACACGACTTAAGTCAAGATGGCTCGGTTGGTAGCCAAAAGAAGAATGCTTTTGACATGGCATTCTGATCATAATGATCCAACATTCAAGATTCGTCTTCTCAATATAGAAAAGGAGGCTTGACATTTGAGAACCATCGTTTTTGCGTTTGAAAAGATTACGAAATAGTGCCTGTCATAGTGGTAATCTATTGACTTCTACACGATAATGTTACATTTCAAATTTTCTTGCAATCTTATTAGTGAGACCATCACATTTTCAATAATCTTTTAAGAATCACAAAAATAATAATATGATCTTATATTATATATTAGGTGTTGATAAAGAATATGAAAATCGATATCGAAAATATCTTTCCTCCAAGTTGGCACGACTGGTGGCAAGAAGAAGATTGCTTTTAACACGATATGATCGTAATGATCCTACATTAAAGGATCGCCTTTGGAAAATAGAAAAGGAGAATCGACATTTGTGGATCACAGTCTTGCGACTCAAAAGAATGCAACGTGGTGCTTTCAGACAAACATGCAGTCGCAATAATGACAATGCTCCTGATGTTAGTCATGTTGGAACTCAGATTCCTGTATCTAATGAATTAGACACAAATGAATCAGAAGTGCGAGCTTCTAATATTGTACCACCAACTTCAAATAGAGCACATCCACTTGGTAATAAACATTTAGCCAACTATGTACTCTATACAAATTTCTTACGGACACTAGAAATTCATAATTATAATCTAAATCTAAATAATTTAAGGTAGTATATTTACCACACGTTCTAGAAGAAGAAAAATTTCAGATCGCTCAAACTTTGGTGGGAGAACAGTAACATGCTCTAGATGTCAAGTAATGATATGGATAGAGGAAAAAGTAAGAGATGCCCATTGAGTAGACCAAAATTTATTCTCTGTTGTCAAAGTGGACAAGCGATGTTGCCTTTGTTGCTAGAAGCTCCTGAATTTTTGCAACAACAGTTTTACTCATATGAGTTCAGGGAACACATAAGGATATATAACTCTCTATTATCCTTCACGTCTATTGGTGGTAAAATTGGTCAATCAGTGTTAGATGGAAAGGGTCCTTATATCTTTCGTATTAGTGGAGCAAATTTTCATAAAATTGGTTCTCTACTACTGGAACTTGGAAAAAGGCCTGAATTTGCATAACTCTATATTTATGACACTAAGCATGAAATTCGCAATAGAATGGACATTATGAATAGGTGTGGTAGCACATCAGGAATTGATACGTCCACATTAGAAGGTTTACAGTCAATGTTGAATGTCATCAATCCATATGTATCAATTTTTCGCATTGCTCGAGACATGATCCGTGAGAATGGTGCTCAAGAATTGCATATTCGCATTTTGAGTTCAAGGAATGGAAGAAAGTACACTAGACTCACTACAATTGAAATTGCCGCATAATTGTTGGTGATAGGTCTGAAAGCACTAGAAATCGTGACATAATTGTTAGAAAATTGGATGGACATTTACAAAGGATTAATGAAACACATCCTTCATACATGCCACTTCAATATCCATTACTTTTTCCTTATGGGACTGATGGATGGACAAGGTCTATAAGTTTTACTCTGGGTACAAACAATAATCGAGAAAGAGTGTCAATGAGAGAGTTTTATGCATTTAGACTTCAATTTCAAGTTGGACAAGGGAAAACGCTACTGCAAGGGGGACGTTTGTTCTAACAATTTGTTGTTGATTGTTATGTAGCTATTGGGCAAGATAGACTAAACTTCATCAAGCATAAACAGAATGTGTTGCGGATTGATTTTTATAGAGGTTTAGAAGATGCTGTGACTGCAGGTGATAATGATGCATCAGCCATTTGTAGGAGATTTATACTCCTATCATCTTTTACAGGTGGCCCACGAAATATGATTCAGCATTACCAAGATGTGATCGCAATATGTCGAAAGGTGGGATTTCCCGACCTTTTTGTCACATTTACATGTAACCCAAATTGGTCAGAAATTCAACAGGAGGTAGCACGCATCCCAAATCAACGCATGGAGGATATACCTGATATACTTACGAGAGTTTTTCGAATTAAATTGAAACAGCTGATGGCATATTTCAAGAATCGAAAATTCTTTGGCAAAATAATTGTAAGTTTGTTTTTATTTGAACTGGTCAATTAGATTTGCTAAATTTAGTTTAAAGTTAACAAATAATATTATTTTTTCTTGAATAGATATTCATGTCATTGAATTTCAAAAGCGAGGATTACCACATTCGCACACTATTTTGACATTATTAGTAGATGACAAGATAAAATCGCCAGAGGAAATTGATGATATAATTTGTGCTGAAATTTCTGATAAGGATGAAGATCCATTAGCATTTCAAACAGTAATGAGGTGCATGATACATGGTCCCTGTGGCAGTGCTAACCCTAATGCCCCCATGTATGGTGAATGGAAAATGTTCAAAACATTATCCGAAGAGTTTTTGCAGTGAAACGAGTATTGATGAAAATGGATTTGCCATCTATAGGTGAATGGATACAAAGAAAAAATACATGGTTAATGGATTTGAAATTGACAACTGATGGGTTATTCCATACAACCGTGATCTTATTGTACTGTATGATGCCCATATCAATATTGAGTGTTGTGCACATAACAAATTGATCAAGTACTTATATAAGTACATACATAAAGGTCCTGATCGTGCAACGGTTATAATTGAAGATAATGTTAATCGACTTAACATTGATGGACAAAGTCGGTGTAGAGGGACTGATGAGGTAAAACAATACTTAGATTGTCAATATGTCTTCGCAATTGATTGTTGTTGGCGTATATTTGAGTTTGAATTGCAAAAGCAATACCTTTCAATTGAACGGTTACAGTACCATCTACCAGGGGAAAAATCTATTCTATTTAGAGACATAGATAACATTCATTATTAATTAGTGGGAGTTCGCGAGACAATGTTTACAAGGTGGTTTCAAGCAAATAGAGATCATGTAGAGGTGAATGCATTAACATATGAAGAGTTTCCTAGCTCATGGGTTTGGAATCAGAAACAGAAGAAGTAGAAAATGAAGGCAACAACAAATATGCATAGGTAGATTGTATTATATACATCCTGATTCTGGTTAACGATATTATTTACGTATGTTGCTTACTAAGGTTCGAGGTGCAAAATGTTATGAAAATATTAGAATCGTTAATGGCATTGTGCACCCAACATTTAAATCTGCATGCCTTGCACTTGGCTTACTTGATGATAATGAGTGGGACACAATTTTGACAGAAGCTTGAACATGGGCATTGGGTGCTCAACTGCGAATTATGTTTTGCTCAATGCTAATGTTTTCTGAGGTTAAAAATGCATATGAATTGTGGGAGAATCATTGGTTTGACCTTACTGATAATTTACAAAATAGGGTACGAAGGCAAATTGAGGATGGCAATATACGTCTCGAAGAATGTGAATTGAAAAATTTAGGATTGCTTGAAATTGAGCACATATTAAATCAGAATGGAAGGTCTCTTAAATATAAGGGAGGAATTAAACTACGATAGCATTTCAGAAATGTAATCTTTTGAATCTTTATATGTGGGATTGAATGATGACCAATTGAAAGTGTTAACACCATAATGGAAGCTTATTCCACTCATCAAGGGGGCTTATTTTTTGTGTATGGTAGTGGAGGAACTGGAAAGACATATTTATGGAACACTTTAATTGCAAAATTTCAATCCAATAAGAAGATCATTCTTTCCGTTGCATCATCAGGTATTGCAGCTTTGCTCTTTCTCGGGGGACGAACTACCCATTCCTGTTTCAAGATTCCACTTGACCTTGATAACTCATCATGTTGTTCAATAAACCAAGGGACATATTTGGCAAGGTTAATTCAAGAGGCGTCATTAATTATATGGAATGAAGCACCAATGGTTAGTCGTCATGCTTTTGAAACTGTTGATCATACATTTAGGGACATATTGAAAAATATAGAACATTGTTCAGAGGATAGGGTTTTTGGTGGAAAACTATTCAGTGTGTTTGGTTTCAGTTTTTTGAAAACTGAGTTTTTTTATTTTTCATGTTTTTTTTTTGTTTTGTTTTTAGTGAATATTTTTAAAATTTTAAGCAACCATTTTACTTTTTTAGATGCACCTTACTTAGATGTATCTAAATAGTAAAATATTTGTGAAAAATATTTTAAAAAATTAATAAATACACAAAAATATAAAAAATGTACTGAATTTTTGTATTTTTTGGTATTTAATGTATTTTTAAAAGATTTTTTTTTTTCACAAATATTATACTTTTTAAGTTTATTTATGTTAGGTGTGTCTAAAACTTAAAATTTTTTTTGCTTAAAATATTAAAAAAATTCATTGAAAATATTAAAATATGGAAAATAAAAAATTAAAATTTTCTAAAAATTGTTTTCTGAAAAACAGAACCAAACAAGCTGATTTGTGCTTGGTGGTGACTTTAGACAGATATTGCCTGTCGTACCTAGAGGTAAGCGTGAACAAATAGTAGAAGCTTCATTACCTAAGTCAACAATTTGGGAACATTGTCAAGTTTTGCATCTTACCAGAAATATGCGTGTTACAGCACAAGATATTTCTAACCAAACGCGTCATGAATTACGTGACTTTGCAAAGTGGATTAAATTGGTTGGTGAAGGGAAAATAATAGGAAGCTCATTTAGTGAAGGCTATGAACCTAATTGGATACAGATACTAGAAAAAATTGTTATAAAAAATGGAGAAAGAGATTTGCACCAGTTAATAGATGCCGCCTATCTTGATTTCATAAATAAATATCAGGATATGTCGTACTTAAAAGAACGAGGCATTTTAGCCCCTAAGAATACTGGTGTTGATGAAATCAATTCTATTATGCTTACGATGCTTCCTAGGGAGATGAAAACTTTTAACAGTGCTGATAAATTGTGTCCAACAAAAAGTGAGAGCAACGTTCAGGACATGAACCCTCCTGAACTTTTGCATTCTTTGAATTTACCAGGACTCCCAAATCATTGTTTGCAGTTGAAAGTTGGAACACCAATAATGTTTCTAAGAAATATCAACCAATCTTTGGGATTATGCAATGGCACTCGATTAATTGTTGATAAGATAGGAAATCGAGTAATTAAAGCTAGAGTTGTTACAGGGCCTAGAGTTGGTGAGAATGTACTACTTTCACGTATTGTTTTAACTCCTTCCAAAAATCATGCTCCTTTTACAATGAAAAGAAGGCAATTTCCAATAAAGTTGGCATTCGCTATGACAATAAATAAGAGTCAAGGGCAAACTTTGAAGAATGTGGGCCTTTATCTTCCGAATCTAGTCTTCTCTCATGGCCATCTGTATGTAGCTCTATCACGTGTCACCTCTCCATCAGGCTTAAAGGTGTTGATTATTAATAAACAAGGCGTACCGGATGATGTCACCAAAAATGTAGTTTACATAGAAGCTTTTAGTGGCATTGATCAATAATTTTGTTCAAGAGTTTCAAATGTGTTTCATTTTCCTAGAAACAATTATTTTATTATTTCTCTTCATATATTGATTGTTTAAAATAAGTAATGTCATCCATGAAAACATATGTTGCATTTGAAATTTACATGTTTGTATTTAATTTAATTGTCTGTACATATACTATGTTTAATTCATACAATTATTTTATTTTATAATTAAGTACCCTTCTCTTTTTTTTTTTTTTTTTGAAGAAACAATTTTTATGTTAACAATTACCATTATAAATTTTACTCAAATAATAATAAATGTCGTTTATTATTAAAAAAAAACTTGACTAACATTATGTAATTGTATGTTAAATATGTTAAATTCATTTTGCAGATAAATATGCGGCCTTATCTAAATTTGCATTGTAGTGATCGTTTGGCCATGCAAAATGCCTTAAATGAATTTGAAACTGTACCGCATAAAGAGGGTTTATCAGTAGAAAATTTTGTTGATTGTAAAATGAAAATATGTCGAGCAATGCAAAAATTAGGGAAAAAAATAAGTGAAATTTTTTTTGATGGAAACAATATTAGACCTTTTACCATCGAGCAGGAATGAAATAAAGAAAACAATTTCTCAAAAGCATGAAATCAAAGATGCCTCAGACTTAATGGATGCTTTAATGGAGGAAGAGCGTGAAGTTCATCCTCTATGGATTGAACTTGAGCAAGAGCGGATGACTCCAAATTTAACGGTACAAGAGCATATGTTGCATAAAGAACAAGTGTTTTATAAGCTTAGGAAAAAAGGTTTCTAGCCCCACATTGCAATATTAGTTCATGCTATGGTTAACACACTTCCAACCTCATGGCCTATTCAAGAAATTCATAAAAAAATTAGAAAGACTTTCCAGACATGAGAGCATTGATAGTTACATTGGAGGAAATTGAAATTGAAAATGATATGATTGTTTACAAGCATTGGATGAAGTGGAGCAATGCATTGGTAATGAAAATATTAAAGTGGAACAACAGCAGCAACAACGAAATAATGGTTGTGAAGAGAATTAAGTGAAACAACAACCCAAAAATAAGGATAATTAAATCAACACTCCTCGTAAGGTAATATATCTATTTTATGTTATTTTATTTCATTTTTAAAGTTTGTTTGTATGTAAAAAATGATAAAAAAAAATGTTAACACTTTTTTATTTTACAAGTACTTTTTGGGACATTTGAACATGATGAGTGACATCTATTGAGTTTTAATTTATCAAATATAGATAGATTTGATTTATGACATTTAGTTTATTATTAGTTTTTTTAGCATATATATGTTTTAGACATTAGGTTCATTGAAAACATCTTATTTATTGTTAATATAGATTATTTCATTAGTTAGAAATCAAGTTTATTATTTTAAGAAAAATAACTCAATTGGATGATTATAATATTTTATGTATATTTGCTTTGAAATATTTTTTTCACTTATGAAATTTGAAAAGATGATCTCTGTGAATTATAATTTTATGAGTTAACTTAAAAATTAATGCGTTATAAAAAATTTACATATTATTAAACTAATCCCGTACATAGCACGGGTTTACCACTAGTCTTTATGGAGAGATAAATGTGTGAGGGTTGGGGAGAGAGAGCAAATTCAAGTTAAATAAATGTGTGTATATTGTACGGGAAAGAAATACACCTTCTCGTATAATCCTGTTGATCAAATCTGCGCTCCTCCGTACGACGTCGTTCCACTACCTGAAAACACAAACGTGAGCTAGCCGGCGGGTGTGTGCCGGAAACCTCTCCGATCCCTAAGTCAGTTAACAAGACAAATAGGCAAAAGTTCTATGTATTCAGGGAGCAAAGTTGCATTACCTCTCCAAAGGTGATATTGGTGAGCTTTTATAAGTTTCGTGTGACACAATCCTAGTAGGACTCTTATTCCTCCATGCAGAGTCCTCCCAGGATTCATACTCCTGAAGGATAATGCTTATCCTCCAACACCCCCCTCACTGCTTAAACCAAGTGAGATGGTCTTATTACAGCCGGACTACCATATAACCGAAGTAAGCAAGGCATATGTGATCTTCAACCAAACGGTACTTAGTCCGGCTCTCCAATATGGCCTAAGTAACTGTTAGTCCGGCCCCTACCTTCCTTTCCCTTATCTCGGCTTTCCCATGCTAAGACCGAGCTATTCATAAGAGTGGAGCCGAACTAATTACTGAAGACCGAATTCCCCACAACACATCCCTTAACCGAAGTAGAAATAAGCCTCATGTGACCGAACTAATTACAACGGTTGTGACCGGTCTAACTCCAAGACTACTTCCTTAGACCGGAGTAACTTATATGGCCTTTTTACTCAGCCCTTCGTAGTGCGGCCCAAAATGACCCACTACTTAGCTTGGCCCAATTTACCCAGCTCGGCCCAATTTTCTTATAAATTACCCTCTCATATATATATATATATGATATCTGCTCACCACTCTTACTTCATATGCAAATAAAATTTCATTGATATGGTTATTCATAATGCTAGTTCTTTCTCTCTATTAAAAATCTATCATAGAAACTCTCTTTAGATGCCACATATGAAAAGAATTTTATTTAGTACGCACCTTTATCTTATTTTAAAATTAGAAGTCAGTAATCTCTTGATATGTCTCTTTATTTCTGTAATTTGCATAGAGTATAGATGGTCAAGATCACACAAGGATACTTTACCATGTCTATTTTTGGTTTTCATTACTAAAGTTTTGACAATTTTAATTTTCTTTTCTCATGATTTTTTTGAAATTTGATTTTGTTTCTCTTTTGACTTCTTAGTTCTTAGAAAATTATCAACAGATGTTACTTTTTTTTTACTTTCATGCATGGGGTCTTTAGTCCTTCTTTTTCTCTCATTGATTTGCTTATTGCATTTCTTACTTTTGGGATGCATTTAATTATATTTCAGCTATATGTTCTTTTTAGTGCATTTATTTATTTATTTAAAATTTTTTATTAATATAATGAAGTGAATTCTATACTCCGTTTGTTTCCAGTTTTCAAAATTCATTTTTCAGAAAATTGTACTTTTTATTTTTTGTATTTTTTTGTATTCACTGATTTTTTAAAAAATATTTTAAGCATTTTTTTTAATTTTTAGATACATCTAACATAAATATGCTTAGAAAATATAATATTTGTGAAAAAAATCTTTAAAAAATTTACTAAATACCAAAAATACAAAAAAAAAAAAACGAAAATTCAGTACATTTTTCGTATATTTGTGTATTTATTAATTTTTAAAAATATTTTTTCACAAATAATTTACTATTTAGATACCTCTAAGTAAGTTATATCTAAAAAATTACTTAAAATTTTAAAAATATTCATTAAAAATTAAAAAAAACGAAAAATGAAAAATTCAATTTTCAAAAAAATGAATTCAGAAAATTGAAACTAAACACACTAAATGCTATTATCGGCATGTGTAATATTGTATATATATATTGTGTGCGTGTAGATATGTTTTTGGAGTCTTTAAAGATTAACATAATTTAATGTTAGAATAATGTTTGAGAGCTCGAATTTGGCCCCTCCTAATCCCCCTAATCCCCAAAACAACGTCGTTTTGGGGATTTTTTTTTTTTTTTTTTTGCTTCTTCTTCTTCATGCTCGTCGCAGAGGGAGAGGGAGAGAAGAAAGGCAGGTCGCTGATCGTCGCTCGTAGCTCGCCGATCGTCGCTCGCAGCTCGCCGATCGTCGTAGGTCGCAGCTCGTCGCTCATCAGCTGATCGCAGCTCGTCGGCTGATCGCAGCTCGTCGGCCTCCGCCTCTGCCTCCGCCTCCGCCCGGTTGATAGTGCCCCTTCCAGTCCTTCTTCTTCCTTCTCTTCTTCCTTCTTTCTTCTTCTTCTCTTCATTTTCGGGGGATTCGGGGGCTCCAAATTCGAGCCCCCTAGCACAGCCCTTAATGTTATTGCCTCTTTAATATTTTTGAGAATTTAGTTTATCTGTATTGTAAAAAAATATTTTGATTTCACATATTTTCAATTATTAATATTATATTCTACCCGTTACCATAATAATAATAATAATAATAATAATAAATTATACCCTATCTAAATATATATAATAATAATAATAATAAATTATACCCTATCTAAATATATATATATATATATACATATCCCAACCGTCAAAACCGGCAAATTTCGCTCCCATTCTCTCCCCGCCTCTCTCCTTTAGTTTACCCTCCGTTTGGTTCCCGAGAAAATTAATAGGAAAAAAAATTGATATGTCATAATTCCAGGCTTAAATTGAACATTGATCTCCCTAAAACTATGTATATTTCTATCTCTCTGTATATATGTATGTATGATGTTTGTATTTGATTGACATGTCTTGTGTATTGATTGTTGTTAGATAAAGGACTCGAAGGATTAAAGGGACAATGTCGAGCCGGAAGAAGAAGGAAGAAGAGAGAATAATTGAAAGGATCATTCGCAGTCTTTCGAAGCTCCCGGAGAATCGGAGATGTATCAACTGTAGCGATTTGGTATGCCTTTTCTTGTTTATTTCAATATGTGTATGAATTTGAATTGCAATAATTTGTAGAATGAAATGCAGCCAATGTGGAGTGTCTGTGGTGGTTGTAATTGAATGAATTGTATTGTGTGTGACAAATGAATTTACAATTTTAAAGAAAAGGAACCTAAAACAAACAAATAATCTATGAATATGTTAATAAATACATTCAAGTAAAGATCAGTCTCTTACTCGGGTTCTTTATTGCGGTCTTTTGTGGTGTTGTGGTACTGACATCCCTTTTTAAATGCTTGAGCTGGTTGAATAATTACGACATCAAAACTTTCACCCATCCAACACTGTTGTAGTAGACCTTGGGTTTGACCCACTAGTCAGGTGATTCGAGGTAATAGAGTAGCAACGATTCCTTTAGTTGTAATGTAACTTTACCAACAAACTAATATCCCTACAATCTTGGCACCCAAAAAAAAAAAAAAAAACACTATTGTAGGATGTGCGAACTTGTTGATAAGGAGCCAATGAATTTTTTACCCAAAGAAGGAAGGATGAAATTGAAAAGTCCTTTGGACGGGTTGTGCGATTATAAGTTGAGTAGTTGAAGACTACTCAAGCCCAGCTATGTCATATGGTATAGAATGTTGGGTGGTTAAGGAACTACATTGCAAAACAATGGGTATAGCTAAAATGAGATTGTGAAGATGGATAAATGGTGTTTACTTGAAAAGATAGGATACGAAATTAATCCAGTCATGGGAAGTTAGTAATTACACCAATTGAAAGGGAAAGACCTTTGACATGATAGATGCATAAGTGACGTAGACTAGCTAATAAGGAGTGATTTGATCTAGGTTGATGTGCCAAAAGGAGAAGAGGAAGGCCAAGAAGAGCATGAGTCAACCCAAGCGATTGAGACTGAGCATTGTTGAGTTGTTGTAATTTCAACCAACTAATTGGATTTTTTGTTGAGAACTTGTGATCATTTATATATTAAAGTCCAGATTTGATCTAGTATAACAGATGATTAAGATACATCAAAAACTCCATTCTTTTCAGAACTGTGTAGTTTATGATTCTTGTTTCTCTACATAGTCCTCAAACTCCACCAAGGCCAGTCAAAGTTCTCCATTTATATATCACTAGATCGCTCAATGCTGACTTTTGGCAAACTATTTAAGACACAAGAAAAGTAGATTCCCAAATATCATGTTCCATATAGGATTGTGGTGCTGTCCATATATAATCATATGTTTATATTTTCGTTATGTAGGATTGGTTATCACAACAACTTGGGAGATTGGAGCGGATATGATCCATAGAATTAAGGCGAGGTGACTTAAGTAGAGGAGTGTGTTTGGAGTATTGTGCGATAAACGAGGATCCACTAGACTAAAAAGGAAGTTCTATAGAACGGCTATTAGACCAGCGATGTTGTCTGAGACGAAATATTGGGCAACTAAGAAACAACATGTAGATAAGATGAGTTTTGCTGAGATGAAGATGCTAAGGTGGATGTGTGGCAATACTAGAAAAGACAGAGTTAGGAATGAGTATATTCAAGAATGGGTAGGAGCAGTACCGACAGAAGATAAGTTGAGAGGGTATAGATTGAAATGGTTTGGTCATATACAACGGAGACCAACAGAGGCAGTAGTGAAGAGATGCAATATAGTAACGGTAGATGGTAGAATTAGGGGAATGGGTAGACCTAGATTGATGTGGACTAGTATAGTAAATAGAGATATGAATCTCCTTAATTGACTAACGAAATGGCCTTGATAGAGTTGAGTGGAGATGAAAGATTCATGCAGCCGACCCCATTTGATGGGACTTGAGGCTTGGTTTGGTTTGGTTTGATTTTATATTTTCCCGGGAAGTACTTGTCACACATTAGTCATGGACTTGAAGTGGGAATTCATCAAAACTATTGGTTATATTATATGTTTTATCCATTGGTATTTTAATTGTAGTTCCATACTGAAGGCTATTCATAATTCTGATTAGTACTTTACGAGTTACAATATTGAGGCTGACATGTTCTTCAAGCAGGGGCCAAAATATGTCTGCACAACTTTCTGGACCTTCGTTTGTTCAAGCTGTTGTGGCATACACTAAGTATTAATCTGTTGTTCTTACATCTACTGTGCACACTTACTTTTCCCATTCATGGTAAGCTGCATGTGATGCATACCCAGATTTTGCATGACATTAATGGAAATATTGATTGTTGGGTTGGGGCACAGTTTTTTTTCATATTAAATCATCGAAATTTAATTCAGATAGATTTTTCTAGGCTGATTGATTACTCTTAATCAATTGTAGTCGGAAATTCACACATCGAGTAAAATCAGTGTCAATGGCTAAATTTAATGCAGAAGAAGTTAGTGCTCTTCAAGCTGGGGGAAATGAGGTGTGCAATGCTTTGAAAGTAGAGCTGCCCTTTTTGCTCTTTTTACTCTTCCCAATCTATCTTCTGATTTAAACCTTTCTTCTTATCATTGGCTGATTTGTTCACCATTTGCTTAGAGAGCAAGGGAAATTTACTTCAAAGAGTGGGATCCACAGCTTCATTCTTTTCCAGATAGAAGGTGCTTCTGCTTTCTTAATTTATGTTCTGTTAGGATACTCTATAAAGGTGACATCTGATTCAATTTTTTTGCAATCTAGTAACCAGAATAAACTTCGGGATTTTATTAAGCGTGTCTATGTGGATAGAAAATTTACTGGGGAGAGAAGTATGGGCAGGCTTGCAATGGTGAAAGGAGTAAGTCTCTTACTCATCAACACATGCACACAACTATAATATTCATTTTATCTGTTGAAAAGCTTTGCTGACCTCATATTGATCTAGTTAATATAGAAAACAGCTAACTGATGATGTTCTGTCTCCTTCATTTCAGTTTCCATGTTCTCTAGGATTCCCATAAGGTAAATTTATCTTCTTGTTAAAAAAAAATCTTTTTTTTTTTTTTTAATACTACAGGGTGACAGAGAGGTCTCCTCTGAGTGGCATTCTATTGAAAGACCTAGTCCCGGAGAAAGGATTGAGGACAGAAGTTTAAAGTATTATATTAATGAAAGAGGAAGTCCCCACTACAAACTAAACACTATCAGATCTTTAGGCCACAGGAATCATCCTGTTAACTTTGAGATAGTTGATGACAGGTTTCGAGATGATCGATTTGGAAGTCATAGGAGACCTGAAATCCGTAGGGCTTCCAATGAACAATCCAGGGCAAGGGGCGTGCCACCAGTTTCTCAAAAAGGCAGGCAGAAGATCAGTCCACCAGAAGTGCACCCTGGCTGGGATACTTTGAGTGAGAATGGTTCCTCTCTTCAGGTAGGCTCTTTTGCCTCATTATGCAATAATAGCATCTTATGTTATTGTGTGTGTGTGTAAGTTGGACAAGGTGTACCCTCCTTTCGTAATGCATTATGGAAAAAAGCGTATTAAAATGTGTAAAATATATAAAAATATATTTGGTGTATGAAAATATGTGAAATGTGTATTGAAATTGTAACTTTTTGGCATTATGTGAAGCTTAACACATATATTATTTTTTATATGTTTTCTCCCTTATTTTGAGAGGAGGGTATTAGCTTCTGCAATTTTGTGCAGAATTATATGAGTTGCACAGAATTCGCAAGGTGAAAATATGGAGATTTTTGTTGGAACCCTGACCGTGTACACCCATTTATCTTTTCGTGATTTTGTCTTTCTGTGATTTTCTTCTGGTCATTCTGATAAACTTAATCATCCATGCCATTTGAAGCTGCAGTGTATGGCACTATACTTGCCCCAGAGGCCAAGTTGTCCGTCCACTAATTCCCATAGATAATGGTGGCATCCCTTATATGATGTCCTCTTTGAGATTATTGATTCTTCTGAAACTAATCATGTTAAAATTTTATTTTGTATTTGGTTGTTTGTGTTTCTCAAGACGACTTCATGATTGAAAACTGTGAAGTTCAAAACTATTGTCCTGGCCCGGTTGTTCTTTTTTGGGAATGATTATTCATTTTCCTATAAATGAATGTCCACACTTATGGGGGTTTGGCATTGGCTTTGTTAGTGTCCTCTTTATTTTTTGGCTTTTTAGAATGTAAAAAACCCAATGTGTTTGGAAAGTTGGTAGAAATTATTATTATTATTATTATTATTTTGTGACACAGGTAAGTCATAAATTTTATACAAAAAAATTAGACATTACATTGAAACTCGATACATGCCAAAAAGGCAACAAATCCTTAGAAAAGGGAAAACCACTCTTAGCTACTAACACAAAACATAATCTACCAAATAGACGCAAATGACTCGTTTGTAATTCTTGCATTTCTCTCCATATAGTGAAATCCGTTGCCCGTGGACGTAGGCGACTTGCCGAACCATGTTAAAACTCTTGTGTTATTGCTTGTTTGTGTTTCCTGGTGTGCCCCCGATCCTCAACAATTGGTATCAGAGCCCGAGTGGTGAAAAATCAAAATTTTTCCGAAAGTGCCCAGATTTCGAAGTGACTGAAATCCATTTTTGAGCATACCAAGAGGAAGCCCTTGAGAAGAGGAGTCTAGAACAGCAAAGCCCAGCCCTAGAAGAGCAGGAATGCACTCTCACGGGCCCTCTGAAGCTGGAGAGTGAAGCCCACTCTTGACATGCGCCTCAACGCCCTGTTAACATTGCTGGCGCGTCAGTCTAGTCGCAGCCACGCGCCTACACGCGCGGCTAGAGGAAGAAGGTGAGTGGCACGCGCATGGGATTGACGTCATCTCCACGTCACGCGCTACCTCAACGCCAGCTCAGTGCGCACGTAGCTGACAGGTCATCGCCACGTCATCCGGCCGTCTGCTTGTCAGCCGCCACGTCAGGTGCCACGCCAGCATGGTTGCCACGTCATCTACCGCGTCAGCCGCCACGTCAACTGTCCACGTCAGGTGCCGTGCCAGCAGGGTTGCCACGTCATCTGCCACGCCAGCAGGTTTGTCATGTGCCTGACAGCCAGCCGCCCAGTCAGCGCCATGTCAGCACGTGGAGGGATGATCCAGTGTTACGCGGCTAAGGTGTAGCCACAGATCTGAGGCGTTCAAACTATTTTGGCTTGATCTGAGCCATTCTGAGTCCGTTTCAGACGATCCATTAGTAGTTTCCAACTATTTGGAATATTCTGGACACAGCCGTACGGTCATTTTTTTGAATCGGAGTTGCTGTAATAAAAAAAAAATCTCAATGGCAGAATCTACAGAGAAGAGATTAGCCGAGTCTACAAGCAACCCCGCAGCTACAAACAACTCTAGGTGTTGGACCCCGGTGTCCCATGCTAAGTTCAAGGTAGAAAAGTTTGATGGAAGCAGCAACTTCGGCATGTGGAGATGCGAAGTTAAAGATATGCTTGTCCAGATGTACCTGCATTTCACTCTGGAAGACAAACAAGATGACCTGGACGGGACAGAATGGGAGAAAGTGAATCTCCTGGCCTGCAGTTTCATCCGACTTTGCCTTGCAAAAGAGGAGAAGTATGCCTTCACAGAATATGATATTGCGAATGAGCTTTAGAAGGCGCTGGAAGACAAGTTCATGACAAAGAGCATTGAGAATCGGCTCTACTTGAAGAAGAGATTGTTTCGTTTCGACTATAAGAAAGGTATTTCGATGAACGAACACCTAAACAATTTCAACAAAATTCTTACGATTTGAAAAACTTGGATGATCACATTGATGATGAAGATAAAGCATTGTTACTATTGAATTCCTTGCTTGATATATATGATCATCTCACCACCACTTTACTGTCTGGTAAAGAAAAGATCAAGTATGTTGATGTTGCAAACGCCTTGGTAAATAATGAGTTCAGAAGGAAAGATAAATCTGCAAACAGGGACTTAGCATCCGAGGCATTGACAGTCAGATGCAAGACAAATAACAGAAGATATACAGCGCGAGGAAAGTCTCGCTCAAAATCCAGAGGGAAATCATCAGATAGAAGACGTCTTGCAAAAGACGAGTGTGCTGCTTGTCGCCAGAAGGGGCATTGGGCAAAAGATTGTCCCAATAAAGACAAAAAAGGGGAAAAGGTGAACGTTGCACGAGATAGAGATAATGGTGAAGGATCAGCCTTCACAGTTTCATCACTTGGCCAGTTTGATGATTGGATTTTAGATTCCGGATGTTCCTACCACATGTGTCCTAACAAGCAGTGGTTCTCGAGCTTACGATAGTTCGATGGAGGAGTTGTACTGATGGGCAACGACCAAGCTTGCCAGACAAAAGGGATTGGAACAATTCGACTGAAGATGCATGATGGAACAATAAGAATTCTTGAAGATGTTCGGTATGTACCAGATTTAACGAAGAATCTCATCTCAGTGGGAGTTTTAGACTTCAAAGGTTACAGAGTAACTGTGGAATGTGGAGTCCTCAAAGTTGTTAGAGGAGCATTTGTTGCAATGAAGGGCACTCGGAAAGGAAATTTATATTTCCTAGACGGCTCTATAGTCACAGGGAGAGTGGCTGTCTCCACCAGCACAGAGAATGATGCGTCAGACACTTCCAGACTTTGGCATATGCGCTTAGGGCATACTGGAGAAAAGGCTTTACAAGGATTGGTAAAGCAAGGCCTGTTGAAAGGCGCCAAAACTGGGAAGCTTGAGTTCTGTGAGCATTGTGTACTGGGCAAGCAAACAAGAATCAAGTTTGGTACTGCTATTCATCGTACCAAAGGGATTTTAGACTACGTTCACACCGATGTATGGGATCCTTCCAAGGATGCTTCGTTGGGAGGTAAACACTACTTTGTGTCGTTCATTGATGATTTCTCAAGAAGAGTATGGGTTTACACAATGAAGCATAAAGATGAAGTATTAGAAATCTTTCTTATGTGGAAGAAAATGATTGAGACCCAGACAGGCAGAAAGATCAAGAAGCTCAGATTTGATAATGGCGGGGAATACACATCAGATCCCTTCTTTGAGGTTTGCCAGAATGAAAGGATAGTGAGACATTTCACAGTTCCTGGAACACTGCAGCAAAATGGAGTTGCAGAACACATGAACTGCACTTTGGTGGAGAAAGTTCAGTGTATGCTGTCACATTCAGGATTGAGCAAAGCATTTTGGGACGAGGCATTGAACTATGCTCGTCATCTTGTCAACAGACTACCTGCTGCAGCACTAGATGGCAAGACTCCCATGGAGGTATCGTCAGGAGTGCCAGTTACTGATTATGATGAGCTACGTATCTTTGGATGTCCAGCCTATTTTCATGTTACAGAATCTAAGTTGGATCCTAGAGCCAAGAAAGCTGTCTTCTTAGGCTTTAGTGACGGTGTCAAGGGATACAGACTCTGGTGCCCTGAATCAAAGAAAGTTGTCACTAGAAGAGACGTTACCTTTGATGAGTCTACAATGCTGAAGCAATCAAGAAAATGATGAAGCATTGAAGAAATCAGTGCAGGTGGAGTTTGAGACTCTAGCAAAGACTATTTAGCCAATCAACTATCCTGAAGAAGTCTCAGTGGATAGCTCTAAAGAGAGTTCAGATGAAAATGAAGATCCAGAGGCCCCACAACAATCAGAACCCATTGCAATCAGGAAAGGAAAAAGGGTTACTAAGCAACCCGGTTGGATGACCGATATGGTAGCCTATGCACTTCCAATCATTGAAGACAATGTTCTTTGCACTTTCAAAGAAGCCGTGCAGAATACAGAAAGTGTCAATTGGAAGGAGGCTATGGATGAAGTGATCGGGTCACTTCACAAGAACCAGACTTGGGAGTTAGTGCAACTTCCAAAGGGAAATAAAGCAATTGGGTGTAAGTGGGTTTACACCAAGAAGGAAGGCAATCCAAGCAAAGACAACATCTAATTCAAAGCCAGATTGGTAGCTAAAGGCTATGCCCAAAAGGAAGGAATAGACTACAATGAGGTATTCTCACCTGTTGTGAAGCACACGTCTATTCGTATCTTGCTAGCTCTGGTTGCACAGTTTGATCTTGAGCTCGCCCAACTCGATGTCAAAATTGCCTTCTTACATGGAAATCTTGAAGAGGAGATATACATGTCCTAGCTGGATGGTTTCAAAGTTGCTGGAAAAGAGAATTGGGCCTGTAAGTTGAACAAATCGTTGTACAGATTGAAGCAATCCCCGAGATAGTGGTACAAGAGATTTGATGGGTTCATGATAGAGAAAGAATACACAAGAAGTCAATTTGATCATTGTGTATATTTCCGTAAGCTTCCAGATGGGTCCTTCATCTATTTTCTCTTATATGTAGATGATATGTTAATTATATCAAAGAGCAATGAGGAGATTGACAAACTTAAGGCACAGTTAGCAAGAGAGTTTGAAATGAAGGATTGGGGAGAAGCAAAGAAAATTCTTGGCATGGAGATCAAGAGAGACAGGAAGAAGGGCACAGTTCATTTGACACAAACTCAATATTTGAAAAAGGTGTTAGACAAATTTGGCATAAATGGGAAAACAAAAGCTGTGAGTACACCATTGGCCCCTCATTTCAAGCTTAGTGCTTCGATGTCTCCACACACAGAAGAAGAACGGAAGCATATGGCACAAGTTCCATATGCAAATGCAGTTGGTGCATTAATGTATGCTATGGTTTGTACAAGGCCTGACATCTCACATGCTGTGAGTATGGTAAGCAGGTATATGCATGATCCAGGAAAAGATCACTGGCAGGCAGTGAAATGGATCCTAAGGTACATACATGGCACGGTTAATCTGGGATTGAAGGTCGAGAGAAATAACCGACTCGGACAAAATTTGGTTGGATATGTGGACTCAGATTACGCTGGTGACTTGGACAAAAGCCGATCAACAACAGGGTATTTATTTACGTTTGCTAAAGGGCCGGTGAGTTGGAGGTCAACGCTTCAGTCAACGGTGGCTTTGTCTACTACAGAGACATAGTACATGGCAGTGATGGAAGCCTTTAAGGAAGCTACTTGGCTACATGGGTTGATTGAGGACTTGGGTATTGTTCAGAAGCACGTTGAGGTGTACTGTGACAGTTAGAGTGCCATTTGTTTGGCAAAGAACCAGGTTCATCATTCTCGTACCAAGCACATTGATGTCCGTTTCCATTTCATCCGAGAAATTGTGAATGAAGGGGATATTTTGCTTTAAAAGATTAGTACTGTAGATAATCCGGCCGATATGCTCACAAAAGTGGTTTCTGGGATCAAGTTCCAACATTGTTTGGACTTGGTCAACATCTCTCGGAACTGAGCACCTTCGGGTGCATGGCAGTGTTGATCCATCACTATGTTGGATACGAGAATCCTCGTCAAGGTGGAGATTTGTTGAAGATTGGGCTAAAGATTCAGCCGAACTCCTCACATGGGTTGAGGGGGTGATTTGTTAGAGATCACCCCATGTGATCATAGGGTGGCAGCCACATGGGAAGGATGGCATCAACTCACTGGCTATCCACATGGTGGGGCAGCATCCAACCCACTAAAGGTGTGGAGAAGGAGCTGGCCATGTGTTAGCCAAGCCCTCCAGCTTGCTCCATCTTCAGTGTATAAATGGAGAGGCTGAGGGGAGAGTTGAGATAGAGTGTATTGTCTCCTTTGTAATTCTTGCATTTCTCTCCATATAGTGAAATCCGCTGCCCGTGGACGTAGGCGACTTGCCGAACCACGTTAAAACTCTTGTGTTATTGCTTGTTTGTGTTTCCTGGTGTGCCCCCGATCCTCAACAACAAATAAGTCCAGAGTTAAGCTAACAAATACACACTGGGTCATAGATTAATATTATATTATGCCCATCAAATCAGCAATCAATGCTCCCAAAGCCAACATGAGTGGAAAAGTTGAGTAGGTCATTAACTTATTTAGTTGATAACAAACGAACTTTTGACTTTTTGACTTATTTAGTCAGAAAAATCAAACTCCACGTGTTCTCGTATTTTGTTAGTTCACCATATAAAGTTGTGAGTACTCAAACTCCACATGTTCTGGTTCCTTTCCTAATATACTGCAGTGAACATTAAGACATAGTATCAAAACAATTATTATAGACCAGATTCTGTGGTTTCATGTGAAAGGTGATGAACATCATAGGTAAATGGATCCACTTGCCCACACGACATGGCATGTCACTGCTATGTCATCCTTTGTATACCCTTGGACTGATCACCACAAGTCTTGATACTAAGTGGCGGTTTCAGAATTTTTTCAATTCTCATTGTTTGAAGATGTCATCACAATAAGCACACTATCATGCACATTTACCAAATGTAGTTCTATAATTACTCTACTTAAACATAGGACACTTATGTCTGTGAAGTGTCTCCAAAGTGTCCTGTGGAAAATAATAATAATAATAAATTAAATTAAAGATTGACACACCACGTGGCGTGTCCAAATATAGTGTCGGTACTTCATATAGCTCATTTCTTCTTTAAAAATTCTAGAATTTACATCTTGAGATCTGTGAAAATTGGTTAAAATCTGGGTATGCTTGAGATGAAATGGTTGCAAAATCTTTGATTTTTTAAACCAATTTCCTTATGGTTGCATTGGCAGTCATGTACTTCATCACTTGCGTCGAATGCTCAAGGTCCATCAAGTGCTTCTGCCAAAGAATTGTCTCAAGCTAGCTCCAAAGTGGCCCAAGATAATAACTCTGGTGTTGGGTCTCAAGCTCTTCAGGTGGAAGCAAAGCCTAGTGAGAGGAAAGAACTTCCAGCTGTAATAACAATTTTGTATTGTACACTTTCTTTTATTTTATGGTATATTTGCCAATGTTTTCTAAATTATATGAATTGAATTCTCCAGTACCTCTTCACTTCAAGATTTTCACCATTCACTTGTACAAAAGATGACACATGCAGTTATATATTCGTAAGTCTTAACCCTGAATCTATAGCATGTGTTATAAACAAAAGATATGAAATCTAAAGCTAACAAATAATTAAATGCCCTAAAGGCTACAACTTTTCAAGACAATGCTTAGTTATAACAAAAGTGAGTCCAAGCTCAATACAGTTAAAGCCCTATGCTTATACAAAAATAGACACAACAAATAAACAAAAGAAGCCTTCAGTTCCAAGTTCCTCCCAAACTATGTTCTTGGCGGAGGCATATCATCAGCACCTGAAATGGTTTTCCACATAGGGTGAGCCAAAACTCAGTAGAAATAATCTAACACAGTATATGAATCTTAACAAAATTATATGGTGAATACATATGCAATGCTCGTGCCAAAACATTTTATATCTCTTTCCAAAACCGTACAATGCCAAGTTAATATCACAATTCATAAAATCATTTCCTTTACAATAGAAAATAGGGCAGTGAGTACAACTCTGGGAATCTATAGGTATGTGTCGACAAGCAAGCTATACAAGCACTACCAAATTGTCATTTTTATCGATATTAATCGGAAGTCTTGACACATAACCGCGTGGGTTTCTAGACTTTCACCAAAGACACACAGGCCAACATAGTATCATAACCACACCCCTACCCAGATTTACCAAGGTATTCACCATTTTTTCTCAAAACAATAAACATTTTCAATGTGTTAAGTATGCAACAGTGGACAATGCAATGGATGAGAAATTAGTTTCAATTCTCTTAATTTTCATGCAATTTCTACAACAATCATAACTATCCTCCACCGACAGTCCAAAACAGATATCTCTAAACAGATAGATAAATTTCTAAGAAAGATAAACTTTCTAAATTTCAAGATGTGAGTGATAATACATATCCAACTCCACCATCCTCATCAATATAAATCAAATTTCATAATTTCAGCATTAATTCCATTTATCTTTACAAAATCATCATTTGAGATCATTAGGGCAAAATTCCCTTTTCTTTATAAATCAATCCCAATGATCAAAACCAACCATTTTATCACAACTCAACCTCATTTACAATCCTACAACCATTTTCAAGATTCCATTTGAAAATCTCTGTTTTGATTTTTAAACCAAAACCCTAGTTTTGTTCAAAAATTCCCAAACCACAATATTGTTTTAGAAAAAATAAATAACTAAGTCAAAAATCATAAGAAAGTGCGAAGAAATCCTTATCTCAAGCTTAGAAGATAAGAGAGAGAGAGAGAGAGTGGAGAAACCTCAATGACGCCGAAAACCAACTTTGTTCCAATTAGAATGAAGCTCTAGATGAGCTTTACCTTTTTAACAAAGGGACTAGGGTGTAAAAATCAACGGATCTAGGTGTATTTGAGTGTAGAAGGTGAGTTTTAGAGAGAGAGAGAGAGAGAGAGAGAGAGAGAGAGAGGGTCTCCATTGGTTTTAAAATATTTAGAGAGAGAGATGAGAAAGTGACTCAAAAAGTGTAACGCCCCGAAATAATTGCTATAACCCATCCACAATATTAATTACATAACAAAACATGATGAAGTAATTATCTTTCATTAATCTCAATTACTCATACAAAAGGGTAACATATGCAGACATACATTCACAAGTCTAACCCTGAATCTATAGCATATGTTACAACAAGAGGTAAGTTATGAAAGTAAAACAGATAATAAATGCCCTAAAGGCTTACAGCTTTCCAAGACAGTGCTTGGTTACACAAAAGTGGATTTAAATCCAATACAGTTAAAGGCCCATAGCCAGTACAAAAACATATATAACAATTAACAAAATGAAGCTTTTGCTCCAAGTCCTCCCAAGCTATTGCCTTGGTGGAGGCATGTCATCAGCACTTGAAATGTTTTTCCCACATAGGGTGAGCCAAAGCCCAGTAGAAATAATCCAACACAGTATATGAATCTTAACAAAGATATTAGGTGGATGCATATGCAATGCTCGTGCCAAAACATTTTTTTTTTATCTCTTTTCCAAAACCATGTAATGCCAAATTAATATCATACTTCATAAATAATTTCCTTTACAATAGGAAATAGGGCAGTGGATCACACTTTGAGAATTTCAAAACAAACACAACCTTTCACGAAAATTTCATCTGTGGAAAACCGTAAGCTGGCACCCATGTAAAAATAGGCTATATAAGCACTACTATTGTCATTTTACGGATATTTAGTCCGTGTGATCGGCACCCATGTATACGCACGGTTTTTAGGACTTTCACCATGGACATTCAGGCCAACTTATTTCAACGAGACAATATATGTTTCCTAAATTCACCATTTTTCTCAAAACGATAAACATTTGACAATACATAAATGTAAGATTATGCTCAATGAAAATAAATGTGAAAATAGTTTCAATTCTCCTAATTCACATGCAATTTCTATAAGAATCATAGTTATCCTCCACCGATAGCCCAAAAACAGATATTTCTAAACAGATATATAATTATCAATAAAGATAAACTTTCAAAATTTTCAAGAGGTGAGTGATAATACATATCTAACTCCACCATCCTCATCAAAACCAATCCAATTTCATATTTCCAACACCAACTGCATAATTTATATAAATCAACATTTGACATTATTAGGGCAAAACCCCTTTTTCTTCCAATATCAATCCCAAGTGTCAAAATCAACCGTTTTATCACAACACAACTTTATTTCCAACACCACTAACATATCCAAGAATCTATTGTAAAAACCAAAACCCTAGATTTATTTCAAAAATCCCCAAAATCACAATATTGTTTAGAAATCGCAAATAATTAAGTTAAAACTCATAGAAGGTGTGAAGAATCCCTACCTTAAGCTTAGAAGACGAGAGAGAGT
Organism: Camellia granthamiana; assembly: GCA_036172215.1. Taxonomy (NCBI): domain Eukaryota; kingdom Viridiplantae; phylum Streptophyta; class Magnoliopsida; order Ericales; family Theaceae; genus Camellia; species Camellia granthamiana. Next base: position 41,055,520 of record CM069913.1, read on the forward strand.
GTGTGGGAAACCCAAAGACACTAAAAATCAACTTTGCTCCGATTAGAACGAAGCCCTCGCCGAGCCTTACATTTTTAACAAAGGGACACGGGTGAAGAACTCGACAGATCTAGGTGTATTTGTAGAGAGATGGTGAGTTTTAGAGAGAGAGTCTCAACTTAAGGTTTTGGAATGTTTTAAGAGAGAGAGAGAGAGAGAGATGAAAAATTCATATAAAAAGTGACTTTTATGGACTGATATATGTGCAGACCGCTCGAGCGCAAGAAGTGTCGCTCGAGCGTCCAGACACAAAAGATGTGACCGCTCAAGCATAAGAAGCTTTGCTCGAGCGCAGAATACAAACTCCCAGAAGTTTTACAAACAGAAGACCAACGCTTGAGCCAACACTACTCGAGCACAATAAGCTTAGCTCGAGCGAAGAATACCACTTTTCAGTACTTTTGCAGACCTGCAAAAGTATTGAGAGTTCACAAAGACCGCTTAAGCACAAGAAGTAACGCCCGAGCGAAGGACAAAATTCTGGGCAACAACAGTTTGAAAAGTAAGCTACCAACGTGTTCTGAACGCAACCAACACATCCCAAAACCCAAACTCAAAGAGGGATAAGAGGAAACAAGACATGAACAACTATAAAAGGAAGTAAATCTCAGATCCTAAACACCAAATGGGTCGGGTCTAAACCAGAGTAGCTATAAAGTGACTTTTACGAACTGATATACGCGCAGACCGCTTGAGTGCAAGAAACACCGCTCGAGCGACCAGACACAATAAGTGAGACCACTTGAGCGAACAAAGTTACCCTCCCAGTATCTCTGCAGACTTGCAAAAATACTAGAAGTTCTCAAAGACTGCTCGAGCGAACAAAGGATCGTTTGAGCAAAGAGGCCAAAATCTAGGCAACAACAGCTTTGAAAAACAAGCTACCAACCTGTTCCAAATGCAACCAAGATACTCCAATAACCAAACTCAATGAGGAATAAGGAGAAATAAGACAAGACAACCATTCAAGATAATGAAACTCGGATCCAAAACATCAAATGGGTCGGGTCTTAACCAGAATCGCTATGTGCATTGCACGATAACTCGTGCCTATGATGAGTTGATGTAATATGTAATTTGAAATAATGTGATTATAAATTTTGTAAAATTCATAATATAGATGAAAATATATAAATAAAACAAAAACTATACTTAGAACATTGTCTAAACAGAGGTGAATAACAAAAACAGTTAAAGGAAATATAGAAGTCGTTGCTGAATAAGAAAATAAATGATTGGCTGAAGTTTAAATACAAATCAAACCAAGACCAACTAAGAAACAAAATTAAAGAAATCAGAGAAGTGCAAAGAAAAAATTGATTGCAAAAAAAAAAAAAAAAAAAAGAAAAAAAAAAGAAAAAAAAAAGAAGAAAATGTGAAACCATAACTAAGGTTAGTTGCGAAACATTTAGTGATATTATGAAAGCTGAATGCATCTATCTATGCATTCAGAAGAATTTAACAAATTTACAATGAGAACCACGAAATCAGTAAAGCGCCATTTGGAAACATAGGTTAAAAGTCAAAAGCCAGCTTTTAACTCATTTTTGGTCACATCACCTCTCACATAAAACAATAAAAAAGGCTAAAAAAACCAAAAAATCAGTTTTTAACCATATTTTCAAAACACCCCTAAATATCCATATAGAAGCTTGAATACAAACCAAACCAAGAGAACCAAAAATCAAAACATATATAAGAATAATGCTTTTTTCTTTTTGTTCCCCCCCCCCCCCCCACCCCCGCGCGAAAATATACTTCCCAAACTACATATCTTTAACCAATAATAACTTTACACTGCATATCCCAAAATGCCAAAATCAGTAAGTATCCATACAAAATGACAAAGCTCAAACTTTATAATATCACCACCTAAAATCCAACAAAAAGTTTCATCCTTTAGGCCATAAATATGACAAATGTTTAGTTGCCAAGATAACAAAATCATAAGCATTAAAAAAAAAAAAAAATCAAAATCATCCATCGGTAATCGCATATAAAACACAAAATATTTTTTGTTCTATAACCATATATAAAAAGTGCAAAAATGCTATTGGAGTGAATCTAATTCATATTAAAATGTCCAATACACCCTTCTTGTGTCAAAATACAATATCAGTTAAACCAAGGCACTAAGTGAAAAAAAGTTCCTGTAGAAATTCCTAGAACCCAAAACTCTACTCTTCAAGGAAGAAGCTCGAAGTTGGCCAAGTGATTTGATTTGTCTATTTCCCTAACTGCATCGAGTGAGGGTGATTAGTACATTAGACATTATTACAAACTCCCAAATAACAGTACCTGGTAAGACATTATTACAAACCTTTTGTTTTGTTTTGTTTATACATTAGACGATTACACATCATAGTTTCCAATTTCTTTGTTAGTAGATGTTGGTATTGGAATTGTATATCTGTGTGTTAATTTGTCTTTGTTAATATGTATACCTTGCACACAATGTGTTTGACAATATGCCCATAAGACAAAACTTCTTATGTTCATGTGCTTTTCACATTTATTGGCATTGAAATTGGCTTTATTTTATTTATTTATTTTTTTTCATATCAAAACATCCCAGACAAATTAACTTGCTTGTTCTTGTCATACCACATGTAGGGGTGGGGACCAAACCAAAAAAAAAAAAAAGGAAACTCGAACTTCTAAAGTTACAACAAAACCTTTAAAATAAACTTGTGAAAATCAATTGTATACTAGCAATTTTCTTTGTTATAAACTTTCATTCAAGCAATACGAACTGATCTTATTTGCCAAATATCAAACTGCTCAATTGAGCCAACATAACACAATTTTAATTTCCAACATAATTCCAATAGGACAACTATGACAACACAAAATAAAATCCAATCAAACAATAATAACACAAAACCAGGAAAAAATTCAGAAGACATAGAAACTCAAAAGTTTTACAAGATACAGTTTTCGAGAGCAATAAGATGCAAATAGAGCTATTAATATGATTTTTCAAATATAATGGGTTGTCTTGATTTCATTGCTTGGTTTCTATGTTTCTTTTACTCTACTCCAAGTATCCATCTCAATATGATGGATTATGGAGTTCGAACAATGATTTTAAAGATAAATGAGTGAAACTAGTGTCACGCCCCAAGCTCCGTGACAACGCCGCACACTCATAAAAGTGAGCATGCAAGGCTAAGAATCCAATCACATAACCCACAATGTAAAATACTCAAAATAAATTCTTAAATTGTTATAATGCTAAAATCCACAAAAATTGATTATTCTCATCGTATGAAATTATCCACCAAGTCTACTAACAAAATCCATTAACAAAACAATAATCCAAGTACTTAAATCATAGTTCTACTCTTGGCACAATATAATAATTTTCCACCAAGTCCACTATTAAAATCCATTAACAAAATAATAATCTAAGTACTTAATCCATAGCCCTACTCTCGGCACTCCCATAAGTAAAAAAAATCCCGCGCAGCTCTACTCTTCAGAATCTGAAAAAAAAATAAGGGTAAGCTAGACAGCCCAGTAAATAACCAACCATCACTGCCAGCTGGATCAAGTATACAAAAATAAATAAATAAATAAATCGATAACCAATAAATATAAATTTTTCTGCAGTTCAATAAATGAACAATTATTTGTAAGATGGTTTCATAGCAAAAAAAAAATAAACAATGTACAATACATTTTAAATGAAAAGCCAACAAGATAATTCAAAGTAATTCGTTGTTCAAATCGATGGTTCGATATTCAGATGGTTCAATGATTCGATTCACAAAACCCAAGTCTTAATGACTATGGTCACTTAGCCCGTGACAAGGCCCAGAACCACACGTAGGCCGGTGGTAAAGCCCCAAAAGAAACTAGTTTCTGTGCCAATAAATAACCCCCATTGGCTAGGGTCCAGATCATAGTCAGACTAGAGTGATGTTCAAAAATTCAAACAATACACGACTTTAAAATAAAATATTCGATATTTTCAGAATAAACATTTGGTACAATTTTCAGAATAGTTTCACAAAATATTCAAATAACTTTCATAATAATATTTGATGTTGTTTTATACTTGACCCATATTTTATTTTAAGAGAACAGGAAAGCTACGAATAAATATTTATGATTTTAAACGATTCGATAGGATTAAAAATAAACCAACAGTGATAGAGGGTTACTTACCTCAAACAGCTAAAATAATAATTCCCAAGCTAATCTCAAATTACCAAGATCCACCTCAATCTCACAAACCTAATAAAATATTACACCGCATAAACAATTATTATGTGCACCCATCTATCTCTTCTTGTAACAACAATAAAATAAATTAACCCAATTGCCTATTAAGAACTCCCATAATTTAGCATCAAAACAAAGCCATCACGGTTCCGAAAATTCTCAACCCATATTATTCTATTGTTGTTTATATACACGTAAAAATTTGTAATTGCTTGTAATCAATCTTGTATCCCACAAACACACCACCATTAAACCTAACCTATCACATATTAATCTCAAACTATGAACCTCCCAAACGGAATACAAAAATACACTCTAAAATTGAGCCAAAAAATTTGAGACCCCCAACAAAGACTACATCAATATTTTTATTTAATCATATATGCCCATAAAATCATCTATTAATATATTAACACTAAAATCATAGATAGGAACACAATAAAATAAATCTTACCTAAGTGATGAATAAAGCAAAACCACCACTCTTATGAGTCCTCCCTCTTCCTTGGTTTTGGTTTGGGTTTCTTTTCTTTAGTTTTAAACTTGTCCAAACCCTTGCTTGTTGCCTTGCCTACACCTACGCCTCCCCTTGTTTGTTTGTGTTGTTGTTTTTTTTTTTTTTTTTTTTTTCCTCTACTACTAGGTCTGCCGCAGCAGCCACCACAACCTCAAAACATCTATTTGTTTGTGTTTCTATGTTTTCAAGACCTAAAGCCCAAGTGGGCCTATAACCCAATCTCCCAAAATTACAAACTTAACCATCTAAGTAATAAAAATTAAAAAAAAACCACCTCATAACTAATTCCTTGCTATTACTAAAATGACCCATATAAATTAATTTAATTACCAATCTATCCAAAAATAATAATATGCAAAATTTGGATTTTACAACTAGAGAGAGAGAGAGAGAGAGAATGAGTGTGTGAAAAGTGAGGAGAGAGTGTGTATAAGTCTATCTATAGTATGAGGGCAAAAATTAGGTTTTGGGCCCACAAATTTGATTAAAAAGGCAGTTTTCACGTGCTTAATTTAAACAGACCGCTAGAGTGACAAAACTTGCGCTAGAGCAATAAATTGGGGCTTGCAGTACATAAGGCTATAACTAAATCGCTCACAAAGAGAACTAATGTCAACATCACCATTTTACCTGTGGATTGATAAAAGCATATTTCAAATTAGCAAACTGATAAATGATCTAGAAATTGAAATCCAATAGTGAACTGATAAACACTTCAAAATAAGGAAAGGAAAACATTGTAGCCTTTGATCGGGGGGATTCGAAACCAATTTTTACTAACATGCTTCATATCCATCTATTGGAGGGCATACTTTCTCCCTCTAGGTAACTCACACCAACAAGCCTTTCCCTACCGGCAGCACCGAACCCCCTTAAACTGCTTCTATCTACACTCAGCTCCCTTAAATTGCTTCTATCTTCTTCCTGTGTTTTCCACCTCCTTTCTCCGCCAAGAACAATCTCACTTCTACCATCCCTCTATCTCTCTCTCCCTCTTCACAACTACTCACACCTATAAATAATCTGCAACTAACCCACCACACTTTAGGGCATTTCAACCAACTCTCTCTCTCTCTCTCTCTCTCGTCTCTAAAATATCATAAATGTAGATATAGTTGTAGAGTATCACAACTCTTAATCCACATTCTACTATTAGAGAGCAAATCTTCAACACAAGCTATCAATTGATGGCAAATATAAGTCATTTCCTTTCCAATTGCTTTGGTTTTATAAAGAAATGATAAAAATAAATAAATAAAATAAACTTGTAAAATGACTGAGTTTTACAAACTTGTAAAGTTGCAAAAGTATACAAGAAGGCTAATTTAGTTTAGTTCAGAGATAGCTTGGGTGACAAAATTGATTTGGGACTCTTTTGTATACTAATTTTGACATGTTTTGTATCAATTTCTTACAAGTTGTACTTTTCTCCATCACTGTAACCTACATCCACCAGCCCTTCTCCACCCACCGGTTACATCCACTCCCTTAAATTGCTTCTATCTTCTCCGCCATCTCAATCTACCAAGCACAATTGCATCTCTCTCTCATTCTCAAATTTTTCCACCACCAATCACACTTATTAATAATCTAAAACTAACCAAAAATCAAAAAAAGAAATTTTGCACCCAAAACAAATTGAAAAGAATGTCTAAAAATGACCACCATGAGCTAGGAGAAATCAATTATCACTATTCAACTTCTATTCATATCAAGTACAAAAAATTATCTGCTTGGAAACAATCAAATATATATATTTAAGTTACAACTTTACCCATTATTTTGATTAGCTAAATGCCCATTGATTACTATATATTCTTACATATTTTTGGGTAAATTACATTGACCTCTCATGCTATAAAGAAAGTATTAATTAGTTGTATTTCATGAAACATGTATAGAAAGGTTAAGTACTATGGTCACATCTGCTATAAAGGTGCCATCTTTAGCGAAATGGAATTGGATTTTTTTTCAACATTTGTCAATATGTCATCTCTAGACATGCAAATAATAGGTTGGACCAATGGGAAGACTACAACCGATTTTATTGGTAAGACTAATGTATTTGTTTCATTCTTGTATTATTTGTTTTTTTTTTCCCTTCTTTTAATTTTTAATTGTTAATATGAAAATCTTCGTACAAGTAATTTATAATTTTCTGCCACCTTTCTTGGCTTGCCAGTTGTTTCACAGCCTTACAATGATATTGTCGATGTCGGAATATCAAAAATCGATGTCAACTATGCCTATGTAGGCTATGGTATGCTACCCCAAACTAGCCCGGTGTGCCCTCTAATATATATATATATATATAAATGTTTTTTTTATTTATTATTTTCTCACTTGATTTATTTTTATTTTTTCATGTTTATCCAAAATATTACTTCCAAGTTTCATTTTCAAATATATATAATTTTATTTTTAATTTTCTCAGAAAGGTTGGACTTTCAGAGATCAGATTAACAAATTCACTTCGACCACGCAAGATACCTTGACTAAAATATTCAACCAACAAGACCTTGTAGAACATTTGAAAAACTCAATCTTTATATTTTCTTTGGGAATAAATGACTATTCCCGCATTTATCTTCCCTATAACAATGGTACTCCCAGTAAATTTGTGCCCGACACCTTTGCAGAAAATCCTTCTCAATGAACTATCTATAGGTCTAATGATAAAATGCATCATGTTCACACCACCACCTTAAGTGATCATAAATTGTTTTATTGTTTTATGAATTCTTTTATGCAAATCATGCTTTATAAATTATATTAACAGTTCAACTATGTTATTTATTTTATGAACCCTATTTGCTAAAAAATGAAAATCCATGGATATAACTGTTTATTAAATATATTTTTGAGCAATTATTTTATAAGTACCAACAGAAGTCCCGTGCCTTGGGGGACTTAAATAACTATTGACCCTCTGATTAGTCACTTGTGACCCTCTGTCTATCATGGAGCCATTGACCTTTTGTTCTGTTCTGTACCGTGGTTATGATTATTTTACTTATATGATTTCTACATTATGATTCTGTTAGTTAAAATGATTTATTTATTTGAACCAAACTATTCATTGTTTAGCCTAAATAGTTATCCATGGTGATTTGTATACCCTTATGCTCTTAGTATAATATTTCTTACTCTGCCATGTGCTTATAATTGTTAAACCCTTTCAAGTGAAGAACTTAAGGAGGAATTGTTTTACCCCATTAATTAGGACCTAGACTTGAGATAAATACTGTGTTTTTTTTTTGTTGTAATTATTGTCTGACTCATGTTAAATAAATTAAAGTTCCAAAGTATGCTTTAAATATTTTTGTGTACCTTTTATTTTATCCTGCTACATTATTTAATTTGTTTAATCTAGAATTAATCCTTGGTAACTTTAGAAATCAACTAGTTGCGACATCCAGCCCTAAGCACCAGGGTTAGGTCGTGACACTTGGACTGTCCATCGGTTTGAGGGTGATACGCGGTACTAAAAGTCAATTGGGTACCCATAACATTTTGCAAACTCTGCCACAACCGTGCGGTAAAATGAGGGTCCTTATCTAAGATAATGCTTGCTGAAACCCCGTGAAGCTGGACAATCTCTTGAATATAAAGCTCAACTAAGAAATCGACCGAATCCCCCCACATATATAGTAAGGAAATGAGCTGACTTAGTGAATCCACTACCACCCAAACCGCATCGTTACCCCTTTGTGTTCTAGGATGGCTCGAAACAAAGTCCATAGTGATGTGCTCCCCACTTCCACTCAGCCATAGGTAAGGGTTGTTGGCAAGTTAGACACTTAGACATAAACAACGCTACATATTGCTTCATAGTCCTCCACCAAAATTGACGGCTAAGATCATGGTACATTTTTGTATCTCTCAGATGCACCGCAAGGTGTAAATGATGGAATTCCAGAAAAACTTCGTCTCTACAGGATTCTGGTACAAAAAGACGTTCTAAAAATGGAACACTTGAATCAGAATGTACCCTCAACCCTTTTTCTTTCTTCCTTTGGGAGATCTTCCCTCGGATTACCTCCACTTCCGGATCACCTTGCTGAGCTTCTATAACCTGTGTGATGAGTGTTGGTTATGCAAGAACTATAAACAAATTGGCATGCTCAGGAGACTATGCAAGTCAAATTCACCGAGATCACCCAACATTTCCCACTATATAATAACAAGACTAGCAATGGTACTCACGGATTTTTTAGTCAAGGCATTTGCCACCACATTGACCTTTCTCGGATGATAATGCAATTTAAAGTCGTAATCTTCCATAAATTCCATCATAGGTTCAAATCTTTTTGAGAGAATAGATTCTTACGACATTTATGGTCCGAGAATACATTAAACTTCTCTGTATAGATAGTGCCTCCACGGTTTTAAGGAAAAGATAAATGCTGCTAACTCTAGGTCGTAAGTTGGGTAGTTTCTATCACGAGTCTTCAACTGACACGAACCATACATCACAACCTTACCCTCTTGCATTAAGACATACCCCAAACCTTCCCTAGAAGCATCATAGTAAATGGTGTAACCCAACCCTTTCTCTGGAATAATCAAAATAGGTGTAGTAGTCTGCTTAGACTTCAACTCTAGGAAAGTTTTCTCACATGACTCATTCCAAACGAACTTGACACGTTTTCTGGTTAGTCTAGTCAACAGAGAAGTTAGGGTAGAAAAGTCTTTCACAAACTGTCTATAATAACCATCTAGACCTAAAAAGCTACGAATCTCAAAGGCGTTCTTTGGTCACTCCCAATTTTACATAGCCTCAATTTTTGAAGAATCCACTATGACCCCATTCCCAGAAACTACATGACCTAAGAATCTCACCTCGAAAAGCCAAAATTCACATTTCTCATACTTAGCATATAACCAATGTTCCCTAAGCAACTATAAAACAATACGGAGGTGTCCCTCATGCTCCTCCTCGGAAGGTGAATAAATAAGGATGTCATCCACGAAAACCACTACAAATTTATCGAGATATACTTGTAAGACTCGATTCATTAAGTCCATGAAAGTGGCAGGGGCATTGGTCAAGCCAAAAGGCATTACAAGAAATTCATAGTGGCCATATTGAGTACGAAAGGTCGTTTTTGGAATATCCTCCTCCTTCACCCGCAACTGATGATAACCCAACCTTAGGTCTATCTTTGAAAAACATCGGGAACCTTTAAGTTGGTCGAAAAGATCATCTATTCTAGGCAATAGATAGTTGTTCTTAACAGTGACCCTATTCAACTTGCGGTAATCAATGCATAACCGTAATGAACCATCCTTTTTCTTAGCAAAGAGAGCTAGTACTTCCCATGGAGAAGTACTGGGGCATATGAAGCCCTTGTCTAATAACTCTTGTAGTTGCTCCTTTAAAATAAGCAATTCTGTTAGCGCAAATCTATATACCACCCGGTGTGTACACACTGACTCTCCTATGGTAACAGTTTATAACGGCACGGTAGGAGGACAACCAGTCCATGCCGAGGATGACATCAAAACCTGACATATCTAATAACACAAAACTGAAAGGGAGTCAGCTGTAGCTAGTTTTTTGAGCTCCTCGAAGGGATTTAGTCTCCTCGGATGCGATTCCCTACAGCTCGGACTCCCGTGGTTCTGAATCTAGTTTCACAAGTGCAATGTGAAACAGAAAAAAACAAATGAGAGTTCAAATCCAGCAAATCTTAGAGAATCCATTAATCATTAGAAATGCCAAAAATGGACAGCATTACTAGATTTCAGAGTCGCTACCTAAATATTTTTGAAAAATTTAGGAAACCCGTGACTCGTGCCAAAGGCCACTTGTTCGTCATAACCAAAGTGTCTCGGTTAGGGAACTTAAGTATGAGAAGGGAAGGTCATGAATTAAGCACCTCACTCACCCGATCAAAGATTGGCCTCTACTAAGTCATGATGTGAATTTTATAGGCATTATATTCTTATGTTCTGATTATTTGTATACTAACATTACTATGTGAAGCAAACAAGTAAAGACCACGTCACTTACTTCGGAATGCTTTGATTTCATGCTTTTTTGAAAAGAGTTTTTGAATATGTGCAACTCAAAGGAAAAGTGAGCTCATATGTACAATAATCAAAGTCATTCAAAGCTAAGAAAAATAGCATTCATCCACAGGCGTTCATAGAGATATTTCAAGTAAGCGAGTAGCCTCATGGTAGTATGCTCGACATAGTAACACAAACACACATATGATATGCTAAAGCAACAATGCTCATTTAGTACTTAACCGTAGCAAACCAAAGAAAAGAAGATAGTTAGAAAAAATGCATAATCCTCCTAATATGCAAAATGGCTAATGGAATGCGTATAAAAATGTAATTACTAGATTTGGTTATTAACATGACATGTGAATCAACTCAAAGCATGACGTAGTGCACGTAATCAAGTAAGAAATGATAACAATATCAAGTATGATGAGCCAAACCTTAATGCATGCAAAAAAAATAGATACAAAGCATGATAGTGATAAAAGAAAATATGATACTATACAACCATGGTAAGCATTTAAATAAAAGGGAGAAAGAAATGGGGGTTGGAAGACATACATCAAGTGTTACAAATTTGCCCTCGTATAAGAGGGTTCGAATGTCCTAATGAACTAATTATTACAAACACAAATGAATGAACTAATTATTACAAATACGAAGTTCAAAGCGACTAATCTAAAGGAATTGAATGAAAGGCGAGGGAATCACGTGCACACAAGCAAGAACATCCTCCGGGAACCTCTCTGCTTGCTGCCAGAAATTATCCTGTTTGCAGTTAGAAAATAGTTTTGTTTTGATCTCAGGATCTGCTCTGTTTTGCTAAAAAAACACCGCTGTTGTACAAATAAGGTGGACGGTTGGCCTGATGGACTGGTCGGCCGTACAAGATGGTGGTTGGCCGGCCACTTCTTCTGGAGAATGACCTGTTGCAACAGAACTGGAGCAGAGAAAAAATAGAGGGTTTCCAAAGGATGTTCGTTTTTCCTGTTCCCTCATGTCATGAAGATTTTCAAGAAGAGAGTAGGTTTGCTTCACAAATCATCAAACATCCCAAGGGTATTTAGATGATGATTAATGAAGCAACGGGCCATAAATCAATGAATACAAAGCTAAGGCAAATTAAGAAGAGGAAGCATTCAAAGAGATAGCATGAAACTTACTCTATCTCATGGAAAATAAAGAGAAAGTGAGTACTCAAATTTGAGAATAGGTTTAGAGAAAGCCATTCTTGAAAATAAAGCTTACAAATAAGAGATTACTTCATTGAAGAAAGCAAAGAAACTTTTCTTCCTACTCATGGAACATAGATTGAAATTCATTTCCATATTTCAAAAGGAACTATAAGAGAGTTTCTAATACTTCCGATGAAAGGGCTCTCATATGGCTTCAAAGCAAAAGCAAAAGCAAAAGCTAAAACGAACAAATGAATGAAAGCTATGAAAAGTTGTTGCAAGCTCATCTTTCTACTCATGGAATAAGGATGAAACATCAATTTCCATGCTTCAAAGATGGAACTAGAAGAGAGTTCACAACAACTTTGAAGAAGAGAGAGATAAACAAGAATCAAACTAACTACTTAAAGCTTTAAACACACACACATATATATATATATATATGGTCCATATTCATACAAAACTATCTAAAACTGTGCTGAAATTGAAGAAAAAGATATATGAAGCATGAAGAACACTAAGGTGTCGTTTGGGAAGAGCTCATTTGGGCTCTTTTGGCTCTTTGAGTCACAAAAGACAGAATAGGCTATTTGAGCCACAGCAGACAAAACATCACATCCAACCCATAATCATTACATTCTTCTCTCACAAAAAAAGTCAAAAAAGTCAAAAAGCCAAAAAACCCTTCCCAAACCAAGCTTTTGAGCCCAAGCTCAAATAGCCAAAAAAGCTAAAAAGCCAAAAAGCCAACCCACTTCCCAAACGGAGGCTAAGAAAACATCACTAATGGATAAGCCTATGGAAGAGTGACTAACCCTTCCACCTTCAACAAGGTTTTAAATCACATTTTAAAGCCTAAAAACACTCTGAAAATCAGTACATTATGACAAGAAAAGAAGAGCAAAGAGTAAAAAAAAAAAAAAAAAAGTGATGAAAGAGAGTTCAAGGATCAACCTCTTGAAAAGAGAAAGAACTTCTTGATTCACAAACTTCAATCCAAACACCCTCAAGTATCTAAAATAAGGTTCAAAACCTCAACAAAAAGCTTCAAGTTTTAGCCTCAATGGTGTATCTATAGTGGATCTATAGTTAAGAGGGTATAGAATGCTTTGTATGCCTTTGGAAATGTTTGCTCACTAAGTTTTCTAACCTTAAACTTAGAGGGGAGGTGCTGTATTGATAGAATTTCAGCTTCTCACATTGGAAATATCTGCAAAAGAGAACAGTTGGCCAAATCCTGTGCATAGGAGCAGCTTGCTGCTGCTGCAAAATATCTGCTTCGCTGAACATGGTCGGCCAACCAAAAAAAAAAAAGAAAAAAGTGGCCTGCCAGTCAACTTTTGGTCTTGCTGCTCTTTGAGTGGTCAAGCTAGAAAAAACAGGTTTTGGTCCAAATGAGGTGCAAAATTTGGGTTCGAAGCTCAAAACAGAATTCTTTTGCTAAAGATTCGAAAGATTGTACAGTATAACATTTCATCATCAAGTGTTCGGAATGAAATGCCCAACTCTTAGGGGCGGTCAAAATGGGGTGTCTACATCGGTGATCAGCGACTTCAATTGCACTCTTGCGACATCCCTGATTCAAGACAACTTTACCCCCAACAGGTGACTCTACTATGAACGGAGATTCTAGTTGTTCACTTTCTAACCCCAAAAATGGATGCGAATGCAGATGCTATGAATGAGTGTGATGCTCTAGTGTTTATTAACACATTGGCCCAGGTATTGAAAATAAGATATGTACCTCTCACTACCAACGGCCTAAATGAATGGTTGGATGGGGTAATGGCATAAACTCGCCCATCTGGTCCCTGCTTGCTCCGATCTCCCCTCTGAATGTAAGCCAGTTGGACTAACTGTGCGGAAGTGGCCCCTTGTATCACCCTAGATGCCTGTCCAAACAGAACTGGCTGATAAGTTTGCCTCTGACTCTGACTTGACTGAAAACCTCCCACTGGTCGGAACCCTAAAGCACTAGTCATCCTGGCTATCTGTGGACAAGATCCCTTTGTATGACCAGATTGGCCACACTGATAGCAGATAGGTGATTAACCTCCACCCAGTGTCTGGCTCTAAGAATGAGCCGAAGTTTGGCATTGTTGACTACCCCTTTGGGGACATGCAACGGACTTATGGCCTTGCTCACCACACCGATAACAAGTTACTCCACTTTGCTCGACACTATCCCTACTCTTCCCTAGCCTAGGAATCGATGACATGACCTGTAGAGGTGGTGACTGAAAAGACGACGAACCCCTTGACTTTTTGGATGATCTAGTATCCCCCTAAGACTTTGAAAACCCTTGCCTCTTATGCCATTGCCTCTTTTCTTTAGCCTCCAACATTACTTCCACATGTGCGGCAAACTCTACCAACCTATCATAATCACAAATCATATTTCCCATCACTTTCATCAAGATCCCTAGCCTCAATCTTTTCTCAAACATTAGGCACCAACGCTCCTTTGTTGCTAATAGGTCAAGTGCAAAATGAGATAGACTAGTAAAGATAGCCCCAAACTTTGCTACGGTAGATTCAAATTGTTCAAGCTTCTCAAATTCCCTCATTGGATGCTCCTTTGTAGCAGGAGAAAGGTATTTCTCTTGGAAGACATGTGAAAATGCCTCCCAAGTGTGCTTAATTTGGCCCTTTGAGTACTTCCACCATAGGCTTGTGTTCCCCTTCAACTGGTAGGTGGCAAGCACTACCCGAAGTTCACCCTCATGGATGTCTAAAATCTCGAAAGACTTGGTGATTTGATTTAGCCATTCATCAGCCTTCAATGGTTTAGTGCCGCCGTAAAATTTGGCGGGGTTAGAGCAGAAAAACTCCCTCTTTAAAAATGAAGTTCTAGACTCTCTTTCAATAATCCTAGCCGCTTGTTCGGCTCTAAGAATATCAATGGACTCTCTAAGAGTCTCGACCATCTCTTGGTCTAACGCCCCCATAGCGTCTTGGGCCGATGGAGTGGTCATATTATTTTGAGCCACTCATTCTTCTAGATGAGGGATTTCCGGTTGGGCTAGAATGCACCAACTGCCTCAGCGAGGTCTACCACGGCCTTTGCCACGTCCAGACATCCTATATAAGAGTAGATGTAAAATAGAATTAATTCATAGTTCACATACTAACACACCACCTCACACATTACTCCCAATTAAGTCTTGATTTCACTCCAAACACATGGGCGCACGAACAATTAGGGCACATATGAGTCATTCTCCTAAGATATCAACTCGTTCCATGACACTCAAAGATTTCCAAGTGGAAGAGGCATTTGTTACCCAAAAAGCAACCTAAGAGGGGGGGGTGAATTAGGTTTCTACAAATTAAAAATAATAATACCCCAATAAAATTAACTACTAGTACAACAAATTATTAACAAGCACAATGATGAACTTAGCAGTAAATGATCAAGCAAAATAATAATGAAGTGTAACTAACATACAAGGTAAATCAAATGATTAACACATGAATATTAGATAGCTATAGTAGTAGTAGGAAAGTAAATAGATTAGGGAAGATGAGACAAACAGATTTATAGTCGTTCGGCTTCAACCAAGCCTACATCCACTCCTCAAGCTTCACTTGAAATTTTCCACTATCTTCTAGCTTCACAGGGGTGCTAGCAACCTCTTTACAAATGGAGCAATCCTCCACGGATTTTACACAGACTTTACAAGCCCAAACCCTTGCAAATCTTAGGTGATTCACAATCACTCTCAAGATTTCAAGAACACAGTGTTTGCAACACTTTTACAAGCTGAAATGGTATTTTTGCTTTCAAAGAAAGCTTACAATAAATATCTCTCAAAGATAGATATATAAAATGAAGCTTTGATTTTTCTGTAAATCTCACACAGGAAAGATGAGTTTAATGCTACAAGGCTCAGTGTATAATTTCTGAGAATAGATGTGAGTGATTATAGATGAAAAAATATTTTCAGGTTTTTTGTAACTTGTTTACATTAGAGACTTTGGTATATATAATGAAAATTATAGCCGTTTATAGCCGTTGTATTCATTTGAATTTATAGCCGTTTATAGACGTTGTAGTCATTTGAATTTATAGCCGTTGTACTTCTATCATTACCAATTTGAATATCTTCCACTCCATCATTACAAATTTGGATATCTTCCACTTGAACCTTTTGAACCTTTATAGCCGTTTATAGCCGTTGTACTTCCATTATTACTAATTTGAACCTTTTGAACCTTTTGAACCTTTTGGCCTGTTGCTGTACTAGGCTGTTTGAACCTTTGTTTTGGGCTGTTTGAACTCCTGATTTAATCAAATATTAAATACATTCTAATAACATTTAGGATAAAGGTTTAGGTGAGAAATAATAGGACAAAATAAATTTTGATTCTATTTTTCTCTTTCAAATAAATCATCAAAATAAATTTTGGATTCTATTTTTCTCTTTCAAATAAATTAAAACATAATTAAATAAATCATCAAAATAAATAACTCTAACAGCATTGATCAGGTGCCTTTCCAAAGGGACTTCGATGGTTGCAATGGACACTAGTTATATCCTAGAAACTTGGCCCCATACCCAAATAGTCACATAAGCACGTAAGCATCCAAACATGTAAGGCAAAATGTCCCATCCTAACATGATAAACCCATTATGGCATGAGCCACGTCCCACGAGCTCTAAGTATTCAAACTCAGTTAACTTTGATACCAATTTGTAACGCCCCCAAATCTAAAACTATAATTATCCAACACAACTGAGATGTACATATAATATTCAACTCAAATTCACAATAAATCTCAAATTTTCTCTTTTTCATTGAACTATAATTCCAAGGTTACAAAATACATATTCAAGTTTTCACAGTTCAAGAAGATAGAGAAAGTTAAACAAATGCCCTATGGCTTACAATATTAAATACATGGCCTTTAATGAACAAAAGGGGCCCTTGATCTCAAAACTATATAAAAGTTCAACAATTGCATTACAAATTCAAAATATCATTGACTTTTAAACAAAAGAGTTGGTCAGCTTCTTTTTTATTGGGGTAGTTACAGTTCACCAAGTCCTGAAATTTGTTAGATAGGAATGAGTAATTGCCTAGTAGAGAATATATTTAACCACGTATATAAACATTTGATTTAAATTATGCATAACCATATTCCTTTACTTATGGACATTAATTTCCCAACCTCATAACCTAATACACATCATTCCATTTAACTCCACATTTTTCGGTCCTCACACGGATGGCCAGTAGGCACCTCAAGTATTCCACATTTATCGTCCTCGCACGATCAGGCATGTGGACACCTCAACATTGCTATATTTGTCGTCCTCACATGACCGGGCAAGTAGGCACCTCAATACCCCACACGGGTAAAACCATATCACACAATAAGTAATAATCCAAAAACTCAAATCTCATCTCAACATAAGGGATCTTAACACATATCCAATTTACCCATTAATTCCTCTCTTATTACCCACCAAGACCCATGAACAACAATTAGGGTTTCTCAAGAAATTTTTAGTTTTCCAAAATTATTGATGTACATTATTTTTAATTAAGAAATAACCAAATCTCCCACAAATCTTAAGACAAAACTTGTTATCACTATTAGTATATATACATATCACCCATTCCAAATCACACCTTCATATCATGAGATTAACACATATTCAAACCAAAACATAGATCTACATAGGTAAAAATATTCCTACCTCAAAGGTTGTGAGAGAAGAGACAAAGATCCAAGGAGTGGGCTTGCGAAATAACACGATCCAATTGGTTCAATATGTAGCTTATGGCGAGATTAACAACTTTGATAAAAGGACAATGATGAATTCTTGCTAAAAATGGCTAAAATATAATGCTTTGATGCTAGGGTTTTCGGAAATAGGTGTTACAGAGAGAAATGTGTGAAAAAGTGAGCCCAAAAAGTGTTTAGATCGAGTTTTAAAACTACTGTTTTGAACAGATCACTCGAGCGAATTTTCCACCACTCGAGCAAAGTGCTCAAAAACAAACAGACTACGCGAACTAAATTTACACTGCTCGTGCGGTATACACAAGCACTCAGAAGTTTTACGGAGTTACAGTGAAAATACTAGGAGCCTCATTTCTACGCTCGAGCGACCACAAATGCCATTCAAGCGGTCAGGCCTGCAACAAGCAAAATACTAGGAGCTTCGCATCACTGCTCAAGCGACAGATTGACAGCTCGAACGGTCTCCCAGAATAGCTTGTTACCCAATTTGTGTTCGCGATACTGGAAATGGAAGTTGATTTCGCAACTTCTTGGTCCACTTTGACAGAATCTGAGATTTTTCAAGTGCTTCGACCCAGAGAGGACCAGAGACAAACTTGAAATATGAGATTTCCGGATGCTGCAAACCAAATGTTAATGAATAAATCTGATCAGTTTGCGAACCTGACTTTGATTTCAGAGAGAAAAACTAGTTTGCAATACAAGAAACAAGATTGAGATGGCTTCAGATCGAGACTACCAAATCTAGGTTAGTCCTTGACTGTGAAGTCGAATCTATGGCTTCAGATCAACTCGATCAAACTTGTGATGACAACTTCTGGTGGGACGATCTAGGGTTTATACCTAAGAATTATGGTTTAAATCCAAAACCAGGTATGTTCTTCATTTCTAATTGAAGAACTGTATGTACAATTAGGAACAATTAAGTACAAGATCTATAGCTCTGATACCAAATAATGAAATCCAAATGCAAATGAAGATCAAATTGAGAGAGAGAAGACAAATGCCCCAATTAGAGGTAAAACCCCTAAGGGCTAGAGAGAGAAACTAAGCTCTACTCCAATCATAATGTATATTCTTTATTCCAAAACTAAGTACAATATTTATATGCAGACTAAAATGCATTATCTAGTAACCTATAACTATTGTTATAGGCCTCTTTAATGTCCTTACATGACATTTATGTTATATAGTAATGATGTAACATCATCATTACTCTACCCTCCTCTCGAGGTCTGCCTTTCTACTTTGCTTATCTCCTCCATCCCTGTAATGACAAAAAAATGTGTTAAGCATTTGATTTCTGTCAAGGAAGAGAAATATGGAGTATGGAGCCGCTGTCGCTTTCGAGTGTAGCATATGTTAAGCACAGCATGCCGGTAATAGACAGGTCGAACCTAGGAGTATAAAAATGGCCTGTGGCCCGTAGGCGGGAAGCCCGCCCGTGACCTGGGGTGGGCCCGGCCCATTTAGGCTCATTTGGGCCTGGGCTCGAGCCCAGCCCGAGACCCTGGGCCTAGGCCTGGGCTAGCCCATTGACCCGCTTAAGGCCCACTCAAGGCCAGGCCCGGCTTGGCCCAGCCCAGGCCCAGTGTCTTTTTTAGTGGAACATAATAAAATTTTGGTAAAAAAAATAAAAAAAATTGTTCAGGCCTGGCCCAAGATCGAGCCCAGGCCCAAACCCAAACCCAGACCCAGGCTCACCGGCCCACCCAAGGCCCGAATACCCCTTCGGCCTCGGCCTAATTTTTTGGCCTGTGGCCCGACTTGAATTTTGTGGGAGCTCGCGAGGCTCGACATGGGCCGGGCCAGGCCCAATTTACATCCCTAGTCGAACCTGCCGCAAGCAAATATTGCTCTCATAAAGCTTTAAAAAAGGAATAGGAAAGCTTTTCTCTTAATGCATAGGCCCACCATGGTTGAGGTCTTATAGGCCTCTTTAATGTCCTTACAAGACAATTGATTGTACTGTAATCATGTAAATAATGATTACTCCCATATCCCTGATTCGTGTAAAAATGATACGATCAATGAGGCATGCGATTGCATGCCTTACTTCCTTATTTCACTATTAGTGAATTAAGGTAAATCCCGCTAAATACTCTTACGAGGCAAGTGTTTTACACTTACTGTTAATTTGGATGGAATGTCTAACGGTGCATTTTAGTTTACAAACTACAAGAAACTATGTATTTATTTCTAAATAAGATGAGGCAAACAACACATAAAATAGTGAAGTAGAATTTGCCTTTTTTCTGTACTTAAAAAAACATAATAATAATAGTGTTAATATAAGAAAATTCATTGGATGGTCTTTTTTTTATTTTTAAATATAAATAGGTTTTTTGGCGTATTGGAAATTTTGAGGCCTTTGAGAATTTTCCCAAAATTTTGGGGCCTTTGCACAATTTTAAATCCTAAAGCACATGCTTTCAATCCCCATTTGTTGAGCACTAAGGGCTTTCAAGTTCTTTGAGCTGGTGTTCTAAAGCTCGAGAGTAGTATTGGCTCCTATTAGTTCCAGCACCTTTTTTGCACATTTCTCTTCAAGTTCCTTTATTATTTCAGCTCTCTTCTCTGTTTCTTCTGAAAGAATGCACCCTCACTTTTTCAACTCATCATGGGCACTAAGAAAAAAGGTTCTTTCATTCTCACAAGTGTTGAGTTTGTCAAACAGGGGGCTTTGTCCATGATGAGGGTTTCCATTTTTTCTTGAACCCCATCGACTTCTTTCTTCAAGGAATCTTTTTCTTTCTCACATTTTTTTTTGGGATAAATTTTTCTTCCTCACATTTCTTCAGATTTGAAGTGAGTACAAAATTTTGCTTTGTGAGATTGTAGCATTCCTTGTACATCTTCTCGTACGTTTCCTCAAAATCTTCTTCTTCACTATCAGAGGACTCATCATTAGAGTTTTTCCTAGGAAGATCAGTGCTAGCAACCAATGCCTTTTCATCCAGGGTTGCATGAAATGCCATGAATGAGCTTTCCTCATCTTTCTCTTTATCTGACTCGCTTTCATCATCCCAAGTAACAACGAGCCCTTTCCTCCTATTTTTCTTAGAGGGACACTCAAGAGCAAGGACACTCAAGAGCAATATGACCAAGACCACCACATTTATAACATTTAACTTCTTGGAATCTAGAATTAGGCTTGTTAGATTTTACAAAATTTTTTAGTTTCTCATTCCCCTTTTCTTTAGAAGTTGAATCATTGAGATTTGACGTTTTCTTTTTCAAATTTTTTTTGTATTGTTTTGTGAACAATGCCAATATCTTAGATTCAAATTCATCATCAACATCAGATTTATTTATATCCACATGAGAACTTTCGAAAGCTAAAGCATCTTTATGTTTTTTCTTTGAGAGAAGATTTGTCTAGTTAAGATATTATTGGGAATGTTGTTGCTGAAGAAGAGTTTAAGTTGTTTTTGGTTAAGATATTACCTGCGCTTCATTGGCTCGATGGTGTAGAACTGCATTATTCTACTTTCCTTATCTTGTTTCTCATTCGATTAAGTTGTAGCTTGTTTTCATATAATTTACTAAAGAACAGTTGCTGTTTTATAAGATAGTGAACATTTGCTTGTAGACACTTTTAACCCCAACTATTTTGCCATATGGTCTTTTGGTAATTTTATAAACTTATCAATTGATCTCTATTTTTCCCGTTTAATTATTATTGGTTTCATATTAAATTAATGAAATATTTAGCTGAAATTTTCATCCAAGGAGATTAATAGAAAAATACCGAGGAAAAAGAAGAAGAACATGCTTATAGTTTTTATGGATTTAGAAAAAAAAAAAAAAAAAAAAAAAAAAAAAAAAAAAAAAAAACATTAAGATGGGGTGTGCTTAGAGATATAATATTGGTGGGTGTTAGAGAAAAAAATATTGACAAAGAGGTTATATTAATTCGATGAAGGGCATGTATAATGGAATTGTGACTACCATTAATTCACTTGCAAGAGAAACAAATGAATTTCTGATTACTTGAAGATTACACCGAGAGTTAGCCTCAAGTCCGTACCTATTTGCCTTAATTATAGATGAATTGATTAGACACATTTTAGATGATGTTTTATGATTTATGCTATTTAGATGAATTGATTAGACACATTTTAGGTGATGTCTTATGATTTATGCTATTTACAGATGGTATTATCATAGTGGATGAAATTAAAAGAGGAATTAATACTAAATTAGAAATTTAGATAGAATAGAAGCACTTGAGTCGTTAAAAAACATTTTAAACTAAGTAATACTAAAATTGTACACATTATTCTTAAAGTGATATTTTAAAAAACATTTGAACTCACCAAATTTATTCTTAAAGTGATTTGTGTTTTCTTTCCTTCAAATTCCTTGGACACACATTAAAACATAAGCCAAGATAGACACTAAAAAGCATTCCTAGGAGGGCACAAAGGCACACGACCCTGTTCATCCTCATAACCTTACTCTTTAGTATTAAACTCTCTCATTTTGTTATCTTTTAGGCTCTCTTTTTGGAGTAACTAGTTCAACCTTGTTGGATCAACTTATATTTTTTTTGATATACAACAAGGTATATTTATAGGTGTCTTATTGAGTCAACCTTAGAATTCTTGCTCAACACTCACAATTTCTTAAGGTTAGGTATTTGCCCTGCTTTACAATGGTATTAGTCAATAAACAATGGGGCAAATTACGACGGTAGTTCTTGTATTTTGGTCATTGTGAAATTTTAGTCCTTGTAATTTCAATTGACTCGATTTTGATCATGAATTTATGACTTTGTCTCAATTTGGTTCAATTGATTCCAAATCTTAGCCCTTTTTTTTTTCTTTATTTATTATAGAGAATATGTAGCACATAAGTGTTATGTGTTATATTTTTAAGGGTTAAATTATAAACTTACTTAACTCAGTGAGTTAACCTCAACCAATTTAATGATAATTTTCTTTTAAAAACACTAATAATATTATCAAGTAGACCAAATTGGCACAAAATTTAAAATGAATGGTCAAAATTGAGCTAATTGTAAGTGTAAGGACCAAAATGACACAAGAGATAAAATATAGGGATTATTGGTGTAATTTTCCCTAAACAATAAGCCAACTAACCAAGCATTACGACAAAACCAATAAATTAAGTCTATGTAGGCCTATTGTAAAATAATTTAAGCTTATTTCAACTTATTTGACGTCAGATGCCATCTTCGGCTCTTAAATTTTCACACACACACAAAATCTTTGGCAAGGATTAATCACTAACAAATTAAATAAAAAGTAGTGCAAGTTGAGAAACATACTTGTAGATTACTGATGTTACATACTTCTCCTAAATCATTAAAAGCTTTGACACAAGTAATGATTACTACAATGTGAAGAAAAACATAAATAGTTGAACTTATATGTGAATTTGACTGTTGCGCAATAGCTCTTTGTTTTGATAAGGTTTTTCTTGGTGATACCATTACTATATGTATATCATTGTTGGAGCATTTTGCTCAATTCTCAAAATTAAAACTAGAATCTATGGCCTCAATTGGCAAAAATCATAGAATTCACCAATAAAAGGAGAATACATATATATATGCAAAACACAATCTATAACATATTCTGGACAATACGATAGTTCTCAAATCATTTATTTAAGGAAAGACTTACTTTAGAATATTTTACAATAGGCACAAAATCATCAAACCCCATCAACATATATACTAGAACTAAAGAATTATTCAAACTTATTTCTTTCCAACAACTCAAGAAAATCCATAACATGATCTCAATGCTGCTTTTCTTCGAGGGTCCTTTCTGCAGCTGAATATAAGACCTTTTAATGACAGCAAAGCATAAAACAAGTATATTAGTGGATGTTAACATGGTTTCTCTGAAATAATGCAAGAAATGACTTTTGAAAAAATATTTGAGAAATGTATTTGCACTATTTGACCTATAAAATAACAAACCTGCATTTGTTTCAATGTTTTTAAGCATGTGACAAAGAATTTTGGTGCTTTTGGTAAAGAAATTAAGTGGAAATTAATCTGTATACTTTACTATATGATCTTGAATGTAAGATATGTTTTGATGATAATCTGGACATATCACTACCTCCACTGCAAAATATGAATGGTTATTCTTCAAGTCGTGATGATATTCCAAAAATCATTAGCATTGTTATGTTAATGATGGTAAGGAAATGAAAAAAAAATCAAAAGATTCATGTAAGAAAAATCATGGGGTATGAAGATGGAAATTTGATGCACACGTTGAAATTATCACAAGATATAGAGGTAATGTATGTACATGATATGAAAGAGAGAGAGAGAAAGAGAGACGAACCAACTGGGAGAGAAATTCATCTTCCAAATTTTCCTTTGTTGAACTTCCTCCTTAGCTGAGTGAACTTGATTGCTATGGTTACTGATATCCAATTGTAGCTGTTTTCGATGAACTGGAAGTATGCATACCTCCAAGACTTCTTGAAATTCAAAGTGCCACAGACCCCCAAGAACCCAAACAAGAAACCAGGTCCAATGCCAGTGTAGAACCACAAAAAATCAGTTTCATCTGCAACTTCACTCTCATCAACATGTTTGTGATCACCATCGGATGATTTATCATCGAGGCAGCTGTTTAGTGGTGCACCACAAAGGCCATCATCGTTGCCTATATAAATGAAAGGATCGTCAAGAGTTCGAAGTTGATTTCCCGTTGGTATTCTCCCTGATAAATTATTGAATGACATGTTCAAATGACCTAGGTAGCTTAAACTAGATAGACTTGGAGGAATGGGGCCAGAAAGTTTGTTTCAAGACAAATCAAGAGATTCCAATTGTGTCAACTTGCCAATATTATTGGGGATCCTTCCTTTTAGACAATTTCCAGATAAATTCAAGTTGAGCAACCCAGAAAGATCCATTAACTCTTCTGGAATCTCTCCAACAATGCCATTGTTCGAAAGGTCCATGGAGATGAGAAATGGAGTGTCTTGGTGTATTCCAGTTCTCTTCCTTTCATTGAATCCAAAATGTTCTCTTCATAATAATAATCTGGTTCTGTTCCAGTTGGATACCCATGATCTAGTGCAACCATGCCAGTGAAGTTGCCAAAACAAGGAGGGATATTTCCCGTTATGTTATTTTGTGCCAAGTTCAACAATTGCAAATTTTGGAGATGACAGAGTTGCAGAGGAATATCACCATAGAAATTATTTGATTGAAGATTGAGAAATTTAAGATTGGTTAGGTTATATCCAATCCATGGAGGGATATTATCAGTGAACACATTTTCACCAAGATCAATGATGAAAAGAAATGTCAAATTCTGTAAGGACAAAGGAAGCTTCCCATGAAACTTATTGTTACGCAAGTGCAAGGAAGTGAGAGATTGTAGGGAACCCAATGAACTTGGAACTTCACCATATAGACTATTATTCGTCAAATCTAGCACCGACAACTGATCCAACTGCCCCAAGCAAGGAGGAATTTTTCCTGATAACTGATTGTTTGAGAAATCAATAACAGTTATACTCTTTGCCTTGCACAAAGACATTGGAATGACACCAGTCAAATGGTTATTTGAGAGAACAAGAAACATCAACCTCATCGTCGCATTATCATCACTCATAGTAATAGGTCCTGAAAGCAAGTTGTTGAAGAGATCTAAGGAATAAACATATGAAGGAAGCGGTGTTAGTGGGCCCTCAAGTCTGTTAGAACTCAATAGTAACCATTTATCAGGAGCACTATATCTATATTTACATTTTTGAAATATTAGCACCTTTCCTTTGATCTCGTTGTTGGAAAGATCCAAGTACATAATGCCACAATAAATACTCTCAAACCAATCAGGAATGACATCTGAGATGCTTGCATTAGACATGTCTAACTGTGTAACATTTTTTTGTGTTTTGAGCCATTGAGGAAATTGGGGTCCTACTTTGATGGATGACAATTGTATGACTTGGAGTTGAAAGGGAGGAACCCATTGAGAGGTCACATTCAAAACTAATGAATTTGAATGCAAGTACAATTCATTTAAACTCTTGAGTTTGGCAAAGTGAAGTTCAAATACTGTGCTAACAAATGCATTGTTTGACAAATCTAGATATTCTAGTTTTGAAAGTTGCCCAAGACTAATTGGAATGCTCCCATTCAATTTATTATCTCCAGTACCTAACACTCTCAAATATGATAGTGTTCCGAGTGATGATGGCAGTGGACCATAAAATGAATTGCTTCCAATACTAAGCCTCTCTAGATTCTTAAACTCTCCGAAATAGTTTGAAAGATTTCCAGTGAATGTGTTATTGGACAAATCCAATACACGCAAGTTGTAGAGGCTCCTCATGGAGTTTGGTATTTCACCTTCAAACACATTCAAAGAGAGGTCAAGCTCTGTAAGTTGTGTCATATTTCCCATCTCACTTGGAATTGGACCTTGAAGATAATTTGCACTCAACCTGAGGATGGAAAGAGAAGCAAGATTCCCAAGGCAATGGGGAATTGCACCTTTATGGCTAGTAATACTAAGATCTATATGGACAAGACTACTCAGGTTACACAAAGAATACAACATTGAATCATTGAAGTCGTTAATTGAAAGGTCAAGGACTGTGAGAGAGGTCAACCTTCCAAGTGTATCACGGATTGGACCACGTAAATAATTATTGCTAAGGTTGAGGTACTGCAACCTTGAAAGATTTCCCAGATGATGAGGAATCGTTGCATTGAAAATTGACCAAGAGAGGTCAAGGTATCTCAAGCTTTTCAAAGATCCTAAGGAATTAGAAATTTGCATATCGTTCATGCTCAAGTCTAGGTAATACAAATGATTTAAATCGAGTAAGGAAGTACTTATCTGACCACCCAATTGGTTCATGTCGAAATTTGGATCAATTGGATATGGAATTGGATTATGCAGATCAAGCTTCACAACATGGCCTGTTTTCTTGCTACAACCAACTCCCTTCCATGTGCAACAGTCCTTTCCGACCCACGAGGATAAACGGTTTGCATAATCTATGAGATTTCCTTTGAATTTCATAAGAGCTTCTCGCTCACTTCGCTATGCAACTCACATTTGAATTTGTATTACTACAAATGAACTCAAGTCTTTCAATGAAAAAAAGAGCAAATAACATCACAAGAGCACCAGAGGTTATGCCCATAGCTTCTGAGTGTGGAATGTAATTTGAAGGTAGTATTGAAAGATTAGAGTTTTATAAACTGTATAAGAAGACTTGGGTTTTGGAAAGTTTCAAGTCATGAGCACCTAGTTATAATTAGAATACATTTATGTCCAAGTCAAGTCATAAGTGGACGACCATTCCGTCTTCTTGGGGTAGAAACTCGTCTCTAGTCTTTGGTGTGTCAGATTCATATTGGACAATGAGCAATGATAGAATTATCAAATAATTTATCAAAAAAATTATCAAATACTCACATAAGGTGTGAGATAGTGATACCAAAAAAATATATTTATATCAGTTACATATTGTACAAGTGTTTTTTGCAAGTAAATTTAATGGTGTTAGTATTACACATAAATCTAAAAATTAATAAAATATTAATGTAAGGTATATAAATTTAAAAATTAATAAAATATTTAAATAATAAATACATTTATATGGCCGGCCATTCCGTCTTCTTCAAAGTCTTCTCTAAATTATTGTAAAAAAAAACTCTTCTCTAAAGCTTTCTATTGATTCATAATTTACATGTTAGTATTGTTTTTCATTGTCTATAATTAATCATTAGCAGTTAGACCCGTGCATCCCACGGCTTTTTTTTTTTTTTAATCAAAATAATATTTTATAAAATTATGTATGTGTCTTATATAAATAATTTTTAATAATAGGATAAATTACATTGATCTCTCTTGAGATTTGACAAAATTGCAAAAACATTCCTTGAGGTTTTTGAAATGACTGAAACATTTTTGGATAAATTACAAATATACCTTTTGAGATTTAATTAAAATATGAATTGTTTCTTGTGATTCTAGAAATTACATTCCACCCCATGAGGTTTCTAATTTTATAATAAATTGCCCATTTTATTAATAAATCATCAAGTAAATTAACAATTTTTAATGATGTTAGAAATACGTTTCAATTAATAATTTAGGTAATTTTGTTATTGTATAAGAGAGCAATTATGAATTTCATCTTTTAGTTAATTATGTTAAATAAAAAATTCTAACAAGGAAGTATTTGTAATTTTTCAAACCATAAGGAATAATCTGTACTTTAGGCAAATCGCAGAAGGTGTATTTGTAATTTACCCAACCTTTTTTTAAAGGTTAAGTTTCAATTCCATTGACTTCTCCTAAGGTTTAATGAAATCGCAAAAATCTTTCCTAAAGTTTCTAAAGTGACATAAACCTTCTTTGAGGTTTAGTTTTTTTATTATAGGTTATTTTTTCTATTACTTTATCATTAAAAAAAAAATCTGATATTATTAAATAATTTAATTATATTTTTTAATTTATTATTAAAATTGTGTCTGGTTACAAATAAATAAAATTTTATTTTATTTTTCTTTATTTATTATGCTTACAATTAATGTTGATTGTGTGTGCCTCCTTTAAAAAAAAAAAAAAAACTCCTTATCATAAAATAAATAAAAAAAACAGAAATTGTTGACATCATTAAATAATTTAATTACATTTCTAATTTTACTCTTTAAAATTGTGTTCAATTACATAAACAAAATACAATTAATATTTTCTCTTAGTTATGCTTGCAGTTATTGTTGATAATGTACGTCTCCTGTGACACTGTAGACACCCTCATTTTTGACCGATCTCAAGACTTAGACGTCATCGTTTGTGTACCCGATGATTGTGCTTGTTTGTGCTTGTTTTGAGTGCCCGAAGTTCTTGGCGAAACGCCTTGTCTTTGAGCCTCTAAACCCTTTTTGTTTTGTGCTTGTTTTTGGGCCAAACCTTGGTGCCTCTTGCCTGGAAGGGGGAGGGGCCTTGTCGGCCACTTTTTGTTCCTATCGATTAGTTGAAGTGGCCGGTCGGCTACCTAAAGTGACCGACGGCCATTTGTTCCTTTTTTCAGATATTTGTTTGCCAACTGTTGTTCACTGAAGGCCATCTCCATACACGTGTATGGAGGGATGAATACAAGCCTTTAGCGTGATTTTCTATATATAGGGAGGTCTCTTCCCCATTTGAAGAGGTTGGATAATTTTGAGCAAATTTCTCCCCCTCTCTCTAGAATTCTCTCTCTCTCTCTCTCTCTCTCTCTCTCTCTCTCTCTCTCTCTCTCCTATTGTTTTATGCTTGATAGTTGATTTTCTCTACACCTTTGCACACTAGCCCTTAACCAAGATAGACCACCTTGGAGCTGAGGTCCTTTGGAGCCTATTTTGGGTTGTTGAAAGGTTGTTTGAGCCTAAAAGAGTGCCTGTTTTGTGCTAAGCTTCAAGAGGTATACTACTTACCTTGTAGGCTTTATTTCAATCACTTGCTTGGCCATCTTTTTATACTATTTTGGGCCTAGTTTTCAACTACAAAAAGCTTTGATTTTTGGGCCTTAACATGTTGGTTTGAAGCCATTTTATGCTAAGGGGCTGTCTACCCTTCTTGTTGCTTATTTGTGTGAGCCTTTGCACTATCTTTGAGCATATTAAAATCAAACTTTTTGGGCCTTTAAACCACTGAAATTCAGAGTTATTTCAGTGGTAAAAAGCATGTTTTGAAGTCCAAAAATGGAGGGGTTAGCCTCCCTTCCTTGTGTCTCATTTCCATGCCTAATTAGCATCACATGGTAGCATGTTTTTTGTGGCTTAACTTAGCTTATTTCTAGCATGTGTTTGCCTCTGATTTAGCATGATTTAACTCTGTTTTGGGCTGCTTTGGTCATGTGAGCCTTGTTTTGTATAGTTGTAGTGCAAATGGCTTCACTAGCTTGGCATTTTAGGCCTCTAAACATGTTTTGCTTGGAATGATTGCATGTTGTAGTGTCTTTTAACATGTAATTTCAATGTACATAGCCCTGTCACATGCTCATTTGTTTCACTCTTTCATTGCTTTTGAGAGTTGTGTCTTGAGTCTTGTTTGCAAGCTAACATGTGAGCATGTTTTTCTAGCATTTTGTACCTCAATCTCAGTATGATTTAGACACTGTTTTGACTGGTTTTAACTCTGTTTTGAGTTGGTTTGGTCCTTTGAGGCTTGTATTGTATGGTTGTAGTGCAATCTCTTTCACTAGCTTAGTGAGTCAGACTTTTTAGCATGTATTGCATGAGTTGCTTGCATGTTTTCGTGTCTTTTTGCACTCCATTTCAGCACTGAAATCTCTGCAATCTTCATCCATTCTTCACTCTTTCATTTGTTTTGAAAGTGACTTCGAACCCCTTGTTGGCTTGAGTGTGGAATTGAGACCCTCATGCCTAATGGTTTAATTCCTTCGGGAGTTCATTACCAACAGCATGAGGCCTCTTTCATGCTCAAGGCAGATGTGGTTCAAGCCCTCTTTCCAGTAGAAGACAATCACCTTGGACTTAATCGATTAAAGGACTAATCGGTAATGTAAAATATGTAAACAAAATGAACAAAGTAAAAGAAGCAAGATTAAGCATCTTTGTGTTGCATTGCATGTGTTTGGATTAGACGTTAATTCGAACACAAGAAAAATGCGACGTTTTATACTCAAAGTGATGAAACGTGCCATTTTTCTTAGTCACCGTCACCCTTGATCATGCATGATAGGGTGGTGGTTGTTTTGGTCTTGTTTGTGCATTCATTAACCTTGTACAAGCTTGGTTCCCTTGCCATCATGCATTGAAAATGCTTGGTTGATGGCTTGAGAGCCAAGAGCTACACTCCTTTGAGCTTGAGAGATGATAAGGAGGGTAGCAGTACATACATTTCTTGAAAATGTATTGCTTTGCCTCTATTTGCTCTCTGTTACAGCAAAAGGAGAAGTCTAGAAAAGGGGGTGGCCGACCGGCCACTTGAAGTAGCCGACCGGCCACTTGATGTAGCTGACCGGCTAGTTAAGGTGGCCAATAGCCACTTTTTGTAGCCGACCGGCCACTAGTGAATTTTTGCAAAAATGTGTTCCTGTGTTGGAGCAGTGGCAATCTGGAAGTTGGTACGGTTTTCAGAAATCAAACGAGTGCAAACAGAGGCATCCGATGGCAAGGCAAGGGCATTTTCGGGCTGAGCAACCAAGCATGCATGCGTCCCTCGCCTTCGAGGCCATTTACTTGCTTTGTTTAAATTGCTTTAGTTAGTTAGCGTAGCTAATTATTTGATTCAAGTGTTGTACTTAATTAGCTTAGCGTTGCTAGTTATTCAATTCGGTTTGTAATAATTAGCTAGAACGGTTAATTAGTTTTGGTTTGTATTAGCTTAGCTTAGCATAGCTAGTTAGCTTATTCATTCGGACCCTCCTTCGCGAGGGCGCAATGCTGTAATAAGTGTGCGTGTGTGTGTGCATATCTTTCAATCCCACGTCTTTCTCCCTTTTATTTAATCGCTTTCGATGGTTAGATTAGGGATCATTTTCAATTAGCATACCTTATGCTCGCATGTTTGCATTATTCATTTGTCTTGCATGCACCGAGGCTCAGCGCATCATTCAAACTGCATTGTCAATTCAATACTTCTTTGAATACGTGTTTATCGCATGTTGTTCAAATTGATTTATATGCCATATTAGTAGCCGAGCCTATTAATTGCATTATTACATGTGTTGCATTAATCATTTAACATAGTTCGGAATCATACATTTTTCTAACTAGCTTTTGTTTTGGCTCGGAGTACTCGGTAAGCTTTTACGCTTTAGCATACTTGCACGAGTGTGATTGCCATATTGCCATGATAGCATGCTTGCCATAAGGCTATTTGCTTATGTGCTAAACTGTATGAATGCCTATGGATGAAGGCTTTGTTGCTTGAATTGGAACAGTTCAACGAATGTGAGTTTTAAGCCCACTTTGTGAAGTGGCAAATCATATTTTAAGCCCATCATGTTTGGTGGCAAATCCGCGTTTTAGCCCACTTGAGGGTGGCAAAGTCAAAGCATTTTCGAAAACAAACATGAGTTGAATTCGTTCCAATTCTTGCGATTTTAGTCTATACTTGCTTGTGTGCGTCACATAGTAAAGTTAGATAAATAACCGGAATAAGAACACATGAGGTTTATAAAACAACATATCATGATAGTAGAGGCCGATCTTTGATCGGGCGAGCGGGGGTGCTCATTTCATGACCTTCACCCTTCGTACCCAAGTTCCCGAGCCGAGGCAACTTTGGTGATGACGGACACGTGGCCTTTGGCACGAGTCAGGGTTTCCTAAATTTTCCTAAAACAAAATATTTAGGTGGCGACTCTGTAATCTGGCAAAGCAATCCATTTTTGGTGCTTTTTGATTCAAAATCAATTTTCCAAAATGATTTGCCGGATTGGACTCTTTGGTGTTTATTAGTTTCACATTGCACTTTGTGAGATTAGAGTCAGAACCGTGATAGGAGTCCGAACTGTAGGACCAATTCGAGCTCTCCGAAAGGGGGCGCGAAAAAGTCGAGCTACAGTTTCTGGTGACTCCACTGGGGACTTAAAGAACTTGACTCGAACTCGTGATATGTTGTTTATTTACACTTATATGTTTCTTTGTATTTGCATTTGCATTGGTGTGTTTAAGTCACAGTGTTTGCCATCTGCTATTCCTGAGCGGTTTGCTGGAGGTTTGCTTGGAAAAGCTTGCCATAAGGCTGACCGGTTGTAGGCTCTGCCATGATGGGAACACAAACCTTGGATTTGGACTACCACTGTACCATTTGATCCTCTTTTTACTTCTCGGTGTTAGGAGTGAGAGGTATATTAGGGGGTCTTGTTGAGGCACCCTTTTGACCAATCGACCTAGTTGCATATCGGAAGCCTTAGAGACTCTTCCAAACTAGGACAGGTTGCTTATCCGAATATAGGATTGTATGAAACTGTTTGTTTGCGTAGTGAATCCCTAGTCCCTGACGAGATTAGGACAGGGTAACCCTACCCCATCATAGGGGTGTTTTGACTCTCACTAACTTGGTATGTGCTTTTAGAGTGTAACTTTGCAGGAATGTATGTATCAGTTACAAGTCTAGGTATCAGTTTGAGGGTATTAGTTTTGAGGCAGGAATTTGGGCAGAAATCAGTGTTTGAGTACAGTCGTCCAGCTTATGATTTCAACTGTGTGTTGTCTCTGTCTAAGCCGAGGTGCTGTGCATTTTTCTGATTTTTGTTTTTTTTGCTTTATTTTCTTTTTGCAAGGTAGTATTTCACAATTTCTTTCGACGACACAATTACCCCCCAAGCACTCTAGACCAGACTAAGGCGGCTTTATCGATCTGGGGATCTTGTGAGAGGACAACTAGTGTTTGCTTCGTTGCCCTCGGTTACGAGACGGAGGAGAGTCAGGCATAATCACTGGTTCGGCAACCACCTCCCTTCAGCAAAGTTCAATTTTCCGCTTCCACATCAGAAAGAGATTACACACTGGTTCTAATAGATCAGCACCCCTCAGTCAACATGGAGGATATGTTGCGTCAACTTTAACAGACCATCGAGGCAATGCAGCTGGACGCTGCTCGCCAAGCAAGAGTCACCACCCTCCAAGCGAAAATTGTAGCCCAACAGGCCGAGTTGATCGCTAGGCTTCAACAGCAACAAAAACCGCAGCAGGCAACAGCTTCTGCATCCCATCCACCTCTTGTAGATATTCCAGTACCCAAAGCTCCTGCTCCCACAGCCAATGTCCAGGAAAATACGGACATCCTAGTGGATCCGATTCCACCTCAGACTTCCAAAGCACCAGTCTACCCAACGGAGGCACCGTTTGAGTTTGAGGTTGACCTTACCGCTCTAAAAGTGAGCAAGCTTGAGAAGCTGTTTAAATGAGCTCAGGGTATCAACTCGATCCCAAATATAGAGGATGGCTATACCGATGCAGCAGTGACCTTGCCAAATAGGTTTAAAATGCCACATATAGATCGTTTTGATGGCTTGGGTGATCCCATGGTCCACTTGCGGCTGTTCTCAGACATTCTGCGGCCGATGGGCCTGTCCAGACTGCAAAAGTTATCCCTCTTCGGCCGGACCTTGTCGGGTATCGCGGCCATTTGGTATGCTAAGTTGGAAGATTCTATGAAGAGGAGTTGGGAAGAGATGGTTGAGGCCTTTGTTACCCAATATTCCTATAACACTCAAATCGAGGTCACAACTCGTGATCACGAGGCAACTCATCAAGAGCCGAAGGAGGGCTTCTCCGATTTCATCACTCGGTGAAGGGCCAAGGCCTCCATGATGACCACCCCGGCCAGCTGAAAAGGACCAGATAAGAATGGTCGTTCATAATCTGCAACCGAGGCTGCTTCAGAAGATAATAGTCTTACCCCTGCCTACATTTGCCAACCTCGATGAGATAGGGGTGCAGCTAGAGGATGCGATGAAACAGGGTTTGATAGACCATGAAAAAGAGCAGCCCAAGAGGGCTTTTACATGCAGTTCAAATGCGGCTACGAGTAGCAATGCAGCTGCAAGGACTTCTGATGTTGGTATGGTCACCACCACACCGAAAACAGCCACCCCCTTCACCGGTACATCCAAAACTACCCCACAACCTGCAAAGCACCAACCCCGAGGCCAGAGGGTTTTTACCCCACTCTACATGTCTCTATCTGCGGCCTTGAGGGTCTTGATCAGAAAGGGGCATCTAAAACCCCTGGAGCCGCGCCCATTGCCTAATCTCCTCCCTCCTACACACAACTCGGCCAAGTACTATGCCTTCTACCAGCAGCATGGTCATGATACCAACCTATGCTTTAGACTCCGTCATAAGATTCAGGATCTCATTGACAACAAAGTGATGGCGCCTCTCGAAAAGCTTAATGTCACTACAAATCCTCTCCCACCACGTAACCAACCCCTGCCACCCAGGCAAATAAACCTTATCCAAACACTGCTGTCCTATATGACCCCAGTATATACATCACCCCCTCCCACCTACCTAAGTCGGCACTGTTCATCCTAGAAAGCACAGACTTGTGTATGATGAGCACGTCCATATGCCAACCCGAACTTTCGGTGGTGGCCGTAGTAGAAGAAGGCATGTCTGAGGGCTCCATGAGCTTAACTGAAGAGGAGTACAACCCGTGCCGTTGCATTGTGCCAACTAGCCAGGCTAGACCAGGGGTGGAATTACCGATGGGGATGGAGGTTAATGTAGTCCGGGAGGACGGCCAAGCTAGGAAATGGATGATTTAGCTGAGCTCGAGGAGGACATCAGTAACCTGTAGTTCTTCGATGAACAGGATCTGGTGAATGTACAAATTGGCAGGTTTGATATGAACGGATCGACGGATAATACAGGGTGGCTCAGTGATCAACCAGATATTGATGAGGGGTCTCAACTAAAGCAGGAACAGTTAGAAACGAGAATTACTGCAACGGCCGGAACGGTCGACAACAAGGGAAAGTTGCTGGAGAGCACCGGTACTAAGAATTTTGCTTGGGAATTAAGCAGCATTTGTACAGCCAACACAGAATAGGAGGCCGCGCTGAAGCAGTTCGAGCATGAAAGAACTGAGAATGATCAGAAGGTTAGAAAAGCCAGAGGCTCTGCGGGGACTGAATGTGTTGTGGACATGGGAATACTTACAACGGAACCGAACAGTTGCTCGTCGATTGCCGAGGGAATGCGGTGGGAAGATGAAGATTTACATCTTACCCACACGGATGAGGGTTGGGGATAGAATTTGCCAGATGATACATGGTATGCCGAGGAAGTTGATTATATAACTCGAAGCGGGTAGTATTTTAAGCCCCCACACCTAGACCAACCAGAAGCATCAGGGAAGGATAATGAGGCAGAGAAACAGAAAGATAAACTGCTAGAAGAAGAAGCTGAACTGAAGCAGCTGAAGAAGATTCAGGCGGATATATCCATTTGGGGATTGCTCATGGGTTCACAGGTGCATAGACAAGCCGTCTGATCAGCAATGGATAAGGCTAAGCTCTCCATTGACACACCTCCTGAGCAGTTAGTGGAACTGGTCTTCTCGGGAGAGACCTCACCAACTTTGACTTTCACAGATAAGGAATTGCCGCCTGAGGGCTCTGAGCATAACAGACCACTATACATTTCTGTTGAATGTAAAGAGAAGTGGATACCAGTTGTCTTGGTTGATACCGGGTCTACAATTAATATGTGTCCATCACGAACGGCCTATGCTATCGGTTTGAAGCCCGCAGACTTTGTACTAATGGCGTAGGTGATTTGGGCTTATGACAATACAAGTCGGGAAGTGATGGGGACAGTTCGAATCAGAACTCAGGTTGGCCCGGCACAACAGGACATTGAGTTTCATGTCCTAGATGTTCTAGCCATTTTCAATTTACTTCTTGGATGGCTATGGCTGCACCAAGTGAGAGTTGTCTCTTCTACTCTGCATTAGATGCTAAAGTACTCCCATGGGAAGGGGGTAGCTATTATTTTTGGGAATTCTTTGATACATCCTCCACCGGAAGTCACTACACCGGTACTAGAAATTGTACACGGCGATGAGGATGTCTTTTTGTTTGGGTTTACCCTGGCCGAGGCCCGGGTAGTGCAATATATTATGGCTATTGATGAAGGGTTGTATATCAGTGCTCAATCTGTCTACCTCATGAATAAGCTACAACATATACCCGGAATAGGATTGGTAAGGAGTGGCCGGAAGGGCGTTACTGTGTTGGCTGAAGTGCCACATAATCCTCATATCTTTGGTCTAGGTTACACGCCTACCAAAAAGGATTGGATAAGAAAGGGAAAGGAAATGGCAGGAAGAGCTAAGGCTAAGCAAAGTGGAAGGCCCTACGAGCTTGTACATAGACCCATTCAAGGAACCCTGAACGGCGGCTTTGTCCAGGGAGGGGAAGATTTCCCATTCTGCAGCTTTCTTAAGCCATGGCTGAATTCTGAAAAATGGCATTTGCCCAGTTTTGAAATCTTCTTCGACCTACAGTTGCAAGGGGATGAAGTTGCGGAAAAGCAGACTGACCTACCAGCTAAAGTTAAACAGTGTGTAGAGGATGAGTCCGATGGCATAGAACTTGACATGGGAGCAGCATTGGCTTGTCTCCTCTCAGATCCTCAGATCCTCAGATCAAATCGAAGAGCTTGGGGGATGACTTCTTCGTTTCCATGATTTGGGATCAATCAACTGTGGACCATTCTATCAGCATTCTGGATGCATCTATCGCACCCTCCCTCGTTTGGCAGTTCGAGGAGGGCTTTTTGTCCAGCGGTTCTGAATCAGGTAGTGAACCGGAATCTGATTCCACAGAGTCTGTGGAGTCGGAATCAGATTCCAGTTCTTTTGAGTCAGAGTCCGGCATTCCTAGGGTTGATAACCCGGATGCCGTTGTTTTGTCCAGATCGTCTTTTTCCTTTTCTTTTGAGTCGGTTGTAACCGAGGATTTAGACGAGCTGAAAGTTGTAAATGAGAATGGTACCACTGCTATTTCTGAGTACTTTTCTGTGCCACTTGTATATTGCATTGATCATGACTTTCAAAATTTTGATAAAAACGACGAGGAAGGAATTCCTCTGGTTTTAAAACAATTGATTGATCAAGAGGATAAGAGGTTTGTAAAGCCCGTGGTTGATGAAATCACTTCAATTAATGTGGGTACTAATCTGGGTACTGAGAAGGATCCGTGTTTGGTCCAGATCGGGTCCACGTTGTCTTCGGAGGAACGCGAGCGCTTAGTCGCTTTATTAAAAGATTTCAAAGATGCTTTCGCGTGGTCCTACGAAGACATGCTTAGAATCGATCCTGAGATTGTACAGAACCGGATCCCTCTTGACCCTGAGGCCTGACCCGTCAAGCAGAAGCTTCGGAGAATACGACCGGATTGGGCTTTGAAAATCAAGGAAGAGGTCACCAAGCAGATAGATGCAGGGTTTTTGCTAGTATCTAAGTGTCCTACTTGGTTGGCCAACATTGTTCCAGTGCCAAAGAAAGATGGCAGAATTCGGATGTGTGTGGATTTTAGAGATCTGAACAAAGCCAGTCCGAAGGACAATTTTCCTCTACCGCACATCGACGAATTGGTGGACTTCACCGCAGGCCATGCGTTGCTCTCTTTTGTTAGAATAGTAAAGAGAGAAAATAATATGTATTGTATTGAATTAATTAATTTTACAGTACAAAGCTATGGGTATATATATAGGACTATGTAGGAGTGTTGTCCAAGGAAAGGGAAAGAATAAGGTAGGGAAAGAAAAAGGCAATATTTGAACATACCTAATAGGGAGGAGCCTATAATCTAAATATGGAATACAATAGCCCTTAGCAACCAGACGGGCTTTATAACGTTCGACGGTCCCATCTGAGTGTGTCTTAATCTTGTAGACCCATTTACAACCAACCAGAGGCTTATTAGGAGGAAGGTCAACCAACTCCCATGTACCAGTTCGGTCCAAGGCTTGTAACTCTTCTGTCATTGCTCGTTGCCAAAGGGGATTAGTACCAGCCTCACGATAAGAGTGAGGTTCATGTTGAGAGAAAATAGTAGAATAACAATGATAGTCACGAAGCAAGACAGAAGGTTCTTTTACCCGAGTAGATTGACGAAGAGATGTAGTAGGAAGCACAGAAGATTCAGTGGGAAATTCTGGAGGATCAGTAGAGGTAGGGACTTCAAGGGAAGCAGGAGGACTAGGAATAGGAGATGGAGATGCAGGACCATCAGGAGAGCCAGACTCTGTAGAGGGGAGTGGATCGGTAGTAAGCTCATTAGTAGCATCTGTATCAATCTCATCATCAGAAAATAGAGGAATAGAAGGATTAGTAAAGAAAGGTGTAGTGGGAGAATCAGAATTGTGGAATGAAGACATGGAAAAGAACATTTTATGTTCCCAAAAGACCACATGTCTAGAGACACGAAGACGTTTAGAGATGGGATCCCAACAACGATAACCTTTGTGTTCAATGCCATATCCCAAGAAGCAACAAAGACGAGCCCGAGGTTCTAATTTGTTACGTTCATGGGGCTGTAATAGGACAAAACATGCACAACCAAAAACACGAAGATGATTATAAGCCGGGGACTTACCATAGAGACGCTCATATGGATTTTGATTGTTGATGATGGGAGATGGAACACGATTAATAGTGTAAGCAGCAGTGAGGACTGCCTCTCTCCAAAAACGCTCTGGACAAGAGGCAAATATTAAAAGAGTACGAACAGTGTCAAGAAGGTGACGATGTTTATGCTCGGCATGACCATTCTGTTGAGATGTGCCAGGACAAGAGGAGTGAGGGAGTGTACCATGTTGACGGAGAAATTTTAAAAAATTAGTTTCTTTATATTCTTGGGCATTGTCGGCACGAAAATTTTTGATGGTGCAAGAAAATTGTGTCTTGACCATATTAGCAAAATCATAGTAATATTGTTGTAATTCAGAACGACTTTTCATTAGAAATAACCATGTAAAGCGAGTAAAATCATCCACAAAAATTACAAAATACCTAGATCCCCCCATGGTAGGATGTGGTGAAGGCTCCCAAACATCAGAATGTATGAGATCAAAAGGTGCATGGGACATAGAATCACTTTTATTAAATGGTAAAGATGGTTGTTTGGCAAGTTGACAAGATAAACAATCCACTGAATTATTTGTAACATGACCTAACTGACCACTTGACACTAAACTACATAAACGACTGAATGACACATGGCCGAGACGGGAATGCCAAAGATCAAGAGTACAACTAGTGGAGGCGGCGACTGTAGAAGAAGAGAGTTGAGATGGAATGTGAAGATGAATGAGCTCGTATAAACGCCCATTTTTACGGCCGATCCCAAGAGTCTGGCCCGTCCGGGGGTCCTGCACAACACAACCAGAGGAAGAGAAAAGAACAGTAAGACCAAGATCACAAAGTTGCCCAATAGAGATTAGATTGAGAGTAAGATGAGGAATTAAATAAGTGCTAGGAAGGGAAACAGTAGAAGTAGAGACATGGCCTATATGGTTAACATGCATGGGAGAGCCATCAGCAGTATAAATGGTAGGAATATTAGATACAGACATCTTAGAAGAGAAAATAGTAGAATCCGATGTCATATGATTGCAACAAGCAGAATCAAAGAACCATGAGGAGGTACCTGAGGTGACTGACAGAGCAGTAGAGGGTGTACCAGAAGTAGAGAGAACCTGTTTGACTAGGGATTCAATGTCATGAAGTGTGAAGGTTTGGTTATGCTCAGGAGGAGCAACATCAGAGGAAGATGTGGCAGTAATAACAGCAGCAGAATGAGAATGAGCAGCGGGCCGATAGCGGTAATGGGATTGAGATTGACCTCCTTTAGAACGACTGTCATGTGGTTGGCGATTGGGATTTTTGAAACAGTCACTCTGATAGTGGCCAGGACCAGTCTTGTTGCACCACTTACAAATCCGGATTGGACATGTAAGTAAACTATGATTGGAGTTATGGCAATAAGTACATGATTGTGCAACGGATGATTTGCTAGGCTGATGAGAAGTAGCAAGAACATTGTAAGTCTGTGGAGTTTTGAGAGAGCCAAGACGAGTTTCTTCAGAAAGAAGTTCGGAGATGGCATGTTCTAAGGTTGGAAGCAGATGACGATGGAGAAGAGAAGCTCGAACAGGTTCAAAATCATCCCGAAGGGCCATCAGAAAGGATATCAAGCGTTGTTCATCTCGATATGTAGAGAACGGACTAGCATCTTCCTTGCAATTCCATTTAGGTTCAGACAAAGACAGTTGATCCCAAACAGCATACATCTGGGACAGAAAAACATTGATAGATTGACCGGACTCTTGTTGCATATGATGCAGTTGGCTAAGAAGTTGATATTGGTGAGCAAGAGTAGTGGTGCTATAACGAGTCTTTAGAAAATCCCAGATTTCTTTTGCTGTGTCAAAGCGCCCAAATTGAAGATTAATGGAGACAATGGAAGT
Organism: Camellia granthamiana; assembly: GCA_036172215.1. Classification (NCBI taxonomy): domain Eukaryota; kingdom Viridiplantae; phylum Streptophyta; class Magnoliopsida; order Ericales; family Theaceae; genus Camellia; species Camellia granthamiana. The sequence goes on from CM069913.1 coordinate 41,096,211, forward strand.
ATTACGGCACCATGTGATGACTTGATGGTTTTTACTATCCCAATCATCAAGTCGTTCTTCATATTTAGAAGCAAGTTCATCAGTATTTTTTGACAGGTTTGACAGTATCACCAGTAACAAGACGCCATAACTTCTTCTCTTTGAGAAAACTAGACATGGCTTGAGCCCAAATGGTGTAATTAGAACCATCAAGAATGATGGAAATTGGTTGGGCCATATCAGAACGATCCATAGAAAGCAATAAAAAAAAAAAAACAAGGTGAGAAGAATGGAGACGTGGTGTTGCTAAACTGGGTGTAGGGGATGGAGCAAGGATGTTAATATTTGTGGACTACAGGAATTAAGAGGATCAAGGATTTTGACTCTAAGCTCTGATACCATGTTAGAATAGTAAAGAGAGAAAATAATATGTATTGTATTGAATTAATTAATTTTACAATACAAAGCTATGGGTATATATATAGGACTATGTAGGAGTGTTGTCCAAGGAAAGGGAAAGAATAAGGTAGGGAAAGAAAGAGGCAAGATTTGAACATACCTAATAGGGAGGAGCCTATAATCTAAATATGGAATACAATACAAAGAATAATATATACATATATAATATGTTAATTATATACATATATAATTTCATATATTAACATCTTTTATGAATGGGTTTTCCGGGTACAACCAGATCTTGATGGCACTTGAGGATAGAGAGAAGACTGCCTTCACCATGCCATGGGGAACCTATTGCTATAGGGTGATGCCATTCGGTCTGAAAAATGCTGGGGCTACTTATCAATGGGCTGCAACTACAATCTTGCATGATATGATCCACAAAGAGGTTGAGGTGTACGTGGGCGACATGATTGTCAAGTCTAAGGAAAGAGAGGGCCACTACACTGCCTTGAAGAAATTTTTCCAACGGATCAGAGAGTATCGTCAGTTTGAACACATGGGATGAAAAGACGAAATTTGCAGAAGTCGAAACAAACTCAGATGCTCCGAATTCTTTCCCTTTTCTTTTGCATCGCAGTCTGGAACCTATAGCTTCAGATAGGTCCTTGTTTTACTCCTCTGAGATGATCTGGGTTAAACCCTGCGGTTTTATGAAAGAACAAATTCTGTTTTGCACAAATATGGAGAATGGCACAGCACTCTGAGCACAAAACGATTTATTTTTGAAATTGAAAGATGAGTTTTTGATCAGGTATTGAGTCTACGACTGAACACAGCGCACTACGACTCAACAAAGAAAAATAAAAGGTAAACAACCTAAACATATCAAGACACGCTCGGAACGACTCAAAGCAAGAATTGTGACAAACAAGACAAAAGACACAACACACAGACATGTTTACAATGGCGAGAGACTTCTCAGATCACGAGGAGCCAGTTTTTCCAGGTATTGTTTCCCACCCTTTCTTATTTGTGATTCTCACATCACTCTGGCACTCAATCTCTATTTTTCTGAAAAAGCCCTTTCTCACTTTTTCTCTCAACGCGTATCTCTCTATTCTTCAATCTCTCATTTTTTTGACCCTCCCCTGGATGGTTGGTGGATAAACGGGAGATTGTGGGTTCATGCCCAACAGCTCGCGGCTATTTCTTTCGGTGACGTCTAGTCGGTGCCACTGATAAGGGAGTGGAGTATCTCGATCCATTCCAATTCGTGCTTCGCACTTGGCTTGATACCTCGTTGCTTGGAGGGTGAGAGAGCTTTCAGCCCTTCGTTGTTAACCTCAGTTATGCCCTTTTCTGGCAGGTTGGTTGACGATGGGGGAAAGACAGAACACCTGACTTAACTATGCCCCTAGCTCATCATTTTGACCATTTTTTGTTTCAGTTTTCCCCTAAAACAATTTTAATCAATATGAGAGTTAGATTAACATACTTGTTCAACTTTTTTATTTAAAATCATGCAAGTTAGGTTATGAGCACTGAAAATTTTCCTTTTTTGGGTCCAAGAAAAAAGGTCCAGTTTTGGAAAAAACAGAGTAATTTTCGAGAGAATTAGTCAACTCATTAAAAATTCTCAAAAATTATTATTTTTTTTTTTGCAAACGCCCACTGCTCAACGAGCACGGAACTGACTCTTGAGATGCACAACCTCAGATCCATAACAATGGAAAATTGCCCCTTGTCTGAACGGCACTGCACGGCAACGGAAAGTTGCCCCTTGTTTGAATAGCACCGCAGCACATTGTATGGCAACGGAAAGTTGCCCATTGTTTGAAATGCACCGCAGCACACTGTAACCAATTCTCACAGCGATGATCACAACCGAACTCTCGGATACAGAAATGACAGAGATGATCGGAACCATTTACATGGACACAATTGATTTGGAAGTGTTTATGGCTGGACTTCAGAATGAAGTTGCCTACGTATCCCAAACATGGGAATCAAGCCTTACGTAGTTCCGGTTAAGGTACGCTCGGGTATTTAACCTCTCCTTTTACGCTCTAACTTTTGCCAAGGTCGCCCTTCCGGGTTTTCAACCTTGCGAGCTAGGTTTTTCTTTTCGTTTCAATTCTTTTCATTTCTTTCATTCTTCGCATTTTTCTCTTCTTTTTTTCATTTTTTTTTTTATTTTCTGCATTTTTTTTTTTTTGTTCTTTTTCTTGTTCTAACTTTTGCCTGGGTCGCCCTTCCGGGTTTTCGGCCCAGCGAGCCTCTCAAGGGTAAAGGTGTAGCTTTGTCCATGCCAAATGGTTTTAGGGTCTCGAAGCCATCCGAATCCAGGAGAATGGCCGTTGTCTGCTGATGATGTAGAAGTCCATCCAATGGGGGCTGAATTTGCCCCTAGTGTTGTGGATAGGAACTCGGTTGTTCTTCGACAAAACTTTCTTCTTTCTTCCCTTCTGGGATTTGGCATTCTTGCCGATCTTCGTCTTTGACTCTTCGAGTGCATTATCTGACGTCTTTTGCTCCTAGTTCGAGGGGTGCTTCTGATCTGGCCATACAAGCCTCACATTGTGGTTGACCATTGAACATTCTGAATGCAAGTTCAACGTTTGAAAGCAAAGGGGTTGAGTCTCGAGGCCAAGAGCGATCCTAGGCTGCGTAATCTCAAGAGCGATTCCACACAGGTACATTTTTTTTTTTTTTTTTTGAATTTTTTTAAGAAAGTGACAAATCGCTCGCGCTGAAGACAGTGTAGAACCAATCTGGATCAAGCCAGGATCCTTCTCAGTACTTACACTAACAAGCATGATCTCATTCATTAAGGGCTTAGCATGCCTTTCTTTCTCCCAATTGATCAAATTTTGCAAAACCCGAGGAATTCCTTCCTCTTCGTTTTCAACACATTATTCAAAAAGGTTTTGAAAAAACTTAGATCAATGCAATGATTTAAAGGCACCGAAAAACAGGTGAAAAGCACTGCCGTTTCATTCTAAACTTGCTAGCACAATAGGCTCCAGTAACAATAAGCACAAAACATGACAGCCACAGCCGTTTCGTTCAGATTTCCTGGTTGCAACTGGCTCCATAGCAGAGACAAACTCAAAAGAAAGCAAAAGGACAATCACAAAACAAAATAATGATGTCCGAGGCAACACCCTTGAAATCACCCGACTTCTGCACAACAGGACTGATTCGATACAACAAGACAGACCACAATCAAAAGACCGACTCAAAACAAAGAAACGGACTCGAAATAAAACCACAGAACTGACTCAACACCTAAGTCAGAAAGTACAAAAATTAACATTCGCAAATGCCCAAAAATAGTGCGTGCCAAGTGCCACATCTGAAATAAACCGAGCGCCGCCCGCAGGTGGACCAACCCCTGATCACATACTGGAACTATCATCAAAGTCCATGAACTCAGTAGTGACAGACTTCGCTGAGCTGGGTAGGAGGATGACCTCGTCATCGATCAAATCTTGCACTTTGTGGCGAAGATGAAAGCAATTGTCGGTGGTGTGACCAGCTTGTTGATGGTACACACAGTACTGGACAGCATCATGTGAGAGAGGGAGATTACTCGGGAGAGGCCGAGGCTCAAGAGGTTTGAGATGACCCTTTTCAGTGAGAATTCGAAGAGCCTTGGACAAAGGCATGTAAAGGGCATGAAAGACCCTGCACCCTTGGCGCAGGTACTTCGAAGTCTGTGGACCTTTGCTGGACGCACTAGCAAAAGGATCAGTAGGTGCTACCTTGGCTTTCTGTTCTTTTCCAGGTGCAGGGTTAGGATTGAAAGGAACTGTTCTGGTACGACGGTGCCTATCCCGATTTTCCCTTTGGCTTGAACTGCTCTCAGTCTGAGCAGGGAAAATGTCATACGCAGTCTTAGCCACAACTGCGAGTACTTGTTGCTTATTCAACCCGCCGGCTTTTAGAGCCTCAACAGCTTGCTGGAGTTGTTCATAGGGATCTGTGATCACCTTCATCTTGTTCTTTCCACTAGCCTCAGCTTGGTGGATGATTTGGGTTGCTACTTCAGTGCGAAGCCCCGTTGTCGCTGACATATCATTGCCAGAGCTTAAGACAGCTTCAGGTTGGCTGAGCTCAATTACAATTCGCCCCAGTAGCGGGGGCTCTTGCGGCATGAAGTTCCCGGCATACGATGTGGTTGGTGGCGGGGCCGACATTCCATAGGCTAGATCAGCCACAGATCTTTGAAGGTCGCTAATCATTCCCATTAGCTCAAAGGTGGTGGGTTCACGAGCTTGAAACAACTGGGGTTCCCAGATCGGGCGCGCGGCAGGTGACCTGGGCGGGTGTGGTACCTCAACATCGGTCTCACCCTGTAAGGTGATTCCTTGGTTCAATGCGGCTGTCATAACCATAATTTCCTCTGAATTCTGTGCCATCATAAATCTGCTGAACTGAACGGAGGTGATGTGATCGATGACTGACAGATCAGATGTCTGCCTTGCTTCAGCGAAGGAGAACATTGGCTATTCTAAACTAAGTCTCTGAACTGAAAGACAAAACAGGCAGCATTTCAGCCCAATTTCACCCGAACAGACATAAGCACAGCTGAATAACTGTATTCGACCTCTGATCACTGTTCCCAAATTACTATCCCAAAACTGAATCTGATACCCACAGATATAACTGATTCTCAAAACACTGATGCCCACAGGCCTGATACTCAGACTCGCAAACTGATACGTGCATTCCTGTAGAGGCTAACTCTAAAAGCACATATGAAACAAGTAAGAGCCAAAACACCCCTATGTCGCGGTAGGATTTCCCTGTCCTATTTTGTCAGGAGCTAGGGTTTCACTACGCACACGGCGGTTTTCAAACTACCTATAATCGAGTAAGCAACCTGTCCTAGTTTGGAATGGTCACTACAGTTTCGAATATGCACTAGGTCGAATGGTCGAAGAGGGTGCCCCGGTAAAACCGGGGTTTGTGTTTCCGTCGTGGCAGAGTGCGCAACCAGTCAGCCTTATGGCACGCTCCTCAAAGCGAGCCTCCGGCAAACCATTCAAGAATAGCATACGGCAAACACGGTGTCCTAGGCGCACCAATGCAAATGCAATGCAAAGAAACACATAAGTGTAATTAAAACAAGATATCATGAGTTCGAGTCAAGCTCTCTAAACTCCCCAGCGGAGTCGCCATAAACTGTGGACGCGCCCCGAGGGCTTCTATGCCACAGTTCGGACTCAAATTGTTACGGTTCTGAATCTAATCCTGCAAAGTGCAATGCGAGACCAATAAATCACCAAAGAGTCTAAATCCGGCAAATCGTTTTGGAAAACTGATTTTTAAGAAAGAAGTGCCAAACATGGACAGCTTTGCCAGATACAGAGTCGCCATCTAAATGTTTTATTCTGGAGAATTTAGGAAACCCTGACACGTTGCCTAAGGCCACGTGTCCGTCATCACCAAAGTTACCTCGGCTCGGGAACTTGGGTACGATTGGGGAAGGTCATCTATGAGCACCCCCGTTCGCCCGATCCGAAGATCGGCCTGTACTAAGCATGATATCTTATTTTTTAAAACACATGCGTTCTTATTCCGGTTAATTAGCTAGAATTACTATGTAATGCGCACAACACACAAGTATAGACTAGATCGCCTAATTTTGAACAAAGTATCGCATATCCGTTTGTTTGGAAATGGTTTGAAGTTTGCTACTCGCAAGTAGGCTAAAACACGGATTTCAATGAATTGTCCCAATTCAAACAATCCAACCTTCACCCACAGGCATTCAGGCAGTTATATCACATAAGCAATTAGCCTCATGGCAAGCATGCTTTCATGTTAACACTCACATACATGCAAGATACTAAAGCATAAACACTCATAGTGTACTCCGAGCCAAAACAAAGAACATGTTAGTAATCAAATGTATGATCCAAGTCCATCTTAAGATGGCTAATGCATCACAGGCAAAATGCAACTAGAAATAGGCTCGGCTACTCTAAGATGGCATGTGAGATACGACAATTCGATACATGTATTCAACTTAGAATTGAAAATACAATGCAGTTAGTATGATGCGCCGAGCCCGATGCATGTAATACAGATGAATGATGCAAACATGCATAGCATAAGAATGCTAATTGGAACGTGCCCTAGAACTAACCATTGTAAGCGGTTAAGTAAAAGGGAGAAAGAAGTGGAGGTTGGAAGACATGCATCACACACACTCACGCTTATTACACAATTACGCCCTCTCGACGGAGGGACCAAAAGAATAATACAAATCAAATAATTAACTAACTAACGAGTTAACTAATTATTACACAACACTTAACTAATTAAACAAATTAACTAAGCTATTAAAGCGGTAAAGAGGCCTCGGGAAGAGGGACAAATGCATGCATGCTCGGCTCCGCTCGGAATTCTATCGCCATGCTCATGCTGCCTCTGTTTACACTGCTCTGCACCTCTGAAAACTTCACAAGTCTCAAGGATGCTTCTAAATCACCTTCTGGGTGCTGTGAGAGGCCATCGGCCAAGTGGAAAGGCCACCGGCCAAGAGGAACTGGTCATCGACCAAGAATGAAGCTATCGGCCAATAATGCATAGCCAGCCGACACTGAAGATGGCCGACCGGCCATCTCTTCCTGCAGAATCCTGTTTTGCTGTAGCAGAGGACAAACAGAGCATGGCAATGCATTTTCAAGCAATGTTTGTACCACCACCCTCCTTATCAGGTTTGAGACTTAAAGGAGTATGGTTCTCGACCCTCGGGCTATCAATCATGCATTTCAATGCATGATGGCCAAAGAAGCCAAGTGTGCAACTTCAATATCAAATAAAATGCACACAAAACACATAAAGGGGCTCCCAACCTCTATCATGGTTGATCAAGAGGCAAGGGATGCATATACAATGCTATGCAACCTAAGCATGCAAGCAAACTAATGCGACATGAGCATGTAAGCAACAATGCTATACAAGGCAATTAGCATATGACAATATGCAAAGACAAGCATGCAAACAAGCATGTAACTTAACAAGCATGCAAACATACAAGGCACGTGACAACATTCAAGCATGCAACAACATGTGAGGCGAACATGTAACAACATGTTAAGAAACTTAAAAAAAAGAGAATGCATGCCAAATGCATTACAACTTGAGCATGCAACAACATGTCATGGACTAAGTATGCGACAAGGCACAATTGAACTAGCATGTTACAACATGCAATTTATCGAATATGCAACAAGTATGTGACAACATACAAGGCAAGCATGTAACAACATGCAAGGATGGTCTTAAATCAAAATGGACAGCTCTCAAATAGGTTCAAATCAGCGGCCAAAATGATGCGACAAAGGCATGAAATAAACATACAAACATGCATGCTAAAGGTCCATTACTTTAAGCATTGAAAGGCAATTTTTAAACACACTTAAAAGAGGATAAACATGGACATGCGACAAACATGTTAAGCTCTGAAAACATGCCAAGAGTGATGCCAAATCAAACACACAACACAAGCAAGGCATGCTAGTGGACTTAAAGCTCAAGGCTAGCCAAGGGACTTAAACCATGGCCATATCAACCAAGCCCCAAAGAGCCAAGGTGACTGAAAACAGTCCCAAGGCAGACCAAAACAAGGTTAGAACATGCATGGGATGTGGCCAAAACATGCTAGAAAGGTGAGCACAAAATAAGACGCATACAAGGCCAAAAGGGGCAATTGCACTACACCTATTACAACCAAACATGGCAAGGTGCAAGCCAATAAAATCAGAGCTATGATATGTCAAAATAAGCCCCAAAACCCACCTAGATGGCATCCCAAAGGCCTAAGCATGGTGGCATACGCAATGACACATTCATGAGGCATAAAACACAAACCCTTTAAAACATTAAAGGAACGATAAATGCAAGTATTCAAGCATACTATATGGACTAAAATAATATTACAAGTGATGCCAAACCACTGAAATGATCCAAATAGAGCATGCTAGAGGATTCAATGCTCAAAGCCTACAAGCTAGATTGCATGGTAGCTATACAAAGCAAGTCATGGATGGCCAAGACAACCAAAATCAGACCTCAAGAATACCAAAACATGGATAAAAGCTTCTTGAAGTCGAGCCAAAATCATGCTAGAAAGACATGTTACAACATGGTGCATGTTAAGGCAAATCATGGGATTACAAGATAAGTATACAAAGCATGCATGGTATGTCTAAACCAAGTCAAAACAGTGCTATATCATGGCAAAACAAAGCCTAATATATACTGAAATGAAGGTAAAACAAGCTAGGCATACAAGCCACCAACATAAGCCATTTATGCAAACATTCAAGACAACAAGGAGAGGGGATGACCCTCTCCTATTTGAGACACCAAAACCACCTCTCCACCACTGAAAATCCTCTGGATTTCAGTGGTAGAGAGGTCATGCAAAGCTAAGAACAATGGCCAAAAGGGATGGCCTAAAACAAGGCCTAACATGGCCTAAGAGGGGGAAAACAACCCCAAACCTCAAAGGGACCTTAAAAAAAGATCAAAAGAATGCAAAATTAGAACTTTTATCAGTTATAAGTTAAGCTCAAAACAGCATGCAAGATAGGCTAAAAGCTTGTGCAAAAATGGGGAATAAAGAGGGTAGTTTCTCACCCTTGTAGAACCTCTTCAAGAACAAGGCTCCAGCAAGTTTTCTGAGTTCAAACTAACTCAAGAACATTGAAATCAATCTCCTAGCACCTCAGCAACCAAGGATGGTGTTCTAGTGTGTGTTTGTATACAATAGTAAGACAATACTACTATTTTGAGCACAAAACAAGACTAAACAAAGAAGTATAGATATAATCCTATATCTAACCTCTCAAGAACAAATTTTTTGAACCTTGAAGGAGGGAGGAGGGGCTCCCTCTTTATAGAGGCTCAAATTCTAAGGCTTCCAAGAGAAGCCAAACAAAGAGCAAATCCCTCCATACACGTGTATGGAGGGGGTTAATTGTGGATGCCAACTGCACCAGCTGGCATAAAATATCTGCATAAAGTAGATGAACAAGGTTCGGCCACCAAAAATGGTCGATCGACCAAAACAAGTGCCGGCCGACCAAATAGAGTGCCGACCGGCCAACACTCTTGGCCGGTGGCAAGAAAAAGGGGCCGATGGCCTCATGCCATGGCCGGTGAGTTGAGGGGATGGCAAGCAAGCCACCCTCTTCCCTTAGAAGCAAAAACACAAGTGTTTGGTCCATGACCAAGCACAAAACAGACAAGTTGAGAGATCTTGAGGCAAGGCGCGTAACCGAAACCTCCGAGAACTCAAAACGAACACGAGCATGGATGATCATCGAGTGTTCAAACGATGACGTCCAAGTCTTGAGGACAGTCAAAAATGGGGTGTCTACAGAGGCGCGTGACCTACATAACATGACAGATACATACATTGGAACACATGCTCAGATTGTACATAACTTATTTCATTTGTTCTTAGTGTGTTCCTAGCCTTTATCCTCATCATAGTGTCTTGATCTTGGCCTAGGAATGCCTAGGATGGAATGAGGATCCAAAAATGTACTTGAAAACATTTTTCAAAACTTGCTGAAAATAGGGTCCACGCTTGAACGGACATGCAAAATGTGAGGGTCCACTCGAGCGCAACTTCCTTCGCTCGAGTGGTCTGCAAACTTTCAAAAAAGTGCTGGTTGTTAGATTTTTTCGCTTGATACTTGCTCAAGCGTGAGAGACAGGCCCTCGCTCAAGCGTAACTTTTGTCGCTCGAGTGGACTGTAAAACATAAGAACTTCTGAGAGCTTGCATTTCACGCTCGAGCGAACTTCTGGTCGCTCGAGCGGAAGTACACGCACTCAGAGTGGTCGCTCGAGCGTGGATTCCGTCGCTCGAGCGTGAAAGCAGAATTCTGAAATTTCCAGATTTGCTTTCAAAGTTCAAAACTCAATGTTAAAGCATCAAAGCTCGATTTTTCTAGGCCAAAACTTGAGGGAACACTTAGAAACTCATAAAACATCATGAATTAAGGATCATTTCAAGAAATCATTTCCTAATAGCTTGCCAATTGTGCAAAAATTTAACTTAAAATTTACAAATGTTCCATGAACATGGCATGCATGAATTTCTTTGAACTTAAGCTTCTCAAAACATGATCAAATGCTACAAAACAACATGAAACTTGATGATTTCCCAAAATTAAGGTGAATTCAAGACATGCATTAGGGAATTCTTGGAAATTAAACTCAAAATGTGAGAAAATATGCATGCATGCAGGGTATGGCTCAATACTCTTCATTTCTAACCCAATTCATACATTAATCAACTCAATTCTCTAGAGTTCATGTCTTACACTTCATAGTTGTTCAAACAAAGGGTTGGATTCTTACCTAAACTTGTCAAGATAAGAGCTAGAAGTTTGGTCCTTGAGTTCCTAAGTCCAAATTCACAAGTTCTCTAGCAATCTCTATAATTTGAGCTCAACTTCTCTTCTTTCTCCCTCTCTCACGTTGGTTGTGTGTGTGTGAGCTCAAAATGTGTTGACATGAGGGAAAAAAGTGAGTAGGAGTACACAAGAAGCCGTATATAGGCTTGTCTAATAGTAGATAATTAAGACTAATCAAATGAGCCATTAAATTAATCTAATTTAATCGTTCAGAACCGAATTTCAATTGGACCTACCATAAAATTCTAAAAATTCTAAATAACACGCAAATCAAGTCAACTTCTGAATCGGATGCCAATAAGACCTTCAATTCGCAAACCGAATAAAAACATGAACAGATCTTTCTACATTAAATAGATATAAACATAAATAGAGCAACACATAGTGCAAATTTTCACGTTAATTTCTTGTTAGGCATAATTAAGTATGGACTAACGTTAATCATGGATCGAGATTGTTACAATAGACATGTTGCTAATAGCACCTGATGATTCCCATATATCCCTAGCCTTCAAACTTTGATTCAAAGTGTCCAACAATGAAGCAGAATACAAGACGTATATCGCTGGATTGGAAGCTGCTCTAGAACTAGGGGCAATAAGGTTGGACGTCATCGGAGACTCAAACCTGGTTTGTTTCTCAAGCCAATGGAGACTAAAAGGTCAAGGAAAAGGATGAAGGTTTATCATCAGACCTTGGACATTCTTGTGACGCCCCAAATTTTGATAATATAATACAACGATACACCAGGGTTTAACTAGCGGATACACATCATTTTTAAGCACAAAATACAAATAATTATACTAAAAGAAAATATTAATAATAGTTATAGATAAATTCTTCAAGTCTTTAAATACAGATCAGTTCCTTGATACAAAAAGATTATCCAAAATACAAGAATTATAAAATCTAATCTCTAAGGCAGCCATGGTTCCTCAAAGCTTTTAGGGATTTCGTTCTCAGTGTAAAACTCGCCTTCACCTGGCATAAAACGCCATGAGCTTGGAATGCCCAGTAAACACACACACCTCGACCATTTTCTCATTCCAAATACACCAGTAACATAACGGCACGATCATAACATACAACGAAAGCAATAATTAAGCAAAGCTTATAATTAAATTTCAGTTCTCATGAATAATAGTCAATTTTAGTTAGTTCTAGGCAACTCCCCACGGAATGTCGCTCCTACCCAACCACTAACACTGGCCACGGGCAATTCTGACTCCCCCTTGGTTAATACGCTTACCACATAACCACCAGTGTGTCGCTTACCGCACAATTACCAATGATGCCCGCATACCTAGGTTACATACCCGAGTGGTGACATCACGATCTGCCCCAAGGGAACGAACTTCCAGGGATACTCTCCCTATATGAGACCCTCACTACCACCCTTATGCCTCCCATTTCCATTAAGCAGCCAGAATACCTCTCATGCCATGTTAGGGTTCGAAAGCACACTTGCACAAGACTTCACAAAAAAGGAACACATTCCACTATATCATACTCTTGAATCCATCGTTCATTATCTCATAAAATTTAATACAATGATCGCAACCCAATACCATCCCATTTGATTTTCCCTTTATTAAGTGCATTATGTTCTCAGTCATAGCAAAGCATGGTCAATATAATTACAAATCCAAACTAAACAACAAGTAATTTATTCATGGTAAAGCAAATTCACAATTTATCATAGATTACATATCGAGACTAAAACATTCAAGAAACATAGAATATAAGAGTTGCAAACCAAATAAGAGCATATTAACACAAATTTCCAGATTTCAAGATTTGAACCAGTTTGAAAATAATTATGAAAAAAATACTTTTATTGGCCCTAAGTACCTGGCCTTATGTAAGTTTGTATATAAACAAGTCTAGTTTCAAACTCAATTTACGAAAGTAGGATAGGTGTTTTAGATTTTAAGATAATTCAGAATTACCAAGATCTGTCCAGATTTGTTGACAGTTATGCAAATCGGTTTTTCTCTCGAACCCCTCACTCTCTTGAGTTCAAACAAATTTTAGTTAAAATATAACACCAAGATTAAGATTTTGACATAAAAGTGGACTCAAGATTATTTTTCTAGAATTTTATAAAGTTTTTCTAGTTTTGTGAGTAACAAACTTAGAAAAATTGTTTAGGTTATAAAAATAAATCTTAGGTCCTACCAAAATTATCACATACTCTAGACATAGCAAATATTGCACCATAAAAATAGATTTTGAGTTTATGGAGTTTTGATAGGAAAATAAATTCAAGAGATGGAAAAGATTTGCTGCTGGAAATTTAAGAAAGAAATAGAAGCATGCCATTTCTTGATTAAGACACATTTATACAAATGTGTAGGCCTAGACTACAACATATATACACAAAGAGCATGTATTAGGAGGGGAAAAACAAGTAGTAAAAGAACTTGAGAGAAGAGGTGATGTATGTTTACCTTTGTTGTACAAGACTCAACACAATTCTTCTTTTTCTTTTTCTCTTCTCTCTCTCTCTCTCTCTCTCTCTCTCTCTCTCTTTCTCTCTCTCTCTCTCTCTCACTCCTCTAGTGCATGGCTGAAAAATGTGTAAAATGAAGGAAGAGAAGTGTGCATATATATAGAGAGAAAAAGATTGGGAGGTTTCTTAAGGGCCAAGTTCTATAAGTGCAATTTATCAAAGTTGCCATCAAGGCCCTTTTATCTATCACATGGCCAACTACTTGGGCTCCAAGAAATATATATATATATATAAGATATTTGTATTTATAAACATAAAATAATAGGCATAAGTAAATTAATTAAGTAATACAATTAAGGTTTGGAATGAAATAAAATAGAAGTATATAGGGACCAAGTCTATATTTATGAAACATTGATATTTAGTATACAATATACTAACATTAGAAAATAGTTAGAATAATAAATTTGGGTCCCGCTAAATTAAAGCGCAAACAAAGGGGAGAAACCGAGCAAAAATGGCATTACAGGGGATTAAGATTTTAAAGTGATTAATCTATATTTATAGGGTCTAATAATTAATAAAAGGGTTTTAAAAGTGATTATTAATCTACGGGATCGATTAGGGTTTACTCGAATTAATCCATGATACTTCCCGATTCTAGGGTTTAAAACGCAATTAAGCAAAAATTCAAGAGCTTTATTGAAATAAACTCATGGTTAGGGATTTAATGGTAATTACAAAAATTAGGGTCTCTACAATTCTGATTCCAAGGTTTTTTCCCTAACATTTACACATTTGCTAAGAAAGAACAACCGGTTGCCTGATGCGCTAACAACTCTATCCTTCATGGTAGACATATCGCTCAGGGTTAAGATGCGTCCGATCATCATTGAACAGAAGTATATGCCTGCTTATAAGATGATAGCCGCAATAAATGAAGTTCAAGACAAGAACCCCTGGTATTATGACATTTAGAACTTTTCGAGAAGGATATGTATCCACTAGTGTCAAATGCCAAAGATAAATGGGAAATACGGCGTCTGGCCATCCAGTTTATCATCTGTGGGAATAAGTTGTACAAGAGAGGACATCTGGGAATGCATAAGCTCTGCGTTGAAAAAGAGGAGTCAAAGTGTCTCATGGAGGCCATTCATGGGGGAGAGTGTGAAGTACACATGAATGGTGTGATGCTGGCTAGGAAAATCCTCAAACAGGGCTATTATTGGTCAGCCATAGAGGAGGAATGTTCAGCGATGCCACAAATGTCAAATTCATGCCAATCGCATGAATATCTTGCCGTCAAAGCTCTACAACATGACTTCGTCATGGCCTTCTCAGTCTGGGAAATTGACATCATCAAGGAAGTCTCACCAAAGGGCTCAAATGGACATAAGTTCATCTTAGTGGTGATCAACTATTTTACCAAGGGGGTGGAAGTGCAGTCTTACTCATTGTTGAAAGCGTCACATCTGGCCAAGTTCATCAAAAACAACATCATCTGCAGATATAAGGTACCAAATGAGATCATCTCGAACAATGGCTCGCATTTCAAGAAAGAGGTGGTGGATCTGCTTGAGAAATACAACGTGGCTTTTTACAAGTCATCAACGTATAGACCACAGACTAATGGAGCTGTTAAGGCCACAAACAAGAACGTCAAGAACATCCTGCGAAAGATGGCTGAAACCTATAAAGATTGCCTAGATAAATTGCCTTTGTACTCTAGGGATATAGAACATCAATTTGAACATCTACGGGGGCTACCCCTTACTCTCTAGTATATGGGATGGAAGTTGCTTTGTCGATTGAGATCGAAATACCATTGCTGAGAATCATGGCCGAGTGTTAGATAACAGAGGCAGATTGGCAGTAGAACAGATTCGAAGAATTGATGTTGTTTAACAAGAGAAGGTTGAAGGCGTTGTATTATATCCAAGGATATCAGCGCAGAATTATTAGGGCCTTCAACAAGAAAATCAAATCCAGAAACCTCAAATAATGAGATATGGTGCTCAAAGACAACTGAGCTCCCATCTATGACCCTTGGGGCAAGTTTAAACCCAATTGGACTGGTCCTTACATTATCAAGTCTATTTGATCATGAGAAATGATTATCTTTATGGATTTGGATGGTTTGGAGTTTTCGCAACTGATCAACATGGACAAGTTGAAGAAATACTATCCCTAAGAGGCTTGCTAGACCGAAAACCCGAAAGCGCGACCTAGGCAAAAGTTAGAGCATGTAAAATTAGAAATAAAGAAAAATAAAGCTCGCAAGGTTGAAAACCCAAAAGGGTGACTTTGGAAAAAGTTATGCAAAGAGAGAGAGTTAATACAAGAGTGAACCCTAACCGAACTATGTAAGGCTTGATTCCCATCTTTGAGATACGTAGGCAACTTCATTCTGAAGTTCAACTATAACCGTCTCCAACTCAATTATCCTGTCCATTTGTTTGATTGGTCCATCTTTCTCCATCATCTGTTAGCTTGGTTGTGTTACCTCCGTTTTGGCAGAGGGCCAGTTACAAGATAGAGTAGTACTGGTGAATGCAGTTGTGGGCGATTATGATCTTTTGATTCGGGTTTGTACGTCTTGAGGATTGATTCCAAGTGTGTCAGGTAGTGACCGTTTCCGAAAATTGTTTTGAAAAGTTTTAATGAAGTTGATTTTCTCAAAATTTTCACTTTTTACAACACAGACCATTATTCGGACCAAAAAGGAAAATTCTCAGTGCTCACAACTTTAATTACATGATTTCAACACAAGTGCACTCTCCAACTCTCCTGTTAAATCAAAGTTTCTTTTACATCATAAAAACTTGAAAAGAAAAGTCAAAACAAATAAACTAAAGGCACAGACGAGTCAAGTGACTATCCTCTACCTCCTGCTCGCGCTATCGGAAGTCTCTACAACCAAGAATGGCCTAACCTGTGCCTCGCCCTCAAGCCAAGCCAAAAAATCACCAGAAATGGCATAACTAAAGCTAGCAGCAGGAGCCAGAAGCTCTCTCATCCTCCAAGCAACGAGGTATCGAGCCAGGTGCGAAGCATGAATTGAAAATGGAGCAGAGTATTCCACCCCTTCATTTGGACGGGTCTGAGCACGTCCAAACTAGCATCTGAACCGGAAAGGGAAGTAGAATACACAATGTGTGAGGCTGATTAACTGTATACCCGATAGGAAAGACATGTTGTAGCTCATCTCAGTCAAGTTCAACCAGGGGCAACGCCAAACAATGTTAGTCACAGATCTGCTACACATCCAATCACACCACAATCCCTCTGTGGAAAAGTCTACTAGCCGTAGACAAACGAAGTAAGACCTAGCTGAATACTCAGGGCAAGGGTTCACAACCTTCAGCTTATCCATCAACCACACCTGGGAAGGGATGAAAAATAAGAGAGATTAAAGAATAGAGAGATGTACGTGGAAAGGAAAAAGTAAGGAAAGGGTTTTGAGAGAAAATAGAGAGTTAGTGCCAAAGTGATGTGAAAAATCATAAATAAGAGAGGGTGTGAAACAATACCTGAAGAAGCAGTGGGCTCCCTACAAACTGAGAAGTCTCTCGCCGATGGAAAGCGTCCAAACTCATCAAAGTTTCGGGCAATGCCAAACCTATGCAGCTCTTACCCTCCTTGAGACATTGGGTCACGTCGATCAACCTAATGCTAGCTCCGCTACAACTAGGGACAAGTAGGAAGTATGCAAGTAAACATAAGCAGAGGGCATGTTGACGATAACCTCTCCAAAAAAGGTCACCTCTGTCTCCAATGCTGGAAAACCGATGAATCAAGCCCAGTATGTCCAACTCCCCGTCATGAGCCAAGGACCGAGCCTCGTATAAAGTAAGCTCACACATCTGTTCAAGAGCCCGCGCATGGCTAAAACGGAGTTGAGGCATAATCTCCTCATCGCGTCGGGACTCCATCAATGCTTAAAACTCTTCGAGAGTAGGACACATTTCTTATGCTCCGAAGCGAACCACATGAGTAACTGGGTTCCAACATCGAACAACAGCATGAAGGAACGGAAAACAAAATGAAGTACAACTCAACGAAAAAAGAGCGTTTATGCCGAAACCGTGGAAATTTACCTTTTCCGTGTCGTCCAATCCCTAAGCCTCTTGGCAAAAAAGATCTCCATTTCCAGAGAAAACAGCAAAAAAGATGATGTTCTATCGAAGGAAAGAGCAAGAGAAGACCTTTATAGAAGATAAGGTTGTGTGAGTGGCTAACAGCTGTTGCCAGCTATCCAACCACATGCCTTGGCCAGCCAGCTACCTTTCCCAGTCGGCCGTCCACTCTAATGGCCGGCCGACCAAGCTTGCTGGCCAGGCAGTTGGGCAATAGTGTTGCATTTGGTCCTTTTTGTTTTTGAGTCTTGTTTTGAGTCCTTTGTTGCTAGCAAGTGTGAATAGGTGTGTTTAGGTTATTTTTACTTTGTTTTTCCTTTATTGAGTTTTATTATGTATTTTGGTCAGTTAAAAGCTCAATATCCGCTTACGAACATCATTCAAATACAAGTATTTTTAGTTTTGAATTCAGTTCTAATTTTATGCAAGTGTGGTGCCATTTTCAAGATGCTATGCAAAACAAAACTCCTGCTTTTATAAAACTACAGGGTTCAATCCCAATCATAGTTTTTACAAAAGAGAAAATACAAGTGTTTAAAACAAAAAGTAACAGTCATAGCTGAAGCTATACAAAGTTTTAAAATACAAAGCAAAAGAAAAGAGCAAAAAGAATACAAAAATCGATAACAATCGTATCAGGCTCAAGAGGCCCTCTTCATCCTCTTTTGAGGGGGGGACTCAGGGGCACTATCACTATCGGCACCGCTGTCATCAGAGGAGTGGGACTCAGAGCCGGTATCACCCTCTCCGCTCCCTGACCCAGAGTGTCATGACCCGAACCCGCCCCTAAGGAATAGGATCGTAACCGGTCAGTAATCATGAGATTACCTACGGCCTTAGTCAGAAATCAAATCATATTTAATGATAAGGGCCAAAATACGGAAGCAGAATTTGCAAAGATGGTCCAATGAGCTATGCATACGTGACATAACAAAACTTTTCTTAATTATGCTATAACTCACACTATACAAACATTCAAAGTATGTGAATACATATATCCAGAATCATTCTAAATTCAGTCTTGACAAAAACCAAGGTTATACACAACTTGGTCACATATGACCACAAAAGAACAAAGGAAAAAGCAAAACAAAAGTAAGGCCTCTTGCATGAGGTGACCTTGGGTACTCCTGCATACTTTCACTAAGGCTGGAGCGAGACATTCCTTTGCTCACTTACATACACATAAATAAAGAGTGAGATAACGCCCAATGAATAATTCCAGAGTAAAAGAGTTCATGAATAAGATTCATCAAATCATAATCCATAAACTACGCTTGTTGATCAATATCAAAGCAAAATGACCTTAGGTCCAATATATCATATCCAAACACAAAATGACCTCGGGTCCAATTTGTATACAAAATGACCTTGGGTCCATCATATGCAAAACGACCTTGGGTCCAATTCACACACAAAACGACCTTTAGTCCATTATATGCAAAACGACCTTAGGTCCAATTCATACACAAATTGATCCATTATATGCAAAACAACCTTGAGTCCAATTCATATTTTAGATCCATGATCATGTTCACATTTACCTTCGTATTCAAAACGACCTTAGGTCCAATCGATCCTTATTCAAAACGGCCTTCGGCCTATTTAACAGCCATACAAAATGGCCTTAGGCCCATCTAACAGTCATACAAAATAGCCTTAGGCCCAGTCTATATCCTCATCGAATAAACCGAACAGCCTTGGACCCATTTCATATTCATACGTTAATCACTTCACATATTTCATTTCGAATCAAGCGAATAGAATACTCATTCACAGTACCAATTCAGAAGTTTAGAAGCTTACCACATAGGTAACATTTAGAAAATAATGCATACACAAAAATATCTTTACTAAGATATTATTCACAATGTTCCGGTGCTTAATTCGTCCTTGCACTTGACCCTACATAATTCATAATACATTGGGTCATAATACAATTGAATCCGTTCTTTCGTTTGCTTAATTCTCTTAGGTTTCTTTTATATCCTTTAATTCATTTAGGATGCTCAATGTGTGCCTAAGAATGCTCAGAAATGAAAGAGAACCGAAATTGGAATATAAAACAGCTTTTCAAAAGTTTCTGAAACAAGGCACTCCGCTCGAGTGCAGCTTTTGTTGCTCAAGCGGTCTGTAAAACTCTATAAAAGTACTAGTTGAATGATTTTTACACTCGAGCAAAACTTCTGTCGCTCAAGTGATGAGTCGTGCAAAACAAGGTATGCTCGAGCACAAGGTATGCCACTTGAGCTACCGTGCAATTCTCCGCAAAACTTCTGGGAGCTTGATTTTTACGCTCGAGCGACACTTTCTTCGCTCGAGCAGACAGGTCAAATTCTGGAATTTCTAGAATTATGTTTGAAGTTCAAAATTTGTTTCCAAAGGCTTAAAGCTTGCAAGTTGATGCCAAAAACATGGTAGAACATTGTATAACATGAATACATAGGTAATTTGAAACCAATTGTCCAAAATCATGATCCATCTCCCACATCATTTCAAATTCTTCTTGTAAATTTCAAAACTCATGCAATCAAGCTTCATAACTTCATGGATTATGCATGCATGTCTCAAATGTCTATCAATCCAACATGATTAACATGCTTCATGTTCAAATATGCAATTATCATGGCAAATCTTACATGCTTGTATCTATTGGCTTCAAGTTCATCATATTCAACTCAATTCTTGTTTTTAGTTACATATTATGCTTGAATTCACATCTAAATATCTCATATTCGTAAATTGAGACTCATTTGCTCACCTAAAGCCTTTAACTCTACCAAATTTCTCTAGTCTTTGAGCCTAGCTCCTCAAATCCACAAGCTATATACTAGGTGATTAGTTTAAACTAATCAAACTTACTTAAGGTTAATGAACCACACTTAATTTAATCTAATTATTTTGATGCGAATCAATTTTTAATTAAATCTCACCTTAGGCTCTAAAAATCATGCTAATCATAATAATACAATCAATTTCAGTTTATGTAGGCTCTACGGTCTTCAATTTCAAATTATAGCAAAAAAGCAAATAGATTTTGTAATAACCCCGACCCTCTTATATGCTTTAAGCCTTTAATTATATGTGTAATTATATGCATGATGTGAAATTCCATGTGAAACTGTGCCTAATTATGTAAATTATATGATTATGGAATCATATTTGTCTGTTGTGAGAAAAATCTATTAAAATTGAGACATTTGGACTAGAAATTGGAAGCCTTAGAGCCGCGATAATTCAAAATCGACTTTACCGTTTTGATCAACATGATTTTTAGGCCATAATATGAATTTTTGTAAAAAAATTGATTTGTAATGAATTAAATTGATTTAATTAAGCTAGCTTTAGATAAACTTGAATTTTTTTAGGCTCACATAAGTTTAAGCCTTGGGTATAAGAGATACATGAGTTAGAGACAACACTTGGAATCAAAAACATAAAATATCTCCTGGAGAAAGAAGAAAGGAGAACAGAAAAGAGAGAGAGAGAGAGAGAGAGAGAGAGAGAGAGAGAGAAAGAGGGAATCAACCAGCTTAAGGAATTTGAGGGAGTTAAAAGATTAGAGCTCAAGGTGAGTGTAAATCAACTCAAATACCCTAAAACTCCCTTCAATTGATTGTCATCAAGCATTTAAATGAAACTTTTCACTCAATGGAAATCATCAAGATTTATTGTATTTTTTTAAATTGAGAGTTGATTCTTGTATTTTAAGAGTATTTTGAGTTAGCTTTAAAGGATTTATTTTCTAATCTTTAATTCTTGCATATTTTGAACTCCTATATATATATATACATGTGTGTATCTATTTTGCTTACCCATGAGAAGATGAGAAATTGGAAGAAATATGATTGTTTGAGTTGTACATGTTTGACTAAAAAGGAGTTATGATCTATTTAAGGTTGAGAATCATGTTTATTATGTTCCTATGTTGTGTTATTGAAAGGAATTTTGCTTGTAATTGAGCCTTGAGATGCCTTTGAAAAGTTAGATTTTTGATAAATTTCGGACTGCTCAAACAAAGCATACGACCGCACGTGCGGGGCCCATGGCTGCATGTGCGGAATGTATAGCCACACGTGCGGGGCTCACAGCCGCACGTGCAGAAAACATGGGAGACAGATTAGAGTTTACTGCAATAAAAGCATGTACGGGCCGCACGTGCGGTGGGAGACTTCCGCACGTGTAACCCATGGGGGAAATTTCTGTCAACTTTCTTGCCTCTATTTGGCCCTCTAAAACTATTAATATGTACATTTGATCCTTCTGAAATGCTTACAATTTAACACGAATTAACGAATCGGACATTGAATAGAAAGAGAAAGCTAAAGGAAAGTGACTTACTTGTGAGTTATATACTATGTGTAGGTCACGTACAGGAAGGGACTGTTGCTCATCCACATCACTGTGAGTAATAGTAATGTAACGATATGTTTTATTCAGGTATGGTACTCATATGTTTTATTCAATACCTTATCTATTTTGCTACTGAATGGCACATTATAAGTTATGTTTGATAGAATCAATGGAATGATTGAACAATGGCATATGAGATATGGACCCGAGGTCGTTTTGTTTTTATTGTAAATGATGGGCCCGAGGTCATTCTGATATGGACTACTTATGACTCATGGACTTAAGGCCCAGGGAAATGGAGACATGTCGATGTTCTATCTATCCTATCAAGATATGGATTATTATTGACTCATAGCCTAAAGCCAAGGGAGATGGAGACATGCCGATGTTCCATCTACCCTATAACGTTACGAACAGATGTTGATATGTTGGGCCTAAGGCCGTTCTGTATTACGTTAGGCCTAAGGCCATTCTGTATGATGTTGGACCCAAGGCCATTTTGGAATGAATTCACGATGGAGACAAGCAAATAACCTATGAAATTATATTCTTCGCGTCTTATGCTCATTCATATGAATCTCCTTACATTGCTATTATTCATTGAGCCTTGCTCACTCTATATTTATGTAGGTGATCAACCTGGGGGCCAGCCCTAGTTCAGTTACGGCAGCCTTTTGTTGACCCTGTTGTGTCAAGCCGAGCAAAGTAGAGTCTTTGGCCTTTTGCAGAGTTCCCTCTTATAGTACACATTATTGGGTCATTGGTGATTTTGTCAAACATGTTGTTAATATGTATAACTTTAAATTTCTCGATGTTTTGATTATACTCCATGAAGAGGGCTTGTCTATATTTATGTATATACATATGTGGACCATGTATGTATTATGGTATGTGATGAAATGTTTTAAGATCTTGGCATTTAGATATTACTCAATGGGCATTTCAATTTGTTATTAATTGCTTCCGTTAGGCCCCAATATGATATAGAATAAGTGTTCATTTTGGGTTTGAGGCCTAAATTCAAGCCGGTCATGTCCAAACTTTTAGGAGCTAAGTTGGGTCGTGACAGATTTCTCTACGGTGAACAGATATAAATTCAAAGATACATTTAAACATGCAATTAGCACCCAAAATTAAACTAAGCACACATTCACAGACATAATTATGATTAATAGCATAACACTGAACAGGGTTATCACAATCTTTTCCCCTTCGGGAAGTTTGGTCCTCTAAACTTATGTTACCTTCCGTCGGAAACAAATGTGGGTAGTGTTGTTGCATCTCTTCTTCTTTTTGCCACATGTCATCCCTTCCATGATGTTCTTTCCATTCCACTTTTACCATTGGAATGGATTTGTTTCTTAGCTGCTTTACTTGTCGGTCAATAATCTGTTCGGCCATTCCCTGTACTCTATATTTTAGTCAAGGGCTATTCGGTGATAATCAATTACGTGAAATGGATCCCGCAGATAGCCCCTCAACATTAATATGTGGAATACGTTGTGCATTTTTTCCATTCCCGGCGGTAGAGCAACTCTATAAGTAACTGGACCAAGCCTTTCTAGAATTTGAAACGGTCCAATGTAACGGGGTGATAATTTATCCTTTTTACCGAATCTTAATTGGCCTTTCATTGGATTTACACGGATGAACACATGATCACCAACCTCATACTCAAGGGGTCTTCTTCTAACATCCGCATAACTCTTTTGTCAGCTCTGTGTCGTCTTAAGCCTTTGTTGAATGACTTTGATTTTATCGGTAGTTGTCTACATAAGCTCAAGTCCAAGCAAGACCCTATCTCCAACTTCAGTCCAACATATCGGAGATCTACATTTTTAGCCGTACAAAGCTTCATATGGTGCATGGACTGAAACAAGCTCCAAAATAGTGGCATAAGAAATTTGACAAAGTAATAGTGTCAAATGGTTTTAAGATACATGAATCTGATAAGTGTGTGCACAATAAGTTTACTGGCAATAGAGTTGTAATCATACGCCTATATGTAGATGACATGCTTATTTTTGGTACTAACAATGATGTCATTAAAAGTACTAAAAGTTTCTTATCATCTAATTTTAGTATGAAAGACGTAGGCTTGGCTGATATAATTCTAGGTATTAAGATCAAATAAGAGGACAATAATTTGATTCTTACCCAGTCGCACTATATTAAAAAAATTCTTAAGAAATTTAATCAATATAATTGTACACCCATGTCTACACCTTTTGATTCAACTTTTGAAATCGTATCCTAATAGTGGAAGATCTGTTGATTAGCTAGAACACTCAAGAGTGATAGGTAATTTGATGTATGCCATAACTTGCACTAGACCTGATATTGCATTTGTAGTGAGAGAACTTAGTAGATACACTAGTAATCCTAGTAGTGTGCATTGGCATGCTGTTAATTGAATACTTAGGTACTTGAGGAAAACGATAGACTATGGAATAGTCTATGATGGCTATTCAACAGTGCTGGAAGGATTCATAGATGCTAGTTGGATAACTGACCGTAAAGATCACTCGTCCACGAGTGGTTGGATTTTTACTCTTTGAGGAGCTATCTCTTTGGGTTCTACGAAGCAAACATGCATAACAGACTCAACCATAGTGTCAGAGTTTGTAGCATTGGTTTTTTGTAGGAAAGAGGCAAAGTGGCTAAGAAATCTCTTATCAAATCTTTTGGTTTTCTTTTTTCATTTAATTTTTATTTGAAAGTATTTATCGTTAAGGCATCAACTATTGCAACACCAAAACAAAAAAACAAAAAAAAAAGAGGATTGTAAATGAAGTGAGTTGAATCATGTAACGAATAATTAAGTTTGATTTGAAAACTTAATGAATTTTAGAGGTACGCAAAATTAGTTTATTTATCTTTTGACTTGATTTCAAACAAGTTTAATGAATTGAGTTCAAATAATTTAATTTTTTATTCAACCAACATATTGAGTAAGCACACAAACATAATTTAGTTATATAAATGAGTTGATCTGACAAACACTTTGAGAAAATTGAACATGTGTTAAGATGGAGTGGGTTAATTTATTTTAATCATATTCGGTATGATCACTTTTAAAAATTTATTTTTGTTGTGTATTTTTAGTGTTTTCATAAATAGAAATGAAAAAAAAAGAAAGAAAGAAAGTTGAGAATCATTCATCCTACCAAAAACATTTGAATTTTTTTGAAACAAATAATAGATAACGGAAAATTTAAAATATATTTATTAAAATAATAAAAATAAATTATGAGTGTACACCAAATTAATAATTGTCAATAAAACTAATTGGGAGTTTCTACTAACTTGCAACAATTTTCCTCAACCTTTATTTTATCATTTTTAATTTTTTAATTTTTTTTAAAAGTTGAGTTTCTCTCTAGTCGGTGATTATGTGAGAGGTCATATTTGACTTAGTGGATCCACATAAAACGATGAATCGTTCATTTTGTAATAATTTATTGATAATTATTTATACAAAAAATTAAAATTGATTGAATATTAGTGTTAGATAATTGAATTATATTTGCCTTAAGAAACAAACATATTTTCAAAATTATATTTTCTGTCCAATTTTATGAGATAAATGTAATTAAATTACGTGGTTACTGATATCTGAGCCCAATAATCCCTCTCGAATTGGATCACCAAAATGAGAGAAGTCATTTTCTTTTCATAGCTGAGTTAGAATATATGTACATATAGTATTACAAATATCTATTCTATTACATAAGACATGCAACTTCAAAAATATTTTTGAAGTCAAGCTTTATTAGTATTTAAGAATGCTCATACTGTTAATTGTTTTAATAAATAATTGCTAATAACTTTCAAATTTAACTAATGTCTCTCTTCGATTAAATTGCTAGAAAAAATATAGGTGTAAAATTAAAAATATAGGTGTAAAACTAAAATTTATAGTATAGGGTAAACTTTACCTTATTGTGACTTATCCTTTTATCATTTAAAAATAAGCACACAATCTCTTATAGTTTATAACCTAAAGTATAATGTCAAGTATTTCATCCAAGTTAATAACAGATGTGAAACATGTGACGAAAGATTAAAAAAATAAAAAAATAAAAATTGTGCTCATTTTCAAATATTTGGAGTAACTTGCAAATGGAGTACAAGAGCTTAAAATGAATTTTTGATTATTAGTAAATGACAAATGTACATGATTTGTACAATCAAATTACTTAATTATGAGGCCATTTTAGTATTTTTCTACTTAAACTATTACAGTACTTGATACTTTTACCCTTATTATAAAATAATAAGGGTAAAAGTAAAATTTTATTGGGTATGAGTTTCACTTTTCACTAGTTTAAGGTCTTGATTGAAGGGTTTTATTGGGGTTCAATTCAATAATTCAAACAGTTTATTTTATAAGTTCATTTATTTTGTGTATATCATTCAAATAAAAATTAAATCGATTTGATTATCATAGCCTACTTAATTATTGGCGCTGTTTGGGAACCCAAATTTGAAGCTAAAATAGCCTCAACTACTAAAAAAGCCAAATAGTCTCAAATAGTACCCTAAATTAATGATTTTTATTATTTAAAAGAGAAAAAAGCAACTCGGCAATGGGCAGCCTACACTGTCACGTTGATAGTGTAGGGACAATGCAGTGACAGCCTAGTCCCACAGTAGTAAAGGACAACTTTGCCCCTTTAGTTCAATTTTGGAAAAAGTGAAATTAGGGACAAATTTATCATTTCAGTTTCAAACATTATTTCAAACACATTTTCCAATATAACAAGTCAAATAAAAATCATCCCATCTTCACAAACACAAAAGCTAAAAGAGCTACTAAAATAGTCAAAAAGTCAAAAAGCTTAAAAATAGTCACTTCCCAAACACCTATATTGTATTTATCTCTAAAAAAATAAATAACAAATATGTGTTTTTTAAATTGACTACCTATTTTTTTTAACCAACCTCAAAATTTTAATAAATTATAAATATTAAATTAATTTAAAATTTTATTAATGATATATTAAAAAAAATTAAACAATTTAAATTATCAAAAAAATAAAGATTTGTAATATACTGGCCCAAACAAAATCTCAAACTGCCTGAACACCCTATATGTAGGCAATATCCTAAAACTATAACCCAACCGTCAAAACCGGCAACTTTCGCTCCTATTCTCTCTCTCTCTCTCTCTCTCTCTCTCTACCCAACCAGCGATTTCAAAGTTCCGATGTCTCTCTTTGCAATTCAACCCCACTTCTCAACCTTCTTCTTGTTCTTGAGTTTCCAGAATCTTCATTGCTCCATTGTTACAGCTTACATCTTCCAATTCACGCCTTTCTATACCCTTCTTCAATCTCTCCTTCTCTTTTCCTTCCGTTTGTTTCCCCAGAAAAATTAAAGGTAATAAAAAAGAGAGGCAATTTCCAATCATATTCATATTTCCAGGCTTAATGCAACATTGATTTTCCTATGATTAACATATGTATACATATAATATATATATATATTTTTTTTTTTTTGTTGACTCTAAGGCCGGGCCATTTATGACCCGACCTTACAAGCCAACCCGGGAGGATGTTGAGGAACCACTCCTCACCCCCAATTTCAGTCAAAGGCTATAAAGAGATTGATGTAAGTTTCGAAGTCAGGACCTTGGTTACACAGGCCCGTTGCCTTATCAACTCATCTAACGCTTGGAGTATATATATATATTTAATTGACTTGTATTGTGTGTTCAGTGCTCTTAATTTATTTATAAAAAAAAAAAACCAGTTTTTGGGTTTTGGTTATGGTTGTTTTATTTTTTGTATAAATCTCTTTTGATTGTAAGTGTTGTAAGAGCCTCTTTTAATGCTAATTATACTTTTTATTTTCTTCATTAAAAAATAAAAGAAGATAAAAAATTTCATTATGTTATCCAGTTCCTTGGGGAAGAAATTTGACTATTATTTTACTTTGTATCTAAATGTTTTCACCGTTTATTTTTCTCTGTGTATATCAAATCTAAGAATCTTGGGTTTGTAGTTTTTAAAAAAGTACTAATTTTTCAAGAATTATTATTTTATTTGTTTATATCAAAATTGTACGTGTTCTCTATCTGTTTTTTAATGAGTTTGTAATGTATAATCATTTTTTTTAATAAAAAAAAAAAAAATCAATACTCCCTCCGTCCCAAAATAATGTCCCTTGTGGGGAATCTAACTTTTTTTGGTAGTACAATTATTACATTTGAAAAAAAGTTGATTTTCCAAAATTATTCTTTTGATAGTACTTTTTTGAAAATATCAATGTCATAATTGTACTTTTTATATTGTTTATTAATTTAAAAGAATGGCAAAATAGGAAATTTATATTATTTTTGTACTTGATTTTTGAAGAGGGACTAATATTTTGGGATAATGAAAAATGAAATAAGGGACTAATATTTTGGGACGGAGGGAGTACTTTTTTTCAATTTGCACACGCATCATGTGTGCCGGACCGCTAGTGTATATATATATGTATTTGATTGACTTGTATTGTGGCTTGATTGTTGTTAGATAAATTAAAGGGACAATGTCAAGCCGGAAAAGGGAAGAAGAGAGGATTGAAAGGATCATTCGCAGTCTTTTGAAGCTTCCGGAGAATCGGAGATGTATCAACTGTAACAATTTGGTATGGCTTCTTGTTTATTTGAATTTGAATTTGAAGTGTGGTAATTTGTAGCCATTGAACCTCTTTCACATTATATGAGGGCATATTATGCAGTAAAATGCAGAGTGGTAAAGAAAGATCGGTCTCTTATTCAGGTTCTTTACTGGTCTTTTGTGTTATTATGCTACTGATATCCATTTTTGACTGTGAAGTCTGTCCCTTACCGTGCTTCAGCTGGTTGAATAGTTACAATAACATTTGTATTGTAAACTTGCTTGCACCCACCCAACACAATGAATTTTTGACCTAGAGTAGGAAGGATGAAATTGAAAAGTCCTTTGGAAGTGTTGTGTGATAATAAAATTCTCATTCAGTTGAAGAAAATTTACAAGACTACTCAAGCCCAGCTACGTCATATGGTATAGAATGTTGGATGGTTAAGAAACTACATCGCAAACAATGGGTATAGGTAAAATGAGATTGTGAAAATGGATAAATGGTGTTACAAGAAAAGATAGGATAAGAAATTAATGTGTTTGTGGGAAGTTAGTAATGATACCAATTGAAGATAAAATAAGAGAGTTATTTGACATGATACATGCATGAGTGACATAGACTATAATAAGGAGTGATTTGATCTAGGTTGATGTAGCAAAGGAGAAGAGGAAGAGAAGCACATGAGTCAATCCAAGCGATTGAGATAAAGGCTTGTTGAGTTGCTGTCTTTTCAACCAACTAATTGGATTTTTTTTATTATTATTGAGAACTCGTGGTCATTTATATATTAAAGTTCAGCTTTGATCAAGTATAACAGATGATTAATATCCATTAAAAACTCCATTCTTTTGTAGTTTATGATTCTTGTATCTCTACATACTCCTCAAACTCCACCAAGATCAGTCAAAGTTCTCTGTTTACATATCACTGTATTGGTTTTTGGTCAAGACTACTTAAAGACACGAGGAGAGTCTGGTTTCCTTCAACTTAATTTCCACTATTGCGAGAATTATGGGAAGAGGTAGTCGAATAAAGTTCATCCTTCTAGACCTTCAGAGTGCAAACTACAGGAACATGGACTTTTTTCTTTTTCTTTTTGTTGCACAGGATGTTGCCACCAGCAGGTTTGAGTTGAGCTTTGATGTTGTCATGAAGTTTGATCCAGCTGCTGATCATTTCACAGTGAAGATAAGATATAGAGGGGAATTAGTGTTTGGCACATGCAAAAATTTGATGCTAGAATTCGTTCTTTGTGTTTGTACTAACATGGGCACCTCATTATGGAGAAACAAGTTTGAGTACACATGAAATGACCTTATCATGCCATTTTCTTAGAAACAGCTAGAGCCTTAGTTCTATATGTCTTGTTTACGTTGAGTGAAGCACTACAGATTTTTCTGTATCATTGCTGGCTATCCATTTTCATTTTCCCAAAGAAAGGATTGAGGTGCTGTCCGGGGAAGTACTTGTCATACATTAGTCATGGACTTGAAGGGAGAATTTATCAAAACTGTTGTTAGTATTTTAATTGTAGTTCCATGTTGAAGGCTATTCATAATACTGATGAGTACTGTATTTACAATATTAAGGCTGACATGTTCTTTAAGCAGGGGCCGCAATATGTTTGCACAACTTTCTGGACCTTCGTTTGCACAAGCTGTAGTGGGGTACAGTAAGTGTTAATATGTTGTTCTTACATCTACTGTGTTTACACACTTTTCTCATTCATGATAGGCTGAATGTGATTGGGGCCAAGTTTTATTTCATATTAGATCATCAAAATTTACTTCAGATAGATTTTCTGGGCCTGATTTATTACTTTGAATCAATTGTAGTCGGGAATTCACCCACCGAGTAAAATCAGTGTCAATGGCTAAATTTAAGGCAGAAGAAGTTAGTGCTCTTCAAGCTGGGGGAAATGAGGTGTGCAACATTTTCAAAATAGAGCTGGCCTTCTTTTATCTTTTTACTCCTCCCATCTATCTGCTGGTTCAAACCTTTCTGCTTATCATTGGCTGATTTGTTCATGTTTTCATAGAGAGCAAGGGAAATTTACTTCAAAGAGTGGGATCCACAGTGCCATTCATTTCCAAATAGCAGGTGCTTGTGTTTTTTTAATTTATGTTCTGTCAGGATACTCTATAAAGGTGACATCTGATTCAGTTTTTTTTTGAAATCTAGTAGCCAGAGTAAACTTCGGGATTTTATCAGGTGTGTCTACGTGGATAGAAAATTTACTGGTGAGAGAAGTGTGGGCAGGCTTGCAATGGTGAAAGGAGTAAGTATCTTACTCATCAACATATGTGCATAAGTATCTTACTCATCAACATATGTGCACAACTATAATTTTCTTTTTATCTGTTGAAAAGCTTTGCTGACCTCATATTGATCTGGTTAATATAGAAAACAGCTAGTAGCTCATGACGTTCTGTCTCTTCATTTCAGTTTCCATGCTTTTTAGGATTCCCATAGGTAAATTTATCTTCTTCCTTTTTTTTTTTTAATACTACAGGGTGACAGGGAGGACTCCTTTGAACGGCGTTCTATTGAAAGATCTAGTCCTGGAGGAAGAATTGAGGACAGAACTTTAAAATATTATATTGATGAAAGAGGAAGTCCCCACTACAAACTAAACAATGTTGGATCTTTTAGCCGCAGGAATCGTCCTGTTAACTTTGAGATAGTTGATGACAGGTTTCGAGATGATCGATTTGGAAGTCATAGGCGATCTGAAAGCCATAGGCCTTCCAATGAAGTATCCAGGGCTGAGAGCGGGTCACCAGTTTCTCAAAAAGGCAGGCAGAAGATCAGTCCCCCAATAGTGCACCCTGTCAGGGATACTTCAGGCGAGAATGGTCCCTCTCTTCAGGTAGGCACTTTTGCTTCATTATGCAATAATAGCATCTTATGCTATTGTGTGTGTGTGTGTGTGTCCTTATATGACATATAAGTGTAAGTTGCTCAAGATGTCCTTCTTTCGTTATACTATGGAAAAAAGTGCATTGAAATGTGTGTAAAATATATATAAATATATTTAGTGAATGAAAATATGTGAAATGTGTATTGCAATTGTTACTTTTTTGGCATTATGTGAAGCTTAACTAACGCCCATTGTGCGGTGGTTAACAAGACCCATACATTATATTTTTATTTGTTTTCTCCCTTACTTTGAGATAGGGTATTAACTCCTGCAATTTTGTGCAGAATCATATGAGTTGCACAGAATTTGCAAGGTGAAAATACGGAGATTTTTATTGGAACCTGACCGTGTACACCCATTTATCCTTTTGTGATTTTCTTCTTGTCATTCTGATAAACTTAATCATCCCTGCCATTTTGAGCTGCAGTGTATGGCACTATACCTGCCTCAGAGGCCAAGTTGTCCATCCACTAATTCCCATAAATAGTGGTGGCATCTCTTATATGATCTCCTCTTTGAGATTATTGATTGTGCTGAAACTGATCATGTTAAATTTTATTCTGTATTTGGTTGTTTCGTATTTCTCAAGGCAACTTCATAATTGAAAACTGAGAAGTCCAAAATGATTGTCCTGGGCAGGTGGTTCTTTTTCAGGAATGATTATCCATTTTATCGACTTCTTTATTTTTTGGGTTTTTTAGAATCTAAAAAATCGGATGCGTTTGGGAAGAATTTAATTTATTTATTTATTTATTGACAGGGAAGTTGAGTAGATCCTTAGATTTTTTAGCTAATGACAAACAAATTTTTAACTTTTTGGCAGAAAAATAAAAAAGTTTCTTTGAAATGTAAATCTTTGTGCCTGTATTTCCTAGTTAACCATATAAAGTTGTGAGTACTCAACTCCACATGTCCTCGTTCCTTTCATAATATACTGCATAGTGGTTTCATGTGAAAGGTGATGAACATTGTAGGCACAGGGGTCCACTTGCCTACACGACGTGGCACATCACTGCTATGTCATCCTTTGTATATCCCGGGGACCTACATGTCAGGCTCAAGTGATGACATTTGGACTGATGAGCTATCACCACAAATCTTGAAACTAATTGGCGGTTTCAGAATTTTTTTCAATTCTCATTGTTACAAAACATCATCACAATAAGCACACTATCATGCATATTTACTAAATGTAGTTCTGTAATTACTCTACTCAAGCACATCCATATTCATGACCTAACTCACACCTGTTCCCTCCCCCTTCCCCATCAGGAACACAACCCAGAGGTTGCTAGCCCCTGACACCGTGTAGTACCTTCCTAGGCTCTAACGGGAGGATGAACTTCCACATCTCCCAATCAAGCTTACATCAACCTAGATTCACATCATCTGCCTACCCCAACACATGATTATTAATTTCCAAATATCTTAACCCCTCTTTTTAGATAATTAAATCAACGAAATCATAGTTTCCACCTCCGCACTCATAATTGTTCATTACACAGTCAAAGAAGTAACAAGACAAAGTGTGTGTTTGTCTTGTTACTTCCTTAATTAAGGTCCCGATTCAAGTATCTACCCAAAGTCCCCCACTTTCTGTGCCACTTTACAGATTTTGGGACCCAAACACCAAAATGAATTACTCCATTCTCAAGCAATTTATCAAATAGAAGACTCAACCACGTTCACACATGGAGTCTACCAGGCACAAAAAAATCCATTTCTCTTTCCCGAGTTGGAACAGAAACAGCTCCCGCAAAGTGAGACGTCAACTCACATACAAAATTAACTCAATGAGGGTCAGGAAACAACTTCATCAAGGTCCACTATGATACTAAGTCCTTAATTAAGATATCAACTACATTAATTTAATGTTCAAATTAACCCTGCCATTACAGCATGCCTTGTACCCCTCTATACCTGAGGATCACTATTCATTACCTTTCCAACTCGAGCCTCTCAGAGGATATTGTTTCCTTTATCAGTTGGGGTCATTTCACAAACGAAATGTCACACAATGCGGAGCCAATCACCTGGCCCTCGACTTTGTGGCCTTGACATGGGGTGAACAAGTCTTTGTGGTAGGATTTTAAATATCGGCCATTACATAATGGGATTTTGGACTTCTGATACCATTATTCACTAATATATCAGCCGATATCGACTAATAGATGACCGTATCACCAATACTGATACATATCCGATACCGTTATTTAAAACAATTACTAATACATATTCGCTAAGTTCAAATTAGGCTCTTGTTCCTCAAGTGTTGCAGAAGAATTTGCTAATGTAATGTGTTTGGAAGGCTAGCATATTCTGTAATTTCATGAGGTTGAAGGTATGCTGAATTGTTCTTTAAATTTTTCTCATTGCAGAAAACAGCGTCTTTGACTGTTCCAGGCTCTGTTGATGGGAAATCACTGAAATTTAAAAGAGTGACCTCAGGTAGTTTGATTGAGTTTGTTTCTGATTCTATGCCTCCTCATGCAGCAGCAACACAAATCCAACAAACAGCTCTATCAACCAATGGTGGCAATAGGGACTCTGTTCAATCTTCCACAAAGGCAAAGGTGTCTGATGATACAAATGTAAATTCTTTGGAATTTTTGTTGTTTGGATTGTCAGTTCCTGCAGCTGCACCTGTAGATAAAATGTCTGCAGCAACAGGCAATGCTGATGCTCAATCAGCCGTACCTGTAGAATTATCCAATAATGTTGGAGCTATTGTAACTGTGTCAACAACCAATGTACCAGCAGTCCTCAGCACTGGGGATGCTCATGCAGCTTCACCTGCAGGAATAGCACCAATAGTGCCTAGCAGTAGGAGTGATTTCATGGTCAAAGTTACAGATGGACAACAGTTGTCTATTGTGCAGTCAAATCAGCCATATTCATCTCCTTCTGGTGATTGTAACTCTGCTACTCAACACACTACATCAGTTGGGCCTTTATATAATCAGGTCAAATTGTTTTTTCTAGTCTCAAGGTCCTACTTAGTGGATTGATTGTTCTTGGCTGTATCTAATACTCAATTCCTAAGCAGCACGGACATGGGACACAATGATTTTGAAAAAATTAGCATACAGACACAACGGGGATAATGAAAAAATAATATACATTTTATAATTTTTATTTACTATGTATATGAACATAAATTTAGGGCACAAAGACACAAGAGGCATCAATGTATGTGTGGAAATAATTGTATTTTTTCTATTTCGCTTTCCTCTTGTTTTCATATAATTTACTTTGATCCCAAATCATCTTTCTAAAATTATAAAAAGAAGACTCACGAGGGTGTCTTGAGAACTGTCCAAACACAGGACGCACATGTCAATGATGTGTTCCCAAAGTGTCCTGAAAAAATTAATAATAATTAAAAATTGACACACGCACATGACATGTCCGATACGTGTCCCCGGGGTGTTTGTGTCCCATACGTGTAATGAAAAAAAAAAAAAAAAAAAACCATTTTGAAGTGTTGGTGCTTCATAATTCAATTCTTTTTTTAAATTCTAGAATTTGAATATGAAGTGTGTGAAAATTGGTTAAAATCTGGATATGCTTAAGATGAAATGGGTAGCAAAATGTTTGATTTTTTAAATCAGTTGCCTTACGTAGTAGGTAAGTATATTTCTTCTTGTGCATATCTGCAGTCATGTACTTCATCACTTGCACCAAATGCTCCAAGTCCTTCAAGTGATTCTGTCAAAGACTCATCTCAAGCTAGCTCTAAAGTGGCCCAAAATAATAACTCTGGTGTTGGGTTGCAAGCTCTTCAGGTGGAAGCAAAGCCTATTGAGAGGAAGGAACTTCCAGCGGTAATAGCGATTTGTGTTGTTTACTTTCTGTTATTTTATGGTATTTTTTCCAAGTGTTCTAAATTATATGAAATGAATTCTCCAGTTCCTCTTCACTTCAAGCTTTTCCCCATTTACTGCGCCAGTTCCTAGTTGGCAAACTAGTGCACCTCATGGAATGGGATATAGCATGCAGTATCATCCTAATGCAGTGGTATCTAATCTGCCAACATATCTTTGTCAAATAAGTTGGTTATCAACTCCGACTATCTTATGATAGTTTCTAACTTAAGAATGGATTTTTTTTGCTATAGCCAATGCCAGCTTTTCCTAATTCAGCAAAATCAAGAAATCCATTTGATCTCGATGATGAAAGCACTCAAGCTCAAGTCTCGATGGTATGCATATTCATACTGAATCTGTTGTAATTTTGTTGGCGCGCACACCTTAAAAAAAATAAAAAAATAAAAAACTGAAAAGAGACGGTACTTGTGTTCTGTTGGACTTGTGAGAACAATTTAATATGTTAAAACAGCCAATAAAGGTCTTGTGTGCATGGTTATTAGTTGATAGAGTATTTTGTATGTGCAATAGGATAAGAAGTCAACTCACTGATTTGAGTTGAGGAGTATAGGATAAGTTGGAGCAAAATATAAATTCCCTTCTGGGAGTAGGCTCGTATGGTAATTAGGGGCAGGGTTTCAGTCATGGCTGTGCTGAGATATTTTTATTGTTTAATTTCATTATTTGTAGAATATTTTAAATATATTAAGAAAGGTTAAAGTGAAGCTGGAAGCTATTTGTTGTAAGATCACAAGCATGGGGCCTGCATTTTTCTTTTTTCTTTTAGATTTAAAATCAGATATAAAGCATCGAGCTTGATGTTTTTATGTCCAAGCATTTACAAAAATAAGAGGGTTATGTTGAACTAGACAGTAAGGGAATTCGTCAATTCATTTTGTCATCTTTAGTCATTAGGAGGCCTTCAGGGTGTCAGAGATGAACATTCTTACTCCAAACTTTACTGGAAAGTTCTTCCGTGTTAAGGTGACGAGGAGTGAATACTGCTTGAAATACAGAATGATTTGATAATACAAAATTAGCTGGTCAATTATGTCTTTTTGAATCACTTTCTTGTGGACGATTTTGTGAGGCTTCACATTTGCTATATTTTTGAAACCCCATTTGAACCAGATAAAACTTCCTCTTTTATTTTGTCTTCAATGTTAAATTTTGTGTTTCCTGTGTTGTAGTTTCCTCCAATGTTGCCTTGGCATGACACGCACTCCTCCCAGTTGATGCAGCCTCAAGCATCACCTTATGCATCTACAGTGTCTCCGCAGTTGTCTTCTTATGGAATGTCTATGTCTCCCAGTAAAATCACATCATTATCATTTGTTTTGTTTAA
Source organism: Camellia granthamiana (assembly GCA_036172215.1). Lineage (NCBI taxonomy): Eukaryota > Viridiplantae > Streptophyta > Magnoliopsida > Ericales > Theaceae > Camellia > Camellia granthamiana. Next base: position 41,132,723 of record CM069913.1, read on the forward strand.
CTTCCGTTCATTCAAAAATTTGTTGTGTATTTTATCTTGTCCAATAATTTCAGGTGTGTTTGTGGGGCAACAATTGCCGAATAGTATGCCATTTTCAGGGTAAGTTCTTGCTTTTGGTTCTCTGTTGAAAATTTTCCTATGTAGATCCTTCTTGTTCACTGCCATGAGACTCTGCAGGGCTTTATCATTTTCTTAAAAAGGTGTCTTACATTAATGCTCAAAACTTGTCAAAAATGCACTATGGAACAAACAACAAAAATCTAGACGCTTTGGTGCAACTTCTAGCAAGCAAAAAGCTGATAACACCTCTTCCTTTGCTTTCCAATAGTCCGCTTCTTTTAGCTTATTGAAACTATTGCTGTCTTAAAAAATAAATAAATAAATAAATTTTAAAAAAAAAAAAAAAAAAACCTATAATCACAAGTTACACCAAACATTTTGGCACATATTTCCACAAAAAAAAAAAAAAGAAGCAGCTGCTATAACCAGCTCTATAAGCTGCACCAAACAGCCCCATATTCCCAAAGTGGGGGAGGAAACAAGGCTCTCAAAATATTTCATTTACATCTTGTCTTCTCAACGCCTCGTTAATGCACAGAATTTGATGTATGGGATATACTTTTTCTTGGGCCCGCAATAAGGAGTGTTCTGAACGTAGACACTGTTCTGCTTCTTTTTCTTGTAGTTTTTACTGTCTCTCATATGAAATTATAGGTTTCATGAAAGAAATATGAGTAAAAGTTTCATGAAGTTTTTTAAAAATAATCTAGTGTGGTAGGTAACAAAACAAGAAAAGCGGCTTACTTTAATGTAAGTATGTTTTAATTTTGAAGTCTTAATTTGCAAATAGTATAAACTTAATTTTGTTTTATAGTGTTCTATGATTGATAGGTTGTAACTTAGTGTATGTGATTACATAACATATAATAAAATATTACTAACTAATCCAAGGGTGGAGAATTTTCATGATACTTTTTCTGATATTTTTTTTCATGAAGCGTAACATTACTCTATATGATACGATATTTGCTATCAAAAAGAATTAATTCCTTGACTTAATATCCTCTATTCCAGACCTCAAGGAATAAGTTGCGTTAGCGGTGGTGAAGCAGCTTTTGCCTCGTGGAACCCAATTCAGCAGCCCAGTAGCAGATTCCTGGCACCTACTACATCAAATCCTTTTTCATCAACTGGGGGGAACCCATTTGGATAGTGGCTGGTATACATCATTTTTAATTCTATTTTCAAATCACCATCCTCTTGCTTTGGCTCCCAATATCTTCAGAGAAGCATGGTTACTTTTTGGTTGAGGATGAAATGCAATGATCCATCTGAATGACATAGTTTGTCTTTTAGAAAATGCTATCTTCCATGAATTTTTGCCCCGAAAATTACTCTAAAAGTGAGGTGTATGGTGTAGATTTAAAATTAGTGGGATGTGGGCCACACCCGAAATGATTGTTGTCCATAGATGTACTTTTCTGGTAATTTTTCTGGATATATAGCATTGTTGTTGTCTTTTAATGAAAAGGATTGTTATCCTTGGAAATGAGAATGTGCATGTCATGTTGGGGATTTAGGAGTCCATTCAAGGTCTCGATGTTATTTGTAAAAAGTTTTTTGTTGTTGTAATGTATGGGGAAAAAACTCCGTTTTAGGTTAAAGATGATCATCCAATGAGAAGATGAGGATAATGAGTTATCTTCATTATTGGATTTGGAAGATCATCTTCAACTTGTCACAGATTGTGCTAACAGTGCTCAGTTTTATGGAGGTTCAGAAGGAGCTATTTACTTATTGGATTTGGAAGATCATCTTCAACTTAGTACAGAGTTTTTTTCCTTCTACTATCCGATCAATATATGTTTTTTTGTTTGTTTCCATGGAAAACTTTTTTTTTTTTGGTTTTTTGTTTTTGGTTTTGAATATGATGAAAAACGAAACTTAATAAAAAAAAACAAGTTTATTTGATAGAATAATGTTTTCTACTTTCGAAAGACAGAAAACGTATTTTGGACTGAATTTTTATCAATACTATTATGCCAGCACGTACCACTGCGCCGCCACCACCCCACTCCTATCACCATCACCACCACTATCACCCCCACCCCCGCCTCCTCCACTCCACCACAACCGCTACCACCACCACCACCACCTTCAATATGGCAGTTTTCAACACCTATTCCAGTATGGTTAATAATTATGTTAGAATGATGACATTTTAATATCATCTAATGTTTCAGAAATTTTTTATTTTTTATTTTTTTTTGTAAATTTTGTCAACTAACACTCATCATTTTTATATAAAATTTTCATTTGTGCAAAGATATATTTTGTTTAATTCAAAATTAACTTTTTGATGTTTTAAAAGAAATGGGTTGTTTTCAAATTTTCTTCTAAAACTGTATTGGAAACTATTGCAAACAAGTTTTGTGTCTTTTTCATGAATAGAAAATAAAAATACAACCAAACAGGTTCTAAGGTGGATTTCAAAATCACACTAACATACAAAAGTTCATATTTGAATCTTAAATTTATGAAGGATATCAATTTTTTGCTATGATTTTCCTGCAATGATCTTGCTGTACTTTTTATCACAGCAAGACATGTAAATAAAGTATATTATCCGATCTGTTAAAAAAAAAATACATTATACAATGGTTCAAATTAAACTAAAATAAATGACATTGAAATCACACAATAAAACGATGTAGTTTTACCTGAACTTTAAACATAAGCCCATAGCGTGACTATTATAGAGAATCTTAATCCTTTATAAAAGGATTTGCAGAAAGGAGAAAAAAATGAAAAAGTGAAGTAAGTAGAAACCAAATTTATTTCAATTTCCCTTTTCTTTCTTTTCACAAGTTCATAATTCAAACACAATTTAAAAAGATCAGAAAACATCGACAACTAAAAATACAAAGATAATTCACACACTATAAATATAATACACCCACCTCCATATACATATTTACTATGGGTGTTCATGGATCCATACCATGGAACAAGATTGATATTGATCCAATTTCCTCAACCTAAGAAGCAAATGTGCAACAATCCCACACACAAATCCCAATCCAGCACTTGACCCAACAAGTGAAACAGCTGTGCACAAAATCATCACAAATGACTCTTCCTTGGACCCCATGTCTCTTGAACACATTGCTAGCTCTAACCCAGCAAACAAAAGCAAAACCCCCAAAACCCCAACTGGAAACTGGTCCAAAACCTTCACCAAAGAGGTCCCAAAAACCAAACCCAAGCCCACCTTGGCTGCACCCAAAAGGGCCACACACCCTCCACTCCTCCCCCCAAACTTGTACTGCCCGGCTAGCCCGCCCGCCCCATGGCAACATGGCATGGCCCCAAACCAACACCCAACCAAGTTCATCGCTCCAACTGTCACCGACACCGACGTCGCCGTGAAATCCTTTTCTGGAAAGAGATCTGACGACAACTTGCACACGGCGATCACCGAGTTTAGGACGGACAAGGGTAATTGTGGGATTGTCCCCTTGAGAAACCCTTCTTTCCAAGCACTTTTGGAAATTTTCACTACTTTTATAGAAGATGGCCCAAATCTCAACAATTTAACCACTTTAGGCCCTCTTATGATTGCCAATACCACCCCCAACAAAAATATAATAAAAGCAGAAGGCAAAGAGGCTACAATTTGCCTCAATCTCTTCCTCTTTCCAACCCTCTCTTGATCATCACCACCATTAGTTTCTCTCTCCTCATTTTCATCATCACCACTACCATTGACAAGTATAATGAAAGAAGCACAAATTAGGGCCAAAACCAACCCATCAAGCCCTAGCCAATGCCTCTCCCCACTAGCCTTGGACTTAGCAAAATTTTGTTCATTCCTAATGTACTTAACAGCAGTCATAGCAAATGACAAGCCTTGTGCTAGTTGAATCCCCCTAACAATAGAGAGTGGTATTAACTTGTACACAAATTGCATCAACCCTGTCACACCCAACACAAAAAGGATCGCCGCGGTCAAAATCCCGGCCGCCATCGCCTCCGGGACACCGAAATTAGGGTTTGATATTGCCACTGCAGCTATTGATTTCATGGGTTGGACAGGCATTGGGACACCATATATGGCACCAGTGACAATGTTGTAGGCCCCATTGAAAATTAGTGTGGTGCCAAGGTCTAAGTTTTTTGATAGTGTCATGGCCAACACTATTGGAATGTATGTGCCCAAATCCCCCATTGCACCATTCAATTCAGCCCATTTTGACCTAAAGGCCAAATTGTTTTTCAATTTTTCGACAGTGGCCGGAAAACTTGATGAGGGTGGTCCGGAGGTGGCCGGTGGCAGGGTTTGGGTGGCTTGAGGAAGTGGGTATTGGTGGGATTGAGATTCCATTGAAGTGAAGTAGTAGAAAAAGTGAAGCAGTGAAGGGCTTGTACATGGAAATTACATAAAAATATTGTTGAGCTAAGTCTGGTTAAGTAGAGAATTGGTAAGTGACCCTTTGATTGTTGAGAGGTTGTTAAGAGATCAGAAATTTGAGCCATTTAATGTGGTTGGAGGGATCTTGGCCTCCACTGATTGAATCACCCGCAGGTGACTTGGCTTGGGTCACTCAAGGGATAATGCCATTTGACGTGTTCATGACAAGGATGTGATTTTTTGTGTTTTTGAATTTAATGGGAAAATCTCAAGTCCACTCTCATTTTTATGGGATGCAAATTTGTTCAATGTTTAGTGCAAGCTCTTCTTTGTATGTCAAATCTGTGCTAAAATGATTCTTATCAGTAGTGCAACTTTCATAAATTTTTTCATTGATAAGCAATTGTTCCTAATTTAATTATGAATAACGGTATATATAAAAAATATATATATTAATTAAAATTTCATACGAAACGATATGATGAATTTTGATTTTATTACTTTGAATCAAAAGACTTGTCAAAGTGACGTAATTATCACTATCATATTTTTCTGATAATGAATTTTATAATTTCTTTTTATAAAAGTAGATTTTTCTATCTTTATTTTGTACACAAGTTTAGTTAACAAGCATCTTAAATCATTAATTAATAAAATTTAATTGTTTAACAAAAATCTTTATTCTGACCTTATTGGTATCATGGGTGGGGTCAAGAAGAAATCCTACTAGGAATGAGTGGACTTTGTCCACGGCGGCTGACTACAGAGAAGTCTTTTAGTGGGAATCACTAGTGAGGATGACTTGTTTATCTGAATTAATTGCTACCGCCCAACAAACATTGTTCACACTATTCAATAACGGGCTGTTGAAAATAAAACAAAATATGTAGAAAAATATTATGTATCCCAAATATTCTATTAGATATTCTATTAAATTTTTTACATGAGGTGAGACTCACACAAATTTACATGTGTGTGGGTTCTACACTCATGCGAGAGATTTAATAGAATATTTGATAAAATATTTGAGATCTCTAGCATAAGTCAAATATTTATTATGGGGTTAGCTTTTATTAAGATGAGTTTCCCTTCGGTCTATTTTATAAATTAGATTGTATGGTTAGATTTATGAAATTTATCATGAGTTTCATTTTGATTATTCGAACTGTTTAATGTGTAAAATTTATTAAATACTTTATTCTTACAAAAAAAATTAAGTTGATTGGATACCAAAGGGGCTCTTAGAATCCGATCAATGTGATTTTTTTTTTTTTTGCAGAGATAAAATACTTAACGAACTCTACACATTGAACGGTTTGGATCATCAAAACGAAACTGTAGTGGATGCCAGTCCAATCCACGAAGTGGACTGGAGAGAAGCCCATCTCAGGCTTTCTCTCATATTCACAATTCAATATTAGAGAACTTGAGAAAGTAGTGCACCCACCATAGATTTGTTTTAATGATCTGAATCGTTTATTTTTAAGGACTCGATCAGTAGAATATTCATGCAAAAAATCAAAATAATAAAATATCAACACCTATATGTTTGAATCAAAATTATATTACAAAAAATGGATGTTTACTCTCGAAATTATATTTATCGTCCATTTTTTAAAAACAAATGTGATTCAAATATATACCTACCGATATTCAATCGTCTTTTTTTTTTTTTTACATAAATATTCTATTTAACGAGTCCTAAAAAATTGAACCGTTCAGATCATCAGACTTGGTTCTAAAATGGACCTACCAAGCCCAAACACTTTCTCAAGTTGAGATGACAACTTAAAAGAAGGCAAATCTTTTATTATATATTGTGTACTAGTCAAGTGACAAAAAAAAATTTAACAAATTTAAAATCCAAAGTTCAAGTCTCATTCATCCTATTTATTATTATTATTATTTATTTTTATTTTTGTTTTTTGTTTTAAGTAGAAAATGAAAAACACATATCATAAGGAGAAGCAACCAAAAATTTAGATTCCAAGTCCAGCCTTCACTTTATAATAGTAAATGTTAATAGGTGTGTGTCTAGTTGATGAGTGTGCTGTTAAATTGTAAAATATAAATTTTGATTTTGAATAAAAAATCATGTAGGCTCTATTGCTCAAGTAGTAAAAGTGTTGTTTAATAGACCAATTATCTTAGGTTCAAGTTTATTTCACTACCTCAATTTTAATTTTTTAATTTCTCTTAGAGAAATAAAAGGGACACGTGGCGTAAGAAAAAAGTTTACACACCAAATGACTTGTTAAATTACACTTTGTCTCTTCATGTTTGATCATTTTTTTATTTTGACCCTTAAAGTTTAGTTTTTTTAGGGCGAATTACACTAATAGTCCCTATAGTTTGGGACTTTGTGTCACTTTGGCTCATAACTTTTCAATTTTGATACTTTTACCCTAAATTTGAATTTTGTTCTAAACAATGACAATCAAAGATGATTCATTTGCAAACGGTCCATTTCAAGGGTAAAGTCGTCATACAATTTATTTTATATTAGTTAGTTTGTATGTTATTTGAAACGTAATTGTCATTTTTTTTTAATAAATAATGTAAGAACTTTCTTGATTTTAAAGTTCTATTTTGTTTGGTTTTCAAAATCTATTTTTAGAATTTTTTTCTAAGAAACAAAAATTAAATTGGTGAAAAAATTTAAAAACATATCATTTTTATATAATTTTATCTTTTGGGAGGGTATAAATAATTTTCTAAAATAAATTTTTTTATATTTATTTTTTTTAAAATTAGTTTCTATTTTTTTAAAAGTCAAATATGACGACAATTTTAATATCATTATTAAACCAATCTATTAAATCAAAAAAATCCAAAACTAAAAATATTTCATATATTAAATACATTAATTATATATTAAAAGACTAATAACCATGCATTACATGATAATCATTTAAAAATATCTATTAACAACAAATACATCCATTTATTACATGATAACCACACAAAAAAAAAAACAAAAACAAAAACAAAAAACAAAAATAACAACCCATTACATGATCATCATCCAAACCCATATTAAAATGTAATTTGGAGAAAAAATAAAAATGTAAATATTTATCATTTTTATATAATTTTATCTTTGGTAGATAAAAATAATTTTTAAAATTAAAAAATATTTTTTTGACATTTATTTGTCAAATTTATATTTTATCAAATTAACGACTTTGCAATGTATCATAATTGGTCAGTAACCAAAGTGACACAACCTCCAAATTATAAGGATCGTTAGTGTAATTCACCTTTTTTATTTTATTTTATTATTTTGATCCTTCATATTTCAAGTTTTTCTTAATTTACTTTAAGGGAAATTTGGCCATAAACCCCTCCTAATTTTCTTTTCTTGTTAAAAGGACAAAAGAAAATTTAGTACTTTCAAAACCACCTCATAATTATAAAGTCTAGTATGAAAGACATAATTTGTTATTTGAATATTTTATTTGACCATTATACCCTCTCTCTTTTCTCTTTTTTTTACAACTCACACTCTCTCTTCACCAACTCAATGGTTGTTCATCATCTCCACCATCTTCATCGTCTACTGGCGTTGTTCACTCTTATCGTCGGCCGACAACTACCATTTTTACTGTTAAACCACCACTATTTCAGATTTGATACCTATGAACTCATATTTGAAATCAATAACTTTAAATCTGAGATAATAAATTATTTTTTTTTAAAAAAAAAACTTATATTTGATAGAAAAATGAGAAATTGACATATTGCAATAAAAAATCAAGAGTTTTTTATTTGTTTGTTCATAAATCTAAAAGTAAAATTTGACTCTGACTCGTTTATTTAATATGTATTATATTTTTTGTAACAGTTAAAATTTACTTTAGTTAACAATATGCTGATTTGCTTAACGATAATAAAATTTTATTTTAAATCATAGTAAATTTTACTCTAAATCAGAGTAAAATTTTACTCTCTTTTATTTTTTTCGAGTAAAATTTTACTCTAAAACAAACTATGAGGATGGCTTTACAGAAGAGTGCTGCATCATGAACCAGAGTAAAATTTTATTGTTCGAAGAACAGAGCATTATGAGAAGAAGAAAGAGAAATAGGGAGACAGAGTTGGAAAACAATGGATTATGAGAAGAAGAGAGAGAGAGAGAGAGAGAGAGAGAGAGAGAGAGAGAGATAGTGATAGTGAAGAATCTCATATCTTAGGTTTGCGAACCATCAGGAATCGTCATTTTCCGGCAACGATGACTGTGAATGATATCAGATCTGAGGTTGTAGATATGACAGGTGATGGTGGCGATGAAAACGGTAGAAAAATAGTTCCATAGTGAGCGGCAGTGGCGCTGGTGGAGAAGAGAGTTTGAGATGAAAGAGGGTGATTGCAATCACACACGCACACACACACACACACACACGCACACACACACACACACACACATAAGGGTATTATAGTAAAAGAAATAAGTTTAAAATATTAGGGAGTTTTGAAAGGATTCATATAATTCTCATCCTTTTAAAGGACAAATTAGACACTAATGAGGAGTCTATCACCAAATTCTCCTTACTTTAAATACTAATTTATGTCTAAAATTAGACAAAAAATAATAAATTGACAGTCACATAATATAAAATTATTTTATTGTATATAACTTGCACATCTGATACAAACTCAAACTGTAATGTAATATATATATATATATATTTATGTTATATGATAATTAACGTGGTATATATATATATATTTATGTTATATGATAATTAACGTGGTATTTTCTATCTAATTTTGAACATAAGTTAAATTTAAGAGTAATTTGAGAAAATTTTGTAACATAAACTATAAATGACATAATTCTTCTCACCACAAATAAAAAGTACAAGGGTAAAATACACCTTGCACCTTACATTTTGCATCAAATTCTATTTTGGTTCCTCATTTTTCAATTGTAAAAATTAACTTTATAAATTTTTAATCAAATTATAATGTGGTCTTTCCGTTAGTTTGGTGTTAATATGGCTGACGAAACTTATCATATATGCAATAGATGACATTTAACTTATCTCATTAGCACCTCTACATTTTCATTAAAATCTCATTTTGGCCCATTCATTTTTTATTTTCGTCAATCTCATTAATGATAGATGAATGGAAAGATGATATTGTAACTTGACTTAAAATATAAGAAATTGATTATTACAATTGAAAGTGAAAAGACCAAAATAAAATTTTAATGAAAGTGCCGAAGTGCCAATTGTAATTACTCAAAGGTATAATTTTCATTTTAGTTTGGCGCATAAGTAAAAGACAAAAAGTTTGAAGAAAATAAGATACATTTCACTAAATTCAATGCACTTTCATTGAATTTATTACATTTTTTAAACACTTTTATATATTTTTAAGAAACTTTTTTCATGCTTTCACAACATTAAACAATCTACATGAATCACTTGTTCACATTTGCCTTGTTAAATATTAGGATTGACATACAAAGTGTTCGGGAAAATGGTGAAAAAGTTAAAAAGTGCATTAATTTCAATAAATAGTATATTGAATTTTGTAAAAGGAAGTTTTTTTGATAAATTCTCTTTTTAAGTGTTTTATTTCATCCAACTCATATTCTTTTTGATTATTCTATTAGATTCTGTTTGAGGTAAGAAGACCAAAATACCCTCAATTTCCCTGTTAATGTTGATTATCATTATGTTTTTATAGTTCTCATGCATCAAAATATTGACTGTCATTATATCAAAATGAATTATTAAAATGAACTAAACAATGCTTATATTTTAGTATCATTCACTTTCAATCATTAGGGTTATAAAAATAAATGCAGAATGTGATGGTAAGAACCGAACCTTATCCTCTCACATAGTGGGTTTTATATATTTTTGAATCACATAAAGTGGGTTTTATATATTTTTGAATCCCACTATCATCTGAAAGAATAGTGTTTGAATATACAATTAACAAACATCATCATCAGAAAGAATAGTGTTTGATTACACAATTCATCTCGTTTGAAAATAAGTTATTTTAATAAGTTTTTGTTAAAATATAAAATAAAAAAAAATTAGTATACTTAGGCACTATTTAGCAATATCACTTTTTAGCTTAAAAATCAAAAGTCATTAAAAAAATCAAAAACAAACAACTTATATCAAAAAATCAAAAAAATTTCTCTACTTTTTACACATCATTTCGTAAAAAAGTAAAAATTTATCCCAAACATACTAATTTTTTTACGTCCTATTTTAGTCAAAAAATTAAAAAGTTACTAAAAAGAAGTATGTTTCCAAACAAGGCCTTAGAATGACTTTTTTGATTTTTTAATCAAAAAAAAATTTGTAAAAAAGTAAAGAGATATTTACTTAAATTAAAATAATTTATTGACTTTTTATTTTTTTAGTATTTTTTTTATTTTTAAATTAAAATAATATGCTGCCAAACGGGTCTAAATTTCGTACAAAAGAAGAAATATTTACTCATTGACTATGTGCATTTTTTACATTTAGGACTTTAGAACACTGGTGATGAAAGCGAAGAGGCTGTTCGGTAACCATTTCGCCTTTAGTTTTCAGTTTATATTTATAAAAATTTAAAAAATTATTATAAAAAATTGTTTGATAATTTTTTTAGTTTATAAATAATTGTCTCAGTTTATATATTTGAGGAAATGAGTTTACGTTGATTTTTAAACAAAAACTTAAAATTTTGACTAATAAATTTTTTTTTCAATTATAATGTGTATGATCTATTGTCATAAATAATAAAAAATAAATATAAATATTTTAAGTTTGAATAAACATATTTTTTAATTTATATTTTTAAATTTTTTTAAATATTTTGTTCTAACCAAACGTTTTTATAATTTATTTTTTATTAATAATAAATAAAAATTAATTTATAAAAATTTTATGAATATAAACTAAAAATGTAAACATTAACCAACGCTACCCAAATGTTGTTGGGAATCTTTTTCTAGTTGACTAGGTGCCTTTTTTTTGGCATTTGGAACGTTAAAACACTTGGTGATGGAAGACAAGTGTTCTTGGGAATCTTTCTTTTCCTTCGAGAGTCACATCACATCTATGATAACTTATTTTGTGGTCCTGAAGGATAGTTAGATGATATTTTAAAGGTGCAGTGATTGATAAAAGACGTAAAATTAACTTTGTGTTGAGATATGAAGGAATAATAAGAAAACTTAGCATTTGGTAATTAGCGAGAAATGGAAACTTGTGATACCCCTCAACCACTTGATAATTTTTCCACATCCAGAGTCTGAGGGATGTAAGAATTAAACATGCCATCTGTTTTAGGCCTCTGAAAATGGCCACTTTGTAAGAGAGAAAACACTTTGGGTTTTTATTCCAAGCTATAAGAATAAGAATCACATAAAACAAAAGGACTTGTGTTATATTTGTTTAGACAGATTGAATTAGATGAGATTAATATTTTAGGACTATTAATGTTAGGATTATAATTTATTTATATGGTATATCTTATTTCATATTTAGATTGACTTGGTATTATGAGGACAGACTAAATTTTTCTAAGCCAAATATTAAATTATTCATTTATTGAATTATTAATTCAATGTCAATGCCATGTCCCTCCAAACATGACCTCAATGTATTAAATTCCTACAAAAATAAAGTTTGAAAGGTGTTCCGTTGCATGGAGTTCCATCTCTTTGAAACAATAGAAAGCTACTTCTAATATGTTTTTTTTACCACTTTTTTTTCCCAATAAATTCATTGTCTTACTTACTATTTGAGGTGTCACCAAACACAGAATGAAACACATGTCTCACTTGAGGTGCGGTTCACATGGTGTGAGGGCTTACACATGGAACTCACTTCATGTGAGACATATGTGTCACATTCTATATTTAGTGACTGTATTCCTAAATTTATTGATCTATAAAATAATATTTAACTGTTTTTACAACATATTTGGAAAAATTTTAAATGAGTGGAAGAAGTGAAAACAATTATAAAAAGTAGAATAATGCTTGAGACCCCCTTTTGGGGGTCACCCCTTCACCCCTTTTGCTACGTGGCGAATGGTGATTGGAGGAGCAGGAAAAAAAAAAAAAAAAAAAAATGTAACCAATAAGAGAGAGAGGGGGTCAAAGGGGGTGGGGGAAAAAAGGGGATGAATCATTGCTCTAAAAAGTATAGCGGTGCAAGTGATTTTGTACTCTATGGCTTTGCTTTAGTTGCCCTAGAGCGGAGACTTCCCTTGTATCTCAATGTTTTTTTGCAATTACTTTCACTTATTTTAACTGATTTGCTATTTCTTTATTTTATTCCTTTTCCTTGGTCCCCTTTTTTTTTTTTTGTGCCGGGTAGGGGTCCATTTGATTCAAATTATTAAGGATAAATTACATTAGCTGCCCTTATAATTTGGGATTTGTGTCACTTTAATCCTTAAGGTTTCAATTGTGACACAATTGACTCTGAATTTTAAATCTTATTTCAAATAAAGATAATTGAAAATACCATTTGTTGGCTATATATTTTGTAAAAGCCAGTAACAATTCGACACGCGGCAGAGTAAGGGTATTATGGGAAGATGATTCGCGTCTTCAATCCTGATCGTACACGTGGCGATGACAATTGGTTCTCACGTGATCCGAGTAACACCAGATCAACAAAGAAACGAAAGATGACGTGGCCTCAACGGTTACTCATATTCAAATTCAAATATAAGAGGGAAGTTTAACTGCAAGTAATGGCGTAGTGGAACTACTTCTAAGGCAGCATGATCAGCAATCATGGAGGAGCAGTTCGACGGTTTGAAGTGCAGTTCGAAGGTCATCCTTGGCAAGTATAAATAGCAAGGAAGTCCCCAGAAAAACCCCCAGATCATACAAACCAGTCATTTACTTTATATTTTCTTTCCCAGTTTTTATATTTCCTGCACTTTAAAGACCTGCACTTTAAATACTTGTCCTTTAAATACCTGCACTGCACTTCGATTCCTAGGAGTAGTTTCAAGTAGATTCAAGTAGACTGTTGCTGTAAACCTCTTCGAGGCTGAGTTTGGACTATTGTAAGTGTTCATTTTTAATGAAATACTGCGATTGTTCTTCATATTACTTGTTATTTTTTCTTAATTTCTCCTAAGTCAAGCCACCAGTAAAAGTCCTCTTCATTGAGGCTGAAAGAACTAAAACACAATCGTCTGATAAATTGGTTGGCAATTATAATTTCTGTAAGGACTGATTGATCCTTGCTGGCACGCTCGCATTTACAAAACTATCCTTCGAAAAGCCAAAAAGCCAACATATATTTTTGGCACGCCCAGTGGGACTTAATTTAAAATGGCTAGAAGAAGACGACAAGGAGAAAATGAACGTCTGGAAGAAGGCGTAGAAGGAGAGGTAGAAATACCTAATCCAGAGGATAATGTGGTAACACATCCTGTGGAGGCTCCCATGTTATCAGAACCTATGGTCGAACAGACCAGTACTTCTGGACAAGAACCATATGTTCATAATATTGGACGAAACCAAGGAATTGGAACATCCACCGTTCCACCTACTCAGCCAACAAATCCATGGGATGGCTTAGTGGATGCTATGGGACAACAATTAATGAACACCATGGAAAGGTGGGCAACATCCTTTTTGGATCGAATGAATAACCACCAACCAACAAATACAAGACACACAGAGGAAGTTTTAAATGTCCCTCAGCAAAGATTGGCTAGAGAAAAACAGCCTATGCAAATTAATGGACAATCTAATGGTCAGACTAGTACTCAGAACTATGAAAGACCATCGCCTCAGTCTTGGTATGAACCCATTTCAAGGCCTGTAGTAAGCCAAAATGCCTCAGTACCCAACAATGAAGCCACACACGTTGGTGGATCTGGGCAAGTACAAGAAATTGGCATGAGAATGGTTACAAATCCCATGTTCGAAGCCATACCTGGCACTAGGGGATATAATAATCCTTTGTTTGAATTTATACCCGGGGGGTTGGAGAGTTTTCCTGTAAATGGAAGGGACACAACACCTGTTCCAGCACCTTTCGCAGGTCCCTTCACAGGACAGGCTCAAAGGGGTTACCCATATCCCCAACAGCAACCTGTACCACAGGGGCAACCAGTCCCAAATGTACCACCTTATGGACCAAGAGGGCCACAAGCACAAGTTTGTCCACCAAACCCTGTGTTTGTTCCTCCAATACTGGTTCAGCAGGCACAGAATATGGTCCCTAGGGACCAAATTGTTGATATTGTTAGGGAGATGTGTGGACCGATGGCTCGGGGGGTCCAGACTCCTGTATACAGAAAACCATACCCAGAATGGGTAGATAGGGTACATGAATATCCAAGAGGATTCAGAATACCAGATTTTACCTTGTTCTATGGAACTGGAAATCAATCAACAGTAGAGCACATTGCCAGATTCGCTGCTCAATGTGGTGAATTCACTAATCATGATTACATGAAACTGAGATTATTTCCAAATTCCCTAACTGGGGGAGCCTTTGTATGGTATATCAACCTTACACCTGGCTCCATTCAAAATTGGCAACAAATGGAAGAGGCATTTCATGCCCAATTCTTCCAGTCGGAGCCAGAGGTGTCCATGGCAGACTTGGCAAGATTGAGTCAAAGGCCTGAAGAAAAGGCTACTCAGTTTATTGCCAGATTTAAAAGGGCTCGAAATAAATGTAGGGTCATCCTTCCTGAGTCAGAATTTGTAAGATTGGCTCAAAACGGTTTAGAGTTCAGGCTTCGAAAGAAATTTGACTCAACTGAATTTAGAGATTTGGTCGAATTAACCTATAAGGTGTCTCGATATGAAGCATTACTAGAGGAGGAACAAGATCGAAATAATGCTTCGTACAAGACGTATTATAGAGATCCCAATTATGAGATTGATGCAGCAGAGATTGTGGGCAAAGAACCTGTAATCTGTGAAGCATTAATTCATAAGGATACAACCATCGACCAACAGTTTAAAAAGAAAGACTTTCACAGAAAGTACTCTTTTGACTTAACAAAAGCAGATGACATTTTTGATCATTTGCTTGCAGCCAATTTCCTTAAGTTACCAAAAGGAGTCAAACTGCCATCTCCAGAGGAACTTAAAGGAAAAGTATACTGTAAATGGCATAATTCTTGGTCTCACTCAACTAAAACCTGTATTGTTTTTCGAGACAGGATCCAAGAGCAAATTCGAAAAGGAAGTTTGAAGTTCCCAGCCAAAACAGAAAAAGCCATGGGAATTGACAGCAACCCATTTCCAGAAGTTGGAGAAAGCACGGCTAATGTGGTTGTACCAAACTTTCAGAATCTATCTCTGCAGGAATTGGAAGAGGTCAATGTGCAAATGCATATTGCCAACCAGACAACTGCCAAGAAGGAGATTGGAAACCCACCAACTATTGGACAAGGTTTCTCACGTCAGAGGGAACACTCTGATGAAGAAGCACTGGACGATGATTCTCTCGAAGCAGCTGTAGTGCAGAGGATGTGTCCCAGATGCAGATTAAGTTACAAATGGTTAAAGGGGCTTCCAATTGATGGGAAGCAATACTATAAGGATGTTCAGAGACGTCCTAAATCAACCAATGCTCACAACAAAAGGCCGTATCCGGCTGGTGACAGGCAACGCCCATTAGTGGTTGAACCTGTAGTGGACAGAATGCATGCTAAAGGCAAGAGGCCTGTGTATGAGTCTAGGCCACCTAACTACTACAGAGTAGAAAGTAGCCATTCTGAAAGAAGATTGGAGAGGGGTTCAGGTTATGGGAGTAAAGCCAGAGATTGGCCTTTTAGACCAACCCTGCGAAGGACAGAAAATGGCTCTTTTCATCGAAGGACTGAATCAGGTTCGAAACATGAAGTCAGAGCCAAGCATTTACCTTCACAGCCAGCTTCGAAGATGGTTTCTAAGGTAGAAGGAAACAGTTCGACATCTGGATCAGTAAGCTCGTGGGTACCAGGGGTCCCAGATTGGTTTGTAATGCAGAACAAACCTAGGGGGGCACCTACGCAAAGGGATGTTGAGAATCAAGGCAGGATGGTCAAGCCTCCTTTGGTGGCCCCAAACAATTGGGTATTACTTAAACATCCAAAGACAAAGGAACCAGATATGGTCCCAGTCATTTCCAGATCACAAAGAAGGAAAATTCAACACAGGTATACCCAGTACCAGCAAGATCTGAAAGAAAGTGGAGAGAGTTCTTCACAGGTCAAGACAGAAGGAAAGAAAATTTCGAAGTCAGACCATACTCCAAAACCGACTCTACAAAGCAAAGTGGTTTGTAGCAGAGAACAATTGGCCCAAGTTCATTCTGAACTAAAGGCCAGGGAGAAGTCTAGTTTGGCAGGGTTGGAGAAGGCTCTGATGGAAAGTGATAGTGAAGCGGGAGACGAGATTGACATGAGCCAAAAGAAGGAAATGGTAGAAGAAGAAATGTTCGAAGCCTTCATGGCTGAGCACACATTTCCGACTGAAGAACCAGTCGAAAAGGATCCCTCGAAGGGATCAGTTATCAATGAAGTACCAGAGTGCAGCATGGAGGATGCTGCTGAAGACACTGAGCAAGATAGCCAAGAGGGGAAGAAGGTACAGCCAGCCATCCAGTTTGGCTCATTTCCCCCTATATCAGTCAATATGGTACATATACTACCTCATGAATTCCAGGCTGAGAATGAGGGTCAGGGTGACCAAGACATGGATCCAATTCCTGTCTCTAGTGAGGAGTCACAAGTGAGTATGGTACAGGATGCTCCTGAGATGATTACTCCAATGGAAACTGAGTTTGAAAGTGAGGAAGAGGTAAGCATCAACCTCTCATATCCTTTTGAATACCCCTCGAATTCCATGACCCAACATGTTAAGCCTCTGTACATCAAGGCTTTCTTTGATAGGATACAGCTAAACCGAGTCCTGGTAGACAATGGGGCAGCAGTGAACTTATTACCGAAATCTTCTTTGAAGAAACTAGGGAAAAAGAATCCCAGGTTGATCCCAACCAGCACGACTATTGCTGGCTTTGCTGGAGATAAACAGATGGCTCAAGGGATTCTGCCTATTAATTTGAGTGTGGGAACTAGGGATTGTATGACAGCATTCTTCGTCATCGACAGCAATGCCAAATATAATGCCTTACTTGGGAGAGATTGGATCCACACCAACAAATGTGTGCCTTCCTCTTTGCATCAGAAGATCATGATGGCCTTGGGCAATGGAGAGACAGAGGAAATTGATGCAGATCCTCAACCCTTCATAGCCTGTGCAGACTTTGCAGAGGCCAAGTTGTATATTGAGGGAGTAACACCACTCAGTATACTGAGGAAAGCTGATGGCTCAGCCGAAGTGACGGCTGATGAGGAAGTGACACACCTAAAGCACTTAGTCCAAGAAAGTGCTGATGAAGAGGTTGTCGTGAAAGATGACAATGATGCCTGGTTATAGGCAAAGAGATGAAGAGCAAGAAGCCAAGTCTTTGGCTCTGGTTAAATTCTCACCATTGGACGTAGAAGCAATAGTCCAGAAAGTACAGGAGCATGAAAGAGAAGCCATGATGATTGGCTGTAAACAGGAGCAGCTACAGGTCAGAATTTTGACCCTTGGGAAATACTGCGCATTGGACATTGAGACAAAGGTCCAGGAGATACAAGAGGAGGATGCCTTATGGACAGATTTTGTCTATGAGGAAGAAGGTAAGGATGTGGAACCAGAGAACTTGCGAGTGGAGCAAAGCAAGAAATATGCTTCGAAGGTAGAAGGAATCAAAGAGGAAGCTTTAGTAAATTCTCAGACACAAGACCCCTTAGAAGAAGTGAATTTAGGGGAAGGTTCTGTACAACAGCCAACCTATATAAGTGCTTGTTTGAACGTTCTGGACAGAGACCAGTTGTTGGTTGTTTTAAAGAAATACAAAGATTGCTTCGCATGGTCTTATAATGAACTACCAGGATTGGATAGGTCATTAGTGGAACATAGACTCCCTATGAAGCCTAATTTCAAGCCATACAAGCAGAAACCGAGAAGGATGAGTCCAGAAGTAATTCAGAAGGTCAAAGAGGAGATTCTTAGACTACTTAAGGCAGGCTTTATTAGGACAGCCAGGTATGTTGAATGGCTATCTAATATTGTGCCTGTAGTTAAGAAGAATAGTAAAATGAGGGTATGCATCGATTTCAGAAACTTAAACCTAGCAACTCCCAAAGATGAGTACCCTATGCCTATAGTGGACCTGCTGGTAGACAGTTCAGCAGGACACCAAATTTTGTCAATGATGGATGGACATTCTGGTTATAACCAAATCTGCATTGCGGAGGAGGATATCCACAAGACAGCATTCAGATGTCCTGGAAATATTGGCACCTTCGAATGGATTAAAATGCCATTTGGCCTGAAGAATGCTGGGGCAACATATCAAAGGGCTATGAACACCATCTTTCATGATCTCATTGGAGGGTATCTAGAGTGTTATATTGATGACATTATAGTGAAATCCCAGTCCATGAAAGAACATCTGTTTCAGTTAGAAACAGCTTTTGAAAGAATGAGGACGTTCAAGCTAAAACTCAATCCTCTCAAATGTGCTTTTGGTGTATCATCTGGAAACTTCTTAGGTTATATGGTGCACAAGAAAGGAATACAGATTGATCAGAACAAAGCCAAAGCCATCATCGAAGCCAAGCCTCCATCAAGTAAGAAAGAATTACAAAGGTTCCTTGGGCAGGTTAACTTTCTTAGAAGGTTTATTTCTAACACTGCTGGGAAAACTAAAGCATTTTCTTCCTTGTTAAGGCTGAAGGATGAAGAGGAATTTGTCTGGACAACAGAGCACCAAACTGCTTTCGAAGGTATTAAAGCCTACTTGGCTAACCCTCCAGTACTGATGCCACCAAAGGGAAACAAGCCCTTGAAGTTGTATATAGCTGCAGCAGAAGATTCATTGGGAGCTTTCTTAGCCCAGGACAATGAAGAAGGCAGGGAACAAGCTGTTTATTACCTTAGTAGGTTTTTAAATTCTTGTGAATGTAAATACTCAGCTGTCGAAAAGCTGTGCCTTGCTTTGTATTTTGCTGCAATGAAATTAAGATATTATCTTTTACCTACAACTGTCTTGGTGATTGCAACCACAGATTTGGTTAAGTATATGTTGTCAAGACCTATGTTGAGGGGAAGAATTGGCAAGTGGATACTAGCCTTATCAGAATTTCATTTAGAATATGTCCCTCAAAAGGCAGTAAAAGGGCAAGTCTTAGCCAATTTTCTAGCAGACCATCCATCTCAAACAGAGAACCAAGAAGTAATGGAACTTGGCATGACCAGTGTTGAGCCATGGCAGATGTGGTTCGATGGATCGAAAGCCAATGGTTTAGTTGGAATTGGTATTGTGATTAAATCTCCACAAGGGGTAGAAACCACACATGGTTTCAGAGTGGATGAAGTTACTTGTTCCAATAACCAGGCTGAGTACGAAGCCTTAATAGTGGGACTAGAGATCCTTATTGGATTACAAGTACATGCAGTTGATATATTTGGAGACTCTCAGTTGGTGGTTAACCAAGTAAATGGGATTTTCAAGTGTCAAAGCATAAGTATTTTACCATATTATGTTGTTGCATTACATCTGCTTTCTCAATTTCAAGTAGCAAATGTAACTCATGTTCCAAGATTCTTGAATAATAGAGCTAATGATGTGGCTCAGAAAGCTTCGAACTTCAAGAGAAGGGATAATACCCAAAGGGACATAGGCCAAACAACATATCAAAAATTGATACCACCTTTGAATAAAAGGAATGTGGTCTTAGAAGTCAATCATAATGACTTGCAAGAGCAAGATTGGAGGCATCCAATAATGCAGTATTTGGCTGGTCCATCTTCGAAGGCCAGCAGAAAAGTTAAATTGCAGTCTATGCAATACATAATGTATGGTAATGCTCTTTACAAAAGGGGGGGAGATGGCCTATTGCTAGAATGTTTAGGCCCAAGAGAAGCATTAACAGCTATGGCTGAGGTTCATGAGGGCATTTGTGGTGCTCATCAACCCGGCGTAAAGATGAGATGGTTGCTTCGAAGGCATTCTTACTACTGGCCAACTATCCTTAAAGACTGCATAGAATATGCAAAGGGCTGCCAGGCATGCCAAAAGCATGGCACAATAAGGCATGTGCCCATAACTGACCTACATGCAGTAGTGAAGCCTTGGCCATTCAGAGGATGGGCCATGGATATGATGGGAAAAATACACCCACCCTCTTCGAAACATCATTGTTTCATTTTAGTGGCTACCGATTACTTCACTAAGTGGGTCGAAGCTAAGCCATACAAGGCTGTAGACCAAACAGAGGTTATTGGGTTCATTAAAGATCTGATCCATAGATTTGGCATTCCACAAACCATAACAGTTGATAATGGGACTGTGTTCGATGGGAAAATGGTGAAGTCTTTTGTGGCAGAGTTTGGAATTAGCCTTGTTAATTCTACACCCTATTATGCACAAGCTAATGGTCAGGCTGAATCATCCAATAAGTCCTTAAAAAAGGGAATACAAAAGGTTGTGGAGGATAATCCTAGGGATTGGCATAACCTATTGTTAGATGTGTTATGGGCTTACAGAACCTCCCCAAGGTCAAGCACAGGGGTTACTCCTTATGCCTTGGTATATGGGCATGATGCAGTTTTACCTGTGGAAATCAATGTTAAATCTTTAAGAGTAAGATGCCAAGATCAGTTAGATCCTGAGCAATACCATCAAAGCATGTGCTTGGAATTAGAAGGCATAGATGAAGCCAGAATTTTGGCATTAAATAGCATTCTTTTCCAGAAGAAGAAAGCAGCCAAGAATTATAATAAAAAGGTCAAACACATTGGCTTTGATGAAGGTGATTTGGTATGGAAAACAATACTCCCAATAGGGATTAAAAGCCATAAGTTTGGCAAATGGTCACCTAACTGGGAAGGACCTTATCAAATTCATAGAGTTCTGCCTTTTGGGGCGTATCATTTAAGAAATTTGAATGGTTATGTACATCCCAAAAAGATTAATGGCAGATATTTAAAACCTTATTTTCCAACCATTTGGGAAACACAAGGAATAACATGAACATCAAATACGAAAACTTAAGACTACTCAAATGATAGACAAAATTTGTTCTTTTATAAAGAATTAAATACATTGTGCCACAGATTGGCCCAAAAATCATTACAGTGTCTTAATTGTTTTTGTACAGTGGACTTCCTATGGCTAAGTGCTGGAAACAGTTGAATAGCTGTAGCCATGTCTTCTTTTCGGTCAGCCAGCTCCTGGTTGGTAATTTGCAATTTGGTATCAGTTCGAACCAAGGCTTGGTTTACTGCAGTCAACTCCTCTTCGAGTTGAGCTTTTTTCTCCAGCAGTTGGATTCGAAACTGGGAGACAGAAGAGTGTTGTTCCTTGAGATCTGCTACTTTAGTATGCACTTGAGAAACAAAACTCTGATCTCTAACCAGCTTCTCATCCGCAGTCTTAGCAGCATGACAGATGTTAAGATAGAAATCAATAGTAGCTGCAGCCTGGGATAGATGACTTGAGACATTCATACCGGACTGCTCAGCAATGTTGCAACACTGAAGAAACCCATTTCTAATGATAGGCCTTTGTAGAGCCTCAAAGGGAATCTTCGAAAAGGAATTTAGCAGTTCCAAACATGTGTCTAGATCTATTAAAGGTGCAGGAGGCTTGCTGCCGGGAGAAGAAGGACTCTCAAAGATTTCCAGCAAGGAATCAGCCAAGACTAATGGCTCAGCATCAGCAGTAAGGGTTGGAGAAGAGGAGGATATGTCGAAGAGACTAGCCAGTCTTCCTTCGAAGATGTCTACCTCATCCCTGAACATGGGAGGCATAGAGAGTGTTGTGGTGGAAGACACAGAGGGCTGCGTGGGGATAGGAGAAATGGAGGGAGCCTCTTTGGCAGCCTCTATGGTCTTAGCCACCAACGAATCAAGTGAAGAGGGGCTGGAAGTAGGCATAGGTGATAAACCATGAATTGGAGAATTACCAGCACCCTCTGTGGCTTTTAGAGATGGAGTAGCAATTGGACTTTCTGTGAGGGAAGGAGGAAGAGCAAGGATCGAAGAAGTAGACTGAGGTAGATCAAAAGATAAGAAAGGAAGATATGGTTCTAAGCCAAGGAAAAGTGAAGCAGGAATGCTTGGGTTCAGAGAAGGTATATCAAATGTTGGCTTAGAGAGAGGGAGCATGATTTGGATAGTTTTCACACACTGCACCTGGTCAACTTCAACTAAAATCGAGGAAGGCCTCACTGGAAGAATGAACGCAGTAGTTGTTGCTGTAAGAAGAATAGATATAAAGCAATGTCAAAATCCAGTATCAAAAGCTGGCAAAGGAAAAACAGCAGAAGTGTGAAAGAAATTACTTGTTCCAGAGATATTAACACTGGGGGGAGAGCTGCGAAGGGAATAATGTTTGGCAGTCTGTTGCCTTCTTGCAGTTTCTCTTTGAAGTGCATCAGCAGCAGCAGCTTCCTCTCTTAAAATTTGTTGCTGCCATCTCTTCTCAGCCCTCTCGAAGACAACTATTGCTTTGGAATGTTCTTGCTCCACTACCTTGACAGCTGCTTCATGAATGGGGTCCTCAACCAAGTCAGTTGCAGGGACAGTCACCTTTTTGCTCTTCTTTTGTGGCAGCTCTACTATTGATTCCTCTTCGATCTCCCTCTCTTCAACTTGAGTTCAGATGCTTCAGAAGTAAGTTCTTTCCCCATTGTTGTAGTGGTCGCCTCAAGAGGAGGATGTTCCGTTGTGTCAGAAGGGAAGGCAGCCATCTTCTGTCTTTTTGTTCTTTGTAAGGGCATTTCTTGCTCTTGCTCAACCTCTACTTCTTCCTCCAGGGATTCAGATTCTTCAGGAGGAAGGACTAGTTTCCTTTTTTGTTTTTGTTGTTGTCTTTTCTTGGGAACAGCTAAAGTTTTAACTCTGTTGGGGAGTTCTTCTCGCGGAGCCCCTGCACCAAAGGACAAAAGGGTAAAGGGATGAACGAAAGTTTCAAAAAGGAAAAGGGAGATATCTGAAAATTTACCTTTCTTGGAAGCAGCTCTAGTAACTCTAGCTGGAGGGGATGAAGCTGTAGGGGTGGTTGTCACAGCTTCAGGAAGAAAGGAAATATTCTCAGCTGTCACTGACTTAGCCTTCGAAGACACTCCCAATCCTACCAGCAAATCATGGGGAAGTACAGATAGGCGCACCTCCATATTGACTGTCCACCAGTTCTGGAATCCTTTCAAAACAAAGCCAGATGGAGTAAAGGGGACAAATTGGAACTCATTCAATTCCTTCAGCAGTTTGAGTAGTGCCATCTCTAGCTTGGATTTGGATATTCTCAAATCCCTAGCAGTAAGATGGACATTCGAGAGACTGCAAAGTGGAAGAGGTATTCCTTGAGTGAGCCCAAATTGTCTGGCAAATTGGGAAGGACAATACACTTCTGAGATACACTTGTAGGCTCGAGGGTTCAAAGTGCCAATAAACAACTCCCTTGGCAGCAGTATAGAGGCCCACATATCTTTATGAAGAGAGGTGGAGCACTCTTTATCAGCCAGAAAAGTTTGCAGCCAGATCGGTCCTCTATTGGTTTCGAAGGGACAGAAGAAGGAGGCAGATGGCGAAATAGGGAGTTGATAAAAGAAAGTAAAGTAATAAGCAAAGGAAGCAGGATAAAGGGTAATCCTAGCATATTTCTCCCCATAAGTGCTAGGATTTTGGACAAGAAATCTTAAACATTTAGAATGCAGATCAGTAAAATAGGCGAAGAGCCAGAGTTGAAGCACCCAGAGGGGACCTCCTTGGTTAACATCAAGTGGTCTTTCACAAAATTGGGAGCAAGCTCTGTATATATGGCCTAACAGGTAAGGAGCAAGGGCTATGTGTTTTTTCAAGACAAGTGCCTTCGCAAGTGGAGCGAACTCAGGCATAATCCTCTGAGATGAGGTGCAAAAAAGGAATTTGCATAACCAGTATAAGATAAAGGAAAATAGTTCTCTGTCTCTCACAGGACCTTCCATTTTATTTTCAGCCTTTACAAAGTCGCTATAAGAGGAGTTTAGGGATGGAAGAGCAAATTTGACAGGAAGGTCTAGATAGTTGGGAGTAAAAGGAGAACCATAGAGTGAAAGCCCTAAGAGATGGCAAATGTCAAGAATAGTGGGGGGCCATCATGCCACACCGAAATTGAAAGAAATTAAAAGCCATATTCCAGAAACATAAGGCAGCAGGAATCAAAAAAGGGTCTTCAGGAATAATGAACCTGGAAAGACGAAGGGCATCCAGGATATAAAGTTCTTGCAGGTCATCTTCTCTCGCAGGCACAACTCTGTCATACCATTCTTCCCATTCAGTCCTCAATGTCGGCCAGCAACGGTGAGGACGATTCACTCTCCAGTTCCCCCAATCGAGCCCTCTTTCATAGAGAAGGAAATGGTCCTCCAGGCGAGGGTATAGAGCTGCGAGCTGAGCGGGAACTTCCCGAAAAATAGGGCCAAGGACGTATTCTTGTTTATCACTATGACAGGACACGAAAAGATGTCCATCTATGTGGCTTGACTCGCCAGATGATAGTTTGGTGATTTCTTCATCGATGCATCGTTTCAAAGCCATGGTAGGATCGATATGGTCACCAGTAAGTACTTTTAGCGAGGAAGGATTCATTGGTAGTGAGCAAGAGGAAACAAAAAGAAATCGTAAAGAGAAGGTTTGTGAAAGGCAAGTGATTTCAGAGCACGAAACAAAAGGGCTTTTAAGCCTTTGTGTCCGGAAATATATCTCATAAGGCGTTAAGTACTAAAAACGTACGAATACGAGGAGTTCCTTCCAATATTGATAATTTCTGGAAGAGCACATTCCGGACGCTGATGTCAGCTTCGAAGCAAGATGTTTGGCTTCGAAGCCAAATTTTGGCGCCAAAATTCAAACAAACGGCTTCGAAATACGAAAGCCGGCTTCGAAGTATACTACATGCTCAAATGCACTGAACTGTTCAAATATTGGTCTACTTCAAAGGGTTTTAGGACCTGTGTATCAAAGTAATGACCTTCGAAGCAAATCCTCGGATCCTTTTAGGGATAAGAAGCACTATTTGTCACATTGAAACCAATCGCTGGTTTTATTATAAAAAAAGGGATTGCCTTTTGAACCAAAACAATGTGGATTACTCTTCGAAGCAAAATAGTCAATTTAAAATTGATTGGTTATAAAAAAAAGGATGGCTAATGAATGCGTGAAGATTCTTTCGAGGGGAAACAGCATTACTCAATGGCTCTTCGTATGCTTGATCAGTAGAGTGAGAAGTTGATTGAGCCATAATCCGTTCGGATGCTAAAGATATTGAAATTGAGAGTTAATACTAATGATCACCTAATAGGTGACGGTTATGTTTCCTGAAAGTGGATTCCATGCACATTCCAAAAACGCAGGAGAAGTTTTTTCGTTCCACTAATATCACCAAGTATTGGGTATATTAGTGCGGGGGGTAATGTTGGCTATATATTTTGTAAAAGCCAGTAACAATTCGACACGCGGCAGAGTAAGGGTATTATGGGAAGATGATTCGCGTCTTCAATCCTGATCGTACACGTGGCGATGACAATTGGTTCTCACGTGATCCGAGTAACACCAGATCAACAAAGAAACGAAAGATGACGTGGCCTCAACGGTTACTCATATTCAAATTCAAATATAAGAGGGAAGTTTAACTGCAAGTAATGGCGTAGTGGAACTACTTCTAAGGCAGCATGATCAGCAATCATGGAGGAGCAGTTCGACGGTTTGAAGTGCAGTTCGAAGGTCATCCTTGGCAAGTATAAATAGCAAGGAAGTCCCCAGAAAAACCCCCAGATCATACAAACCAGTCATTTACTTTATATTTTCTTTCCCAGTTTTTTATATTTCCTGCACTTTAAATACCTGCACTTTAAATACTTGTCCTTTAAATACCTGCACTGCACTTCGATTCCTAGGAGTAGTTTCAAGTAGATTCAAGTAGACTGTTGCTGTAAACCTCTTCGAGGCTGAGTTTGGACTATTGTAAGTGTTCATTTTTAATGAAATATGCGATTGTTCTTCATATTACTTGTTATTTTTTCTTAATTTCTCCTAAGTCAAGCCACCAGTAAAAGTCCTCTTCATTGAGGCTGAAAGAACTAAAACACAATCGTCTGATAAATTGGTTGGCAATTATAATTTCTGTAAGGACTGATTGATCCTTGCTGGCACGCTCGCATTTACAAAACCATCCTTCGAAAAGCCAAAAAGCCAACACCATTACTTAATTTCAAGATCAAAATCGTCAATTTGATAAAATATAAACTAATTTGAAAAAAAATATGTCAAAAAAATATTTTTGAATTTTTAAAAATTATTTCTATCCACCAAAAATAAAATTATGTAAAATTAATAAATCTTTTATACATTTATTTTTTTACTAAATTAATTTTTATTATGTATTTGGATGATGATCATGTAATGGATATTTTTTTTATTTTCATTAAATTAGTTTCTATTTTTCCAAAACTGTCGACAATTTTGATATCAATCAATCCATTAAATCAAAAAATCCAAACTAAAAACATTTCATATATTAAATATATTGATTACATATTAAAAACCTAACAACCACATATTATATAATCATCATCCAACACATAATAAAAATTAATTTGGTAAAATAAATAAATGCGTAAAAGATTTATCAATTTTACATAATTTTATCTTTGGTGGGTAGAAAAAAATTTTAAAAAATTTTGACATTTATTTTTGTCAAATTAGTTTATATTTTATCAAATTGACGACTTTGCCATTGAAATTGAACAATGATATCTTCAATTGTCTTTATTTAAAATAAGATTCAAAAATTTAAGATTAAATATATCACAATTAAAAAGCCAAAGATCAAAATGATACGAGTCTCAAATTACAGAGAGAGTCAGTGTAATTCGTCCAATTATTGAAGTTACTTGCGTTTTACTTAAATCTATGCTTGTGTCTATGGTACATTTCTGTTTACATTTCATTAGACAGACATAACTTAATTAAATAAAAAAAATTATTATTGTTGAGATAGAGGTATTTAATCTTTTAATTTTTAATTATCAATTTTTAATTTGTAAAAAATTATATCAAACAGGTTTATTTATTATTATTATTTTCTTTGGGGGGGGGGGGGTCAGATTATTGCCACTTTAAAAAATAAATAAATAATAACAAAAAAATCATTTTACCACTGTCTTTATAATTATGGGCCGTTTGGCCATCACACCTATATACATCTCAGGAGTTTCTTCAGGAGCAAGAATTGCATTGGGTTGGGCTTTTAACTCATTTCCAAGATTGTGAAAAAATTTCTTATGAATTTGTATATCCAACCCATTGCTAACTTTTTGTTTTTATTGTTTTTCATAAATTATACTAATTTTCCTTGATGGTTGGAGAAAATACATTAACCTCTATAATTTCGATTTAATTATATTGAGTTTCTTAATATTTTAATTCATATAATATTTAACTTTATTTTCATCAATAATTCATTAGACATGTAGATAGAAAGTGGCATTATCAATTTATCTATGTCGAAATTTAGGAGTATTTGTGGGTCGAGTTTGAGTAGATTGCATGTCATCTGCCATCCGGCCAAATACAGTTCGAGTTAAAAAAAACTCATCTCATTCTAATATAATAAATAAATAACATGTACATATATCAATTTTTTTATTTTTTTTATGAAGAATTCCTAATTTCATGTGGTCAGGGATGGAACTAGGAGAAGACTATGGGGGGCCATGGCCCCCCTGTTTCTGTGAAAAATACTGTTTGTCATAGTACTTTAAAAATATATATATCATTTTATACATAAAATGGCCCCCTAGTATAAGAAAATGCATATCTTATTATTCTCTCATCTTGCCTTCTTTTTCTATTTTGCACTAAAAAAACTTCTTCATCCTATTAGAAATTACTTCTATGGTATTTAATTTTTTTTTCTATGTATATATAATTTATATATCATATTATACAAACGTGTGTGTTTGTGTATTTGGTGATTTTTTATTTTTTTTTTCTGGCCCCTCCAGTAATAAAATCCTGGTTTCGTCCCTGCATGTGGTCAGGTTGAGTTTCACGGATTGAAGTTTGTATATCTATTACCTGATAGAAACTCAACTTTTTAAATTACTAGACTCACATTTATCTGCCTGTTGCATCGAAAACCTTTGAAGTTGGGTTGAGTTAGATTGGATGGATTGGACGAGTTAGTTGCTTGTGGAAGAGAGGGGTGGGTGTTATAGTGTGGTTTAAAAAAAGTTGACATAAATTATATTGACATTTCTTGAAATTTTAAAAAAAATAATAAATTCTACAATTTGACATAATTATATTAAACACTTCTAATATTTTAATTCATATAGCACTTAATTCCTCATTTCATTAATAATTTGTTAGTTATATAGATGAAAATTTGCTATTGTTATTCACATTTTCATTAGTAATTTGTTAATTATATAGGTAAAAAATCAATATTGTCACATCTTTTACACAAAAATATATACTTTACGTTGTTTATTTTTGTGTTTTCACATCATCTAGATTAATTTTGAACCATTTAACATAACTAAAAAGATATTAGCGTAATTACATTAAAATTATAAGATTTATTATTATTTTTTGTTGAATTACACTACCGGTGTTTGTAATTTGGGATTTGTGTCATTTTGGTCCTCGGCCTATCAATTGTGATATATTTAATCTTAAATTTTGAATCTCGTTCTAAATAAGGACAATTGAAGACACTGTTACTGTCATGACTCGAATTCATCCCTAAAAGTTTGGGTCATAACCGACCAGTAATCACTTGATTACCTTCGACCTCAAACAAACATACAGAATAATTATAGTAATGGGACCATAAGCAGAAGTATACAACAAATGAATAAGTCCATTGAGTTGTGCCAATGTGAGCAAAATATAACACAATTACATCATTTACATGCCCATGTAAAAATACAAGTATCAAATGAAATTTTATACATGGCGGTTACATAACCCAAGACCAAAATGGCAAAAACAAAAATAAAGTCATAGCATAATGGAAGTCAAAGACAACTCCATCTCGGAGGCATAACTCGACAAATTCACAAAAATAGCTCCTGAAGTTGACTCTAAGGGTGGGCTCCATGCTATGGATCACCTATATGTGTATACATAATATTAGGTGAACGAAGCTCAATGAGTAATAATACAGTAAAGCAGTGTAAATAGATGGTCATAAGGTTCTCAATGTCACGCCCTGAAAATAAATCTCACATAACTATTTTATCAACTCACTTCCAAAATGAGATATTAACCAATTTCATTTACATAATTCCAAATGTTTACCAAAGTATTCTCACATGCCGTTATACCTTTATTTACACACTAGTACATGAATCTATAGTATGTAAAAGACATCATTAAATCACTACGAATAAGGCCCTCAAGGGCTTACAAGTTCCAAGACAATAGCCCAGTTACACATATTGGTCTCTCGGATCCAAACACATTAGCCCTTGGCTTACAAAAGTATCGTAACAAAATAAGAGTTAAACTACTCTTCTTCAAACATTTCCACGTCCTTAGCTTGGCAGGGTCACCATATATTTACCTGTACCAATTCCCATAGGGGTGAGCATAAAGCCCAGTAGAGATTCCTCCCAAAGTATATATAGTTATGCCAATTCCATCAACGTTAAAAATGCATAAGTAATGCCATATAAGTGCCAATAATGAAGGAAAATTTCATTTTGATGCACTATTTCAAAATCATCATGTCCTTAATAATATTTAGCAATCTCATCAATTTCAAACTTCCAATAGTTAAATCAACAGGGGCAGTAAATACGACACTGGTAATCCATAGGCTGGTGTCTGCAAGTAGACTCTACGAGTACTACCAAACTGTCATTTTACCGGTATTAACCGGAAGGCTCGACACCTATCCGCGCGGCTTTCTGGTCTTTCACCAAGGACACTCAGGCCAACTTAACAAGTTCAACTACACTCCCTATCCGGACTTACCACCGTATTTACCCCATAAACATTTCCATTAGTTCTCATTACAATGATCTTTCTCAAAATAAATGTGTTTCCAACTCATGTCAAATGAGAATATGATGCAATAACTACTAATTCATAGCATTCCTTTATATTCAAAAACATGTCCACAACAATATTCAACATTACATTTTCATTTCTTCCTTATCATGTTCTTCCACAAGGTACCCATACGTCTCCAGCACATAGTTGAAATTTCTCATTTCGCACAATAGTCATGTGTCTTCGACACACCACAACAAATCCTCAACAATAATTCATCATAACCAAACTTTCAATATGTCTAGCATACCATCCTTCATTTCATTTCACATTACATTACGATTGAGCATTTTTACATCACTTATGGCACTCAACAACTCACCATCTTACCACTCTACACAAACATGCATTTATCAAAGGATTATAATAGAGGACCTCCATTATATATATATATACATCAAGAAGTTGCTATTTTGTTAAACATTTGGTGAGACTTACTCTCATACATTCTCTTGATACAAGAAAATAAACAATTTCAAAGGCACATTCATTATTTTTCAAAAGCCCCAAATTCTAGGGTTTTCATAGAAAACAAACCTTCATCATTTTTCTAAGAGAAGCTCCATCTAGAAGTTTTCTTTGAGTTTAGTAAAAGGGAACCCTCAAGAAGTAGTAAAAGATTTAGATATAAAACCCCCATTCAAAACTCTCTCTACATTTTGAGTCAAAATCAACACAAAACTCAAGAACACTTTTAAATCAACAACAATATTGCAAAACTTGTATATATGACTCAAGAAATCCCTACCTCCAAGTAGAAGCTCAAAAGGAAAGATGAGAGAAACTCCAAGATGCTCCAAACTTGTATTTTCTTGGATCAAAAGAAAGCCCACACCAAACTCTAGCTTTTTTTGCAAGGGATGAAGGGTAGAAAAGCCCTAGAGCATGGAGTATTTTTAGAGAGAATGAGTGTGAGAGAGAGAGAGAGAGAGTCGGATCTAGGGTTTTGGAGGAAGAAGATAATGAAAAAGAGGTAAAATTCCCGTTGCTAAAATCTAATATATACGAAGCTCGCTCGAGCGAAGGAGTCGTCGCTCGAGTGACCAGACACAACGAACAAACCTCGCTCGAGCGTAAGAAGCTTCGCTCGAGCGAACAAAGCAAGACTTCAGGTCTACAACCCACCAATGCAGACGCACGCTCGAGCGCAAGAATGCTCGCTCGAGCGAAGAGACACACCAAACAAGGCTCGCTCGAGTGCAAGAAAGCTTACTCGAGCGAAAAGATAAATACCCAAAGCTCGCTCGAGCGCAAGAAGCCTCGCTCGAGCGAAGAGGCAAAAACCTGGGCAGCAACCACTTGCACAAACTCACAACCAACCTATTCCAAACTCGCTCAACACCTCCCAAAGCTCAAATATAAGGAAACAATGGTGGAAAACAAGATATAAACTACAACACTCAACCATGGGTCGCTATACTCACAATATCCATAATCATATAAACAGAACGACCTTAGGCCCATTAATATCAGAACGACCTCAAGCTCACATAAGTACAAAACGGTCTCGGGCCCAATCTTATCTCAAAACAGCCTCGGGCCCAATCATATATCAAAATTTCCTTAGGCCCAATCATATATCAAGACGGCATCGGGCCCAACATGTCATAGCTTAAACGGAAACAGAACAATCTTAGGTCCACATTGCACATGTCATATAATATTAATGAAGTTCCTTCATTTCGATCAAATCACAATGTTGGCATCATTTACCATTCATAGTTTGAGATACACAATTAAGAACATATATGTACAATACTATTACTCACAGTGTGTTTAATCTCGTGGCGTCTCCTCTGCCACACGACCTATACAAACATTTCACACATACATTTGATAAATCATTTGTTTCAATTCGTACACTTATCTTTCATAATTCACAACCTTATTTAATGAGTTTCTAATCATCATTTCACCCCCCAAAGGGTTTAAATAAGGTTGAGAATGCGTTCTGGATGTCACGAATACCAACACGAGAAAACAGGGTTTTCTCTCCTGCTTGGCTGTACATGCGACCGGTCCAACCTCTCGAGCGATCTGGTTTTGCTTGTACGGAAGCTCGAGCCGCTCGAGCGCACAGAGCGGTTTAGTCCAAGCTTGATTCATGGGGTGCTCGTGCGGAGCCTGTGGTCGCACGAGTGGTCTTGGCACACCCAGACAGTCTGAAAATGACACAAAAATGCAAACTTCCCAAACTCATTTCTAACCCCAAATTCAGGCAAAACAAACAAAAAAAACATGATATACTAGCATGATACAAGTGCAATTTTACTTCAAACATGTCAATCTTGCCCCAACTTTAGATTCATGGTCTCATCTCTTTCTCATATTCATAAATTACATAAACAAGTTCAATATACATACAAACATGGTGAATCTTCCAACAAATCTTGGTTGTATGAACCATCTAGGATTTATTTCATGGATCAATCACAACAATGAATTCAAATCAAACAAAGATGAAGAGATTAGGGTTCAATCTCATACATTTAGCTCTAGCCATTACATAACTCAACCCTAGCTCAAATTTTCTAATTTCTTAGTGATTCCATGACAAAGAGGAGACATATACAAAGATTTCAAGTAGATTATCATATCTAATTCAAATCTAGGGTTTGTCCCTTGAATCTCTTCCAAATCCCTAGCTTTCTTCTTCCTTTCTCTTTAACTCACTCTCTAGAGCTTTCAACAAGAATGAAGAACACAAGGCTAACACACATATATGACTTAAATCATAAATCTTAATTTAATCATTACGAATCATAATTTTTTAAAATTTCACCATAGGCTCTATAAATCATGCTAATCACAGATATGAAGTCAGTCAGTTTTTATTTATCATGCCTATGAGGCTTTTAATTTCAGTTCAAAGTTGTAAATGCAACAGATATTCCTACGTTCAACATATTCACATATTCAAACTTGCAAATTTATATCAAACACATAATCGCATGTATAATTAAGTAGAGTACGGGTTTGGTTATCACAGTTGCTTCATTTCAAGGGTAAGGTCATCAATTTGATAAAATATAAATTAGTTTGACAAAAATAAATGTCAAAAAATTATTTTTGAAATCTTAAAAATTATTTCTACCTACCAAATATAAAATTATATAAAAATGATAAATTTTTTACATTTTCATTTTTTTACCAAATTAATTTTTAGCATGTGTTTGAATGATGATCATGTAATGGGTGGTTATTTTTGTTAATATTTTTGGATGGTTATCATGTAATAGATGGTTGTATTTGTTGTTAACAGAAATTTTTGGATGGTTATCATGTAATGGATGATTATTAGGCTTTAATGTGTAATCGATATGTTTAATATATGAAATATTTTTAGTTTTGAATTTTTTGATTTAATGGATTGGTTTGATAATAATATCAAAGTTGCCGCTATATTTGACTTTTAAAAAAATAAAAACTAATTTAACAAAAATAAATATCAAATTTTTTTTATTTCTACCCTCCCAAAAGATAAAATTATATAAACATGATGTGTTTTTAATTTTTTCACCAATTTAATTTTTCATTTCTTAGAAAAAATTTCTAAAAATAGATTTTGAAAACCAAACCAAATAGAACTTTATAACCAAGAATATTTCAACATTATTCATTAAAAAAAAAAAGGCTATTACATTTCAAATAACATACAAGTTAACCAATATAAAATACGTTGTATGACGATTTTACCTTTGAAATAGATCGTTTGTAATGAAAATATCTTTGATTGTCCTTATTTGGAATAAGATTCAAAATACATGGTCAAATATATTACAATCGAAAAGTCATGGATCAAATAGCCCCAAACTACATGAACTATTAGTGTAATTCACCATTTTTTTTTTTTTAATCTCAAAGAAGATCAATGTATGTTAGCACCATAAATTTGTAATTTTTATTATTTATATAATTGCAGGACACGTGGCACCCTCTTATTTATTTGGAAGTTAAAAAAAGTTATAGAGATGATGGAGAATATGAAGGACAAAGTGGATGAGTGGAAGGACACATGGCAAGACAAGAATGAAGATGGAAGAAATGGGTAGTTACTAAGTAGTTATTGCTGTATTTTTTCCTCTATAAATAGCCATTAATGGCTACATTGTAAAGGGCGAGAACTTAAATCAAAGACAATTGATTTCAATATTTCTTGTCATTTTCCTTATCTTAGGAGTAGTTTAACATAGATTTATATTTCGAAGTATTTATTTTCAGCACTTTCATTTCGAAGTATTTCATGCACTTCCTTTTCGAAGCATAGGAGTAGAGGTAAGTAATTATTACTTTGATTGTTCACTCAATCGTCTTTCTCCATCTCCCTTTCTTCTTTTAATTTTTCTTTTCTCTACACTTTGGCAATTTTGAAGTCCTCTTTGTTGAGGCAAAAGAACCGTCAACACAATCGCTTGATAATTGGCTTGAATTTAATCTGTAAGGATTTTTCAATCCTTGCTGGCACGCTCGCATTTATAATATTTTCCTTCGTAGGAAAAATAAGCCAACATTTTTGGCACGCCCAGTGGGACTGCCAAGTGTAAGAAATGACAAACGATTTGGATTTCGCCATTCGAACTTGTCAATTTGAAATATATTGGCGTGAAAGAAAAATTTTGGATCTTCAAGAAGAGATCCATTTTCTTGATGAAATAAACTTTCATCCATTACAATATTATTTGGTGGAAGAAAAAAGACACCATTTAATTGGAGAAATTCATCAACTTGATGTGGAAATTCGCCAATGGAATGATGAGTTATCAACTCTCACTACCAAGTCTTTAACTGAGGCTTTAATGGCCGGAATTGGTGAATTTTTTCAGAATTTTTCCATGGTTGAAAATAGTAAAAGCAAAGAGTTGATTTCATCAATGGCTCGGGGGGTTCAAGAGTCCGTTTTTAAAGAGCTAAATTATGAAATTAACATAATGAAAGAGCATGTTTTTGAGCCAAATTTGGCTAAGAATGATGTTTCATACATGGCTCGGGGGGTCCAAAAACTAATTTTTAGAGAGTCAAGTCATGAAAATAACATTCTTATGGGGGATTTTCATAAGCCATTAATGGCTAACATGGAAAAACAACCCACTTTGCCAAAGAATTATGAAAATCAATTCTGCGAAAGTCATGTTTTTAAACCAAACATGGTCAAGAATAATGAACAAGCCACTATTCATGAATTTAAAATTTTTGACATTTTTCAAAATGTCAAAAAGTATGAATTTTCATGGTCACACTATACCATGACTTTTGGTGTTCAAAATCCTTTTTGGATTCGTGGTTCACATCAAAATGCAATTATGATGATGTGGCTAATAAAATTAACAAATTGTTCTTATGAGTTCGAAACATGAACTTGGCTAGAACAAGGGATGACCATTTAAAATGCATGAACTTGGTTAGAAAAAGCCTATGCATTTAAATAAATGGTTGAGAATGGCTTATCTTTTCAAATTGATGGCCAGTTGTACACAATCAAAGCATCGAAGATACATTCGAAGCATCAAGAGTTGTTTCGAAGGTTGATTACTTCGCCTTCGAAGCTGTATAAAGCTTTGAAGATACATTCGAAGCATCAAGAGTTGTTTCGAAGGTGGATTACTTCGCCTTCGAAACTGTATAAAGCTTTGAAGATACATTCGAAGTATCAAGAGTCGTTTCGAAGGTTGATTACTTCGCCTTCGAAGCTGTATAAAGCTTTGAAGATACGTTCGAAGCATCAAGAGTTGTTTCGAAGGTTGATTACTTCACCTTCGACATTCGAAGCATCAAGAGTTATTTCGAAAGTTGATTACTTCACCTTCGAAACTGTATAAAGCTTTGAAGATACATTCGAAGCATCAAGAGTTGTTTCGAAGGTTGATTACTTCACCTTCGAAACTGTATAAAGTTTCAAAGATACATTCGAAGCATCAAGCCTAACCTTGAAACTTCATTGTAAGTATCATCATCCTATATCAATGCTTCCAACCTTCGAAGGGTGATGTTGTTCCTTCAAATTTGTGCCGCATGACCTTCAAACGATGAATTTGGTCTTTTATACCACTTTCGAAACTTGTTATTGGTCATCTAGTCATAATTTCATGCTCATTCAAAACACTTTATTGGTGCTATTATATCATTCGAAGCATTTTGTTGATATTATTCGAAGCATTTTATTGCTTAGATTAATCATGTGCTTGGTTCGGCCCTTCAAAAATTCAAATAAACATCATTTTTTAAGGGCCGCGGGGGGTAATGTTAGCACCATAAATTTGTAATTTTTATTATTTATATAATTGCAGGACACGTGGCACCCTCTTATTTATTTGGAAGTTAAAAAAAGTTATAGAGATGATGGAGAATATGAAGGACAAAATGGATGAGTGGAAGGACACATGGCAAGACAAGAATGAAGATGGAAGAAATGGGTAATTACTAAGTAGTTATTGCTGTATTTTTTCCTCTATAAATAGCCATTAATGGCTACATTGTAAAGGGCGAGAACTTAAATCAAAGACAATTGATTTCAATATTTCTTGTCATTTTCCTTATCTTAGGAGTAGTTTAACATAGATTTATATTTCGAAGTATTTATTTTCAGCACTTTCATTTCGAAGTATTTCATGCACTTCCTTTTCGAAGCATAGGAGTAGAGGTAAGTAATTATTACTTTGATTGTTCACTCAATCGTCTTTCTCCATCTCCCTTTCTTCTTTTAATTTTTCTTTTCTCTACACTTTGGCAATTTTGAAGTCCTCTTTGTTGAGGCAAAAGAACCGTCAACACAATCGCTTGATAATTGGCTTGAATTTAATCTGTAAGGATTTTTCAATCCTTACTGGCACGCTCGCATTTATAATATTTTCCTTCGTAGGAAAAATAAGCCAACAGTGTAATATACTCAAAAAGTTTTTAACTCTGTTATTTGGTTAACATATTTTAAAGATTTAACTCTTTGACTTAGGTCTCATTTGTAAACTATATATTTTACTCAAAAAGTCAAAAAATCATTATAAGTTGCTACATTACTCTCTTTATTTTTCTACACATCTTTTTATAAAAATTAAAAAAATTATTAAAATAATCTATTCTTAAATAAGACTTTAGTTGGCAGAGTTGACAAGTTTAATCCGAAATCATATATCCAATTCTATTATTTATAAAGTCCGTCTAAATCAATCCAAGTTGATAAATGGATCGATTATTGGATTATTAGGCAGCCTATTTAAACATGGGATAAAATGTGTGATTGATAGTTTAGATCCTCTCTCCACTAATCTAAGAGGGTGTTGGGAAAGGAAAGTTGGCTCGGCTAAAAAGGCCACTTATTTTTTCGATTTTTTTTTAAAAAAAATATTTTGATCTGTCTTGTATAGATGTATTTAAAATATTCAAAAAAAAAATTTGAAATTTAAAAAAATCCAAAATAAGAAATAAATAAATAAATAAGTCCATTATTTTTGGTTTATTCTTTGTCTTTTCTAAACTTTTTAAAAAATTTTGTAAATTTTTCGGTTCTTCTGATCTACTTGAATCTAGAATCCTAAATTTTTTTTAATTTTTTTTTATAAAAATTAAGCAAACTCCAAACACCTCTAAATTAAGTCCACATCATTTTTTCAAATAAAAAATTATTAAGTGATCTAGGAACATATGTTTCCTTACCCTTATGAAATATGAAATCCTTTATTATTATTATTTTATGTCTTTGTGGAAAGTCGCCAAAGTTACTCTTTTTATTAATTACGATACTTTTTGAACACTATCGGGTAATGTCTTAGGAGCCAAGGTTCTCTCCTCGCAGTCTTATACTTGCGCTCGTCCTTGCAAGTTTTTGAGTTTATTTTTAGGCCCAATTTTAATAATTCGAACCGTTCATATTTTATGATTTATTCAGTATATCATACTTGTAAAAAATCAAGTTGATCGGATATCAGAAAGCATATGTTCGGAAAACTGTTTATTAAATTCTTTAAAAAATAGTTTTTAGTTCAATTTTTCAAACACATACTTTCTGATATCCGATCAATTTGATTTTTTACAAGTATGATATACTGAATAAATCATAAAATATGAACGGTTCGGATTATTAAAATTGGGCCTAAAAGTAGACCCGAAGGCCTGCAAGGACGGATGCAAGTACAAGAGCTGCAAGGAGAGGATCCTCATTCAATGTGCGGAGCCAAGGTTCTCTCATTGCAGTCCTATACTTGCGCTCGTCCTTGCAAGTTTTTGGATCTATTTTTAGGCCCAATTTTAATAATCCGAACCGTTCATATTTTATGATTTATTCAGTATATCATACCTGTAAAAAATCAAGTTGATCGGATATCAGAAAGCATATGTTCGGAAAACTGTTTATTAAATTCTTTAAAAAATAGTTTTTAGTTCAATTTTTCGAACACATACTTTCTGATATCCGATCAATTTGATTTTTTACAAGTATGATATACTGAATAAATCATAAAATATGAACGGTTCGGATTATTAAAATTGGGCCTAAAAGTAGACCCGAATGCCTGCAAGGACGGACGCAAGTACAAGAGCTGCAAGGAGAGGATCCTCATTCAACAAATACATATCCGACCATATCATTGTGATACGATTGTGAAAACTTTTTGAGAGTTTCAAATATTTTCCTAAAAACATGTCTAAACATCGTTAGATGTTTAAATATCATTATTTTTTTACAACCAATTAAATTCAACCTCTTATATTTTTAATAAGATTCTTAGTATATTTAAAATTATTTTGGTGCAAATAAAATATTAGGTGAAATACTAATAAATCTCAAAATGTAATCTTATGAATTGTTTAATCCTCCCTTTTTTTCTTATAAATTCAAAGGCAGCAATGGTAGAGGGCCACAATTTTTGTGGCTCAAATGGCTCGAAATTGCCAAAACGACGTCGTTTTGAGTACAAAACAACATCAAAATTACCAAAACGACGTCGTTTTGGCAATTTTGAGCTATTTAAGCCACAAAAATTGTGACCCTTAAACATTTTTCATTCAAAGGTTCCATTAAAGTGAAAATCACACAAAACAATAATCACTTATAAGTTTGGATTTAATTTTTAAAAGATAAAAGTGAGTTTCTCTAAATATGAAATTACAACTTTAGGTAATCTGCACTACAGAGGTTTTGGATTTTCACTCATTTTGGAACAAATCTCACATTACGAACAAAAACGTAATAATTCAATGTAACACTGAAATAACGTAATACTCTAATGTGGCATACTAAAAACTTAGTGTACTTTTTCTAAACATAACGTAACACTCCAATATAACACACAAAAAAACTTCTTAGTATATTTCTTTTCAAACTTAACACTCCAATCAATGTAATCCCTAATGTAACACATAAAAACAATAAAAAATTTCTTACAGTACTTTTTCCAAACATAACACTCACAGTTTGAAATTATATATTTGCCCAAAACTTAGAGCTTCGTTTGGGAAGTGAGTTGGGATTTTGGCTTTTTGACTTTTTGGCTATTTTAGCCTGGAATAAAAAGTCTCGTTTGGGTTAGACTTTTTGGCTTTTTTGACTTTTGTAAGAGAAAAAGTGAAATGATTATGGTTTTGATATGACATTTTATCTTTGATTTTTTAGCATATTTTATCTTTTTGTGACTATTTTAGCCTTTTAGCTCCTAACTTTTACATGTCATCTTTTTCCAAACATAACACTCACATTTTGAAATTATATATTTGCCTAAAACTTAGAGCTTTGTTTGGGAAATGGTTGGCATTTTGGCTTTTTGACTTTTTGGCTATTTTAGCTTGGAATAAAAAGTCTCGTTTGCGTGAGATTTTTTGACTTTTTTGACTTTTGGAAGAGAAAAAATGAAATGATTATGGTCTTGATGTGACATTTATCTTTGATTTTTTAGCATATTTTATCTTTTTGTGACTATTTTAGCCTTTTAGCCCCTAACTTTTACATGCCAAACAAGGGCTAAGGAGTTTTTGTACTCCTTTTGGAATGGTTTGAAGAATCTCACATTCTTTTTTTGAAGTATTACATTGAAATGTTACATTTAGAAAAAGTACACTAAGGAATTTTTTTGAAGTGTTACATTTGAGTGTTACCATTTGAAATTATGCATTTGCCTAAAACTTACTAAGGAGTTTTTGTACTCCTTTTGAAATGTTTAAAAAATCTCACATCTTTTTAGAATGTTTGAAAAATCTCATATTTCTAGTCATTTTTATACTCCTTTTGAAATGTTTTCTAAATAAAAAAGATTTCCATATAAAAATTCATCTCAAATTTGATTTTCATAAATTGTGTATTTTACCTTTCTAACCAAAATAAATAAATAAATGTATAACCATAAATTCAATTTCCAAATGATATATTAAATCTACCTTTTGAAAATCAATGAAACTAATTGGTTTATAAGAAAATCTTTTCCTCGATATGGGATTTATAGGTAAATTTTCCTAAAGTATTGGGTCCTAATTTTTCCGTTGAAAATTTTAAAATGAGATGCAATGCTTAATTAATTTTTAAAAAAATTACCAAAAAAAAATTTATTCACATTCGATCATTCTAATAATATAATTTTTTATTTTTTATTTTATCAATTTTAATTTTTAATTTTTTCAATCTAAACCATATCTTTTTCTATTAAGTAAAATTGATAAAAAAAAAATATATTTTAATTATTAAACTCAATGAAAATAGATTAAGAGAATTAAGAATGAATGTATTTGTGAATATGTGAGAGTAGCACCAATCGAAGATAAGTTGAGAGAGAATATATTGAGATGATTTGGTCATATACCACGGAGACCAACAGAAACAGTAGTAAAGAGATGTGATACAGTAACGGTAGATGGAAGTGTTAAGGGAAGGGGCAAACCTAAATTGATGTAGGCAAGTGTAATAAATAAATATATGAATCTCCATGATTTGACGAACGAAATAGTTGTTGATAGAGTCAAGTAGAGAATAAGAATTCATATAACTCATCCCATTTGATGGGACTTAAAGACTTGATTTGATTTGATTATTAAACTCATTCAAAATGAGTAATAATAAGTAGAGCGTCTTGAATTTAGGAATATGCATCAATTAACTTAAAGACTCTCAAGTCTAAATTATCTTCAAAACTAAGTGTATTTATTGGCATTTTGATCTCATCTAGAAATTTATTGAACGGCTTGTTGATCTCGATCATATTGGAGACAAGTACTTTGACTTTTACCATATCTTCACGCATTGACTCTATGATCTCTAATGGTGTAGCCATTGTCAAGGATCAATTACTTTAATACTACTTGTTACATACCTTCTTGTTAACAAAATTAACAAAAATAAAAATAAAAATAAAAGAAATAGGAGAGAGAGACTCATTTTGAAGGGAGGAAGACCTCTAATTAGTTCACATAGAGGAGAACATGACCCCTTGTTCTTCACAAATGAAGAGTTCTGATAATAGTTTTCATTTTCCACTTTTATTAATAAATATGATTTATATACAAGGAAACTAAAAGATATGATCTAAACCCATGATCCTATATGATAGGATAACTACCCACTAGTTTACTAGCCCATGACCCCTAGCACTAACTAATATCTAATAAATAATAAAATAAAAATAAATAACATTTTTAATAAAATGATGAGTCTAAGGTATTGATCAATAAAACATTAAATAGTTGTATTTTTTTTTTTTTTTTTGGTCAATTGATAGGAAAGTAATTATATGAGGCTTTGTTTGGCAAGTGGGTTGATTTTTTAATTTTTTAACTGTTTTAGTTTGGGCTAAAAGGCTTCGTTTGGGTTAGGCTTTTTGAATTTTTTGACTTTTGTGAGAGAAAAAACGAAATAATTATGGTTTGAATGTGAAATTTTATCTTATTGATTTTTTAGCCTATTTTGTCTTGTCGTAGCTATTTTAACATTTTAAACCCAAAAACCTTTATGCCAAACAAGGGTTATTACATCAAATTGACTATTAACCCAACAATAACTAAAAAAAACAATCACCAAACATGACAACTTTCACAATTACATACAACTTATAAACCCAACGTGAGAAGAAATAATCAACTATTGCATACAAAAATATAATGGGCATTTAAGAAATGCTTATAGTTGGAGCCAAATAAGTTGTGTTTGAGATTGTCATATCATGGGAAAAAATAATTCATATGGGTGTTGCCTTGGTAACCAATTTGTCATAGAAAAATTCTAATTTTCTGCAAAAAAATATGATAGTATTATTTCTACAATTGAAGGCATCTTAATGGGTTATTTGTTCATAGAGAAGCAAATAACCCATTAAGAAAATAACCAATACAACGTTCTGATCACAGTCCATGGAGATAAAAACACCAAGTTCTTCCACCAAATGGCCGCTTGGAGGAAGCAAAGGAATAAAATCAGCATTTTGCAGTTGGAGGAGGGGTCAACAATAACAGAACAAAAAGCCATCCAACAACAATTTGAGGCTCATTTCAAGAATCTTTTCAGCGGAGAACAAGACAACACGAGACCTCCAGAAACTCCCACTCGGTTAGGAATACAAATTTGTGGTGGATGGGTCATGGAGAGCAGCAATTTGTAGTGCAGGAATTACTTGGGTGTGTTACAATGCAAGGCACCAGCAAGTAGCGCAGAGATCCACCAAGCTAATCCATCATCCAGCATTAGCAGTGGAGTAAAAGCTTGCTTGGACGCTATTCAGTGGGCGAGAAGACAACGTGTGCTCAGCATTATAATATACACTCGACTCCCAACAAATAATTTTGGCCCTAAACAATAGTTCTGCATCTAATTGGAATGTATCCACTATAATTAATGACATATGATATTGTACTGGGTAGTAGGTATTTTAATGTTCTTATTCTGTGTAAAGTTGAACGGTCTGTTGTAAAGTCAGCTCATGATCTGGCTACATGTGTAAACGATTTTCTTACTTTATAAATGTCAATGTTTCATATGTGCTCAAAAAAATGGGTTATTTATTCTAAAGTGATGGGCTCAAAATGAGTGCTACTAATAGTCTCCACGAAATTTCTTCGGACTCTCCACTCACCTAAATTACTCCCCGTGTATTTTTCTTTGAACATCTACGGTAATGCCAACTATACCCTTAGGTCATGTTTGATTCACAAAACTAATAGTGAAGTATTAATAATCCTATTAAATTAGTGTGGTATTCACTATCCAATTGGATTAATAATCCCACCCCTACCCCATTACTAATAATCCTACAAATTTGTTGGATTAATTATCCATTCGATTAATAATCCTAAACCAAAATATTAAAACAAACATAGGATAATTGAACCTACGGATTAATAATCCCAATCCATGCTCTAATCCACCCAATCAAACATGCCCTTACTTCTTTAGAATACATCCACCTCTTCCTCCAGTAACCCCCTTTCCCAGCTTCCCCAGCCTGTTCCACCCCCAACCTTTCCCACCTTCAGCGCCACCCCCCCAACCCACCTCCCCCTCGCGCTGTGATCTCCTCTCCCTTACCTCCCATCCCAATCTTACCCACTTCCTCTCTTAGATCACATCAACACCACCCCCCCCCCCCCCCCCAATCTCTCTCTCTGTCCAAGGGAAAGAGGAAGAAGGGATTGCAGAGAGGCAAAAGAGGGTGGTAAGCAGTTGGAAGGTGCCAGGGTGGGTCTGGAGAGTGTGGAGAGGGGTTGGTGATGATAGGCAAGGAGGTCACCCAAGCTGGGCATGGGCAGGAGAGGGTGGCGAACGGTGTTGTTGGTGGCGCATTATAGCTGGGATAGGAGTATGGTTAGGGTTTAGGAGGCTAGATATGGATATAAAATCAATATTTTGGGATGGGATAAACTAGTAATAAATA
Organism: Camellia granthamiana; assembly: GCA_036172215.1. Lineage (NCBI taxonomy): Eukaryota > Viridiplantae > Streptophyta > Magnoliopsida > Ericales > Theaceae > Camellia > Camellia granthamiana. Next base: position 41,177,118 of record CM069913.1, read on the forward strand.
AAAAAAATGTAGGGGTGGGGATCCATGAAAACCTGGTGGGGACAAATAACAATACCTGCTCAAAATCCAAGCAAGTCATTATGTACATATTTTCTATATGGATTTAATATTTATATATCACCACTCTTTGCTATAATGTACAGTCGAAAAGCATTCAATCAAGAGATAAGAAAGCAAACTATACTACTGTACACAAATTTTCAGCTCAAAATTCCTAATCCTTTATGTTTGAGTTGAATAGTGTTAAAAACAAACACTCAACTGTCACCATCTGTTATATCATGCACTGGAAGCAAAAATTTAATAAATCAAAAGATTAAGAATGCAAAGTTCATCGCTATGCAATACATAGGCTATGCAAAATCAAGGTATGATATGTAATTTGATTGATGCCAGTAATTCATTACATGATCTTTACATCACAGCATATTCAAGCTTGATGGTATCAACAAGCAAAGACTTTGTTCAGTTCAGGAAAAACTGTAATCTGACCTACCTGACGAAAAACATCAACCCAGGAAGTGAGAAAGATTACAACTTCAAGCAGCCAAGGGCTACACATCCAAAAATAAAAGCTGTATACAACCTAATTGCAACCAAGACACCCAAAAAAAAAAAAGAAAAAAATTTCCCCAACTTCACAGTTCATATCCACAGAATTGGAAGGGCAGAGCAAAAATATTAATTTTTGCGGCTTCGATTAGGTGATGAGGGCTGGTTCTGTGGAACCAGACGAAGAATCAGAGACTTCACCTGCCACATTCTTGAGTTTCAGAGATGCTGACTCACCAGAAGATCTGGATTCTGACACTGAATCAATGTCGAAAGTGTCCGGAAGATTTTCAGAAGAATCGCCTGTGCAGAGCTGTTAACAAAAATAAAAAATAAAAAATTCTTAAGATGTGAATTTATACCGACTAATCCATCTTCCTTTAGGTTGTGTTTGAGTTTATGAGTTTGAAATGAAAGGATTTGGCACTATTCATTCAAGGAGAATAGCTCAAATTCAGATTTAGTAGTTTAGAAATTGAATTTAAGGAATTTGAGAGTTTTGTTGGCATAACGGTGTAAAATAGTTAACTCAAATCCTTCAATGCTAATAGTCCTAATAAAATACTTCTCTTCAATTTCTATTTTATCTTCCCCTTCAGTTTCTCAACCCACCATGGTAGCTAAATCTCCTATATTTCTACAAAATTCAACCTTTAATCCCTTCATTTGAAATCCATCCATTGCCCAAAATTTCCAGTATGTTTAAGTAGAGCTTTCTAAAAATTGCTCCAAAATATTCGAAATCTATCCATCGCCCAAAACTTACAATAGTGTTTTTTTTTTTTTTGGCAACAAGAAAAGAATCTTTTGAAAATGATGACATCTTGGACTTTTAATAATAGCATTTCTATAAGACAAGTGTTTCTACTACAAATATAATCAAAGAGAATAATATAGTGCTTCCAAACGTAATTTCGGGATATAATTATATAATGCTTGGTGTGATGAATCCTCATCAACTCATCTACAAAGCAGGCATTACATGTCTTTTCCTATAATCACTTATTCAGTGACATTTAAGCATGTTTCACACATGTTGCAGAGTCATAAATATTTTTCAAAATAGATTTGAATATCCAAAAACTCCGCCGGGGTTGTTAACAACTCCGCCGGTCCCAAACCCGGGTTAAGGAGGAGGGTTGTGTGTTAGGTAACGGTCCCAAGCCCAAGCCCGGGTTAAGGAGGAGGGTGGTGTGTTAGGTAACCGACAGCTAACACGTAAAAAAGCCGCTCGGATCCCTTATGACAATGAATCCTACTTTGAATCGTTTAAATGCTAGGTTGTTCCCCTCAAGTGACACGTTGTGCCTGCCTCCGAGTGTTTCGAAAAGTGAGCTAGGGGCGCCGCATTGACGCTTGGGTGCGGTGAAAAATGGGCAAAGGTTCCCGCCTTTCTTTGGGTGAGCACGAGTAAAGAAATTAGTCCAAAAGTATAAGTTTAGGGTAGCCACTTGGAACATAGGAACCTTAACTGGTAAGACGATAGAATTGGTAGATGTTATGATTAGGAGGAGAGTTAGTATAACTTGCATATAAGAAACTAAGTGGACAGGTGAGAAAACTAGGAAAATTGAGGATACCGGTTTTAAACTGTATTATAGTGGTAAGGATAGACGCAGGAATGGAGTAGGAATCATAATTGCCAAGGGTCTTGTTGAGAATGTAGTGGCGGTCACTAAGAAAGGGGATAGGATTATGCTAATTAAACTAGTTATTAGCGCATACGCCCCTCAAGTAGGATTAGATGATCAGATTAAGAGGGATTTTTAGGAACAAATGGATGAAATCTTACAGGAGATACCCGTAGGAGAGAACCTGGTTATAGTAGGCAAGGATAAACTAAGCTATGAAATGGTGCATGGTGGATACGGTTTTGGTGACAGAAATGAGGTTAGAGAGAGTATCTTGAATTTTGCGTTGGCTTTTGACCTAGTTGTGGCTAATACTATGTATAAGAAGAGGGAAGAGCATTTGATAACCTTTAAGAGTGGATTAGTTAAGAGCCAAATAGATTACTTCTTAGTGAGAAAAGTGGACCGCCTAAAATGTAATGATTATAAGGTGATTCCTAGAGAGAACCTGACCTCTCAACATCGGATTTCGATATTAGATTTATGTTTTAGAGGGCAATACCAAGCTAAGAAGGATGGTGGGCGTCGTAAGACAAGATGGTGGGACCTAAAAGGGGATAAACTATAATTATTTAAGAATCGAATGGATAAGGAAGGTACTTGGGACTTGGAAGATGACGCTAACACTATGTGCAACTCGATGAACAATTGTATAAGAAGAATCTCAAAGGAAGTGCTTGGAGAGTCGAAAGCTAAGTAGCACGGACACGGATACGCGACACGACACGGACACGATACGGACACGCAGACACGTAAATTTTTAAAAAATAGGGGACACGACACGTTGGGGACACGTTAATATATATAATTAATTTTATTTATTATATGTTATAAAATTATAAAAAAAATCATTAAAAGGTAATAATATATACAAAATAATACTATTAAAATTATAAAAAAATAAACATTTAATTAATTTAACATCATATGTATCATTCACAAATAACATACATTATTAAAAATTGATTCTTATAATAAAATTAATAAACATATATTATTAAAATTAATAAAACTAATCAAAAAAAATTATGTACTCAAATAAAAAATAATAACTATAAAAGAAAATTATAACGGAGAGAAAAAAGAAAATAAAAAATAAAAAAAGAGAGAGAGACGGCTCAGTTTTATAAAACAGAATAATGAGTTATATAACTCATTATATAACTCAAAAGATAAAAGAAAATAAATCAGACAGAGGGTGAGAGAGGGTGCGCGCGAGAGAGAGAGAGAGAGAGAGAGATGACAGCGACTGAGAAAAGGAAGAAGAAGAAGAAGAAGAAGAAGAAGAAGATCGACGAAGAAGAAGAATAAAGAAGCGCAGTGGGTACCTTAACGACGTGCGACGACGAGACACGAGTGACGACCGACGAGAAGAAACGACCGACGAGGAGCGACGGCCGACGAGAAGCGAAGACGAACGACGAGCAACCAGGTCCTCTCTTCCCTCTCTTCTCTCTCTTCTGTTCTCCCTTTCTATTCTGTGCTAATCGACGAGTTAGGGCATATATCTATTTTACTTATTTACAAATCACCCCCAAAAAATTCTTCTAAATTGTGAAATTACCCACGAACGTGTCCCAAAAGTGTCAATAACGTGTCCGGAGCGTGTCCGGAAAACAAAAAAATAAAAAAAAAGGGGGACACCTCTGCAGACGTGTCGGACACGTGTCAACCGCGTGTCCGACGCGTGTCTGACACTGATACGTAGCCTCCGGAGAGGTGTCCGTGCTTCTTAGGTCGAAAGGAACGAGACCCAGCTTTAGGGAAACTTGGTGGTGGAGAGAAGAGGTTCAAGCGGTAGTTAAGGCAAAAAAATAGTGCTTTAAAAAATGGCAGAATGATAGAACTGAGGAAAATCTTAAGAGCTATAAATTGGCTAATAAAGAGGTCAAGAAAGTAGTGAGAGAGGTTAAGTTGAAAGCTTACGATAACCTATACACTAAACTAGATAGTAAGGAGGGAGAGAAGAGGGTATACAAGCTTGCTAAAATACAGGAGAGGAAAACGAGATTTTAATCAAGTTAAGTGCATTAAGAGTGAGGCTTCTAAGGTATTGGTGAAGGATAAAGAGATTAAGGAAAGATGAAATAATTATTTTGAGAAATTATTAAATGAGGAACATAGAGGTACGGCAATAGGGGAAGAAACAACCAATAATACAATAAACCAAGACTATAAGTTCTATCGCAGAATTAGGAACTTTGAAGTGGAAATTGCACTTAAGAAAATGAAATCAAATAAGGCTTTAGGACTCGATGATATCCCTATTGAAACTTGAAAGTGTTTAGGTAAAAAAGGAGTTACTTGGTTGACTAGGTTGTCTAGCAAAATTTTGTTGACTAGGAACATGCCAGATGAGTGGAGGAAAAGTATTTTAGTACCAATTTACAAGAATAAAGGCGATGTCCAAAATTACAACAATTATAAAGGAATCAAGCTAATGTGTCATATAATGAAAGTGTGAGAGAGGGCAATGGAACGCCGATTGCGAGATATAACAGAAGTGTCAGAAAATCAATTTGGGTTTATGCCTGGCAGGTCAACAATGGAAGCGATCTATCTTTTGAAGAGAGTAATAGAAAAGTATAAAGAAAAGAAAAGAAAAGAAAAAAAAAGAGACATTCATATGGTGTTTATCGACCTTAAGAAAACATATGATAAAGTACTCCGAGATATAATATGGTGGGTGTTAGAGAAGAAATGGGTGACAAAAGATTACATTGATGTGATTAGGGACATGTATGAAAGGATGGTGACCATGATTAGATCGCTAGCTAAAGAGACTAATGAATTTCTTATCAGTATAGGGTTACACCAAGGATCTACCTTAAGTCCTTATCTTTTTGCTTTAGTTATGGATGAGTTGACGAGAAATATTCAGAATGACGTGCCAAGGTGTATGCTTTTTGCAAACGATATTGTGCTAAAAGATAAGACTAGAGAAGGAGAACACAAAGTTGGAGATTTGGAGAAAAGCTCTTGAATCTAAAGGATTTCGGATAAGCAGAACTAAGACAAAGTACATGTAGTGTAAATTTAGTAATAGTAACAATAACAATGAAAACATAGGAGAATTGAAGATTGAGAACCAAAAACTATCTAAGAGTGAACATTTTCATTATTTAGAGTCGATAATCACAACAGCGGGGGGAGATTGATGCAGATGTGACTCATAGGATTAAGGCGGAATGGTGTAAGTAAAGAAGTGCGTCTAGGGTATTGTGCGATAAACGAATACCCACTAGACTAAAAGGTTAGTTCTATAGAACGGCTATTAGACTAGCAATGTTGTATGGGACGGAATATTGAGCAACCAAGAAACAATATGTAGATAAGATGAGTGTGGCTGAGATGAGAATGCTAAGGTAGATGTGTGGTAAGACTAGACTAGACAAGACAAGACAAAATTAATAATGAGTGTATTCGGGAATTGGTAGGAGTAGCACCAATAAAAAATAAGTTGAGAGAAAATTGATTGAGATGATTTGGTCATATTCAACGGAGACCAACAGAGGCAGTAGTGAAGAGATGCGATGTTATAATGGTAGATGGAAGTGTTAGGGGACGGGGTAGACCTAGATTAACGTTGGCTAATGTTGTAAATAGAGATATGAATCTACTTAATTTGACTAATAAAATGGCCTTTGATAGAGCCGCATGGAGAAGAAGGATTCATGTAGCCGACCCCATTTGATGGGACTTAAGGCTTGGTTTGGTTGGTTGGTTGGTTGGTTGGTTGGTAGATTTGAATATCCAAAATTTGAAAAACTCTAAAACTTGGCCAAAATTTTGTCAGTATAGAATAATTACATTTGTCCTAAAGATTTCACATGCAATATGCAGAATATTGTAGGGTGATCAACAAGCAAACATAATTTGACATCTAGTGACTACAAGGATTCTTCCTCGAATTTGTTGCCAATCAAAGCCATTGTGACACTCCACCATATCACCTCCTATATCCACCAACGCTATTATCAATAGAACAAATCAACAAGACAGAACCAATACAAAACAGCCTTTGCCAATGAATAGGATAAATCAACTATAATAAAGCACAAAAAACATATAACATGCTGCGTGTAATATAAAGGGGAAATAACTTGACAGTGGTGTCAGTGATGATAATTAATTACCAAAAGGTGGAAAACATTATAAATATTAATAATTAAATTATAAAATAGAGATAAAATAGAGATCTGCTACTAAACAAGGTTTTCTGGTGATTGAGGATGAACAAACTACACAATTGGAAATATGTATAAACAACAATATTGCATTGAAATCAAGATAACACCATTACCGTAACAAATACTGTAGACCAAAAACAACCAGTTTTAATTACTTCCAACAGAAATTGAACTGAAATAGATAATATCACAGATAGATGGTGTCTCAAGTTGTATAGACCCTCTTAGTTCATCTAATCACCGATCAAAGCACACTGAACACAGCCTGAAAGGCATTGGTGTCATCTCAAACTAGAAAGGGAGAAAGGATCCAGGTCTCTTAGTTTATGTTTCCATTTATAAAAGATTCCTTTCCCTAATATTATTTTCCCATCAATTTTCATTTGACTATGCAAAAAGTTGAATGCGCCAGATGTGATTTCTCCAATGTTTCTTATATCATTACCATCATAAAAATGAAAAAAAAAAAATAATATTTATAATAGTAATATAAGGAGTTATAGTAGTAGTGGTCCATTTCAGATAGTGCATATAAACAGGCCCCCCAGAAATATGCACATTTCAATTTCCAGCAAAAACCATGATTGAAAGTTGACAACTCCATGATTTAACAGGTAATATAATTTACCTCAAGTTGGTTCAACATATCAACCGCGGCTTCCAAGTCTCCCTTATTTGCCAAGTAGACATCAGAAAGGGACTCCTCAGATAAACCAGGAAATATCATCTGAAGATATGCCAAATCCATGTCAAATTCTTCATCCATCATCTGTTTTTCTGTCATCTCTTTCGTATTTTGTGATGATGAACCATAAGAGCCACGAACAGAGTTTTCCTTCCATGTGTAATCCTCAATAGTCAGGGTACCATGTCCAACATAGTTTTGAGAAGCTTTGCTTTGGTGCTGGTACTGTGTTGTATCCTCAGAATGAGGCCCTGACCAGTCAGTCTCATTGCCACTCTTACAACCTTTTGCTGTCAATGAGTAGTCATTGTTTGAATCAGATGAACCTCTTCTTGAAAGTGGTATGTATGACGCTGCATATGGATTCAAGGAAGATGTTCCTGTCTTCATTGGCTCAGTTCATAAAGAGACCACTGTCAAAACGCCTCAAAAACAGAAAAGAGCACATTAGCAGATACAACATGTCATGTATAATATATATAAACTTCAAAACTTCATGCAAATAATAAAGGGGTTGCAGGTTTGAATATGAGGGCAGCCACTTTGTGGAAATAATAACAAATTTTAGGTCTGCCCAATCTATCCCTCCTAGCCCCCCACATCCAATGGGACTAAACTGGGTGTACCATTTTAAAACTGCAAACACTTAATATGCTTAAAATTATTTTTTGCAAGTTAAATGACTAGCTTCTTGGATAAAATCTGGTACAGCTGCATAACAAATTAAAGGACAGTTTTACCTTTCATATCGATGAGTGCCAGCCACAAGGGGAAAAATATATATATCAAAAATGTACTAACAGGAAAAAAAATAAATTAATGACATGCATAATACATTTTTCAGTGGAATTTCCAAAGTGGCACCGTTACTTGGACTCATGATTAATTGAACAGTTCAACTAGCATTGTGTAACCTCAATCACAGCCAATGGAGATTTGCTGAAGGGCATATTACTGACATATTTGGCTAAGTAGAGCCATCGAAGCTCATGCAGCTCATGCATAATTAATAAATTCCCGACTGTACATAGAAAACCCATTTCATAGTCATTTTCTTGCCATTGAATTGTTAGACAATCCACATGTCAACTGATAAACAACAAAATTTGTGATCCAAAACAAGTACAAGCTCCACACATATACCCACACAAAAAAAAACGTAACATAAACTTTTATCATAATCTTGGCCTAATAACCTTGAGTTTATGGTTTCAAGTCTCGGGACAACCACTTTGTGCACTATGCCAAAAGTTAGGTGTGTACCCAAACTTTCCCCTCCCAAACACACATTAATATGTACTAATTGAGCGTTGTTTTTTTATAAACTTTTATCATAGTAAAATCTTGAAATATAACAATCAAACGACATGGGAATCAAGATTAAGAAAAGATAAAGATAAAGAATCCCTACCCTTAGCTATAATTACTCTTAATTATGGAATGCCATAAAGAATTTCACTTAATAGGGAATCTCCACAACTTTTCAAGAAGAGCAATAATCCTTGTCATAAAGTTTCCTACAACAAGTTCCTTTTGTGTTTAGGGAGAAAAACCACCACCCAATTCACCAAGTTGACCCTTTTTCCCTTCATCCATGCCTTCCCACAAGGATTCCGTCATTATTTTATCAATTTTATTTTCTATCCCAATCAAAATCTTAAACAAAGACAAATAATAAATTGGAATGCTACACACAACTTATTGCACAAAAGTATACCTACCTTATTTTCTATCCCAATTGAAATCTTAAACAAAGACAAATAATAAATTGGAATGCTACACAAAACTTATTGCACAAAAGTATACCTACCTTAGTTGCACGGAGAGGGAGAGGGAGAGGGAGAGGGAGCGGGAGCGGGAGCGGGAGCATGGAATCGTAGACATTTCAAGAATCGTTAGTTGGGAGCGTTTGTATATAGTTTAAATAATATATAAAAATATATTGTAAGATTATATTTTTTTATGGGACTATACATGTTATAAATAAATAAGAAGTATAAAAAATTCAACAATGATTCATCCCCCCTTTTTAGGACCCCCTCTGGACCCCCTCTCTCTCTCATTGGTCACCTTTTCTTTTTCTTTTTCTTTTTTTTCCTGCTCCTCCAATCACCTCTTGCCACGTGGCAAAGGGGGTAAAGGGGGTGACCCCCAAAGGGGGTCCCAACCTTTATTCTAAAAAATTATATGTTAAAATATTCTAATTATATACTTTTATTAGAATTTTTTTAATTTATTCTAAAATATTTTTATTACTTTTTTATCTATTTATTCTAAAATATTTTTGTTAAAAATTATTTGTTTTCCGTTATTTTCTTATAAAAATAGCATAATAACATTAATTCAATAAATATAATATATAAATAAATACAAATAAATTTATAAAGATAATATATAATATATAAATTAAAACAAATATATATAATTCATAAAGGTTATATATAATATATATACATATATAAGTATAATTTATAAAAACAAAAATATATATACATAATACGTATTATATATATATATCTATCTTTAATCGGAGAAGAGAAGATCAGAGAGAGAGAGAAGTTGTGAACCACTTGCAAAGAAAGAGAGAGAGAGACATCGCGCGAAGACCAGCGAAAAGGAGAGAGAAGTCGCGATGGCCTGTCTGCGACTCGCGAAGACCAGCGAAGAGAGAGACGTCACAAAGACCAACGAAGAGGAGAGAGAAGTCGCGATGGCCTGTGTGCGACTCGCGAAGACCAACGAGGAGGAAGGGAGAAGTCTGCGATGACCTGTGAAGGTCTTGCAATGGCCCGCGATGGAGCTCCGACTGAGAAGAAGATAGATTCATGATTAGATTCGCGTTTCTCTTGCATCAAAATCGCGATTCTTCAACGAATTTCAGTCAGAAGCGCAGAATTGCGCTTCTGAAGAAGAATCGTGAGCAACATGAACGATTCCTGCTACTAAGATACCTACCAAACCAAACCAAGCCTTGTCTTAAGTCCCCACAAAAGTATACCTACATTCTCTAGAAAACAAAGCTATTTTATTTTTTGTTAAGCTTTAAAAAATAACAAGGCATGAGGTTAAGAGGCATAATAAAAACGGTCATAAAAAGCTTTTATATGGAGGGCTACCCTATGTTGCCTAATCCGTAACATTATGACCCAAACATACTCAAGCATAGGCTACGTTACACGGACGCGGGTATGGGTGCGAGTATCGGGTACTAGGGCTGCAAACGAGCCGAGCTTTAGTGTGTTTGGGCTTGTTTATTAAGATTTTAACGAGCTCGAGCTCGAGCTCGAGCTGAAGAAAAAATTAACGAACCGAGCTCGAGCCGAGTTGGCTTAGGCTCGACTCGAGCTCGAGCCTGTTCACGAACGTTAACGAGCCAAAAAATTTATAAATTCATACTTGCATGTGAGACTAAAGTTACAATTAAAACTTTGATTATACAATTATATATACAATATATATAAACATACTAAAAAAAAGTTCATATTTTACTAAAATAATAATATCTACTACCACTATTATATAAATATACTATCTATAGTTAAGTATTATTTGCATTTATATTTTTTAAATATATAATTAGCATATTTCTCTTATTTTTTATACATAATTTTATATTATTTAATATATAAATAATAAATATTAAACGAGCCAACTAACGAGCCGAGCTTACGAGCCGAGCTTTAGACTGTTTGGGCTTGTTTATTAAAAATTTAACGAGCTCGAGCTCGAGCTCGAACGGCCGAAAAAATTAACGAACCGAGTTCGAACGAGCTCTTACCGAGCCGAGCTCGAGCTTGTTCATGAACGGCTCTGTTCATTTGCAGCCCTATCGGGTACAGGTGCATATCTAGGGGTCGGACACCTTAAAATTGAAAATTGAGGGTACGAGAATATGGATCCAAATTTTGATATGGGTACAGTGATACGGTAAATAGTTATTTTTTAAAAATATTTATTAAATTACCATATTAAAAACTTGACCAAATAAGATTTAATTAATTAAATACAACATAAAAATATTTTTAAATAAAGTCATTATCTTTATAAAGTCATTATTTTAATAGTAGTGGGGTGAGAGAGAGAGAGTCATTATCTTTAAATAAAAGTAGTGGAGTAGTGGAGTAGTGGTGTGATATTGATTAAGGAACAAAAAAACAAAATTAGTCAAAGTGGAGTAATCTGTTAAAAAGAGAAGAGAGAGAGAGAGATGGCAAATCTACATATCGGGAGAGAAGACAGATCGAAAGAGAGAGAGAGAGAGAGAGAGAGAAGAATAGGAGATCGACACGGGTATGGGTAAGGAAGATGAGATCGAGATCGAGATCGCACTTCAACTTCGACTTCGCACTTCGAACTCGATCATGTCCAGCAAGCACTTCAGGTCTCATGCTTATGCTTGATGTATCCACTTTCTTACTGCCGTATCCCAGCCGAATTCCATACCCGTACTTGTGTCGTGTCGTGTCGTGTCGCGTCGACATGAGTACTCTACCCTAAACCGGCAATTCCGTGTAACATAGAGCATGGGAATAACCTTTTGTGAGCTGTGACAAACTCTATTCAGAAGCTAATTCAAGATTACAAATACCTTCGGCACACATAAACCCAATCGACAAATGAAAACAAAAGTTCATATACAGAATCTCATAAAGAAAAATTATCAATAACAAGGGTAGCCCAAAGAATAGCAAAACCATGCAGAGCCACCCAGACATGCATATAAAGATATCCATATAAATCAATTTAGAGTACAGAATTCAGGACCAATTTTTACCTCAAAAAATTAACCAGGTCACACAGGTTAATCCAGAGTCTAGAAGATCAACTAAATATTCTTGAACAAATGAAAAGTTCATAAACAAACAGATCAAATATACATACATATATATCAAACACTTGATTACCATACGTAATATATTTTTCCTGTAATGGGAAAGTTGATCTTGGTATAATTGCAATAAAAAACTGTATAGTAATCAATATAATATTAATCTAATTCAATGTGTATGTCTGTATAAATATACATACATATACAAAACACACGCAAAAAAAATACATACATATGTACAGGCACACTAATACAGATTGAAAGTCACCAAACCATACACAGTGATTCAAACCAAACGATCTTCGGAGACGCAATTTTGAGTATGTGTATATAACTAAACAATTGATTGATTGAGGAAACCTAGTTTCATTTTCTGATAAAATCAATCGGAGTTACACTCAAATTATCAACGCTGATCTTGACATTTTCGTTTCAAGAAATGAGAGTCAATTTCGCCATAACAACAATCGATACAGATATACGAAACAAAAACAAAGAGAGAGAATTAGAGAGAGAGAGAGAGAGAGAGAGAGAGAGATGATCACCGCAGAGATGAATATGGGATCAAAACTCACATGTAGGAAAATGAGGATTGATTCGTGATGAGAACCTCTGAAAACCCTAATTTCTCGATCGCTCGAGTCCGAAGGAAGCTCCTCGCTAACACTCTCTCTCTCTCTATTCTTTTTCTCTCTCTCTGAAGCAAGAAAGTGATGCAACCGAAAAAGGTAAAGGGACCTGGATTTTAACATGACATATTTTATGTGAATTACACTGACACCCCCTTAAACCTTTAAAATTACACTGACACCCCCATAAACCTTTAAAATTACATGGACACCCCTCTATTCTCTGAAAATAACATTTGGTTCCTATTTTCAAGATTCACCTCAGAAAATTAAGGTAGCGTTTTGTAGAATTTTGTAAATGTGATTTGAGAATATGAGTTGTATTTTGAGTTTGTGTGTTGTGGAATTTTGATTTGAGTGTAGAAAATTTGTTTGGTAAAGAGTTTTGGAAATAGTTTTGAAAAGAATTTTGATTTAAGTGGGGAATTGTTGATGTGACATTTGAAATTTGATACAAAAATTTACAACTCATACAACTCAAAATTATTTTAAAGCACATAAAAAATTTTAAAAATTTCAGAAATTTTTTTTTTCGATTATATATCAATTGCCAAAAAAAAAAAAAAATCACTATTCCGGTCAACTGGCCGGACGTCCCGTTTTGAAAAAAAAAATTTGAAACACGCGCTCAGTTTTGACAGAACAGACAGAGCGTTCTGCAGAGCTGTGGAAAATTAATTCCACAGCTCCATCCAAACACCATACTCAAACTACCACGTTGAATCACATTTTGAAATCACAACCAAACATAAATTTTTTATTTTTCATATTTTTTTTTGTCTTCACTGAAATTTTAAAAAATTCTAAGTAATTTTTTAAATTTTTAACATAAATACACTTAAAAAGTATAATATTTATGAAAAAAATCTTTAGAAAATTCACTAAATACCAAAAATATTAAAAAATACAAAAATTCAATATATTTTTGAATTTTTGTGTATTTATTGATTTTTTTAAATATTGTTGTACAAATATTTTACTTTTTAAATACATCTAAGTAAGCTGCATCTAAAAAATATTAAAAAAATTACTTCAAATTTTAAAAATATTTACTAAAAACATAAAATTTGAAAAATTAAAAAAAAACTCAATTTTCAAAAAATTAAATCTAAAAAAATAAAACCAAACACAATCCTTGTTTTGTTTTTTTCAGATAACAAAATCCCCCTTTTCAGTAATGTGTTACACAATCATAAATATAGTGTTTATAAATTATTTATATTTTTAATAATATAAATAACAACAATAAAAAAATTATTATCGAACTAACCTAAGAAAATTATAATTCTTTGTCATAATTATAAAAAAGAAAATTCTATTTACACTACAAAATAAACTCCTTACACCCATTTATTTTTTACATCATTCTCAAAAATTTGAAATTTCAATTTCTTCCCATTACACCTACAATAATACCAATCTTCTTAAATCCAAACCCTAACCCCACTCTCAATCACCACCTTTACCACCACTACCATCATTATCGCCTCTGGCAGTCATCATAGTACCTCCCTACCAGTGACCGCCCTCCTACAACCTCTGACCACCACAACCCCCTTTTCTATTCCCTCCTCTTTTTTTCTTCTTATTCTTCTTCTTTTTCTTCTTCTTCTTCTTCTGCTTTTTTTCTTATTCTTCTAGATTTGGATTCTCTCTTTCTCCCTCTGAAATATAGGTTTTCTCATTTTCTTCTTCTTATTTTTTGTCTTCTTCCAGATCTGCTCTCTTTCTCTCTGGCAGGCGATAGAAGTGGGCGAAAAGGCTGAGTAGCGATGGTGATGGTAAGATGAATTGCCAGTAGGGAAGGGGAAGAGGAATAAAAGCGCAAATCAAAAGCCAAAACCCAAAAACAACAACAACAACAACGACAAGGTAATCAATAAAACAACTTGTTTCTAAATTCGTTACCAAACCCTAATTCCAATTTTGAAACTTAAAATCCAAGCATGAACCTGTCAATTCTTCATCTTCTAAAGCCCTAACCAATGAGCCGAAGATCAACGAACTCAATCTCCCCAAGCAAGAAGTCATTCGCCACCTCCGATTGCTCAAACAATCGATTACGTTGCTTGGGCTAGATAATAAGGCGAGACTCGATTGATTGAAATACGTGTTGAAGGCTAGGTTGTTTGAGGTTGATGATAGTGATATGGCTGAAAATGATGAAAAGATGGGGTTGGCGGTGGGAAATGGAGTTGATGGTAGAGGAGAAGGGCTAAAGGTTAGTAGTCGGAGGTGGCAAAGTCGCCGAGAAGGAAGAAGGAGTCACCGACGGCATTAACAGACGTGGTCGTCGACGGAGATTGTGAGGAAAATATTGGTGGGCTAGAAATTAGGGTTAGGGTTTTGAGGAATTTTTTGATAATTTTGAATGAAGATAAAATTATAATATAAAAAATGGGCACTTTTCATAAATCTATTTTCACCTACTTATGTTCCATTTAATTTATATTATTTTCTTATGCTTCAATAAGTCCTATGGGTGACATAATTATCAAAATACCCCTAATAATATTCACATTTATAGTATGAATATTTCATGATGTAAATGTTATGTGAATATTCACATGTCAACATGAATATTCACACCGTAAAATATGAATGTTCACATCACCAAATTGCTAACAACCGTTCAAAAAATATTTACAAGGGTAGAAATATCCATAATATACCTTAAATATGAGAATTAGGATTTGATATATCAAATGTTCAAATAATAAGACTTATTGAAATATAAAAATATCTTATAGATTAATTGAGATATAAACACTTGGAAAATAATTTTTTTAATAAATCTCCCTATAAAAAAAGAAAATTATGAGCGTAAAAGAGATAAAAAGGTGGTATAAGTAGAAAAAATATTGGAATGCATGTTATGTCATTTTGTATTCAAGAAAGGACAAATACTCAATAAATTCTACTTTCTTAAAGAAAAAATAATAAAGTCTTATCAATTTTCTACTGGAACAATTCAGTCCTATATTTAGGGTTGGTTTGGGATGTCCTAAAAAAGTGCACTTTTTGACTTATTAGTGGGTTTGGGTTGGGTTTGGGTTGGGTTTGGATTGGGTTTGATGTGATGTGTTAGAGAGGTGATGTGATTTAAATAAGATGATGTGACTTAAATAAGATAGTGACTTTTTGACTTATTTAATACATGCCAAACAAGGCCTTAATAATTTATTCCAAAATAGTTCAAAACTAAAATAATAGGGAAAATTTTTTTTTATTTCCTTATGATATGACTTAATAACACTTTGTCCTACTGTCTTTTAAAAAAAGTCATATATTCCTATGGCCTCGTTTGTTTTGGGAGATAGAGATGAGATTGAGATTGAGATGGAGGTGGGACCTACTATATATTATGTTTGTTTTGGGAGATGGAGAGGGGATTCATAATGTCATAAGATTAGGATGGGCCTTGGTGTTGGGATTGAGATGGAAGGGTGGAGATGGTATTAGGAAATTAGTGGCTTTTTTATTTATTATTTTTTTTATTTACATGTTGGGCATTTTTTTTATTTAACATTAATGTTTAATGTTTTTATATTTTTTGTTAATTAAAAATTATAATTTTATTTGTTTTAATATTTTATATTTCTTTTATAGAGTAATAATTTAATAATCTCCACATTAACAACTACAATCGAAACAAACACAATTTTACTTAATCCCTTACTATCAATCTCATCCATTCTATTTCTGAAAACAAACGGGGCCTACGTAATTTTGTACTAAAATACAATCTTAACACCATTAATGTTGACAATAAAAAGACAACTAGACTCTTTTTATGTCTTATTCTTCTATTTTTAGTTGTCTTTGTAAATAAATAAATAAATTTACCTCCATGACTAAGAAAAAAAAAATTAAAAACATAACACAAAACTAAATTAAGAAACTAGAGTTTCCTAAATACTTTTTTTAATAAACTTAAATTTTTTTATTATTTTATGATTTAATTTGTTAAATATATATGTACATGTTTAATTTAAAATATTATTAAATAATAAATTGAGTTAAAAATTAAAAATTAGATTAAGGTACTTTTATGATTTAATTTGTGTTATACATATATATATATATATATGTGTGTGTGTGTATTATGCATATGTTTTATTTAAAATGTTATTAAATAAAAAATTGGGTTAAAAATTAAAAATTATATTAAAGTAGTTTGATGATTAGTTTTTATAATAATAAATTAAAGTATTTAGGTTAATTTAATTATATATAATATGTATATTTAATTTAAAATATTATTAAATAAGAAATTTATATTATATATTGTAGCAAATGGACTTTTGGTGCGGAGCTTTGTGGGAGCTCCAAAACTTCCAACTAAAATTTTGAATTAAAAAATAATTTTAAAAAATGTTATTGGCTAATATATTAATGTAATAATTATAAAAATACTAATTATTCCATGATTTATGTTTTTTAAAAGGGAAATTAAATGAAACTCTTTCCTATTTTGTGCAAACCAGTATATCTTGCAAAATATTTTGGAAAGATGGTTAGAACCCATCTTCAAGCTTTTAACCCATTTTGAGTCACATCATCTCTCATATTTTGTACACGTTTTTTCAAACAAAGTCAAAAAAGTCAAAATGTTAACTTTTAACCATCTTTTCAAAACAATCAAAAAATTCAAAAAGGTCGTTTGGGAAGTGGATTGACTTTTTGATTTTTTGGCTATTTTAGCCTGGGGCTAAAAAGTCTTGTTTAGAATTTTTGGCTATTTTAGCCTGTGGCTAAAAAGCCTCGTTTGGGAAGAATTTTTTGACTTTTCATGAGAGAAAGGATGTAATGATTATGAATTGAATGTGATATTTTGTCTTATTGAGCTAAAAATCTATTTTGTCTTTTTGTGGCTAAAATAATCCTAAATCCACCCAACCCATTCTTCCCAAACGAAGCCATTTTTAGCTAGGTTTTCAAAATTGTATTTTAAACTCTTACATCGAAAGTACATATGTAAGAAAAAATTATTAATAATTAATTATTTATGTTTATTAAAAATATACTTATCAGATTTGTTTGGTTTAATTTTTTATTTTTTTATTTTTTTTAATCTTCAAGAAACTCTTTTTAATTTTCATATTTCAGTTAAATACACCAAACTAAGATATTTATGAATTTTTTTTATAAAAACAAAACACTACAAAAAATGTGTCATTTTTTTTGTTTTTATTTTTGATCTTTTCATTTTAGTGATTTTTTCTTTTAAGTTTTCCTTACAAGTTTTACTTTTTAGGTGCATTTACGATTAGGGCTATTTACATAAAGACCCTCTAAACTATTAAAAAGTATCACTTTAACCCCTTAAACTATAAAAAAGTACAAAATTAACCCTTAAACTATTTTGAAGTATCATTTTACATCCTAAACTATAAAGCTCTACAAATGGACCCCTAAACTATAAAATTAAAAAAAAATAAAAGTAAAAACTATAAAAGTGTATCAGTTGGACCCCCTCATGAAAGAAATCAAAGTGAAACATGCCAATAGTGTAGGGGGTTTATTTGTACAATTTTGTAGTTTAAGGGGCAAAATGATACTTCTTAATACTTTAGGGAATTAATTTGTATGTTTTTATAGTTAGGGGATCAAAATGATACTTCTCAATAGTTTAGGAATCTTTGTGTAAATAATCCTTCAGATTAGGTGTACGTAAAAATTAATAAAAAATGAAACATGATAAAAAAAAAATTACAGATAAAAAAAAATGAAAAATAAAAAACTCAAAAAATGTATTTGAGTTTGAAAATATTATGACTTTGCCACCTTTTTTTTTTCTTTTTCTTTTTTTCTTTTCTATAGTCAAGTTAAATTATATTTATTAATGAACTTAGTTATAATTTCTTTATAAAATAAATAAATAAATAAGTAAATCACATAGATGAGTTTAGCAAATACATGTGTAATAAGATTACTGGTTATCTTAATATTATTAATTCTTTTAAGTGCAAATGTTACAAAATTATTATTTTGATTCATTTTAATATTTTGATCATTTTTTTTAATAAAAAACTTTGTACTTTTGAACTAAACAATATTTTTTGGAATGATTTATTTTTAACATTCTACCTATTTACATTTTATAGAAAACAATTATAAAAAAATGAACAGTAAGAATATATATATATATATGCGCGCGCGCCCGCGCCCGCGCGTTTAGAGTTTAAACTTCAACATTTATTAAAAAGTAAAAAATCATTTTCAATTGAATTTTGCTAATGGCCCAAATTGAAATTATTATTAAAGATGACAAATTCATTTAGAAGCACTCCAAGTCACCCCCAAAATAATATTAATGACAATTCATGTATAATGGATTAATTGAGCGGGTTTGAAATTTATATATCTTTTTAGGATCGGGCTTAAGATGGCTATATTAATCTTAATGTTGTGTTGGGGTTGAGTTGACACATAATTTTTTTTTTAATGTAATTTAGCTCAATATGAACCTAGCCTGGCTGGTGCCCCTCTATCAAATACACTTAATAGACAATTCACCTAACTAATATAGAATATAATAGTCCTTAACAAAATTTGAGATTCTTTTAACAATTAAATTTTAATAGTTAGTTTAAAAATATTGAACTATTTTTTTATATATGAAATTGCTTTGTAGAGTTCAAATAAATATGATGAATTATTTTTATTTTATAATATTTTGTATTTAAAAAAATTCATTTCGTTCGTAGCACGGGTTTGTTGCTAGTCTAGATAAAACAAAAATGTAAAATAAGGTTAGTTTTGTCTTCTTACATTAAAATTTAATTTTAACTAATTTTTTTTCCTTCCCCACTCTTAAATAGGCATGCGAGACACATTCTCCATCAGTTTGAATGAAAGTGTAGCATTTTAGTCCAAAATCATGGGAGGTACGTGGTTATTTTTAAAAAAACATAGAGTTAAAGTACTATTGGGTCATACCATAAACGGGTACAATAATGCTACGTATCATGAAATAAATATCATGAAAAGTCTTCATGAAAATTTTCCACCTTTGGATTAATTCATAGTGTTTGTAGTGTTTTATTGCATATTATACAATCACCCTTGGATTAGTTTCATGAAACTTTTCATGATATTTATTTCTTGATACGTAGCATTACTCAAAGGGGTAAAATGAATTTTACCCAAAATAATACTCTACTTTCTTCCAATTCTTTACACTATTACTCATAATGTAGTAATCCATTTTAATTTGAGTTTTGTTTATTTGGATGTAAAATATTTTTTTTTATGATAAACCATTTATAGAAAAAACATTTTCATTTATTTTTTTCCCAGGTTAAGACCTAAAATGTTTTTATTTTTTTTTCCAATAATTGGGATGGAAAAACTTTCAAAGCTAAATTATTAAGGGCAAATTACAAATACACCCCTAAGATTTGTTTAAAATACTAACTGTCCCCTATGATTTGAAAAATTATAAATACCTCCCTGTCAGAATTTTTATTTAACAGAATTAATTGAAAAAGTGAAATTTCTAACTATTCACTTATACAATAATAAAATTATCCGAATTATTAATTGAAATAAAATTTTAACATATTTAAAAACTGTTAATTAACTTGATGATTTATTAATAAAATGAAATATTTATTATAAAATTAGAAACCTTATGGGGCATACTGTAATTTTTAGAACCACATGAAGTAATTTGTAATTTAAGTAAATCAGGCGGTGTGTTTGTAATTTACCCAATTATTTAATAACCTATAAAATTAAATACAATTGGTCTTGGCTTAATTAATATAATCTCTCTCTACAGTTCGTAGTGATCTCTTTGCAATTGGAGAATAATTATGGAATTAAATTCAGTGTGTTTGGTTTCAATTTTTTAAATTTAAATTTTTGAAAATTGATTTTCTTATTTTTTATTTTTCATATTTTTATTTTTATTTTTAGTGAATATTTTTAAAATTTTAAGCAATTTTTTTACTTTTTAGATGTACCTTATTTAGATGTATCTAAAAAGTAAAATATTTATAAAAAAAATATTTTTAAAAATCTATAAATATACAAGAATACGAAAAATGTACTGAATTCTTGTATTTTTTTAAATATATTTTTGATATTTAGTGAATTTTCTAAAGATTTTTTTTACAAATATTATACTTTTAGTGTATTTATGTTAGGTATGTATGAGAGAGTTCAAAAATGTTGTCAGAAAATTCAAAATTTTTTGAGGATCTTTGAAGAAAACTTGAATTCTCTAGATATAATGAGAGGCTTAGATTCTTCATCAGTCATAACTAGGAACACAATAGCAAAGAGATGATGGAGATAAGAGATTGGGTGAAGAAAAAGACAAAGTAGTTAGAAAGAGAATAATGGCAAGGCTCTCTCGTGGATCTCCCACTTTCACTCTCAAGGTAAATAATGGAGAAAATAAATTGGTTCTTTCCCAAGAGTTGTCTCTCCAGAATTCATCTTTTGTAAAACTATAGGTGGGTGCTATTTATACGTACCTCATGATGTAGGATGGAACCCATGTGCAAGGCACATGGGAAATATTCTCTCTAACCACTTTGTCCGAGGAGGTGACCTTTCTAAGGATGAGAAAAATCCTGAAAAGAAGATTAACCTCTCGACGAACCCTTCTTCATAGCCTCGGCTAACCAATGATCTCCAATCATCCCAAAGGGTTAAGGGTAGTCCAAGAGGACGCCCTGCCGCAGATATTACCAAGTCTCATGGACCCCCCGGAGTTGTGCCACCTCGACCCGAGTATAGGCTAAATTAACCGATGAGTGAATTCATCACCATCTCTCGTCCTCGGGATTTAGGCCCTTTGTTCAGGCTCTAATCTCACTTATGATTTTAGTGGGTTGATCCCGGAATGCTCCAAGTCCGCAAATGTTCTAGGACTCATCAATGGAGCGGCTTCTAGATTGTGATCGAATCTATTCAAAGCCTGAGGCCTCGGACCTCTAGGCTTGCCCAATACCTTTTTTAGTCTGGGCCCGAGTAAGTCTCTAAATTCATGAATCCGAACCCTTTCGAGACTTAGAGTGATTCGACTCGTTTGATGGCGATATATTCGGACCCACCAATCTTGGACTTTCCGATTGGGCCTAGCTAATTTACTTGAGAAAAATGATTTGTGGCTCTAAAACTGCTGGCACTAATGGCACTAATTTCCTGTTTTGGTAACTTTGTTTTTTTTTTTTTTTTTTTTTACCTAATATAGAAATTAGTGCCATTAGTGCTCAAAAAATTAGTGCCACAAATCACAACTGTTTACTTGGCTCAAGTTAACCCCTCTTATATTTGCCCCTTGCATGTATGAAAAATTTTAAATTTTTCGAACATGCATATTATCACTTCTTTGGCCACGCTTCGCTTCGTTCTCTCGAGTATGTTTTGTCTTGACGTGGCCTATGGATAAAATTGATAACTCATCATAATTTATGGATAAATTGACAACTAATAAAGATAACAAGGAATTTTGTTTTTTTTATTTTTTATAGAACATCTAAAAAAAAAGCCTGCCCATAAAATAAAGCCCACGTTTTTTTTGTCCTTTCCCAAAATATTTGAAGGCTCATTATATATATATATACTTAGGCTATTCCAGAACCATCAACATCACACTTTTTGCTCCAAGGAAAAGGACAAACCCTAATCCTTATCTTTCTTTCTTTTCTTTTTTTTCTTGGAAAACCCATTTCGGCTGACTCTCTCTCTAAACCAAGACAAACCTAGATTTCAACATTTTTCCCTTTCGAAACAAGACACTAGACATTCGTCTTTCCTTCGCACCCACTGAAGACCACTGTGGCTTGATTCTTTTCGTCCCTTGCTCCGTCACTTCGGCAAAGCTTGCACACTGCCGCTGCTTTCTTGTGCCGCCACCGACTTGTCCTAGCACTGGCTGCTACAAACTTTGCAACCTAAGCTGTTGCTAATCCACACCGTCACCATCGTACCGTCGGCCTCTCTGTGCTGCAGCTTTGCCTCCAGCTTTGGCTGTTTAGTGCCAACCACGCACGTCACCCACTCAACGTGACATGCGTGGTCCCACCAAGCACCGTTCAGCTCATTGTTGGTGTTCCATCTTAGCTTAGCAACATTTTTCAGAGCTCCGAACTCACAGATCTCGGCCCTGCTTTTATACTCACTAAAACCCATTGCCATTGGTTCCAGCTGTGATTAATTAACGCCGACCACGTCGCCGATTCAATGCGGCGTTGGTTTGCCTAGCTGCCCACTGTTTCGTGCACCATTCTCAGCCTACGTCGCTTTTGGTCTTCATTCTCCTCATTGCTTTTATAAGTCTGTGGGTAAGCACTTCAAAATTTATTTATTTATTTATTTGTTAATTTTGGTGTAAGCTTTTTGTAAAAAAAAAAAACTTTTCAGAATCTCTAATTCCAATGGATTTTTTTTAGCTCAAGAACTTTGATAAACTGAACCTTAATTTTTGTGATTTGAAACTCCACTGAGAAGTTTAAATAGAACTTTGATGTTGTGACTCCCACTGATGTTTGAAATTTGTAGATCTTGAGAGTGATTAAATTTTTTTTATTCATTTGCCATCTTGAGGAAATGACTCCTTAATACTGGACTTGTTGTCATGAATATCGGATTCTAGACTTGGTGCCATAAACATGAATTTTACATAATGTTAGAGGTCGTAGAGCTGCAGAAATTTTTTTTTATTGCTTGAGCAATATTTTGTTGTAGAGTCTGAGTCTAGAGAGCACTGTTCTAGAGCTTGAATTTGTGTTGATGGTGCTTTGGAACTTGGGGAAATGAATTGTTGATGACATCCGAGGTTGAGTTTGTTGATAAACCTATCATGTTGCATATAAATCTTATTATCAAATGATTGATTGTTGCAACCCCTAGAATAGTAGACTTCATGCTTGAATGTAGAATTCATCATAGAATTTTTTGAATTCGTGGATTCTCCGAGAAACAAGTAGTTGATGCCGAAATTTTGTTTAAATTCCTATTAATTTGTGTTGTTTCAATTCAAATAGTTTGAATTTGATATGGTGGACTCCTTGTTGTTTCAGCTATATATGTCTTCTCAAAAGAAATATGTCGTCCTAGGGTCATCAGAACCGGCTCTTATGAAGGAGAGGGATGTGCCTCCGGTATTCGAGTGGAGGAATCTCTTTATTTTGGCCGGAAGGACCGTTCTGGCGAGCGGCTATCTCCACCGCTTCTCTTCCATCTCCCAAGAGGGCTCCATTGTGTCTTTCTGAGGATACTGATTCCAAACATGGAGCCCTCATTTCCCCTTCTTCAGTGCTACGCTTTAGGGTTGAGCGAGGGGATTTTCCTTACTATTATCCCCAGTTCAAGGCTTTCTCTAACCCTCTTTTTGGTTGGCAGGAATGGGTCGATGATGTCCTTTAGGACAAGGGCCTCTATCAGAGGCTTCAGAAGGCCCAGTTATTGATTCCAGTGAAGATATCTTAATCTTTATCCATTCACCACAACAATGCTAGCCTCGAAGCCATAGCTCTCTGGTGGAGCACCGGGACACACACTTTCATACTTGGCCAACATGAGATGGGGCCCACCCTCAAGAGATATGTCTATGTTGATACGCCTAGAAGTGACTGGCCCTGATGCCTTCTGCCCTAAGCGGATACCCCCTGAGGATGATTCTCTAATCCAATCCCTAAAACAAAATCTTTAAGCTTGTGGTCGGTGGAGCTCTGTATTTCATGGTTCAGTGAGGAGGACTAAACAAGTGAGGACGGACCGTGCCTCCTACACCGCATGGATCTACCACTTCTTCAGAGATCTTCAGCCCCTGGCTAGAAATGCTGACCCTGGTTCTCAAGAGTACGAGGTCGGCCCGATGTATGGTTCCAGGTTTTATTTTTTGAGATTTCTAGCTTGCTTCCTCTCATTCTTCTGAGCACACTTCTAAATTCTCTGAATCCTTTTGTTTTTCCACTGGCAGTTAGATTCTTCAAAGGGAATCGGATCCCCTTAGCCCCATTATTTCTTGGAAACCTGTATTACCAATTGGATTTGTTACACCGAGATATGGTACGCTCTGTGGGTCGGTATGAGCCTGTCTCTTTCATTCATAGTCAGTTCTTGCTCTGCTTCTTTTTTGAGAGGTTCCCAAAGTTTGGCCTTACTCTGACTGTATTCGAGGTAGAAGTTCTTCGAGAGATAGTAGATAAAAAGGGTATCCTTATGCTTGGAATGGACGGGTCTCGCACATTTGAGAATGCGAAAACTTGCCAGCCGTTGATCACATGCTGGTCACGTGTCATTTCTACCCTATCCCTGAATACTTTGGTGGATGATCCTCAGCGCTTTATGGACACCCCTATGTATGCCCACCAGTAGGTGTGGCGATGTTACTTATTTATCATGGTTCCTCCCGACTAGTGTCCTTTCTCTTGCCAAAGGGCATTTTTGCGCATCTTGTTAATATGTTGATAATGGTTCGTCCCAATTCGCTACCAGTCTGGCATGAGGAAGGCCTCAATAGCATTTTCTATAGACCTAACAGAGTAGCATACCAATTTGGACTTGACCAGTGTTCCCTGGGGCCGACACCTCCTTTATTGTCTTTTTCAGAAAGCTACGGATGCCTTAGTCGTGGACTTGTACACACCCTGCTTTCCGTATCTGGCTCTTTGACACTGGCGGGTTTAAGTCGGGTGGGGGGTTTCACCCCTCTTTCAGGAGATATTGGCGAAAGAACATTGATGCATTTATTGAGTTTGTCTAGAGTAAACTAACTATATGTCTGCCTCTATTGATTTATAAGAAGGATTCATGTCTTTGGTTACCTGAGAGTTGAAAATCTAATCATATGTATGAAAGCTTCTTTGCTTCATCCGCTCCGACTAACCCTTCAGCTCGGATATCTACTACTAGCTTGGCGATTGTCATCTCAGAGCCAATCCCTCTAAATAAGGCTTCTGGTCCTTGAATGACCCGCCTTAAGAGGATGGCCCATAAGCGGGCTTTTAATGCCAATCCTTCTACTCCTCGTCTTTCTAAAAGGCTCCATCAGGTACCAACTGGACATCTTAGTTCTTCTGCTGATTCGTAGTTATTTTTCTTCTCGCGGCTATATCCTTTTAAATGAATACTCTTTACTTTTCATGTTGTACAGGACCTCACTCCATCTTCTGATCATGTGGTTGCTGATGTTCTCGGTTCTGCGGATATTAGCCAAATTACCCTTACCGGGACGAACTCAGACCTGGATGACACTCTTCTTCTGTCTGCAAGGCTCGTGAAGATTCGCACCCCACTAGTAGCAACTATAAATGATGATGAGACTGAGTTTTCCGATCACTTTTGTGACCTTGTCCTACGTGTGCATCGTCACCGATCAATTGTAATTGAGGATGCCTCCCCATCTGTTAGATATTCTCTTCCTAGCTCAGTTACAGGGGAGGAGCACCGTCTTGACAACGAGGTTGTCGGGGATCATTGTTCTGATGTTAAGACTATTAAGAAACACGGCTCTGGTGTTGAGATTGTTAAGAAACACGGCTCTGATGTTGAGATTATTGAAGGGACTGATTGTGATAACCCAATTTGTACTATGCTTAATTATATATGTGATTATGTGTTTGATATGAATTTGCAAGTTTGAGTATGGGAAATATGTGAATTTGGAAAAATATCTTTTGAAAGTAGGAATATCTATTGCAATTGAAACTTTGAACTGAAATTGAAAGCCATAGAGGTGCGATAAACAAAAACCGACTTCATAGCTATGATTAGCATGATTTTTAGAGCCTTTGGTGAGATTTTGAAAAATTATGATTCGTAATGATTAAATAATGTTTTGTGAGTTGGGTCATATATGTGTGTTTGCCTACTGTTCTTCATTGTTGCTTGAGAATCCTAAAGTGTGAGTTAGAGAGAGAAGAAGAGAAGAAAGCTAGCGATTTGAAGGAAATCAAGGGGCAAACCATAAATTTGAACTAAGGTATGGAAAATCACTCACAAACTTTGATTCTAACACATCTTTGTCAAGAAATCAAGAAGAAATTAGGGATTTGAGCTAGGGTTTTGAGTTGTATGGTGGTTGAGCTAAAGGCATGAAATTGAACCCTAATCTCTCCATCTTTATTTGATTTAAGTTCACTCTTGTGATTGACCCATGAAACAAACCCTAGATAATTCATGAAAATAAGATTTGTTGAAAGATTGCTCATGGATCATGTATTTTAAATTTGTTTATGTAATGTATGAATATAGGAAAAAAATGAGACCATGGAATTGTTGTTGATGCAAGATTGATATGTTTAATGTGGAATTACACTTGTATCATGCTTATGTATCATGATTTTGAGTGAGTTTTGCTTTGATTTGAGCTTGGAATTGAGTTTGGAGGGTTTTGCATTTTTTTGGCCATTTTCGGATTGTTTGAGTTTGCCCAGACCGCACGAGCAGCCACAGGCACCACACGAGCAGAACATGAAGAAAAAAAAAAGGTTTTCATTTTGCTCCTTGGGCGCTCGAGCGTCTCACACCCAAATTCTAAGTACAAAAATAGATATGCTCAAATTAGTGCTGCTTATTTTCTTTTAACCGTTTCATGCCATTTCCTATACTAACTTAGTTTACTTTCACTTCTTGCTATTTCCTTAAATCTTAAATAAGTAAACATGATATGTTCAATGAAAAACACATGAAATTATTGTAGGAAATATTAATTTAAGTCATGAACATTTAGGGCCGTTTAAAATACATCTTTGGAACATGCTTTGTACGTGGTTCATTTGTAGAGAAGATTAGCATTAAACACTTGAGAGAAATTAAAGAAAAGTGTATGAATTGAAAGAAATGATTTATCGAATGTGTATGTGACATGTTTTATGTAGGTCGGGTGCCAAAAGCAACACCGCAAGACCAAACGCACTGTGAGTAGTAATATAGTACACTTATACTCTTTGTTGCGTATCTTGAACCATGAACGGTGATTGATGCTAACATTATGAATTGATAGAAAATGATGAAACTTCATTGAT
The DNA here is from genome assembly GCA_036172215.1 of Camellia granthamiana. Lineage (NCBI taxonomy): Eukaryota > Viridiplantae > Streptophyta > Magnoliopsida > Ericales > Theaceae > Camellia > Camellia granthamiana. The sequence goes on from CM069913.1 coordinate 41,204,623, forward strand.
AATATATGACATGTGCTAAATGATTGGCCTGAGGCCACTTGTTATATATATTGGGCCCGAGGCCATTTTGATATATCATTGGGCCCGAAGCCGTTTTGATATATGATTGGGCCCGAGGCCGTTTTGGTATATATATTGGGCCCGAGACCGTTTTGATATATGATTGGGCCCGAGGCCATTTTGTTATATATTGGGCCCGAGGCCGTTTTGTTATATATTAGGCTCGAGGCCGTTTTGAAGCATGATTGGGCTTAAGGCCATTTGTTTATACGATTTTGAGTATTGTGAGAATCTTATGACTATCTATTTACAATGTTTTACTGTATTGTTGCTTATTGAGCTTCGCTTACTGTCACAACCCCAACCCGCCCCTAGTAGGATGGTGCCGTGATGGCCAGTAACCCGAGATTACCGAAGGCCAACTTTCAAGAATCACACACAAACAGAGTATACATAAGGGGCTTACAATTGCGGAAGCAATAATTTAAAGTACAAGTGGTCCATGAGAGCTGTGCATAGATCAAATGAGATGGCATATACAATATGGTTTTTCAACCAGTCTATAAATAACAAAATACAAATTGCATCTTGATCAAAAGGCTTCTCAGCCGACGTGTACAAAATACAGGGAATACAAGCCAAGAAGCATGATTTTCAAGATTTGTGGACGTGAAAACAGCATTGCCGACAAGAATACAAAACAAAGCCGACGTAATCAAAAATCCAAAACAAGCTTGCAAACACATCTAGGCGTCACCGCCGTCCTGCTCATCACCTACATATATATAGAGAGGGTGAGCTTGGATACTCAGTGAATGGTACTAGTAATAAATGTTTTGCATGAATATAGCCGAAGTCTTTACAAAACAAAACATGCCAAAACCATGCGAATATTAGCCGAGATCCTTTCATAGCAAAACACATCAAAGCTTTATCAAATCAAGGGATGAACCGTATTCATCTATCAAGTCTTACAAGTCTCAAGGGATGCTTACTGACATCGGCAAAATACAAATCAAGCCTTCCGAACAAACAAGTCCACGCGGTAACCCGTCAGTGGCAAAACAAAGACTGTACGATCCGTAATCGATTAGTCAAAGGTGCTGCGAAAGTTTATAGTCCTCCAGCACAAGGGACTTGTGTTACTTAAGCCCGTAGCTCTTTTTAACACGATGATCTTGTGTTACTTAGGCCCGTAGCCCGCTTTAACACGATAGTCTTTCCACGAAAGAACCGTATCCTTTTATACTTAGTGCTGCGAAAGTTTAGAGTCCTCCAGCCAAGGGACTTTTATACTTAGTGCTGCGGAAGTTTAGAGTCCTCCAGCCAAGAGACTTTTATACTTAGTGCTGCGGAAGTTTAGAGTCCTCCAGCCAAGGGACTTTTCAAAGATGACATCAAAACAAAGCTTATACTGGATACATCAAAATAGGGCTAATCATTCATGCTTAACAAATACTTTCATCAAAATAAAGCAAAGCAAGATTTATCAAAACAGTATAACATAGCTTTATTAAAAATACCACTCACATAGATCTTCTCGGGTGTAGGCTCAAAGCAAAGATCAAGGACCTACAATCACATGGCAAGTACATTCTCAAAATAAGCTTTACATGCATGCAAATGATCCCGGCATTCTCACCAGATCCAAGCCAATAACAAAGCAAAACATGCTGGGAGTTTAAACACTGCTGTCGTCTCATGAAAACACACTGGGTACCCACCAGGTCTTTGCCGAGGTCCCACACCTTCTAGCCGAGGTGTGGTCCTGATGGCCACATTCAAAAGCAAGGTCGGGAAAACCTGGGTTTTCCTTTGAAGAACATGAAGAACATGATCATGAAAAAGATGAATGCAAAGATCATAACTTGTTACAAAATCTGAGATTTCATGCCATGAGTTCAAAAACACGGACCTGGGTACCCATACAAGAAGATCATGCAAGAACAAACACAAAAACATGGTTCTTGTTCCAAACTTTCGGATCAAAACAAGACTTTTTATCAAGAACACATGAACACTACTTTTCTCTTTCGAAACCAACTTCAAATCGATGCATGACATGCAAAACAGATCCGATCGTGCAATGCAGCTAGATGGTCAACAAGAACAATCAAAGTGGATCAAGATTCTTACCTCAAAGCTCGAATCTAACAGTTCAAACTCCAAAGATCAACTCGGAACTCTACTCTCTCACTCTAAAACTCCTTCTCCCTCTTCTAGAATTTATCTCTCTTCAAGAACAAAGACTTACAACAAAATGATACAAAATGATATGTTTTTAGGCCTGTCGGCTGACTTAGCCTTCAGCTCGGACACGTGGCGCTTCCGGGTTGGTTCAACTCAAAAAGGTGACTGATTGATAAGACAAGTCTATGACAAGGCGTATGCAGCAAGCTAAGGCAAGACACATCGGCAAGTACGGACATCGGCTAAAGTCAAAGCTTCGGCAACAAGGTAACAAAGACATCGGCTAGGGAGGACGACGCTTGACTAAGTTGTGCCACACCTTGGCCTGGGTGTGCCACACCTCGGTCTAGGCCATACCTGCCCAAGGACAAGGATCACTAAGTGCAAAACATCTTGGCCCAGATGATACACCCCTTGGCCTTGGTTTCGAACACCTCGGCCCAAGTAGTGACATCTTGGCAAACATGCTCGGGGTGAAGATGGAGGTCAATCAAGTGGTTCCAAAATGGTTCTAAGTACAAAGGTTCAAAGGTGAACTAAGCTCAAGATGACCTCGGCTACACACCAAGCAAGGAACAAAATTATACAAGCAACACTTTAGACAAAGCTAGACAAAAATCAAGATGAACAAGATTGGCAATCATAACACGACAAGATCATACGGGGATGTATGCAAGCACGGCTAAGTCAAAATGAGGGTTGTTACATCCTACCCCCCTTAAAGAAGTTTGGTCCCCAAACTTAGGTTACCTTGTTCCAAGAACAATTCTGGATGTTGAATTCTCATCTCCTCTTTCATTTCCCATGTGGCATCCTTGCCGTAATGCTCTTTCCATTCCACATTTACCATTGGTATCGACTTGTTTCTCAACTGCCTAACTTGTCTGTCGATAATACACATCGGCTTCTCTTCATAGCCTAAATTCTCATTAACTTCAATCCCAAAATAGTCAATCACATGCAGGAATCCCGAATATACTTTCTTAACATCGAAACATGAAACACATTATGAACTTGGCTTAATTCGGGTGGCAAAGCAAGTCTGTAGGCAACAGAGTTAACCTTGTCAAGAATTTCAAATGGCCCAATATAACGAGGTGCTAACTTACCTTTCTTCCCAAATCTGGAAACTCCTTTCATTGGTGAAACTTTCAGGAATACATGATCCCCAACTTCGAATTCTAACTCAATCCTTCTCTGGTCGGCGTAGCTCTTTTGTCGGCTCTGGGCAGTTTTACCCTATGTTGAATAAGTTTAATCTTTTCTGTTGTTACTTGAATCAATTCGGGACCAAGCAGAGCTCTGTCTCCAACTTCGGTCCAACATATCGGCGACCTACACTTTCTTCCGTACAAAGCTTCATACGGCGCCATGCCAATGCTAGCTTGATAACTGTTGTTGTAAGCGAATTCCACTAAGGGCAAGTGCGTTCCCCAACTTCCTAGGAAGTCCAATACACAAAGTCTAAGCATATCTTCAAGCGTCTGAATTGTTTTCTCTGTTTGCCCATCCGTCTGGGGATGAAAAGCTGTACTAAATCTTAGTTCGGTTCCGAAAGCCCTCTGTAGACTCTGCCAAAATTTAGAAACAAACTTCGGATCTCGATCTGACACAATGGATATCGGCACTCCATGAAGACTAACAATCTCGTTCACATATAACAAGGCAAGTTGATCGGCGTTGAAGGTAGTCTTAACAGGCAAAAAGTGTGCTAACTTAGTTAATCTATCAACAACAACCCAAATCGAATCCATACCTTTCTGTGTCTTCGGCAAACCAATCACAAAATCCATGGAGATGTGTTCCCATTTCCACTCAGGAATCGGCAAAGGTTGAAGAAGTCCTGCCTGTCTTTGATGTTCGGCTTTCACTCGTTGACAATGCAAACACTGAGACACGAACTCGGCTATTTCTCTTTTCATATTCGGCCACCAAAATGTCTGCTTCACATCTTGATACATCTTAGTGTTCCCTGGATGAACAGCAAACTTGGAACCGTGAGCTTCCTGCAAAATTCTCTTTTTCAACTCTGGGACGTCGGCCACACATAACCTTCCCTCGAACTTAAGCACTTGATTTTCGATGGTATACCCTGATCTCGGCTTGGTGACAATCTCCTCGGTTACTTTCTTGAAGAATTTATCCTCCATCTGTCTTGTCTTTACCTCATTAACAATAGTCGGCTCCACTGCTATCATGGTTAGACATGCCAAATTTCCATCTGACTTCCTGCTCAAAGCGTCGGCCACGGTTGTTAGCTTTACCTGGGTGATATTGAATTTGCATATCATAATCTTTCAACAACTCAAGCCACCTTCTCTGTCTCAAATTCAATTCTTTCTGAGTGAATAAGTATTTTAAACTCTTATGATCTGTAAAAACCTGACAAGAAGCTCCATACAAGTAGTGACGCCAAATCTTTAAAGCAAATACAACGGCTGCTAGCTCCAAATCATGGGTAGGATAGTTCCTTTCATGTGGCTTCAACTGACGAGATGCATATGCTATGACTTTACCCTCTTGCATCAATACACAACCCAAACCTTCATGCGATGCATCACTATAGATATGAAACTCTTCTGGAAAGCTGACTCCCGATCTTCAGTCCATTCATACAGTGTTCCCTTCTTAGTCAATTGCGTCAATGGAATTGCAATCCTTGAGAAATCCTTCACAAACTTCCTGTAGTAACCTGCCAAACCCAGAAAACTACGAATCTCGGACACATTAGTCGGCCTCGGCCAACTCACTACGGCTTCAATTTTGCTAGGATCAACCGAGATACCCTCTTCATTAATCACATGACCCAAGAATGAGATAGTAGGAAGCCAAAACTCACACTTGTTAAACTTAGCATACAATTTCCGGTCTCTCAAAATCTATAAGGCAAGTCTCAAATGATTTTCATGTTCAGCTTTACTCTTGGAATAGATCAATATATCATCAATGAAGACAACTACAAACTCATCTAAATATGGCTTGAAGACTCTGTTCATTAAATCCATAAATGCAGTAGGGGCATTGGTCACCCCAAAAGGCATTACTAAAAACTCGTAGTGGCCATATCTTGTCTGAAAAGCAGTCTTCTCAACATCCTCGGCTTTAACTTTAAGCTGATGGTAACCCGACCTAAGGTCAATCTTAGAACAGACTCGTGCTCCTTGTAATTGATCAAGCAAATCATCAATCCTAGGTAATGGGTACTTGTTCTTAATGGTGACCTTATTAAGTTCTCTGTAATCGATACAAAGACGGAGTGTGCCATCCTTTTTCTTAACAAATAAAACGGGTGCTCCCCATGGTGAAGTGCTCGGCCTAATAAATCCCTTATCCAACAATTCTTGTAATTGCAGTTTCAATTCCCTAAGTTCAGCTGGGGCCATTCTGTAAGGTGTTTTGGAGATCGGCTGTGTTCCCGACATGATGTCAACAGTAAACTCTATCTCTCTATCGGCTAAGTGGCCAGGCAATTCGTTTGGGAAAACGTCGGGGAATTCATTAACAACTGGGATGTCGGCTAAATTAACATTTCCATTCTGATCACTCAGTATACTACACAAGTAGCCTCGACACCCTTTCTGAATTAACTTATAGGCCTTAATGGACGAAATCAAGTAAGGTGGGAACACTATCCCTTTACCTTGGAAAATAACCTCGGCTAGGTTTGGGGGTTTCAGTGTGACACTCTTCGAAACACAATTAATAGATGCATGATTTGCGACTAACCAATCCATTCCAGTATAACATCAAAATGAGTTATGTCCAAAGGCATTAAATCTACTAACAATTCAACATTCTCAATCACAACAACACATGCTCTATAAATGGATGCAACAATCATAGATCTCCCAGATGGAGTAGACACAGATAATACATAATCAAGGGGCTCTAGTTCTCTATTAATCTTCTCGGCAAACTTAGCAGATACAAACGAATGCGTAGAACCCGAATCAATCAACACATAAGCAGCTTGGGAGCAAATTAGAAGTGTACCTGATACCACTGTCTCAGCATTCTGAGTGTCCCCTGGTACTAGTGCAAACACTCTGCCCTGCCTCATCTGCCATTTTCCAACATTACCCTTCTGAACGGAACCCGAGATATTCTCTCATTTCTTGTTGTTATCAGCCTTTGCCTTAGGGCAATCTTTCACATAATGACCCATTTCGCCACATTCATAACAAGCTCCAGACGTCCGACGACAGACCCCGAAATGTTGCTTCCCACAATCCGAACACGTCGGTCTAGCATTACCTTCCTGTCTTAGGTTACTAGCACTACCCATGTTTGTCTTCTTCTTGGTGCCCACCTGTGCTCGGCGATTGTCATAGTTCCGTCTCTTTCGCTGGTTCTCTCCCGAGCTTTGGTATCGGTTCAGGTTAGCTTCGGCCAGAATGGCTTTATCCAACACTTCGGCATAAGTCAGCATATTGTGCAAGTTAACCCGGTCTTGAATCGGTCCGCGAAGCCCACTCTCGAACTTCCTAGCCTTCATGTATTCATCGTTGGCCATGTGAGGTGCAAACCTCGCCAATTCAGTAAAAGTGCGGTCGTATTCCGCCACTGTTCGGTTGCCTTGCGTCAAAATCTGAAATTTGGTAGCCTTGCGGTTTTGAACACTTAGGGAAAAGTGCTTGTTGTAGAACAACTCCAAGAATCGGGCCCAGGTCAAGTCTGGATTGCTTTCTCGGACCATCATCCACCATCTGCGAGCGTCATCATCTAGCGTGAATGCTGCCAATGTCACCTTCTGGGCGTCGGTGCTAGGAAAGATCTCGAACAACTTTTCCATTTCCAAAACCCATGCCTCAGCCTTCATCGGCTCTATACCCCCAGAGAATCTCGGTGGTTTCATTTTCTTGAACTCCCTGATCAAAGCTATCGTGTCATCCCCATATAAGGCTAGCTGCGGAGGAACTTGCGGCACTGGAGGAGGTGGAGGCGGAACTACATTTCGGCCGTTGGTCTGCTCGGCCTTAGTCGACGTAGCGCTAGCGTACTGCTGTCTTGTTTGCCTCAACTCGCGGGCCAAACCTTCGACTAATCTTTCCAGCCTGTCCAATCTGTCTTCGAACTGATCTCGGCCAAGTGGAGGTCTACCTCTCCTCATGATGCTATGAGTATGCAAAGTGTGACTTTAAAACAAATAAGCAAATAACCACGTAGGCAAGTAACACATAGGCATGTCAAGACAATGCACACCTTGTTCAAATAGCAAGTACTATGATGCAATCCTAGCATCCTTCTAAGGGAAATCCTATGCTCTTTAGGACTCAAAGTGTGTGAATATCGTATACCGAGGAACTTGTGCTCTGATACCATTCTGTCACGACCCCAACCCGCCCCTAGTAGGATGGTGCCGTGATGGCCAGTAACCCGAGATTACCGAAGGCCAACTTTCAAGAATCACACACAAACAGAGTATACATAGGGGGCTTACAATTGCGGAAGCAATAATTTAAAGTACAAGTGGTCCATGAGAGCTGTGCATAGATCAAATGAGATGGCATATACAATATAGTTTTTCAACTAGTCTATAAATAACAAAATACAAATTGCATCTTGATCAAAAGGCTTCTCAGCCGACGTGTACAAAATACAGGGAATACAAGCCAAGAAGCATGATTTTCAAGATTTGCGGACGTGAAAACAGCATTGCCGACATGAATACAAAACAAAGCCGACGTAATCAAGAATCCAAAACAAGCTTGCAAACACATCTAGGCGTCGCCGCCGTCCTGCTCATCACTTACATATATATAGAGAGGGTGAGCTTGGATACTCAGTGAATGGTACTAGTAATAAAGGTTTTGCATGAATATAGCCGAAGTCTTTACAAAACAAAACATGCCAAAACCATGCGAATATTAGCCGAGATCCTTTCATAGCAAAACACATCAAAGCTTTATTAAATCAAGGGATGAACCGTAGTCATCTATCAAGTCTTACAAGTCTCAAGGGATGCTTACTGACATCGACAAAATACAAATCAAGCCTTCCGAACAAACAAATCCACGCGGTAACCCGTCAGTGGCAAAACAAAGACTGTACGATCCGTAATCGATTAGTTAAAGGTGCTGCGAAAGTTTATAGTCCTCCAGCACAAGGGACTTGTGTTACTTAAGCCCGTAGCTCTTTTTAACACGATGATCTTGTGTTACTTAGGCCCGTAGCCCGCTTTAACACGATAGTCTTTCTACGAAAGGACCGTATCCTTTTATACTTAGTGCTGCGAAAGTTTAGAGTCCTCCAGCCAAGGGACTTTTATACTTAGTGCTGCGGAAGTTTAGAGTCCTCCAGCCAAGGGACTTTTATACTTAGTGCTGCGGAAGTTTAGAGTCCTCCAGCCAAGGGACTTTTCAAAGATGACATCAAAACAAAGCTTATACTGGATACATCAAAATAGGGCTAATCATTCATGCTTAACAAATACTTTCATCAAAACAAAGCAAAGCAAGATTTATCAAAACAGTATAACATAGCTTTATTAAAAATACCACTCACATAGATCTTCTCGGGTGTAGACTCAAAGCAAAGATCAAGGACCTACAATCACATGGCAAGTACATTCTCAAAACAAGCTTTACATGCATGCAAATGATCCCGGCATTCTCACCAGATCCAAGCCAATAACAAAGCAAAACATGCTGGGAGTTTAAACACTGCTGTCGTCTCATGAAAACACACTGGGTACCCACCAGGTCTTTGCCGAGGTCCCACACCTTCTAGCCGAGGTGTGGTCCTGATGGCCACATTCAAAAGCAAGGTCGGAAAACCTGGGTTTTCCTTTGAAGAACATGAAGAACATGATTATGAAAAAGATGAATGCAAAGATCATAACTTGTTACAAAATCTGAGATTTCATGCCATGAGTTCAAAAACACGGACCTGGGTACCCATACAAGAAGATCATGCAAGAACAAACACAAAAACATGGTTCTTGTTCCAAACTTTCGGATCAAAACAAGACTTTTTATCAAGAACACATGAACACTACTTTTCTCTTTCGAAACCAACTTCAAATCGATGCATGACATGCAAAACAGATCCGATCGTGCAATGCAGCTAGATGGTCAACAAGAACAATCAAAGTGGATCAAGATTCTTACCTCAAAGCTCGAATCTAACGGTTCAAACTCCAAAGATCAACTCGGAACTCTACTCTCTCACTCTAAAACTCTTTCTCCCTCTTCTAGAGTTTCTCTCTCTTCAAGAACAAAGACTTACAACAAAATGATACAAAATAATATGTTTTTAGGCCTGTCGGCTGACTTAGCCTTCAGCTCGGACACGTGGCGCTTCCGGGTTGGTTCAACTCAAAAAGGTGACTGATTGATAAGACAAGTCTATGACAAGGCGTATGCAGCAAGCTAAGGCAAGACACATCGACAAGTACGGACATCAGCTAAAGTCAAAGCTTCGGCAACAAGGTAACAAAGACATCGGCTAGGGAGGACGACGCTTGACTAAGTTGTGCCACACCTTGGCCTGGGTGTGCCACACCTTGGTCTAGGCCATACCTGCCCAAGGACAAGGATCACTAAGTGTAAAACATCTCGGCCCAGATGATACACCCCTCGGCCTTGGTTCCGAACACCTCGGCCCAGGTAGTGACATCTCGGCAAACATGCCCGGGGTGAAGATGGAGGTCAATCAAGTGGTTCCAAAATGGTTCTAAGTACAAAGGTTCAAAGGTGAACTAAGCTCAAGATGACCTCGGCTACACACCAAGCAAGGAACAAAATCATACAAACAACACTTTAGACAAAGCTAGATAAAAATCAAGATGAACAAGATTGGCAATCATAACACGACAAGATCATACAGGGATGTATGCAAGCATGGCTAAGTCAAAATGAGGGTTGTTACACTTACCCAATTTTATGAACGCACATGTAGGTAATCCGCAATATGGAGCACAACCCTAGAGTCAGCTTCAGGAGGCATCCTTTTTGAGACCCAATTGAGTCATGTCTCCATGATGGAGTTTTGTTTTGACTCACTTTATAAGTTGACTTTACTTTGTTTTATTAATGTGGTCTTGGGTTTGTAAACGTTGTGCACAATTTCCTTTGATACTTATATTCTTTTTGCATGGGCATGTAAATAACGTGGTTGTGTTACATTTTGCTCATATTAGTATAGCTCAATAGACTCATTCTTTTGTTGTATACTTCCGCTTTTGGCCCCATTACCATAATTACTCTGTATGTTTGTTTAAGGCCGAAGGTAGTCAAGTGATTACCGGTCGATTATGACCCAAACTTTTAGGGGTGGGTTCGGGTCATGACACTAATAATGAGGCACATGCTTCTGGAGGCAGTGCAGAGGTGAGATGTGCTTTTGGTGGTGTCGAGGGACACACTTCCAGAGATGGAGTAGAAATGAGGTGCGTCTCTGAGAGCAGTGTAGAAGTGGATGTGCTAGAAGTCTATGAGACTCGCTCTAGCACTTATGGTGATTCTTATCCTCCGACTTTCCTTCCTTCCTCGGGGATAAATGTTACTATTCTGGCTTCACTAGAGGTTGAGATGAATCAGGTGTCCTCCATACAGCCAAGTGACTTTGTTGATGCTAGGAGCCCTCCAGTTGCCTCAACTTTGCGTAATGATTCTCCTTCAGGTAATCTTGCTTTCTAAAATCTATCATGTACTTCTATTTGTGAGAGTTTCTTGCTCAAATGACTTTACTGCTCTCTGTCCCTAATAGGACTTCCTTATCTTTTCTTCAGTGTTAGCCGCTGCCGGGGTCTTGCCTTCACCTGCCTCGGACTTTGCTTCGACTCTCTTTGTAACTCCTCATGGCTCTCCTTCTCGAGGGGACACACCTGCATTTGAAACGATTGCTAGGGGCCTTTTATCGCTAGTGCTTTCGAATGTTTTGGATCTAAATCTCAGTAATTTTCATTTTACTGATGTTTTTGGTCTTTCCCCTCATCGGACTGTATTCTCAGGCTCAGGAGTTCTCCCAAAAGTTACCCCTTCTGGTGGTTCATCTAACCCGATAGAAATTGGAGAGGTTCCTGAAACTAATACCTTCTCGGCCCCAGTTCCCTCTTCGGCTTTTGGCAAAGTATAATTTCTCCATTATTAGGTAGCTCCTGAGTTTGTGTTGGTTTTACAGCTTATGCATTCGAGTTACCCTGAGACCTTTGCTTCTTTTGCTTGCCAATGCCCGCTCATTCAGATTGCTCTTCTCGAGTCTTTTGCCACTATCTTATATAGCTTGGATAGGCAACGACTGTGTGACCTTAACGAGAAAGTAATCGAGACAATATATCAGGGGATCTCTGACATGAAACGTCACCAAATGGATCTATCGTGGCTTCGGAAGCACCTGGATATTATAGCCTGGAACGCTAGTCGCCGGGTAGAAATTTTGTCTGTGCTTGCCTCTTATCGGACCTCTATAGATGAGACAAAGGCAACTCTTCGTGAACTTGAGTCGGGCTATGCTTGGGCCTTTGAGGCTTTAGAGGCACACTCTGCTGCTTGTCATTGGGATGTAGATGTGACAGGCAGCTTCTTCGAGGGTGTTTTCAGAAGAGATTGAGTTTTTTTTATTTATTTATTACTTACTTGCCCCTTTCAATAAAAATATTTTATCTAGGACAATGCAATGAAATGACAAAGTCCTTGTTTTTCTTGAAGATTTTCTCATTGTTTTCTCATTCTATTTGATAAAACATTTATCTCGAATGATGCAATGGAAATAACAATCACATGCACATATTTATAAAAACTGAAAAATTCTCATTACTTCTACAACTTTCTTAACAAAAGTATAAAATTTTCATCACAAGTGATGAAACAAACATATACATCATAAGGGAAATTAGTTTCTTCATAACAAAAAGAAAATACAACTTTTAGATAAAACAAGAAAATGAAAACGAGATTTAACATAGATGAGTCTATTTATGGGTAGTAATGCTTGATGAACTTTGCATTGAGCGGGCCTATTCAAAAGCCATCTTCAACCCTTACAAGCCTGTAGTACCCGCTTGAGCTTGCTTGAACCATCTTGTAGATCCCTTTCCATTTCGGAGAAAACTTGGGCAAAGGTTGTCCTTGTATGATTGGGTCTACGATCTTCCATACTAGATCACCCTCTTCGAACTTTCTTGGCACCATAGTCTGATTATAGGCTCGGGCGATGGATTCATGATACATTTCCATGACTTTTGCGACTCTGTCTTGCTTTTCCTCTAATGCCTCTAGTCTGGTGGTTCGAGGCTCAAGTACCATTCTTGAAGTGAGAGCCATCTGGGCATATGGTGTCTCCAACTCTATAGGTAACACTACCTCGGACCCATACACAAGGAAGTAAGGTGTTGCTTGAGTTGGCTTTCTCTTTGAGGTGCGATATGCCCATAGGGCTGCTATTAGCTGTTTAGACCAAGTCCCACCGAATTCATCTATTATCTTACTCAAAATCCTTATCAAGGTCTTATTCATGGCCTCCGCTTGTCTGTTCCCTTTTGGTTAATAGGGCATGGATTTGTGATGCTTTACTTGGTAAGTCTCTAGGAGGCTTTTCACATGTTTGTTTATGAAGGGCGTGCCATTATCCGAAATGATGGTGTTCGGTACTCCGAACCTGAAGATGATATTTTCCTTGATAAAGTTTGAGACTGCGGGCCTAGTAGCATTCTTTAAAGGGATTGCCTCGACCCATTTGTGCTCAACTCCGTAGTTGCAATGATCCATTTATACTGTTTTGACAGTGAAGAAATAGGCCCTATAAGGTCAAAAGCCCAGGTATAAAATGGCCACGGTGTTCGGATGCTGTGCAGATCTACAGCCAGTGCGTGGATCAAGTTTTCGTGCTTCTGACAAGTCTAGCACCTTTTCACGTAATGGGAGGCATCTAACTCCATGGTCGACCAATAATACCTGAGGTGTATCAATTGCTCGAACAGTTGAACCCCTCATTGATGTTAAATTTCATGGGCTCTTCCGAGGACTAGATCTGACTCCTCATTGGAAAGACATCTTAGGGGAGTGCCCTCAATGCTTCTTCTGTAAAGCTTATTCTGATCAAGAAAATATTGCCTCGCTCTCCACTTGAGATGTGCAATGTCCCTCAAGTTCTCAGGTAATGTCCCCTCCTTGAGATAGTCATTGTAGACTTGTCTCTAGTCGGGGGTATTTGTCACGACCCAAACCCGCCCCTATAGGTTTAGCATCGTAACCGGCCAGTAATCCTTGGATTACCGAAAGCCTCTAAACAGTTTAACAAAATTAAGGGGCTAGCAGAAGCAAATACATAATATAATTGTCCAATGAGCTGTGCTGATTTATATGAAACAAAGTATTTGAAGCTTTAAATACATACCTTATACCCACACACATTATACCCACACACATTACAGTATTTTAAGTCCAGCTAACAGATTTAAAACAAGTCATACATATACATAAAACTAACAGAACTAGAACACAGGACACTTCGGAAACCTCCACGTGAGGCGCAATGGTTGGCTGACAACAGAACACTGACCTAGACAGAAACCTTCAGGCTCGATCTCCAGAATGCTCACCTATAAATATATATATACAAACAGTGAGCTAAAGCCCAGTGAATAACATTAAGGTAAAGGGGTTAGTGAACGACATCCGAACATATCATAAGCGGAAAAACAGATCATAGTATAATCATCCCCATGTCAGAACATAATAATGGTACATCCCATAGAACACATAACAGAACGTCTTCTGACTAGAGTAATCAGTTCTGGATACCGATTAAACACATATCACCACAATGAAGTGGCTAACGAGATCTCGTAAACTTGTATGTCATGGACCCGCATTTTCATGCCGTCCCCTATAACTTGGGACTATCTATGGATGCCATAATAGATTTCAAACTTGAGATGTTCGTTCACGTAAAACAGATATCATATCAGAAATCATAGCTTATCACATTTCATTTGGAACATAATTCATATGAACGTATCTTTACGATAACGTTACTCACAGTGGTTCCAGTAAGCAGTCAATCAATCCTCGAGTCTTGACCTACAATCACAAAATACATAACACAAGCATGTCTTATCATTGCACATTCAAGTGGCCATTAAGGCTTAGCTTTCATTACATTGGTCCTTATTCTATCTTGTCACATTGCCTAAAACACACACATACTTGCAGTTTCGAAATTTAGTACATTCTTTTCTTAGTGTGTTTCTAACCCATAACCTCATTACTATGGCTTAATTAAGGCTTAGGAATGCCTAAGATGCAATGAGGATGCCAAAACATGCCTTGGAACACTTAGACAAAATTTTGAAAATAAGGTCCACGCTCGAGCGTGGATTTCCTCGCTCGAACGGACATGCAAATATGAGAGGGGTCGCTCGAGCGCACATTTCTTCACTCGAGCGATCTGTAAACTTGGGAAAAAGCACTGGTTGGTCTCAATCTACGCTCGAGCTACAACTTCCACGCTCGAGCGGACATGCAAATATGAGAATGGTCGCTCGAGCGCACATTCCTTCGGTCGAGCGATCTGTAAAAGACATGAAACTTCTGGGAGCTTGCAATTCACGCTCGAGCGGACTTTTGGTCGCTCGAGCGAAGTGCACGCACTCAGAGTGGTCGCTCGAGCGTGAACTCCCACGCTCGAGCGTAGATGCAAATTCTGGAATTTCCAAATTGCACCTTCAAGCTCAAAACTCGAATTCCAACCTTCAAAACACCTCTCTTGGGCCCTAAAACTTGGGATAACATAGTAAACTTGTAAAACATGATGAACTAAGAATTATTTCATAAAATCATGGCCCAAGAGTTTGTTAAAAACTCACAATTTCCACTTAAAACATGATGAATGTTCATGAACACAACATGCATGGGTTTTTTTCTTGTATCAAACTTCTCAAAACATGATCAAACACTACAAAACAACTTGAAACTTGATGATTTCCCTAAATGAAGATGAATTCCAAACATGCAAGAGAGAATTCTTGGAGTTCATGCTCAATTTGTGAGAAAAGTACATGCATGCATGAATTGTAACTCTAAACTTCCTTCTAAGCTCAAAACACACCCTTACACACATAATCTTCATGTTGATAACTTAGATTCATAATGTAGGGGTTGAATTCATACCTATGGTCTTGAATTAATCTAGTTCTAGCTTAGTTTTGATGAATCTTAGCCAAAATCTTCAATTCTCCTTCAATCTCTTCTTCTCTCTCTCTAGAATTGCACACTCTCTCTCTCTAAAATCAATCCTCAGATTTTTGCACTCAAAATGAACAAGAAAGGGCTGAAATGAGCTTAAGGGGCTCATATATATAGGTATGATGCTATAACACATTAATTAAAACATAAGGCTTGCCAAACGCAACTTAACGAATCGTTCTAAATCAATTTTTAATAAAATTTGCCATAGTGTTCTAAAAATTCCAAATAACATATTGACGTAATCAATTTCGGTTTCAGATGCCGATAAGGCTTTCAATTTACATATTAAAGTAGAATTCCAAACAGATATTTCTATAAGTAACAGCTAGAAAGCCAAAATCATGTAAAATACAAGATAAACACATAATTTATTTTAATCCTCTCATTAGCATCGTTAATTACGGATTAGTAGCTAATTACGGATCGGGGTTATTACAGTATTAATTTCAAAGCAACTCTCATCCTCCCAGATATATGACTGACATTTTGGGCATTCTTTCTGTAGTTGATTCGAGGCCTTCTCAATCTTAGACTAATAATAGCCTTATCTTTGAATCCTTTTATACAGACTAATATTCCCGTCTCCGCAGGACTTTTCGTGAATTTGTTATAGTTAGAAGCTTGCTTCTTGTTAGCCAAAACATCAGGCTAGAAATCTGGTATTTCCTCGGAAGTAAAGTTCACCTTGGATAATTAGGAATTTAGCAAGCTTAGCCAAAGTCAATTTTCCGACTTTGTTTCTGAGCTGTTCGAGGGCTTCTTCTCTCCAGTTCTTCAGAAAGTCTTTGTTCTCGTGTATTATTGAAGGCTCCATTCTCCTCTTGATAACAATTGTTACCTCCTCCTCTAGAATGTCAACTCTTGCCCCTAATGTTGTAAGGGTATCTGAAAACTTGTTGTCGGAGTGAGGCACATGCTTTATTTCGACCTTCTGAAATTTGTCAAGAAGCCTTTGGACCGTCGTTCGGTATGTAGCCAAGGCAAGCTCTTTTAGGACGAACTGTCCTGAAACTTGCTTCACTATCAGCTATGAGTCTTTCCAAATCTAAATCTTCTTGATATTGTGTTACTCAACTGCTATCAGGCCTAAAATAAAAGCCTTATACTCGGCTTCATTATTCGAACAATGGGAGTCCAGTTTATAACACAAATATAACTTTTTCCCACTTTTGCTTGTAAAGATTATCTCGGTTCCACCATTCGCTCTGGCTGTTACTACGTCAAAGCTCAATGTCCAAAAGTTTTCCTCGGAAACCATAGCTACATGCATTTCTTCTCTTAATTCTTCATTCATTGGTTCATAGTCACCACTTGGAAATTGGGCAAGGAGATCGGCTAAGGCTTGGCTTTTGATTGCCTTGGAAGCTACATATGTGATCTCGAATTCACCCAGTGCTAACAACCATCTTGCTACCTTCCCTGTTAGAGCAGGCTTGCTGAGGAGGTATTGAATTGGATCACTTCTAGTAACAATCTGAATCTGATGTGCTAAGAAGTAATGTTTGAGCTTTTGGGTGGTGAATACCAAAGCTAAACAATGTCTCTCCACCGGAGTATATCGGACTTCTACTCCTCGAATTTTCCAGCTAATGTGATACACCGGGCGTTCTACTCCATCTACATCTTGGACCAATAATGGCCCTATGGACTTGGGGGTTGAAGTTACGTACAACATTAGAGGCACCCCGGGCTGTGGGGCTATCATGGTTTGAGGCGAGATCAAGGTCGCCTTGATTCTCTTGAAGGCTTTTTGGTGCTCTTAGTTCCACTCAAACTCGGCGTCTCCCTTTAACAAAGAGCTAAAGGGGACAAAGATCTTTGCAAGTACTGGAATAAACCTCCGAATATAAGACACCTTCTCGAGGAACTTCTTTAACTCTTTTTGAGAATACGAGGGAGGCATTGTTCTAATAGATTTGACATTGTCTTCATCTGCCTCGATACCATGTCTATGTATAAGAAACCCAAAAAACTTTCCGGCCATCACTCCAAAAGCACATTTGAGAGGATTCATCTTTATTTTGAATTTCTGGCACCTCTTGAATACTTTCTCAAGGTCTCAGAGATGGTCCTCTTCTTTTTCAGACTTTACCACTAGATCATCAACATAATCTTCCACATTATGATAAATCATGTCATGAAAGATTGCAGTCCTTTTGGTGGATTACTCCGACATTCTTGAGTCTGAAAGGCATGACTGTATAAAAGAAGTTTCCGATAGGTGTTCTAAAAGCAGTATTTTATGCGTCCTTTTCGGCCATCTTAATCTGATTATATCCGCTAAATACATCCATGAATGAGAACATCTGGTGTCTTGAGGTGGAATCCACGAGAGTATCGATGTGAGGTAAAGGAAATTCATCATTCGGGCAAGATTTGTTCAGATCTCGAAAGTCTATGCATACTCTAATTTGACCATTTTTTTTCTTTACTGGCATTATCTTCGCCAACCTCATGAGGTACTGTATTGGCCAAATAGGGATGTAATAATAGCTCGGGCTATAGCCCAAGCGGGCTTTGCGAGCTCCTGCCTTTTTAGCGGGTCGGACCGAGTCAGCCCATGGGCCAAAAAGTGAGGCCCAGGCCAAGGCTCAAGCCCAAGCCCACTCATAATAGGCCTCGGGCCTAAGGTTAGGCCTAGTCAGGCTTTTTTTTTTTTTTTTTTATATATATTAGGAATAAAAAATTAAAAAAAAATTATACCGAAGTATTTTAGTTAAGATTAATGAGATGTTTTGTTTGGTTATGTAATATTTCATAGTGATATTTAAATTTAATTATGTATGACTGATGTTTTTTTAATTATGAACTTATAATTAAAAAAGTATGCAATTATGTAATTTTTTTCTTTCGAAATGAATAATTTTACATATATGAAAATGAACTTTCAATATTACAATATTAAATTATTTGTATAACATTTATTGAATGAATAATTTTTATTTCAAAATGAAATAAAATATTACAAAAATTGATATTATTAAATAAATTAGGTGTAGATTACTGATGATGGTAAAGCAATTGCATCACTATAGGTCAAGTACATCCTAACTAGGTCGACACCTACTAGCCTACCAATTATTTGCATTATACTTCACCTCAATAATCCAATACCAAAAAAAAAAAAAAAAAAAACGAAATGAAATGAAATAGTAAAAAACAAATTATTGATCAATCATCAGAGGAGATAGACATTTCAGTCACATTGCCTGAGGATATGTCATCCAAATCATTTTAAATTCGCTTATTTTCACTATAATTTTGTATTCTTGTATGCGCATGCATATGATCTCTAAATATCATCAGTGCCTTAACCATTTCGGGTGAAAGCTTGCTCCGGTAATCGCTCAGTACCCGTCTACCTGCACTAAAAGCTGTTTTCCTAAGTAACTGTAGAAATAGGAACGGTTAGTATATCACGGGCCATCTGTGAAACCACAGGCCACATAGTTTCATTTTGTTTCCACCATTCCAAAATTTCAAAATCATTGAAATGATCCACTGACAGGCTTTCCAAATAACATTGTAATTCAGAACTACTTACGCTTGTATGTTGAGATATTCTTCTACTTTTTATTGCTAAAAAAACACTCCCGTCTCGAGATGAGGTTGTTAGTGTAGTGTGTGTAGGTATATTTACAGATACAGTTGCCCTATATTCTTCAAATAATCTGTTACATGTTTGCATAATAGGGGCAAACTGTGTTTGATCAGAGAAAAGACGCTCTAAAAATTCTTGTAAACAAATTTCTTAACACCTAGAATCAATTATTATGGCTAAACCTAATAGATGAGGCAAATGATCAAATATTTATCAAATTTTTCTTTCATTGAAATAATAATGGTTATATAATATTCATTACCCATATATTTTATGAAAACTTTAATTATTTCTACTAGCATATGTAAAATAAATGGTGAAGTAGGAATATATATATATATATATAAGAAAATAATTTTGTTGAAGTATCGAAAACTTTTAAAAAATCTTTATACAAAGCTACTTGGCGCCAATTAAGTTCAGTGAGAGTCAGTACCCCTCCTATTGATGTTGTTGCAAAAAATAAATCTATTACTCTTCTTTGTTTACAAGCTATTTTTAACATATTATATGTTGAATTCAACTTACTATCTGCATCTAAAATTAATTTTCTAAATGACATATTTTCTTGTCAGCAAATTTTTCTATATTCCGAAATTCGATTACCAAATGACATAATAATAACAACTGCATTTTTTATTACAAGTACAGAAGTTTCGTATACATGCATAGCTTCTTTAGCAATTAAATTTAAAATATGGGCACAACAACGAACATGAAATAAATCACCATCAACAAATAATTGTAAAGTTAATTTTAAATGGGTTACAGTTTGATTATAATATGATGCATTATCTAAACTAATCGTAAATATTTTATTTTGTAAAGCCCATTCGTATAATACATTTCTTATTTCTACACCAAGCGAATGACCAGTGTATGGAAGTTCAACTAATTTAAATGAAATAATTCTTTTATTTAATTTCCAATCATTATTAATAAAATGTGCGGTGGTACATTAATATTCAAAACTATTATTTGACCACAAATTAGATGTTAAACAAACTCTTCCATTCAAAATTTTAAAGATGTCAAATAATTCACTTTTAACATCCTCAAATTTCTTCAAAATCCTGATTCTAGTAGTATTTCTTGAAAAACTTTGATATTGCGGTGCAAAACTTTCGTGAATCATTTCGGTAAAATCAGGACATTTACTAGTAGTAAAAAGTTGTTCTTTTTTAATAATATAATCAACTATAGAATTTTGGGCATGTATAGGATCATATGAAAATATTTATAAATTACCAGTTGATGAAGCCCCTAATTGCATTTGACTTCGAATATCAGGTTGTTGATTTTGTAAATGTTTGTTAGTATGCCTTTTTAGATGACTAGTACCCCCTACAGATGCAGCACTAAGTAAATGTGCACAATATTTACGTTTTGCTCTAAATGTAATTGTACTATTAGGATTATTTATAGATATTTTTTCAAAATGTTCCCAAACACTACTACTTCTGCTCCTAGATGAATATCCAACTGTTGGAAGATGGATATTAGAAGGAGAATCAACAGATTCATGTTGTGTAGTATAGGTATCAACATCAACATAAACATTAGGCATATTAGGATTCATAGTAATGTAAGTAAAATAATATATAAGAATTAACAATTAATTTAAATAATGTGCAAATACAATCAGTAAAAAATAATAATTAATATATGTGCGCAAATAATTAATGAAAAAAATGAGTAGTTAATAAATTTAATTAAACTAATTAATGTTACCGACTGGTGAATGCGATACAGAAATTTGCTTCTTCTGATAAAAGTTTCTTGTTGCACAATTGCAATTGTCACTTAGGGATGACACTTCAAAATTAATTGAGAGTTGAGAGAGATTGAGATAGTTTAAGAGAGAGAAAGAGAATTATATGTTGTGAGATTTATTTTGAAAAATGAAAGATATTTATAGTAGTTTGAATTATGACCGTTTGTATATATATTACCGCTTGAGTTGAGTAATTGATGAAGAGATACAACAGACTAATTTCGACTAGGCTAGTAGGGGCAGGCAGGACACAGAAAGAGAGAGGCAACCGTTATTTTTGACCAAAAAAATGGAGCTAACTAGAGATATCAAAATATTGCCATGCTCTAGTCTTTTTCGGAGATTCTCTATTGTATATACAAAATATTTATAACTTTGCCTCCACTCTCTTCTGTGTTCTCTATGAGTCTATCTTAACAATCAATCTATCCTAATGACGAATAAATATATTTTCAATAAATTAAATTTTCTCACCACTTTTACATGTTGTTTTATGTTTGTAATAGTTATATGTAACTCATACCTACTATAGCAGAGTAGGCTAGGTTCGCACTCCCACACTCCATTTGTCTCTCTCCTCTCTTGTTTTGGCTGCTAACAGCCAGCCACAATGACAATGTGCCAGTGCGTCTCTCTCTCTCTCTCTCTCTCTCTCTCTTCTAGTCAAAGAAAAAACTATTATTAGTTTGATTTTAATTTAATAAACTATTATTATTTTTTGTTTTATTTTTAAATTATTAATATTATTTTTTTGATTATATAAATTTTTATTTTTACAAGATTAATTTTTATTTTATTATTTTTATTTTTTATTTTTATAAGATCAATCTTTTTATTTATTTTATTTATTATTATTTTTTAATTATTTAACCATTACAAGTTGTTTTTTATTTTTTGAAATTTGACCATTGGTAGAGAGAGTGTGACACCCTAAATATTTAATTAATACCACAACCAACCGTGATTATTAATAAAAATAATAATAATCTATAATAGTAAAATAAAATAATTAATTTTGTGATTGTATGTGATAAAGTATAATTTAATAATAATAATAAGAATAATAATAATAATGGAAGTAATAAAATAAATAAGCTATATGTGCTATGTAAATTAATTTGTCATTGTGGTTATCAAATATATGAGAAAGAGATTTATTTAGGGGTTAAGTTAATCACTAATTGATGTGAGAAGATTAGCATGTATAAGTATAATTAAACAAATTAAGTACCATTAATTACAAGGATTGCGAATCTACTGAGATAAAGGAGTGGGAGGCCATCTGGACACCTAAGATTAGGGAGGGGAGGTGAGTCATCACCATAGGGCCATTAGATAAGGATGAGTCATCACTTGAAGTTATGTGTATAAATAGGGAGAGGAGGTGCTGTAAAGTGAACGGAAAAAAAAAAAAAAGAAAAAAAAAAGGAAAGAGAATGAATCAACGAAAAATAAAATAAAATAGAGAGTGAGCGGCCGAAAATCAACGGAAATAGAAAGAAATTAGTAAGACTCAATCTTAAGGTAAGTTATATTATAGCTTGAGCCACCATAATATATTTTACGTATGTTTTGACTTACCATAATTTATTTTATACAAGTTATATTTTATAAATTATATTAATATTTCAATTACGTGGATTATTTTCTGAACTCTATTTGTTTAAAATGAAACCCATGGATATGATTAAATTTTAGAAGGTATTTGACTATAACCTTATAAACAACTATGTTTTGCAAGTACCACTACGGGAGTCCCACGCCTTGGGAGACTTAAATAACCATTGGCCTCTGTTTGGCCACTTTGTGGTCTTTTGTTTGTCATGGATCCATTGACCTCTGTTGTGACTGTCACTTCTGCGACCTCTGTTCTGTTATGTTCTGTACCATGGTTAAGGTTATTTATTTATATAATTTATGTATTTCAGTTTCTACCACTTAAATGATTTATTTACCAAATTAAGTTATGTAAATGTTTTGGCTTAACTAACTATCCATGGTTATTTTGTATTCCCTATACTCTTGGCATAATATTTCTCACTTTGTTGTGTACTTATAGCTATTACGCTTTCAAGTGATGAGATACAAGGAGGACCCATAACCTCGTGTAGTGGAACCTGTGCAAGAAATTGATACGGATTTGTTAATTTGTTTTTCTCTTCTTTTTTTCCTGTCGTTTTTTTTCTAATGGACGATCGCTGCAAAATAACATAATAAAAGCCTATGGATGTACTCTTTTTTTTAGTAAGATTAAGTAACTTTCTGTTTAATTATTTTTATTTCCGTTTGCCTCCGCTTGCGCAATTTAATTTGCTACGATTAGAATAAGTTAGTAAGTTGCGATTCTAACCCTAAGTCCTGTAACAACCTTCGTACTGATTACCGATAAACTACTGAATTAGCGACTGGTTACTGCTAAACTGAACTGATAATGACTGGTAATTGAATTAACTGAAGTACTGAATGGACTGATTGAAATCGAAACTGAAATTGAATAAGTTTATCTATTACATTGCATTTCTATCTGTTTGATTGATTGATTATCTGTTTGAGTTTATCTATTTAAACTGCTAATTGAAGGCCTTATCGGCGGCCGAATTAGAAACCGTTTAGAGTTTTGGAATCAGTAGAATATTCGTGATTTAATGGTATGTTTATCTGAAAATTGATTAGGAATGATTAAATTAGATTTAAATGAATTAATTACAAGTTGTAGCTTATCTACCAAATTGCCATGGTTAGTGGACATTTGTTTATTGATTTTCAAGAGCCTTCTTACACCCAAACAAACACTTAATCAGCCCCTATTTTTGAATCTAACCGACCAAAACATAGAGAGAGTGAGGAAGGAAGGAATTCATCTTGTTCATCTAGAGAATTGCTTGGAAATTGAAAGATTTGTAACATAGATTGCTAAATTGAGCTTGCAAGACTTGTAATTGAGACTTAGGTAAGAAAATCCATCTTCTTCTTGTTGTCTTTGAGTTCCATCTTGCATGTATCATGGTTATAGAGAAGTTAAGTCATGAATTTGCTCACATATGTGGAATTGGAACTCCATTGTTGCATGCATGCTTGAATTGGTGCATTTTGAAGTTGAATTCATGATGGATTGTGCATGCATGCTCATGTTTCTATCAAAGTCCATGTTTTCATTTTGTTTTCCAACTATTGAGCTCATTAGAGCAAAATTTGAACCTTGAATTTTGGTTTAAAGCTCATGCATTGCATGTTTTAAATGGTTCTTGAAAATGGGTTTGAATTTTGGATTTAATTGACTCACCTTTGGGGCTTGAATTCATAAATTGGCTTTTGAAACTTGTTATACATTGTTTTGGGATGTATTTTCCAGAATTTGGGCCCAAGAGGTCGAGAATTGAGTTGAGAATGCTTGGTTTGAGCTTGGGAGGCAAATCTAGAAATTCCAGATTTGGCTTCTTCGCTCGAGCGAAGGATTCCTCGCTCGAGCGAGCACTCTTTATTCAGGGTTCTGCTCGAGCGAGCATCGAGCGTGGTATCGCGCGTAAAAATCCAACAACCAGTACTTTTACTGTTTTATCAGACCGCTCGAGCGAAGGATTCCTCGCTCGAGCGAAGCCTTTGATTTTGCAACCTCGCTCGAGCGAAGGAAGGCTCGCTCGAGCGAGACCCCTGTTTTTAGCAACTTTTGAAAAATGCCTTCCAACTGTATTTTTGCATCCTCATCTCATCCTAGGCATTCTTAGGCCTAGTTTAAGACATCTTAATGAGGATTTAGACGTAGAACCACACCGAGGAAATTTAGGGATTTAATTATCATCCTTCCCGACTGTGAAACTTAGTGTGTGTTCTATTTGTTTACTGTTTAGGGTGGGCTCTCGAGGACGCGCTCTAGCTGCTATTAGCCCAATCTCTGTGAGTAACGATTGTGTAAAGATATGTTCAAAATGGTTATCTTTTGAATACTGAACTGAACTATTTATTGAACTGATATTATTTACTGAATGAATGTATGTCCTGTATTCTGAACTGTATTGTGGCATCCTTAGCACTTACTGTTTACTGTTACTGTTACAGAGCTCTGTCGGTTCCCTTGTGGAACCATACTGTTTACTGATTGATGGCCATCATTACTGTTGGGTCTGTTAAGACCCGGTCCTTTTGGACCTATTGTTTATAGGCTAATGGGTGTACCACATATGACTGATTGACTGGAATACTGAAAGACTGAAATACTGTTTAATGAACTGTTTTCATTACTGTAAGGACATTTATTCACAACCTCTTTACGCTTTATGTTATTCACTGGGCTTTAGCTCACTGTTTATATATATATGTAGGTTCTCAGCAGCCAGACCGGAGCTAGGAGCGTGGGTTAGTCCCCAGTTTTGTCAAGCCAGCCTATGTGCCTCACTGCGAGGTTCCGAGACGCCATGCCATGGCTTGGGGTGTTTTTGTTTCCCCACCTGTCTCCCTACTGTTTTGTGCTACTGTTTAGACTGTTGTCCCTCTTACTGCACTGTTGTCAAGGGATTTGATCCCTGCACTGACTGCCTGTAAATGATTGTATAGACTGTACTGTTCTGAACTGTATGAATGCATGAAAAATGTTTTTGGCATACAGATTTTCACAGCTCAATGGACACTAGTTACTTACTGTATTGGCTTCCGCCAGGCCCTGTACTCTGTTTAACTATATTACTGTTCAGCAGGCCTTCGGTAATCTCGGATTACTGGCCAGTTACGGTGCTAAACCCATAGGGCCGGGTTTGGGTCGTGACAAGTCCCTAGGTTTGGGTCGTGATAGAGAGGGCTAGATGGATGGGCCGGGCCGGGCCGTCCGTATGGCCCAAATTTTTTTTTTTGGGCCAGACCTGGCTAACGGGTCGAGCCAATAGATTGGACCGGGCCCCAAATAGAAGGCCCAGGCCCAGGCCCAAGCCCAAGGTACTGGGCTGGGCTCGGGCTCGGGCTTAACTAGGCCAGGTCTACCTCGGGCTTCAGGCCGCCCACAGGCCTCGAGCCATTTTTACACCCCTATGGCCAAATAAAACTTGTCTGTTGAAATTTTTCAATCTCCTCCTTAATTTTCTCTTCGAGATCTGGATAATATTTTCGAGCAGCTTGCTTGATCGATTTGAAGTTTAAGAACACATCAAGATAATGAGAGAGTAGGTCAGGACCTAGTTCAGACATTTCCTTATATGACCAAGCAAACACAGCAGAGTACCGACTTATCAATTTTAACAACTGCTCCCACTTTTTTGGTAGGGATGGCAATCTAAACTCGGCCCGACGGGGACCCGACCTCCGACCTTGAATTGAGCGGGTTTTTCCCAAAAAAATACCCCCGACGGGCCGGGGATGGTATTCAAAAATCAATCCCCGATGATTTTCGGGCCAAGGACGGTGATACATTTCTGAGCCCCGACCCCGGCCCCGGTCCCTGCCCTGACTCGCCCCGATGTAAAATTACAAGTATATCCCTGTTTATATATACGTTTATGTTTAGGGTTTGGTTGAATCAATCACAACACAACACAAGAAGAGAGAGGTCCTTGCTGCTGCTCTCTCTCTCTCACTCTCACCGCCGCTGTTCTCTCTTCCTCTCTCACACACGATGTCGACGACTGCTGCTTACAGAGGCAGACTTGAAGTTCCTCTTTGTCACCTAAACAAAAGGATTATGCTAAGTAGGAACTGATATCCTCCCTAGTAGTTGTATGTATGCCCACAAAATCAAATGCTTCCTTTATGTAGTTTATATATTAGTTTTTGTACTTTTGCTTATTCTGAATGATCCCACAAATGGGAAAGAAAATGAAAGTTGAATCTCTACATGACCTACATCAAAATGCTCTCTCTCTCTCTCCTCTCTCATTAAACTAGATCTAAGGATTTCAGTTTCAGATCTGAGTGTATATATGTGTATATATATATATGTATGCCCCTGTTTTCGACCTCTGTTTTTTTTTTCTTCATGGATACTGAGTGTATATATCTATATATATCTCAGTGTATATGTATATATATATATGTATGTATGTATCACTGTATCACAGTATTGGACAATCTGAGTGTAAATATGTTCTGTTACTGTATCAATCTGAGTGTATCAGAGTATTAGACCTCGGGATTTTTCGGATTCGGGGATACCCGATCCTCGATCGGGGGTAGGGGGGGCTGATGGGCTCCCCGCCGGGGATCGGGGCCGGGGACGGGGAATTTATCAGTTTTGGGGATTGAGGACTGAGAGTGTAGTCTCCGGCCCCGCCTCACCCCGTTGCCATTCCTATTTTCTGGGCTAAAGCTTGAACTTATAAATATCGGCCTTAAGGCATCTTGCCCATTACTTAGATCTACTTCAACAAGTTGTTTGGGTTGAGGCTGAGGCTCGTCTTGCATGCATTCTGGAGCCACTTAAGGCTTTATTACTATGTAATGGTCAGGAGGCTCTTCTTTTGACTCGGAGTCAGCTACTAAAGAAATCGTCTCCCTACACCTTCACAAATAGTACACCATCTTGTTTCCTTCTCGGACTTTCATCACCTTCCGAGGAGTAGGTGGACTTTCTAGTCGAGCCGCTATTAGCTTACTTGATTTTGCCTTTGGCTTCTTGTCATCTTTGATATCCTCCCAACGAGGAATTTTGACCTTCTCGAGGCTTAGAGGTGATAGGATTTTCTTCGATAGACAATTCAGTGAAGTAGATGGCATCAGAATAATGAGCTTCATAGGTCTCGAAAGGCCTTTCTGTAGCCTGAATTGTCACCGTCTTCTTTCCCCATTTAGCCTTAACACACTGATGATAACTCGATAGTATAACCCCATATCTATATATCCAGGTCCTCTCTAGAATGATGTGATAGTTTTCCTTGATAATATGGAACTAGGTGGCCAAGCGAATCTCTCCGACTGCTAAATCAACTGTTATGTATCCCATAGTAACTCTTCTTTCTCCACTGAAGCCAGTCATGACTATCGACTGCTTCACAATGCGTTCTTCAGAGATTCCGACCTTCTCTAGAGTAGGGCGGGTCATAATGTTGATAGAGGCTCCGTTGTCTAGAAAGACCCTTTTAAACTCAATACCGTTAATATAAGCAGTCACATAAAGCAGGCGGTTGTGAGAAAAAGGATATTTTCGGGCAGTCTCAGAGAAAGTAATGGCGCTAGATTGCTCTTTTGCCTTCTTCGGGATAGATCCCTTAGTTAACATGCATTCTTCATGGTGTGCCTCAGCTATATTGATGATATCTTTGGTGATTCCTGTTCTTGCCTCCCTAGAAAGTCCAAGTTGGTCGAAGAATTTCTTGAACTTTACAAAGTCTTGCAGGGTTTTAGCGTAATGATCTGAATCTTTCTCCACTCTTGGAGGCTCGTAGTTAACTATCTCCTTGGTCTCTTTAAAATAGGATGCCACATAAACATGGTGTCCTCGTTTTTTGTAGTATTCTTCTCCTCCTTCTGGATCAGAGGGACCTTCAACATGAGTCATAAAGGCCCTATCCTCTAGATCGAGAACACTTCCATAATAAACTTGATCACCCTCAGGCTCAAAGATGTCGTCCAGATAACAATCATTGTTATTGATATTGACGATAGCCTTAATCATCGGGCCTTCATATGCTATCATAGCAACATTCTTGCCATTGTCTTGGTGCTGAGGATATGGTTGTTCTCGGATGTCTTGAGTTCCCTACTTTTTGAACCTCAATTCGTCTACCTCGACTTTATCTCTGAAAATTTTCCTGAGAGTCCAACACTTCTCTGTTGGATGTTTCAATGTGCAATAATAGACGCAAAACTTGGGGCTTTCACGGCCCTTCTTTGATAGGACTTCCTCGACATAAGGCAATTTTAGCTCTTCATTGGCCGCTTATTCCTTAACTAGAGCTTCTACCTCCTCGATTCCACATGGATAAGAAACATTGCCCTTTTCACCACTATATTGTTTCCACTTTTGGCCTCTGTGACCCCCTCCTTGTGACTTTCAGGTATCGTGGGTGGAGGTAACAGCAACAATAGGTCCATGAGACGATTTGAAGCTAGTTTTGTAACTGGCTTTAAATCCGGACTCCTAAGCCTGAGGAGTGCTAATGTTTCGAGCTACTTCTATTAGTGTCGAGAAGGTGGGTAGCTTGTGATTAACTAGAAACAATTTGTCTTTGTTCAATGCCCCTTCTAGATAGATTTGAACCAGATAACTCTCATCCACAGCTTCATGGCAATCCACAACCTTGTCTTGAAACCTTTTGACATAGTCAAGGATGCCCTCACTTTCTCGTTGCTTTTCTTTACACAATGTAAGTGTGGTCACCTTCTTAGCTACTTGAAAGGACTTGGCGTGGAATTTGAAGACCATCTCCTCCCAACTTCGGATAGAGTTTGGGGCCAAGTTAACATGTTAGCTATATGCTCGGTCAGTGAGGGACTTAGAGAATTCTCTCAACCGAAGGACATGGTTTGAACCATGAATGTCTAGAGTCTCAATGAATCGGAGAACATGTTCTCAAGCATTTCCTTGTTTGCCTTTGAATTTGATGAACTTCGGCACCGTATACCCCTCAGGGTATGGATAACTCAGCATCTCAATAGGGTATGGTGGCTTGACATCCGGGTTAGGCAAATAAGGTAAAGTCCTCTTGCCCCATTAAAGATCGAACATAGCTTGCACATCGGCAAAAGTGAGAAATTGTTGAGGGAGAGAATTTGATGGTGGCATTCTCGGAACTTAGCTTATGGACTCGAAGACTGAGCTAGGAGCAACTTGGCCATTCTGGTGTTGAGAATTCACCATTGGTGAAGACACGTGATGATACTGGCCATCGGCACCTATGGATAAGCCATTTGGTGATAAGACATTGAATTAAGTTCCATAAAGTCCACTGCCCTCTAAGTACGTGAGTGGCGTTTACTGTTAGTGGAATGAGATTAGGTATGGGCAGAGCTCCCTTTTGTGCAATCATGGCCCTTATATTTATTTGAACACCAGCAGTCGCTGGAGTGCCATTCATTACATCGGAACGTTCCCTAGTCACCATTGGATCTTGGCTTGGCACACTATGGAGCCCGGGCGTGGGGCAAACTGTTGTCGCCTACTGTGGTCTGAGTATGTGTTGCTATTGTTGTGTTGCCTTGAGCCACAAGCTGATCGTGGCCTACTTCTTTTTAGGTTTGATTTTGCACTCCGGCGGGAATAGCTTCACCTCTAGTTTGATTTCCATTTGACGCCGGTGCAAAATTAAAACTCATCACCAACATGATGTGAGTGAGATTCTAAAGAGTGGTAAGAATCCCTTGCTGAGTATTTTGAAGTCGTTGAATAGTTTCGAGCAAAAGTGGTTGATCTGGAGCCATGGTCTTATCATCATCACCATTAGAGGATCCCTGTTGGTGAACTTCATCTTCTCCCGCCATCATTCTCGGAGTTGTATGGGTTCCGGATCTTGTTGAGACCATTAACCAATCCACCTCCCCAGTAAAGTCGCCAAATGTATGAGAAGGTTCAAGAAAATTCGAATATCTTCGAAGATGAAATGATGAGAGGCTTAGATTATTTAACAGTTACAACTAGGAACACAATAGCAAAGAGATGATGGAGATAAGAGACTGGGTGAAGAGGAAAGCAAAGTAGTTAGAAAGAGAATAATGGCAAGGCTCTCCCATGGATCTCCCACTTTCACTCTCAAGGTAGATAATGAAGAAGGGAAACTAGTTCTTTCCTAAGAGTTGTTTCTCCAAAATCCATCCCTTGTAAAGCTATCGGTGGGTGCTATTTATAGGTACCTCATGATGTAGAATGGAGCCCATGTACAAGGCACATGAAGAATATTCTCTCTAACTACTGTGTCCGAGGAGGTGACCTCTCTAAGAATGAGAAAAATCCTAAAGAGGAGATCAATCTCTCGGCAAACCCTTCTTCTTAGCTACGCCTAACCAATGATCCCCAATCATCCCAATGGGTCAAGGGTAGTCCAACAGGATGCCCTACCGTAGATATTGCCAAGTCTTATGGACCCCCTGGGGTTGTGCCACCTCGGCTCGGGTATAGGCTAAATTAACCGATAAGTGAATTCATCTCCCTTCCTCGTCCTCAGGATTCGGGCCCTTTGTTCGGGTTTTAACCTCACTCATGATTCTGGTGGGTTGATCCCAGAATACGCCAAGTCCACAGATGTTCTGGGACTCACCAATGGAGCGGCTTCTAGATTGCGATTGAATCTGTTCGAAGCCTGAGGCCTCGAATCTCTAAGCTTGCCCAATACCCTTTCGAGTCTGGGTTCGAATAAGTCTTTAAGTTCGTGGATCCGAACCCTTTCGGGGCTTAGAGCTCTTCGGCCCGTTTAATGGCGATAAATTCGGGCCCACCAATCTTGGACTTTCCGATTGGGCCTAGCTAATTTACTGGGTTCAAGTTAACCCCTCTTACAAGGTGTATCTAAAAATTTTAAAAATTACTTAGAATATTTTAGAAATTCAATGAAAACAAAAAAAATACAAAAAAAAAAAAAAAAAAAAAAAATTCTAAAAAGTAAATCCTAAAAATTCATAATAAAGCATTGGGTGATGATAGAGAGCTCTGATAGTAGAGCTCTAAGCTCTACTGATGTGGCAGGACAATAAAAAAAGAGAAATGGTTGAGAGCTCTAAACTAAAAGCTCTAATGTGCATGTGGGTCCCACATGATGTGATTTTTTTTTTTTTTCCCTAGCTCACTGAAGCTGGTTTAAAGCTCAAAATTTAGAAGGATATATCATTGTTGATATATAAAATAAAATACTAAAAAGCTTAAATATCACATCACTGTAAGATCCACACAATTAAGCCTCTTATTTTAGAGCTCTCAACAAACTTTAAAACTTTTACTAAAAATATGTGGGGAAAAAAAAAAAAAAGTGTGTTTGAAAATATTTTATGCCAAACAGCTGGAATGATAATCTAAAATCATAAATAGGATAATAAAAATTTTTGGATGCACAAACTAGCGGCTTAAGGTTTTTGTAAACTTTAAGCTAAGGGGCGTTGGAAATAAGCTATTTTAGTGATTTTTTAATTTTTTATTTAAAATTTGAGGTTCAAAATTAGTATATTTGGAATGACTTATTAATTTTTTATGAAAAGATGTGTAAAAAAAAGAGAAAAAAATAAATTTTTGACTTTTTGGTATAAGTTGTTGGCTTTTTAATTTTTTTAGCGACTTTTTAACTTTTAGACTAAAACAGTGAGTTGTCAAACGAGGCCTAAGCCATTGTTTGGGAAGTTGGCTATTTGATTTTTTTTTATTTTTTTTTTGTGTGACTATTTTAGGGATCGTTTGGCATGTCCCTTGGGGCTAAAATAGCTATATAAGACAAAATAGGTTATTTAAGCTAAATAGGACAAAATGTCACATTCAACCTATAATCATTTCATTTTTTCTCTCACAAAACTCAAAAAAATCAAAAAGTATATCACAAACGAGACTTTTTAACCCCAAACTAAAAAAATCAAAAAAACCAACTCACATCCCAAACGAACTCTTAGTCTGACTAAAATAGTTGTATTTAGAAAGTTAGTTAGTTTTTTTTGTAGTTGATTTGATGGTTGTAAGAGAAAAAGTAAAATAATTACAGGTTAACTGTGATATTTTGTTTTATTAACTATTTTAGTTTATTTTGTCTTTTAATGGGTCATTTTAGCCCAACATTCTTCCTAAACACCCTCTAAATATCAAAATAAAATATGGGGAAATATTAAAAAAGTGGGAAGATAGTGTTTGGTTACAATTTGCAGAATTTAATTTTTTGAAAATTAAGATTTTTTTCTCTTTTGTTTTTGTTTTTAGTAATTTTTTTTAATATTTTAAGCAAATTTTTTTTTAGATACATTTAATATAAATACAATTAAAAAAGTATAATATATATACAATTCTAAACTTTTTATTTATTTTCAATTTAAATCATCTGCTTATTTGCATTAAATAAAACTGATGACAAAAAATTATTTTAGTTATTAAACTCAATTAAAAATGATATTTAGACATTTTATGTATATTGTATTTAATGACTAAAATGTTATTTTTTTCTGTTAATTTTACTTAATCAAAATGCACAGATAGTTTAGATTAAAAAAATTTAAATTGATAAAATAAAAAAATTTAAAATTTATTTTGTTATAAGGTCAAATCTATATTTTTTATTATATAAATTTCGGCCTTGTTTGATAACATAAGATTTGAGTAAAAAAAATAAAAAATAAAAATCACTACAAAAGATCAATTTATTCTCTCTACTTTTTTACATAATTTTTCGTAAAAAAACAAAAAAAGAAAATCACAAAAAAAGTGAATTCCTAAACCAACTAACTTGAGAGAGTATTTGGGCTTCATATACTCATTTGGGACCAATTTCAATGATCTGAATCATTCACTTTTTATTACTTGTTGAGTAGAATAATCAATCAAAAAATAAGATAATCAAACATCGTTACGTATATGTTTGAAACAAATTTGTATTACAAAAAATATATGATTATTTTTAAAATTATATTTGTTATCCATTTTTGTAAAACAAATATGATTCAAACATATAACAATCGATATTTAATCAATTTAATTTTTTATATAAATATTCTATTCAATAAATCTTAAAAAATAAACAATTTAAAATATCAAAATCAATCTAAAAATGAGCTTACGAAGCTCAAATATTTTGTCAACATGATTAAAAGTTAATTTTTTGAATCAAATCATTTCTCTAAATTTTTAAATACTTTTTAGGGATATTTACTAATAAATCTCATCTCACAAATAAATACTCTAATTAGTTCCAAATTTTTTCAATTGATCTGTTGAGTTCTATTAGTGAATAGTTTCTTTCTGTATAGTCATATTTTTTTATTTTGGTAGTGTTTTGGTGGACAACTATACTCTTTTATTAATGTGACAGGTATAATGTGATACTCCAATGTGGTAGGTATTAATGTGACACTCTAATAATGTGGCACTGTAAAAAAATTAAAAATTTCTTAGTGTACTTTTCCTAAATGTGACATCATGGCGAGTATGATGTGACACTCCAAAACTTTTACTCCAAAAAAAATAAAAACTCTTTAGTGTACTTTTCCCTAATGTGAGAACGTGACATGTATGATGTGACACTTTAAAAAAATTAAAAACTCTTTAGTATACTTTTCTCAAACGTGACTTGTGACATTCCAACATGGTGGGTATGACATGACATTTAAAATTAAAAACTCTTTAATGTACATTTTTTCCAAATGTAATACTCTAACGTGACAAGTTGGGTAATGAGGGGGGAGAGTGGTCTGTGTGTCACGTGCAATGCATCAACCCACAAAAAATCTTAGGCTCCGTTTGGTAAGACTTTCTATAAGTTGTATTTTGAGTTTGTGTGTTTTGAAATTATGATTTGAGTGTAGAAAATTTGTTTGGCTATGATTTTTGAATTGAGTGTTGAATTGAGTTTTAAATTGAGTTTTAAAAGTTTGATTTGACATGTGAAGTAAGAAAATTTGTTTGGTTATGAGTGTTGGAAAGAGTTTTCAAAACTTAATTCAAATTGTTATAACTCATAACAAAATACACTACTTTCACAATATTAAAAATTCTGATCAACACTCGTAACCAAACTCTTTTTAAAATTCAATTTAAAAAAATTATTATTAACAGAAAATAACATTAATCAATTTTTTAATTGAAAATACTACAAAGGAAATAATTTTTTTTCAAAATAAATATTCAAAAAATTTAAATCATAAATATTTAAATAATTTAAATAATCTAAAAAATTTAATAAATAAAAAATTAAAATAAATATTCAAAAATTTTAAATCATAAAAATTTAAATAATTTAAATATTCAAAAAATTTAAATAATTTAAAATTTTAATATTTTAAATTTAAAAACAACTCTATACTCAAATCGTAATCAAACACATAAAACAAAACTCAATTAAGAAATTATTTTTAAAACTCATAACCAAACACATAACTCGAAACTTTATACTACTTTCACAACTCTACACTCAAATCGTAACCAAATACATAACAAAAAAATTAAAATATTTAAAAATATTTTTATAAAATAGAGTTTGAATTTATTTTTATAAAATATTTTAAAATTTAAAAAATTAAAATCGTAATATTTAAAAATTAAAATATTTAAAAATATTCAAAAAATTAAAAATTTAAAAAAATCATAACATATTTAAATATTAAAATATTTAAAATTTTAACAAAATTAAAATATTTTTAAAATATTTAAATATTGAAAATAATTAAAAATTTTAAATATTGATTTGAATTGAGTTTTGAATTATATGTTTGGTTATGAGTTTTGAAAAGTAATAATTATGTTTTGAATTGAGTTTTGAGAAATATGTATAGAATTATGATTTGAGAGCTCAAAACAAATACCACACTCAAATCAATGGGTAAAACCATAATTTGAAAGGCTTACCAAACGGAGCCTTTGTATTTTTGTATTTTGTGTCATCCAACCATGCGCATAACGTGACAAGTTTTAAAAATACGCCGAATAAAAATCTTACATAAAGTAGCCCGTGATTAAGCCAATGACATTTGTATTTTTTCCACAATAGAGAGAACTAAATGGATCACACAAAAAAAATAGAAAATTAGAACGAAATAGAACACAAGATCAACATTTAAGAATTATGAGTAAATTTTCTTATTTTAAAAATAAATAAATAAATAAAACAAAACAAAATAAAAAAAAAAACCAAAAAGCAAGTTTTAACTACTTCCCAAAATAGGTAATATTATCCAATCGGAACCATTCAACGTTCTTTTCGTTGCATTGTTTGAATTGAGAGAATAACGACTTTTGAATTCCGAGGAGATCATTCTCTTTGAATTCTAGAGAGAGAAATACTTTTTAAATCCGAATTCAAGAGAGAGAAAAACTCTAAATTCGGATTTTATGTTCGATTGAATTCGAAGCTGATATTGAATCTTTAGACACAGAGAAGAAGATCGTTGAATCCTCAAGTTTTTGCTTTTTCTTTGATGATCTGAGACTTGTATATACACATCTGCATTCTCGATCACATATCTACATTCACAGACACACACACACACACACATATATATCGATGGAGGTGGATTACTATAATATATTGGAAGTGAATAAGAATGCAACAGAGGAGGATTTGAAGAAATCGTACCGGAAATTGGCAATGAAATGGCATCCCGATAAGAACCCTAACAACAAGAAACAAGCTGAGGCCAAATTCAAACAAATCTCCGAAGCTTATGATGTAATTTTACTTTCCATTCTCTCTCTATCTCTTGCCCAATTTTCCTTCATTTTCTTTCTTATTTCCTGCTTTTCCGTACTCTCTCTCTTTTTTCTTTTTTCTTTTTGTGTGTGGTAATATTATCGTTTTACTTGTTTCTGTTTGGCGGGCGAGAAAATTGGAGCGCAAGAAACGAAATTACACGAAATGAGCTGGCTCTTTACCAGAATTGTTGATTTTTAAAATGTGTACGATTGATTGTATGTTAGTTTTTCATCTTCAGATTCTTGTCCTCAACTGTGGATTCTCAAACCATTGTATTATGGTCTAAGCTTTCATAAAAGGATAGGCTTTTTTGGGGTTAATAGCCAAAAAATTGAATTCTGTTCTTAATTATACAGCTCAATAACACACTACGAACCTATCAAGAATGAGTAGTTCGACAAACATGCCGTACCCATATTTGGGTACTTACTGGATACTAATATTTTGTATGGTATTTTTGTATACATATCGGATACACGAAACATATCAAATTTTTTCTTCTTTATGTTTTGCCATACCAGACATACCTAACATATACTCAAGTTGTACCGTACTTCGGCCAAAACAGTTTTTTTTTTTCTAAATACATAGGTAAAATTAGCTTCAGTGCACTTTATTTATTTGTTTTTTTTAAGCTTAGTGTGATTTTAAAATTAAGTTAAGGTTTGTAAGTTACTCCTATTTAACATAATGACACTTAATTTTAGTTTATACCTTTAGTTTTTGGAATTGAATGTGAATTATAGGTTGGATCTTAACAAATTAAATCATTTAAGTAATTTTTTTCATTACTTCAAATTAAAAATAATTTTTTTTACGAACGTACCTTACTTTTTTTTAGATTTTACAATGTTGACGTACCGCATCAGCACACATGTTTCATGATACGAACTAATCAAAAAAAGTAATATTGTATTGAATTGTTAACCACCCAACTCATCTAAAAGCTTAAGCTATTATAGAGAGGGGTAGCTTTATTATTTATATTAAATCCTCAACATATTGTAACAGACTAGTTGGCTGGTTATTTAGGAATTAAGATTGGGGATTCAAACATGTTTTTCAGGTCTTGAGTGATCCTCAGAAAAGGGCAATTTACGATCAGTATGGCGAAAACGGATTGAAAGACATGCCACCACCTGGTTCTAGCGGCAGCAGTGGGTTCCCCAATGGGTTTAATCCTCGGAATGCAGAGGACATTTTTGCAGAATTCTTCGGTAGTAGCCCTTTTGGATTTGGATCAGCTGGAGTTGGTAGGTCCACGAGGTTTCAGTCAGATGGAGGAGGGATGTTTGGGGGATTTGGCGGGAGTGAGAATGTCTTTCGAACGTATAGTGATGGAAGTGCACCAAAGAAACCACCGCCAATCGAGAGTAAATTGCCCTGCAGCCTTGAGGAACTGTACAATGGATCAACAAGAAAAATGAAGATATCTAGGAAAGCGATGGATGCAAATGGGTAGGTGCATTCTTCTCATGTTACCATGTCAAGTTTCCCTTATATCCTGAGTTTGCTAGCTGTTGGATTAGGTTTTAAAACTCTTTTGTCTGTCTAAGTACATTGAAATTCATAATTGTAATGCTTTGGTGTCTGAAATCAAATTATAATGGCAAATGCTAAAAAGTGTCCTCATCCTTCTTGTTGATATTGGGAATGTGAGAATCTTGAAAAAGTGTAACAAAATTATAAAGTGTATTGAATTTAGTGACAAGTGTCTCAGGTTCTACATATTTTGTGTCTTTTCTTGTGACTGAGGACAATTGTTAGCAACACCCAATTATAATTACCCAGTTGCTAAACAAGTAAATAATTACCCAATTGTTGGCTAGGAGCCTTCATTCTTTTTGCCTTTTTATTTCTGGTGCACGGCTAAGAGCTTTTTTTCTCCTTAAATCTTGGATCTTCATTATTTTACTCTTTTAACACATTTTTTTCATAAGGGATCAGAGCGGCTTTTTTACGTGTTGGCTGTCAGCTACCTAACACACAACCCTCCTCCTTTACCCGGACTTGGGACTGGTAGAATTGTTAAGGGTGTGTTTGGTAACGTTTACGTTTTCAGTTTATATTTACAAAAATTTTATAAACTGGTTTTTGTTTATTTTTTGTTTATTTTTAGAAAAACATAAACTACAAACGTGTTTGGTAATTGACAAAATGTTTAAAAAAATTTTAAAATATAAAAAAGAGTGAGAAATGGCAAGTGGTGGTAAGTGGCGGTGGAAGACGGTGGTGGAAAGTGGTGACGGTGGGTGGTAGGTAGCTGGTGGTGGTGGGTGGGTGGGTGGGTGACGGTGACGGTGACGGTGACGGTGACGGTGACGGTGGCGGGTGGTGGGTGGCAGTGAGTGGGTGGTGGCGGTTGTGGTGGCGGATGGTGGGTAGTGGTGGCGAGTGGTGGTGGTAGGTGAGTGGCGGATGGTGGGTGGTGGTGGATGGGTGGTGGCGGGTGGTGGCGGTGGGTGGGTGGGTGACGGTGGCGGGTAGTGGGTGGTAGCGAGTAGGTAGTGGCGGTGGTGGTGGTGGCGGGTAGTAGGGGTGGTGGTGGTAGATGGGTGGCGGATGGCGGGTGGTGGTGGTTGGTAGCGGGTGGTGGTGGTGGCGTTGGTGGGCGGGTGGGTGACGGTGGCGGGGTGGTGGGTAATAGTGAGTGGGTGGTGGTGGTAGGTGGGTGGTGGTGGCTGGTAGCGGGTGAGTGGTGGGTGGTGATGGTGGGTGGGTGGGTGACGGTGGCAGGTGGTGAATGGTAGCGAGTGGTGGTGGCAGGTGGGTGGTGGTGGGTGGTAGCGGGTAGGTGACGGGTGGTGGTGGTGGGTAGGTAGGTGACGGTGGCGGGTGGTAGCAAGTGGGTGGTGATGGGTAGTGGGTGATGGCGACAGGTGGGGTGGCGGATGGCGGGTGGTTGTGGGTGGTGGCGGGTGGGTGGTGGGTGGTGATGGTGGTGTGGATGGGTGACGGTGGTGGGGTGGTGGGTGGTAGCGAGTGGGTGGTGGTGGTGGTGGCAGGTGGGGTGGCAGATGGCGGGTAGTTGTGGGTGGTGGCAGGTAGGTGGCGGGCGGGTGGGTGGGTGGGTGGTGGTGGTGGTGGTGGTGGTAGGTGGTGGTGGCAGGTGGGGTGGTGGGTGATGGTGGTGGTGGTGGTGTGGTGGTAGTAGGTAGTGGGTGGTGGGTGGTCGGTGGCAGGTGAGTGGCGGGTGGGTGGTAGGTGATGGTGGCGGTGGGTAGTGGGTGGTGGTGGTGGTGGGTGGCTGGCAGGTGGGTGGTGGTGGTGGGTGGTGGCATGTGGTGGATGGTGGTGGCAGGTGGGTGGTGAACGGTGGTGGCAAGTAGGTGGCGGGCGGTGGATGGTAGTGGCGGGTGAATGGTAGGTGGGCAGTAGGTGGTGGTGGTGGTGTGGTGGCGAGGGGTGGGTGGTAGTGGCGAGTGGGTGGTGGCACGGTGGGTGCGTGGGTGGGTGGTGGGTGGTGGGTGGTGGCGGTGGTGGCGGGGTGGGTGAGTGGCAGGGGGGTGGGGTGGTGGGTCAGGCTGGTGTGGCGGATGGTCGAGGTGCGTGGAAAATGTGCTGTGGTGGCGGGTGGTGGCTAGTATTGGGTGGTAAAAAAAAAAAAAACTGAAAACTCAAAATGGAAACACCTTTTTTGTGTTTTCATTTTTTGGCCAAATTTATAAACTGAGACCATTGATTTATAAATCAAAAATTTTACCAAATAAGTTTTTATTTGAGTTTTTCAAATTTTTGTAAATATAAACAGAAAACTGAAAACGTAAGTGTTACCAAACGACACCTAAACAACCCCGGCAGAGTTTACTCTTTAACACATTCTCTGTGTAAAATCTCATTTAAAAATATTGTTCCAACATCTTTGCACAATCAGGATATTTTGCTTTTTAATATTTGAATTGTTTTTTCTGCATTGCCTACTGGGCTTATTTGGTGCAGCTTTTTTCAAACTGAAAGTTAATAATCAAAAAGCAAAAGCTAAAAGCATCCATCCCCTAGTTTCAAGATAATCAGTCTTTTTCAACTTGTTTAAACTATTTTTGCCTCATAACTTATAAGTACAAATTGCACCAAACACTTTGGCACAAACTCCTAGTCAGCAGCTCTAATAACTGTACCAAACAGGCCATATGTTAATAGTGCTGGCTTCTAGGGCCAAGGATGGTGGTGAAACATCTTATAGAATTTGGCAGTTTCAATCATTTTCTAGTAGATTGCTAGCCTCTTAGAGTCTCTCTTTGTTACTTCTGGCTGTATTTTGACTTTCAGAATCTTTAACTTGCAAAATACCAACT
Source organism: Camellia granthamiana (assembly GCA_036172215.1). Taxonomy (NCBI): domain Eukaryota; kingdom Viridiplantae; phylum Streptophyta; class Magnoliopsida; order Ericales; family Theaceae; genus Camellia; species Camellia granthamiana. The sequence continues at coordinate 41,244,957 of CM069913.1, forward strand.
AGTGGTGTGCAATGCATGTGAGATTTATGTCTTGCTCATACTTTACCAGTGGCAGCTTTTGGAGTGGCACACATTTAAGCTTTTCTCATAGTTTCATCCTCTATTTTGTTTTTGTTTTTTTCATGGGTGATAGAAGTTTGTTCAGTGTATTATGATTTAATACTTCAGAAGCAACTAGCTTCCTTCTAAAAGTCATCTTGTTCACAATTTTTTGTGGAATTGTTGTGTTTAATAATCTTATGCACACATAAGCTATTTCAGCTTAAATTAATGTAATGATCAACAACATAACTGTTTAATTGCTGATCTCGGGCTGATTGTTTGTTGAATGAATTACATGACAGATGTTTAGTGCCAGAGACAGAGATATTAACCATCGATGTGAAGCCAGGGTGGAAAAAGGGAACGAAGATCACTTTCCCAGACAAAGGGAACGAGCAGCCGAACCAGCTTCCAGCAGACCTTGTGTTTGTGATTGATGAGAAGCCCCACAGCATTTACACGCGAGACAGCAACGACCTCATCATGAACCATAGGGTGACATTAGCAGAGGCTCTGGCGGGGACTGCCGTGAATCTCACCACACTTGATGGGCGTAACTTGTCTATCCCAGTTACCGACATTGTCAGCCCTGGTTATGAGCTTGTGATTGCTAGGGAAGGCATGCCAATTACAAGGGAACCAGGTAATAGAGGTGATTTGAGGATCAAGTTTGAAGTAAAGTTCCCAACTAAATTGACACCAGAGCAACGATCAGGTCTGAGGGGTGCGTTAGGCGGTTAGTATAGTTGATGATTTCACAGACATTTATGGGTTGTTGTTAGGCTAATCATCCATAGTTTTGTTCATGAGGGTTCATACACCTTTTTAGCGTCTGAAGCATGGTTCTATGTTGTTTTAAACACAGCAATGCTACGTGTACATAAAAAATACACACAAATAAAACAAAAGTTGTGCAGTGAAGATTCATTCTAGTTTGGTGCAGACCACACTTAGAATGAATCTAGATTACACATTAATTTTCTATACACTTTTCTGTGTAGACCGTTTTAAACAAGCTGGAAGTGGCCCTCTTATTGAGACAAGGGGGTTGGTGTTATTCAATGTGTAGAGTTTAACATATGTTGTGTTTGTAATTTTATTTATATGTTTATAAATTTTTTGGGTTGTTTCAATATGAATTCTATATGTTTATTGATTTGCATTTGAAGATGTAGACTGTTACGAAATTTTGTAAATAAAATACCATTTGTGATTATTTGAGTTTTTGTTGCATAATTTGCGGCAATTTTTTCATTTAAATATAGTTAGTTACTTCTTATTTTTTAAGTAATGATAGGTATCATGAAAAATCTTTCATGAAAATAATCATGAAAACTTTATGACCCTTGGATTACACTTAGAATAAAGCACCACACACTAATCAAGATAATCTAAGGATCATAACTCTTTCATGATCATTTTCATGAAAGAATTTTCATGATCTCTAACTTTTCTTTTTTTAGTGAGATTCAAACTCTTACAAAATAAGGAGGAGGAGGTTGCCATTAATAGTACGCACGGGTCTTTTTTGAACCTCACAATTTTGTTTTATTTTTTGTTATGATTGTATTCTATTATAAAATTCCAATCAAATCTCCATTCTTAACCTTTCAAATAGTGACACTAACTCCTTCTCACCCTAGCCACACTTACCACACAACCTTCTCTGGTTGCCACCCCCAACCCAACACTACACCCTCTTCTGGTTGTGGTTCTCTCTCTCTCTCTCTCTCTCTCTCGGTGGTGGGGAGGGGTTTCGGAAAGGGATTGGAGTAGCAGCCTGAGGTGGTGGTGATAAGTGGTTGTGGTGGAGGTGGGGTTAGGTTTGGTAAAGTTGAGGGTAATTTTGATATTAAGTAGTGTGTCTTACAAAGTTTAAAATTAGTTGGCAAGTGTTCAAAGGTAAAATTTGAGTGTTAGTGGGAGGATCCAAAAATAAAATAACTATCTCTCTTACAATTTTTTATTTAATTAATTACACTTAGCACTCTTTTATTATCATTAAATTTTGATTTTGATTTCTATTTACAATTATAACAATCAATCGCTCATTTAAAATCATGTTCATCTATTTGACATTAATAAAATTGAAAATTTCTCAAAGAATATAAAAAATAAAATTGACAGAAATTAACATGTAAAGCATGCAACATTTTTCTTATTTTATTAACACCTCTACCCTTCTACCAAGATTTTACTTCAATCCCACAAATTTTTTTTTTTATGAAAATCTTATTTCGATCTCTCCATTTTTCAATGTTCACTTAGAAAAAATATCACGTGGGAATAGACAAAAATGTCACATCATAACTAAATTTAAAACATAAATACTTGACTATCATAATTAAAATAAAAAGACATAAATACTTGACTATCATAATTAAAATAAAAAGATCCAAATAAAATTTTGAAAACAAATATAAGGATGCAAAGCTTCATTAAACACCCCCCCCCCCCCCCCAACCCCCCACCCAAATGACAATTTTTCCCCACTTCCCACCTCTTCCCTTGATTTGCACCGCTCCTAATATGATACAAGACAAGACAGGCTTGATTTGCACCGCTCCTAATATGATACAAGACAAGACAGGACAGGACATTAGAAACTCGGCCAACCTATAAAATAAATTATGGGTTAAGACTATTCCAATATGAGAAGAGATATAGGACTAGAAAGATAAACTATCTACCATTTGACCTCGTTTGAAAACAAGTTTTTTTTAGTGACTTATAAAACTACTAAAACAGATACATGCATATTTGTTAACAGAACTGCACATATCTTTTATCCACAAAAAAAAAACATTATATACATTTGCTGGTGTATCTCAGTATGGTACTTGGGTAGCTGCTTGTTCTGCATTTCACCTATTCTTGTGTGTGGAGGACAGAAAACCCTAACCTCTCATCCAAAATGTATGAATGAACAACCTGCAGATGGATAGGTAGTTATTAAGGGTAAACAAGAAACCGGTAAACCTAACTTAGAACTTTGTCACAAAGTGAGCTCCTTCCTAATGTTTGATAAAAAGCCTTAATTATATCCTTTCATCTCTCTTCATTTTATTTTATTTATTTTTTATTTTTTTGTGGGTTTTCCCAACAAATTTGTAAACCAGAAGATGTCTGTTTCTGAGTTCTGTTTGTTTTTCTAAAATTAACTTCTTTTTTTGAGCAGGAAAACTGCAATATTCATAATGACCAAAATGCAAGGATTTTCACCAAATAGTTTGATCCAAAACACTGTGTGAATGCCCTTTTGAAACTGTTCCAGAAAATCTACACCTCTCTTTAAGACAATCACAAATCTAAGTTCAATCATTTTTCCCTTTTCCTCATTTTCTTTTTCCCCTGAAACTGCCAGTGCCACCCTCCAGTCACAATTTTTGCAATATATACTCTACTTTTTTCGCTTCTTTTTTCCTTTGTTTTCTTTTTTCTTTTATTGGCAACGACAAAAAATTTCATTAAAAGGAAAAAGATCAAGAAGAGAGACAGAGAGAGAGACAGAGAGATCTGAAAACACTCACGTAAACATGAAAAATAAATTAAAAGACAATATTTGCTTACAAATATCATTTGTTCAACAACAATATAACTAAAACAAATGTCAGCTGTAGTACATGGATACCAGCTGAACTAAAACAAAGCAGCAGATAAAAAGCAAGTACAGTGGTAGAAAAGGGGAGCATAGATACCATGACTGCACGACTTCGAGACATGGGAAGCTCTTGAAGGAATTTCTCGAACGCATCCAATCTGACTCTCCCCTTGATCTCAAGAGAGCTGGGCCACTCTTTTGCCGATGTTTTCTCACCACTGTAAGAAGAAAAGCAGGTAAGAGAGAAATTAACAAGCATACAGAAGAATATGAAAATTTGAGGGAAATTATATTTCCCATTATTTCATGCTTGGAAGGCACAAAAATTTACCTTCAGTACAAGTGTATTAAATTATCTTCAAACAGAAAGGTCCAACCACAATGAAATAATTACCTAGAGATGCAATTGTATCCATTAGTATTGTTAATATATATGTGGTATTCCTAAATATATTAGGTATTAATTTTCTAGATATATTTAGGAATAGCCATAGTTACGTTTCTAGTAGGATACTCTTTCTCATAATTAGGTTTCTAGTAGGATATTCTTTCTCAGCTTATATATACATGCCTTCTATTGTATAGAATACATTCAACTCTACTATTTATTCAATACAATACATATTATTTTCTCTCTCTCTACTATTCTAACATGGTATTAGAGCTAGGTTAAGTACCTAGTAATTTCGCTTTACCGGCGGGCGGCGGGCGGCAACCTTGCCTTGGCCGCCTGCCGGACCTTAACCTATTCCGTTGTCATTTTTTCTTGTCAATATTGCTTCGTGGTGATCTCTGCTTTTATCCGTTGATTTATTCCTACCCTAAATATCTCTATCATATTTTTTTTTTTTTTTGTGCTTCTGCTCCACTTTGTCTTTCCCTCTGCTTCAACCTTAAACAGGCATCTATCTTCACACCTATTTGAGTTTGAGGGGGTATTATACCTATATCATGGTGAGCATGGTGATATACCATGTCAACCATCTAAGCCCCAAACCACCACTAAGCCGTCTCATTGGCGCACCATCTAAGTCGCTTCCTTGGTGCACTCCCTAAGCCGCCTCTTTTGGCGCACTCTCTAAGTTGCCCCATTGGCACATTACCTAAGCCGTCTCCTTTTGCCACACTCTTTAAGCCGTTTTCTTGTCGCACCACCAAAGTCGCCCCCTGGCGCATTATCCAATCTATCCCCTAGCGCACTCAGTTATCTATTGCCATTATCGTTCAACACCATGTCATTAGTTATGTGTGTGCCACGCTTGCTAGTTCAACATCCAGTTCTCTACATCGGTCCGGCATGAACCCTTTAAACCGTCTCTACATCGGTCCGGCATGACCCTTTTAAACTGTCCCGACATTGATTCCGGTTAGCTCCTACATCGGTCCGACATGACCCCTTCAAACTGTCCCGAAATTGATTCCGGTTAGCTCCTACATCGGTCCGGCATGACTCCTTTAAATTGTCTTGGCGTTAGTTCCAGCCAGTTCCTACAATGGTCCAACACGACCATAAATTGTCTCTCGGCATTAGTTCCAGTCAATTTCTATATTGGTCTTGCACGACCTTAAATTGTCCTGGCATTAGTTTCAGCCAGTTCTTATAATGGTCCGACATGACCATAAACTGTTTCCCGGCTTTAGTTCTGGCCTCTGATCTATTTCAAGCACCCTTGCGCTCCCATTCGGATTTTGCAATCTATTTGCCTTTTATTTTATTTCATGTTTTAGTTTCTCTCTCCAAACTCAAGATGTTTATCCTCCTTGAGTTTGAGGGGGATGTTAATATATATGTGGTATTCCTAAATATATTAGGTATTGATTTCCTAGATATATTTAGCGATAGCCATAGTTAGGTTTCTAGTAGGATACTCTTTCTCATAATTAGGTTTCTAGTAGGATACTCTTTCTCAGCTTCTATATACATACCTTCTATTGTATAGAATACATTCAACTCTACTATCATTCAATACATTGGATTCAATACAATATATATTATTTTCTCTCTCTCTACTATTCTAACAAGTATAATCACACCAAACAACCTACGAGCAGTTTTCCAAACAGAACCTCACTTTTACCAAATTTTACCAAATAGTGTTCAAGTTTCTACATGTCTTGATGCAAAGTTTCATATCCAAACTTCTACAATTTCATTCCATATAAAAGCAAACTATAAGTATTAAGAATCACTCTAACCCATAGCATCATCTATGATATTCAGGGCTAGTTTAGGTCAAAAGATCTGTTTGGAGAGCCAAAAAGCAACAAAGAAAAAATAATGTGATGTAAATTAAAATGCAGTGAAAATACACAACATGCACTAGATAATTTCAAGATTCGAGTGGAAATGCAATGATCTCCCAAAGGAATTAAGATAGGAGTAAGGATTACGCCCTCCAAAACAAGTGTGATAGAAATCCTGCAATAATTACTAAGGCCCCGTTTGGTAGAGCTGTGGGAAAGTGATTATACATTATAACTTAACAGATTATAACTTATAGCTGTGAACATAAGCTGGTAACCTATTTGGTGCAGCTGTGAGATTATAGATTTAAGCAGTAGAGTAGTGTTTGGTAAATAAACTGTAAAATAGTTTTTTGCTGTGTAATTGTCATTTTTGCCCTTATGAACATAAAAATTGTAATTTTGTCATTTTCTTCACTGTAAATTTTGAAAAAGTTATTTTATTAATGAAAGTTAATATAATTAGTACCTATATTGGTACATTTTTACATTACCTCGTTTTTTTTTTTTTTTTTTAGATATTGAGTTCACAAGGGAACAACAAAATGTTATTGCAATAAAAATACAATAAATTACTATTAAGGCAATAAAAATAAAACTCCTTAGATATTAGATAACTCGTAATTTCTTTTGCAAATTAATATACAAATATTATGTCTCCTCACTTCCATCTCATTGTCATCACCTTCAACATAATTTTCATGGCGTGCTTGTTGAGACCTTGATCCTTCCTCATCATTAGGCACATAATCCGTGAATTTATCAGAAGAGTCAAATGCAATAACGCGGAACTCACTTCGTCAGATGAAATTGTGAATTGCCATTGTTGCACAAACAAGTTTGACTTGGGTCGGCCACTTGTAGTTTGGTGGGATATCCTTTATCATTGGTCATCTTGCTTTCCAAACCCCAAACATTCTTTCTATTACACTTCTAAGTGATGAATGTGCTTGGTTGAATTTTTCTTGTGTATTTTGGATGGATTAACTGTCATGACCCAAACCCGTCCCTATAGATTTAGCATCGTAACTAGCAAGTAATCCTTGGATTACCGAAAGCCTCTTAACAGAATAACATTTAATTGGGGACTGCAGAAACAAATATACCAAATATGAATAGTCCATAGAGTCGTGCAGATATACATGGGACATAAATTTGAAATCTTATATATAATATATTCATATATGTGACATCATGATGCATTGGTCTTCATCACATTTGATACAGTTGTAGCCCAAAAAGGAAAATAGCTTTTATACACAAAGCAAAAGACTTGTTCGTATTACAAACAAAAATATAAGGTCTTTACTATTGCTACTTAGACTTGACTTGATCAAATCAAGAAACCTCCTCGGAGGCACAACGGTTGGCTGACAAAACAGAGGTGCTAGATTCTCAACTTTGGGTCTGGTCACGCGCCTGGTCACCTACATACATAATCTAAATAGTGAATGGAAGCTCAGTGAATAATAACAGAGTAAAGATTTTAATGAATGATGCCCAGAACAGATTTCAAATCCCATAGCAAATCAGAATCATAATCAGGTAGCAAAAACAGAGTCAGTCTTATTCATATTCAAATCATGTGTGGTACATCCATTAGCATAAACATGTCTCTTTGGTCAAGCATATCAAGTTCCATAAAGGAACCTCCGGTATCGGATAACATATCTCATACATCAGCCACGGTATTGTTTTCCTCGGGCGAGGGCCTGTGCCACAGTATTATCTCCCGGGCTAGGGCCTCATGACCATAAGCCACAGTATTATGTCCCCTGGGCGAGGGCCTCTGCTAAGGATACCATAATTACATTTCAAAGAAAATTGGACAATCATTCATTCATACAAAACATAGCATTTCAGAAAACTGATCATTTCATATCATCAGAAAATAATTAAAGTTAAATATAACTTTACAGAGTTATTACTCACAGATAACCAGTGGCTCCAAATAGACAAGTAGAGTAGGTAATTCACTTAACTTGAGGCGCGTGACCTGCATAACATGACAGATACATACATTGAAACTCACGCTCGAATTGTATACATTGAAACACACACTCGAATTGTACATAACTTATTTTATTTGTCCTTATTGTGTTTATAGCTTTTATCTTCATTATAGTGTTTTAATCTTGGCCTAGGAATGCCTAGGATGGCATGAGGATGCAAAAAAATGTATTTGAAAACATTTTTCAAAACTTGTTGAAAACAAGGTCCATGCTCGAGCGTGGCTTTCCTCGCTCGAGCAGACATGCAAAATGTGAGGGTCCGCTTGAGCATAATTTCCTTCGCTCGAGCGGTCTGCAAACTTTGACAAAAGTACTAGTTGCTTGATTTTCACGCTCGACGGACGCTCGATCCCCGCTTGAGTGTGAGACTCAAACCTTCGCTCGAGCGTGACTTTTGTCGCTCAAGCAATCTGCAAAACATATGAACTTCTGGGATGCATTTCACGCTCGAGCGGACTTCTGGTCGCTCGAGCGGAAGTGCAAGATCATAGAGTTGCCGCTCGAGCAGAGAGGCAAAATTTGGGATTTCCAAATTGCTCTCCTTGGTTCAAACTTGAATTCAACCGAATCAAAACATAGCTCTTGGCCTCAAAACTTGAGAAAAAACTTACAAACTTACAAAACATGAAGAATTAAGGATTATTTCAATAAATCAAGGCCCAAAAGTAAGTAAATTGGCCAAAATTCAACTTGAAACATCAAGGACATGATATGAACTTGTCATGCATATATTGACTTGAGTTCTTAGATTCCAAAACATGATCAAATGAGGTCTAATGGTGAGAAATGTTATGAATTCTTCAAACCATGCTAGAATTACGGCATGCATGTGAGAAAAGCTTTAACAATAACTTTAAAATGCTATGAAACATGCATGCATGTATGGAATGACTTAGCTTTCTTCAATTCTAGCTCAATTCCCATATGAATTCACCTATTTCATTTGTATTCACGTACTAAATCACTCAATCCCAAGGTTGTAAGGTTGAGCTCTTACCTAGGCTACTCAATTGAGCTTTACTTAATCAAAATCTAGAGCAATTCTCCAAATCTCCTAGCAATGGCCTTCTTTACTTCAAGTTTGGTCCCAAGTTCTTTAGTCTCTCACTCTCTCCTATGTTGAGCTCAAAGATGAGGGAATGAGGGTGTCAAAAATGTGTAAGAAGAGGTAGGGGTGGCCTTATATAGGCTTGGGCATAAGTGTAATTATTTATTGATCAAGTTAATCAAGTAGACATTAAATTATTTTAATTTAATCGTTCCGAACCAAATTTCAATTAAATCTACCATAAAATTCTAAAAATTCTAATTAACACATAAATCAAGTCAATTTCTGAATCGGATGCCAATAAAGCCTTCAATTTGTAATCCGAAACGGAAACATGAACAGATCTTTCTACGTTAAATAGATATAAACACATATAATGCAATGTATGATGCAAAATTTCACTTTAATTTCTTTTTAGATACAATTAAACATGGATTAACGTTAACTACGGGTCGGGGTTGTTACATTAACCATGTTCAAATTTAGTTAGATGGTATCTCTCTCCTTTGTAAAGTGCAAAATATCCTTTCATGTTTGGATACTCAGTATCCACCAAGTAAAACTCATCTATTTTAAAATTCTAACAAGAAATTAAAGTAAGCAATTATAAATGTAAAAATAAATATGAAAATGTGAGTGTGGTGCATCTACTAAAGTAATCAAATAGAAAACAGTTACCTCTTTGTGGTTCTGGAAAATTATAACTAGGATTCCTAATTGTATTTAAGAAGATCCGAGTATCGTATGCACTTCCTTCCCATCCAGGCAAGCAAAATATGAAACCCAAATCAAAGTCACATGCGGCCATTATGTTTTGAGTTGCATATCCCTTTCTACCTATTAAACGAGGTTGCTTATCTGGAGATATATATGCTTTGATGTGTGTTTTGTCAATTGTTCCGATACAATCCTATTACAAAATTTAGAATATAAATATATTTATTCATTATTAGAATATCCTAACAACATTAATTATATGTAACACCCAAGTTCCACTTGTATTTAATTATTACCTTGAAATGAGGATAGTATTTGCAGTTGCTTCTAATATATGGATGCACACCATTTCTCGGTTGAGGCCTTACCCAATCAATAGGCATCATTGTAACAGCTTCTAACACCTTCTTGAATTATTTTGAAATTGTCTCTTCGGAATGTTGAAATCTTTCTTGGACATTTCTGTTTCGAATGTCACCGCCAATAATATACAAAAATATTGCAACATGCTCTTAAACCCCAACTTTTCGTCCAATTTGAAGGCCATAGTTCGACTGTAACAAATCACATGATTGACAAAATACCTCTATTTCCATTCAAAAATTTTCAAATATTCTTGTCCAATTCCCTTCTTGTAATTCTACCATCCACTTCCACCCTGTTACAGAAGATGTCTTACATGGTTCTTTTATCAAATAATTTGTTGCATATGTCACTGTAACTGTTGCTGCCGTTGCTGAGAGCATATTATTATTTTGTTGGGTTTGCGATGTGCTATCTTCATCTTCAGCATCTTCATCATCATGATCATCATTCCATTCATCGTCACCACTGTTACTCATCTCCAAAATACTTACTCATTTAAAGGCTTCTTATTTACTAGTACAAAAATGAAATGAACACACACAACAATAGTTATTAAAAACACAACTAATTATTGAACACACAATAAAATACATGGGGTCCAAAATTATTGAAAACACAACTATTATCTCAGCAAAAGACCTGCTTGAAGAGAGATGAAACACCGAAATTGAACTCCACCTGAGGCCAACATATCTACACACACACACACACACACACACATATATATATATACTTAAAGCCACCTACTACTCAACCATTCAACTAACAATGAAAGCCACCTAATAAAAAATGCAACTTCTAGCACAAGCATTCAAATAAATGCTACCTACCATTCAACTAACAATGACAACCACCTAATAAAAATTGCAACTTCCAGCACAACCATTCAAATAAAAGCCACCTACTACTCAACCATTCAACTAACAACGAAAGCCACCTAATAAAAGTCCAACATCCAGAAATAATATCAATAAAAGTCCAAATAAAGTTCCAACATAAAAGTCCAACATTAATAATAATAATAAGTCCTAATAAAGGTCTTACATAAACCTAAAATAATAATAAAATTCAGTATGAATATAAGTCTGTCATACATCCAGAAATAATATTAGCCACGATGACCTGTGCTCTTCTCCATCTCAATCTCCAACTTCAGAAACCTTAGCCGAACTTCATCCGTAGGAAGTGTCATGAAGCACTCACGACGCTTGTCTCTTAAGAACAATCTAGTAGCCCGTACATACATGTCATCATCCGGGGACACACCAAGGATGCTTTCTAGCTTCGCCAAACATTCTGCAATTAAAGGATATCTTGCTGAGGTTTATGTTGAAGTTGCTGAAGATGACTCAACCACATTGACTATACGATCAAGTGTCATGTTAAATAGAATTGCACCAGAAACTTTCTTTTTTGCCTTGCCCTTGTTTGATGAACCATCAGTGTTTGATGGACGTTTTTTGTTTAAAGCAGAAGGATGAACCCAGGCCCGGCCCTGAGGGAAGGCCCAAGAGGCCTGCGCCTTGGGCCCCCAGATTTGGGCTAAAAATAGGGCCCCAAAATTTGATTTTTTGTTTTAGATATTAAAAAAAAAAATCCAAATGTTATAAGCCCAATTGAATATATGCCCAAAAATATATATATATATATCATAATAGAGGCCCAATAATGTTCATAATAGAGGCCCATAACAAAATCAGTTGGCTACATTAATCATTAATAAACATGGGCCCAACCAAGATATACCCACCTGGAAGTCTTTACAATTTGATTTTGACTTGATGAAACACATTTGTCATTTTGAGAACTCTTGAAACAAACACAGAGGAAGTTTTTGAGAAGAACAAACCACAGAGGAAGTTTTTGAGAAGAACAAAACACAGAGGAAGATATACCCACCCAACCGTGAGTCTCTCTCTCTCTCTCTCTATATATATATATCACATTTATTTAAATAGAGGAAGTTTTTGCCCTAATTTGTTGCCCTAATTTTCCCCTAATTTTCCTCTTAATTTCTTGCCCTATAATTTTATTTTGGTTGTGTTCTAATTCATGTTTGGTTGATGAATATTTTTCTTGCCCTATATCACATTTATTTTTGTTGCCCTAGATTTTTTATGAAAGTCTATAATTTTTGTTGTGTTCTAATTCTGAAAATATATTATTTGCAGAGATCAGTGATTGTGAATTTGTGTGGATTTGTGATTACATAGAGTAGTCATCATGCCTCCTAGGAAGTATATTTCTGGATGTGAAAAAAGGAAAAAGAAGCAAAAATTAGAAAATTTTATTCAATCTCAATCGGGAGCGCTTGATAAATTTTTTGGTAACAAGAAACAAATAGAAAGTTTATGTTTGATTGATGAAGATTTGGTAATTGAAGAACTTAATCAATGTAATGAGAATGATAATGAAGATTTGGGTGTTGAAGAGCCTATTGAATGTTTGAATGAGAATGACAATGAAGATTTGGTGAATGAGAAAGCTACTGAAAGTGAAGATTTTAATGTTCAATATGGACCTTTAAATATTAATGACCCAAGTAATTGGGACAAGATTAATCAGAATTTCAGAGATTTATTAGTTGAAAGAGGTCCTATAAGAAGTGATGTTGTCAATTTTCCTAGAGATGACAAGGATTGGCATTTCTCCTCTACACATTACATTCGAAATTTACCAAATGAAGAGAATCAAGATAGGAAATGGCTAGTATATTCAGATGCTTCAAACAAAGTATTTTGCTTTTGTTGTAAGTTATTTAAGGAAGATGGGAACAAGACTCAGTTGGCTACTAATGGATTTAAAGATTGGAAGAATCTAGGTCAGAGGCTTAGAAGTCATGAAACTAGCAATGAACACATGACTTGTATGAGCAAACGGATTGAATTGGAAAAAAGATTGCAAAAGAATGAAACAATTGATAAAGCTGTTCAAGAACAAATCAATAGGGAGAGAGAACATTGGAAAAAGGTGTTACTAAGGATAATTGCTGTTGTGAGAACTCTTGCTAAAAATAATTTAGCGTTTCGTGGAGACAATGAGAAGATTTATCAAGAAAGAAATGGAAACTTTTTGAGTTTAATTGAAATGATTGCTCAATTTGATTCGGTAATGCAAGACCACCTTCATCGCATTGAAAGGAATGAAATTCATTACCATTATCTTGGTCACAAAATCCAAAATGAATTGATACAGATGTTAGCGGGTGAGATCAAAAGTACAACTGTGAAAAGAATCAAAAAAGCGAAATATTTTTCAGTTATTCTTGATTGTACTCCAGATGTTAGTCATGAAGAACAAATGTCTCTTGTAATAAGATATATGGATGTTTCAACTAATCAAGTAAAGGTGGAAGAGTTCTTTTTAGAATTTTTAAAGGTGGATGACACATCGGGATTGGGTCTTTTTAATGTACTTAAAGAGGTATTGTGCACACTCCAACTTGATATTGGTGATATAAGAGGGCAGGGATATGATAATGGCTCTAACATGAAAGGGAAACACAAAGGTGTACAGAAAAGGCTACTTGAAATAAATCCTAGAGCATTCTACACGCCATGTGGTTGTCAAAGTCTTAATCTTGCACTTTGTGATATGGCTAACTCTTGTCCCAAAGCTATCTCTTTTCTTGGAGTGTTACAACGTATATATTTATTGTTTTCATCTTCTACAAAGCGGTGGAAAGTTTTCAAAGATCATGTGGAAGGTCTCACATTGAAGCCATTGTCACAAACAAGGTGGGAAAGTCGCGTTGAAAGTGTTAAAGCAATACGATATCAAGCTCCACAAATAAAAGATGCTTTAAATCATTTGGCAAATCTTGGTGAACCCCACAATACAAAGAGTGAAGCTGAGTCTTTAGCAACAAATGACATTGAGAACTTTGAATTTTTGCTTGGCATGATTATTTGGCACAATTTATTGTTTGCAGTTAACTCAGTTAGCAAAATATTTCAAAGGGAAGACATGCATATTGATGTTGCTATAATTTAGTTAAAAGGACTCATTACCTTTCTTGAAAAGTATAGAGAAACTGGATTTTTGGATGCCATGATTGAGGCAAAAGAAGTTGCTACTCTAATGGAAATTGATCCAGTATTTCGTGAAAAGCGTGTCATTCGCAAAAAGAAGCAATTTGATGAGAATGTTAGTGAAGAGGTGACACAGACTGCTGAAGAATCTTTTAGAGTTAATTACTTTATGTATATAATTGATCAAGCTCTTTCTTCACTTAAGAGTAGGTTTGAACAATTTCAAGTATATGAGGAAAATTTTGGATTTTTGTTTGATTTGAAAAAGTTGAGTTCTACCAACAAGGAATGTTTGAAGACTTATTGTGTTAATCTTGAAGATTTTCTGAAACACGATGAACTTTCTGATATTGATGGGAGAGATCTATTTTCAGAATTGAATGTCTTGAAAGAAGTTTTACCGGAAGGAACCAAAAGGCCAATTGAAGTATTAAATTATTTGAAAACAATGGATGGTTGTTTCCCAAATGCATGGATTGTGTATAGAATTTTGTTGACTATACCTGTTACAGTGGCCTCTGGAGAAAGAAGTTTTTCAAAGTTGAAGTTAATCAAATCTTACCTTCGGTCAACTATGTCACAAGAAAGATTGAATGGGTTAGCTTTGTTATCCATTGAAAAGGATATGGTGGATAAATTCGATTATGCAAGCTTCATTAGTGATTTTGCAGCTAAAAATGTGAGAAGAGTAATGTTTATGTGATAGTTGGTTCAATTGTAAACTGGATATTGCTAAACTATAAAGCAACAAAACCAGATTTTTAGTTTTTTGAGTATTTGTAATGACTGCTTCCTATCTTAATATATGAAAGTAAATTTTTGTTTATAATTTTAATGATTATATGTGCAAATAATTTTTTATCCATTTATCCATCAATTTCTTTTTTTTTTTTTTTCAATGTAAGAAAGGCCCCATTTCCGAAGGTCGCCTTGGGCCCCCTAAATCTCAGGGCCGGCCCTGGATGAACCACCTCCAAATCAACATCATCATCAAATTCAACATCATGTGGGGTATGAAATTCCTCCCCAGTCTCATCAATGTTAGACATAACCCCTGAGCTAGGGGTGTATGCCCATTCTCCTATAACAGCTGCATTTGAGAATAGTATGCCAAGGTCTTCAGAGAATTGCAACGGCATATGCCGAAATTTAGCAGCATCAGGATACCTCTGCAAAAATTATAGAGGAAAATTTAACAATATGGCATATTTAACATTTGGTCTGTTTAAAAAAAAAAAAAAACAAAACAAAACAAAACAAATGTACATTAATTAATTAACTTACCTCTAATTTCTTGGTCCACCACTCATCAGATGCAGAGATAGCTCCAATCAATGTATCACGGCCTAAGCTTGTCTCACCCCTTAAAAGATTATTCCATAAAAGCCAATATTTTTTCAAAACATCCCATTGATTTTTCATTTGTATTCATTGGTATGCTTTTCCAGTCATAGTTTTAAGCTTAGTTATCACATTTTCCCATCCGACCCTATCTAAGAGTGTATCAGGTCTGTGTGCAGCCTTCACTTGCTCAACACAAAGCTTAATGAAAATTTCATTTGATTTTGCATCCCAGTAAGCCTTAACGGATGGTACTTGAGAGGATTTTCCCTTGTTCTTCATATTTTCAGATTGTGTTTCCTCTTGGGTACTCATTCTATGAAAGAAAAAAAAATTCTTAAAAACATACTCATTCACTTAATATCATTGCTTGCATTAAAACATAAGATTAGTATAGAATAACCATACATTGGCAACTGGGATAGACATATCAACATTCACGAAGTACACAGCTTAGTACAATGATTTATGGTAAACTACATAGCACAAAAACACTTGATCTATAAGCCACCTACAATCAGTTGAAGAGTAATGCAACTGACATAACAATACAAATTGTGAGCAGACCCACAATCAACTATTTCATGAATGTTAAGGATTGCTCAACCATTTCGTTTTTGACTTTTAGTCCTACAGTCTCAATATTTTGATTTTGATAAAGCATTATCTCGTTCCTTTGCCTCTCTACCATCGTCACTGTCACGACCCAAACCCGGCCCTATGGGTTTAGCACCGTAACTGGCCAGTAATCCGAGATTACCGAAGGCCTGCTGAACAGTAATACAGTAAAACAGAGTACAGGGCCTGGCGGAAGCCAATACAGTAAATAAATAGTGTCCATTGAGCTGTGAAAATCTGTATGCCAAAAACATTTTCCATGCATTCATTTAGTTCCAACAGTACAATCTATATACAATCATATACAACATTCAGTACGGGAATCAAATCTCTCGATAACAGTACAGTAAACAGTAGACGGTCTATACAGTAGGGGACACAAAAACACCCCCAAGCCATAGCATGGCAACACGGAACCTCGCGGTGAGGCACGTAGGCTGGCTTGACAAAACTGGGGGACTAACCCACGCTCCTAGCTCCGGTCTGGCTGCTGAGAACCTACATATATATATATATAAACAGTGAGCTAAAGCCTAGTGAATAACAATAAGTGTAAAGAGGTTATGAATGAATGTCCTTACATTAATGAAAACAGTTCATTAAACAGTATTTCAGTCTTTCAGTATGTCAGTCAACCAATCATATGTGGTACATCCATTAGCCTATAAACAGTAGGTCCAAAAGGACCGGGCCTCAACGGACCCAACAGTAGTGATGGCCATCAGTCAGTAAACAGTATGGTTCCACAAGGGAACCGACAGAGCTCTGTAACAGTAACAGTCAATGCTAAGGATGCCACAATACAGTTCACAATACAGGACATACATTCATTCAATAAACAATATCAGTTCAATAAACCATTCAGTTCAGTATTCAAAAGATAACCATTTTGAACATATCTTTACACAATCTGTTACTCACAGAGATTGGGCTACAGTATGCTAGAACGCGTCCCCGAGTGCCAACCCTAAACAGTAAACAAATTGAACACACTCTAAGTTTAACAGTTGGGGAAGTACAATAATTAACTCCCTATTATGCCTCGGTGTGTTCTACATCTAAATCCTCATTAAGATGTCTTAAACTAGGCCTAAGAATGCCTAGGACGGAATGAGGATGCAAAGATGCACTTAGAAAACATTTGCAGAATTTTCAGTTAAACAGATCCCCGCTCGAGCGCAGGTTTCCCCGCTCGAGCGTACAGGCAAACAAAGGTCCCCGCTCGAGCGCAACATACCCCGCTCGAGCGGACCAAAAAGTACTGGATAGGTGAAATCTCCGCTCGACGTCCGCTCGAGCGTGTCACCCAGTCCTCCGCTCGAGCGCCCAATTCTCCGCTCGAGCGGACTGATGCACAATGCAAGATGCTGGGAGCTCGACTTCTCCGCTCGAGCGCTACCTCCTCCGCTCGAGCGGACAACAGAAATCTGGAAATCCCAGATTTGAGTCCCAAGCTCAAAACCAAGTTCAAAAGCAATGTTTTCGATCCTCTTGGGCTATTTTCTGGAAAAACTCTTTTAAACACATAGAATAACATGTTTCAAAACTCAATTTAAGAAATCAAAGCCCAAGGGTGTTTAATCAAACTCATTTCCAAACCAATTTTCAAGAACATGCATGAACAACATTCAAATATGACATGCATGAGTTTCAGACCAATTTCAAGCTTCAAATCTTGCTCTCAAGAGCTCAATAGTTGGAAAACAAAGTGAAAACATGGACTAAAGCTTAGACATGAACATGCATGTACAATTCTCCAAGAATTCAACTTCAAATTACACTAAAATGGCCATGCATGCATGAATTCAAACATAATTCAACCTCTATGCACTAAATCATGGTTTGATTCTACAATGGAGCCTAGAACATGCAAGATGGAGCTCAATGACAACAATAAGAAGATAAATTCTTACCTAGAGTTTCAATCACTTGTCTAGAAGTCCAATCTAGCAACCTATGTTATGAATCTCCAAGTTCTTCTAGTAATTTCAATAATTTGAGCTCAATCTCCCTCTCTCTCTACTAGCTTGGTCGGTTGGAAAGCAAAGAAATGGCTGATCAATTGATATGTTCAAGTGTATACAAGGCTCAAAGATGATTAGGTAGTGGCCACTCACCATGGCAAGATCGTAATTAAATCAAACTCTTTAATTGGCTTAATTTAATCTAGTTTAATCATTCCTAATCAATTTTCAGATAATATACCATTAAATCACAAATATTCTACTGATTCCAAAACACTAAACGGTTCCTAATTTGGCCGCCGATAAGGCCTTCAATTAACAGTTCAAACATATGAATTCAAACAGATATTCAATCAATCAAACAGATAGAAATGCAATATAACAGATAAACTTATTCAATTTCAGTTCCGATTTCAATCAGTTCATTCAGTACCTCAGTTAATCCAATTATCAGTCATTATCAGTTCGGTTTAACAGAAATCAGTACGTAATTCAGTGGGTTATCGATAATCAGTACGAGGGTTGTTACAGTCACAGATTTTGGGGTACACCTCCAAAATTGACAATTTCTCTTCTCACAAATGAAATACAATCTCCCTTTAGATGGCTTGTCAGACTCAGTAACCCTTATTGCAGCTCTTAGACCACAATCACATTTCAAAGCCTCAAACCTCAAGTCGAAGGTCTCAGCATTTCCAGAATAGTTACTAAAGAATGACATGGCTCTGCATTAATTGGGAAGACTACAACTCATGAGCAAGAGTACAGACCAACACTCTATGTATATATATAGCCAACATTGCAACTCTTAACCCATAAATGACATCTAATAAAATGTATTATTGTGATAACCCTATTCCGTATTATGCTAATTGGTCCTTATTATGAATGTGATTATGTGTTTGATATGATTCTGTGTGCCATTTATGTGAAAATATGTGGTTTTGAATTTCTATCTGTTCACCGTAGGAATATCTGTTTCATTATCTGCTTTGGAATTTAAATTGAAGGCCCTATCGGCCACAGAAACTGAAATTGACTGCGCCATTGTGATTGGCGTAATTTTTAGAGCCTATGGTGAAATTTAATTGAAAATTGTTTCGGATCGAATTAATTAGATTAAATTAATGGGTTAGTGCTCAATTATTTAAATATTAATGAAATGTGATTAGAGGGGCCTATATATGAACCCAACTACACTTAAGCTCATTCTTTTGAGCTCAAAGAATCTGAATTTGCTCTCTAGAGAGAGAGAACCGAAATTAGAGAGAGAGAGAAGGGCCAATTTTGAAGAATTTGCTAAGTAACTTGGTGATCTTGAAGCTACACTCAAGAATTGAGCATTAATTGGAAGATTTGAGCCTTTAGGTGAGTAATCAACCCTTAATTCATGAGTTTGAATTGTGATTTTGTGAATTGAAGATTAATGGTGAGTCAGATCATGAATTGAGTTGATTAAGTTGAGATTGAAGTCCATGTATGCATGCATGAAGAGAATTCCTATGAAATTACATAATCTAGCATGTAATATGTGAATTATGAAAGATTGTGGGTTGAATCATACATGCAAGCATGGTTTTAGTAGAGCTTCATGAGAATGAACACCATTTGCACCATATTTTTGACATGCATGTTTGATTATTGGAGATATGGAGCTCATATGAGATTTGAATGCATGAGCCTTGTTTATACCAAGAAATGTTGATTTATTTTGAAGAATTGGACCATGATTTTGAGCAATTGACCTCATCTTGCTTGTATACTCATGATATATAATGTATTTGCATGTTTTGGAACCAAAATTATGAGTTTTGAACCTTTGGAGGTCGAGTTTGAGCTCAAGAACAAGTTCTAGAAAACCCAGAATTCTTGACGTCCGCTCGAGCGTAAAATACGAGCTCCCAGAATATTTTGCAGTCATGATGTCCGCTCGAGCAGGGAAGTTCACGTTCGAGCAGGGAGCTATGTAGAATGACCTTCAGCTCGAGCGTCCGAGTTCACGCTCGAACGTAAAAACAAGGCAACCAGTACTTTTGCAGACCTAATGGGTCCGCTCGAGCGGGAAAGTCCACGCTCGAGCAAGGACCCCTGTTTCAGAAATTTTGTAAAGATGTTCTGTGTTTCGTTTTTTCGTTCTCTTTCACTTCTAAGTACTCTTAGGCATGCATTGAGCATTATGAATGAATTAAAAGAATAAGAAAGAAGCCTAAGAGGGATGTATGAATTAAGAACGGATTGAATCGTTTGTGACCCATATGTGTTATGTAATGTGTAGGTGTGGATGCGCCCCGCGTGAGGGCCCCACCACAGTTCGGACTCGATTTGTGTCACGGTTCTAAATCTGAACCAAAGAGTCCAAATCCGACAAATCGTTTTGAGAAAACAGATTTTTGAAAGAAGTGCCAAACATGGACTGCTTTGCCAGATACGGAGTCGCCACCTAAATATTTTTTTAATGGGGGAATTTAGGAAACCCTAACTCGGTGCCAAAGGCCACGTGTCTGTCATCACCAAAGTTGCCTCAGCTCGAGAACTTGGGTACGATTGGGGAAGGTCAGCTATGAGCACCCCCTCTCGCCCGATCCGAAGATCGGCCTCTACTAACCATGATATCCGATTTTAAAAACGTTATGTGTTCTTATTCCAGTTAATTAACTAGAATTACTATGTGATGCGCACAACACAATAGTATAGACTAGATCGCCTAATTTGGAACGAAGCATTGCATATCCGTTTGTTTGGAAAACACTTTGGAATTTGCTACTCGCAAGTAGGCAAAAATACGGATTTCAATGAGTTGTTCCAACTCAAACAATTCAACCTTCACCCACAGGCATTCAGACAGTTTATATCACATAAGCACCTAGCCACATGGTAAGCATGCTGTCATGTTAACATCCACACTCATGCGAGATGCTAAAGCATAAAATACTCACAATGTACTCCGAGCCGAAACAAGAACGTGTTAGTAATCATGCATGATCCTAGTTCATGTTAAGATGGCTAATGCAACACATGCAAAATGCAACTAAGATAGGCTCGGCTAATCTACAATGACATGTGAAATGCTACAACTAACACGTATCCAATTTGGAATTGAAATACAAATGTAGTTAGAATGATGCGCCGAGCCCGGTGCATGCAAAATGAATGAATTGATGCAAACATACTATCATACTGTATGCTAATTGAAACATGCCCTAGACTAACCATCGAAAGCTAGTAAATAAAAAGGAAGAAAGACGTGAGGTTGGGAGACATGCACACACGCACCCACACTTATTACAAATTCGCCCTTGCTCGGAGGGACCAAAAGAATAATACAAATTAATTAACCTACAAGCTAATTAATTATTACAGACCACCTAATTAATTAAGCAAATTAACTAAGCTAAGAAAGTAGTAAAGGCCTCGGGAAGAGGGTCCAATGCGCGCGTGCTCGGGTTTGCTCGGAAATCCAATGCCATGCACAAGTTTGCCTCTGTTTTCCTTGCTCTGCTCCTCTGAAAATTGCACAAGTCCCAGGGAGCACTCTATGGACACTGTGGAACATCGCCGGCTAAGACAGAACACCACCGGCCATGTTCGGATGGTCATCGACCATTTGTAAAGCCATCGGCCAACAATAGATGGCCGGTCGGCAGTATAGGTGGCCGGCCGGCCAAAGCTTCCTGCAAAACCTGTTTTGACAGTAGCAGAGGGCAAAACAAGGCATGGCAATGCATTTCAAGCAAATGTATGCACCACCACATCCCTTATCATATTTATGACTCAAAGGGGTATGGTGCTCGATTCTCGGACCACCAATCGCGCATTTCAATGCGTGATGGCCCAAGAGACCAAGTATGCATTTTCAATGTAGAATGAAATGCGCATAAACAAACAATGAGCTCAACCTCTATCATACTCAATTCAAGAGGCAAAGCATGCATGCCAATGTAATGCAACCTAGGCATGTGAACTAAGTGTGCGACATGATCATGCAAACAATAAAACCATGTGCAATAGGCACATGAACTAAACAAGTAAGCATGCAAGGCATATAACATCAATGTTAATGACACACATGCAATAACATGAAAGGCATAACACATGTAAATGTGCAAAGCAACTTAACACAAGAAGCATGCCAAATGCGATGACACTTAAACATGCAACATGTTAATAGGCTAAGTACCTAAACATACAAACATGTATAGCATGCAACAACATGCCAAAGGGATGGTCTTAAACTAATTTGGACAGCTCTCTACTAGGTCCAAAACAGCAGCCAAAACGATGCAACAAAGGCATGAAAACACACACACACAAGCATGTATGCACAAGAGCCTAAACATGGAGCATAAGCCATCAACTCTTCAAAACATGAAAGGGATGGAAAATGCAAGCATGCAAGCATGGAACATGGACTGAAATATGGTTTCCAATGATGCCAAATCATGAGAATAGGCCAAGTAAAGCATGCTAGTGATCCACATACCCAAGGCTAGTAAGCTAGAATGCAAAGAAGCTATACAAAACATGGAAAGCATGACTCCAAAGACCCAAGACAGACCTTAAGCATGTTAAAACATGACCAAAAACTTCACAAAGCTAAGCCAAAAGATGCAAGCATAGTGGTCCAAATGCTAGATACATGTCAAGGCAATTTCATGGCATTACAAGACAAGTATGCTAAGCATGCATGGTGTGTCTAAACCAATTGAAAACAGAGCTATATTATGACATAATAAGCACAAAAATCAGTTAAGGCATGGCCAACATGAACCTAAACAATATGCTCACATATGAGGCAAAAATGGTCCTTTTCAAGGACAACAAGGAGAGGGGGTGGCCCTCTCCTTCTTGGGACCTCAAGACACCATCCTCACCTCTGAAATCCCTCAAGATTTCAGTGGTGAGGAGGCCCAAGCACAATGGTCCCGAAGCTCAACCAAAATGGCACAAAACAAGGGCCAAACAAGCCTTAAGAGGGGTCAAACAACCCCAAAGCTTGAAACACCCTTAAGAAACTATTTAGAGCAAGCAAAAACAGAACTTTTCTATGTTATATGTTAAGCTCAAAAACAGTTGTAAGGTAGGCAAAAATACAATGCAAAAATGGGATAAAAAAGGACAAAAGTCTTACCCTTGTAAACCCCTTCAAGGATGGAGTTCCAGCTGCTTTCCTTAGCTCAAAACCAGCTCAAATCCTCTGAAAATAGCTCCTTAGTACCTCAGTAGCTCAAGGAAGGTGTACCTCTAGGTGTTTGTGTGCAAAAATAAGACTAAAACACCTTAAGGCAAAAAAAGAGAGGGAGATAGAGATAGAAATAGATACAACTATGCTAACCCTAAAAACCAGAGCTCTCCTCTCTATTTTTGCTAACCCTAATCTACAAAAGAGAAGAGGTTCCCTCTTATAGAGCTTAATCTTGTAAGCTTACAAGACAAGCCAAACAAGAGGGAGATCCCTCCATACACGTGTATGGAGGGGAGCCAAGTGCATGCCAGCTGCACAAAAATATCTGCAAAAGCAGATGCACAGTAGTCGGCCGGCCAAAAGTGCAATTGACCAAAAAAAGATAGCCGGCCAGCCATCTATAGTGCCGGCCGGCCAAACATTTGGCCGGTGGCAACAAAACACAGCCGGTGGCCTCAAGCCATGGCCGGTGGAGTGTGGGGATGGCCCACAAGCCATTCCCTGTCCCTCCAAGGCAAAACACAAGTGTTTGGTGCAAAACCAGACACGAAACAGTCGAGTCGAGAGATCCTGCGGCAAAGCGCGTAGCCGAGACCTCCGGGAACTCAAGACGAACACAAACATGGATGATCACCGAGTGTTCAAGCGGTGATGTCCAAGTCTTGAGGACGGTCAAAAATGGGGTGTCTACAGTAGGGTCAAGCTCCAGGGCAAATTGCCCAGCCGATCACTGTGAGTAATGTCTTAATAAAGATATTTTGAAATATGTTATTTGTCCAATTACTTATTCCTTTATAAGCTTTATGAGTCTGTTGATTTGAATTGTGGACAAATGTTTGCTATGCCAAATGGTTGGGCCTAAGGCCGTTTGCTATGAATGAATGGGCCGGAGGCCGTATGACATGGAGGATAGTCTGACTCGAATGATAGTCTGACATAAATGAATGGGCCAGAGGCCATATGACATGAATGAATGGGCCAGAGGCCAGTTTGACATGAAAGATAGAATGGATGGGCCAAAGGCCAGTTTGACATGAATGAAAGAACGAATGGGCTAAAGGCCAGTTTGACACGAATAAAAGAATGAATAGGCCAAAGGCCGTTTGACATGAATGATACGAATGAATGGGCCAAAGGCCGTATGACATGTATGACACGAATGAATTGGGCCCGAGGCCGTATGGTGTGTTTGGAACCGCAGTCACTTGACCTATATATATATATGCTAGATAGAAATATGAATTGGGCCCAAGGCCGTTTGAAGCACGTTGTTCTAAATACCGTTTGTGTAACTTCTTTATTTGATATTATTCACTGGGCTTTCACTCACGCTCATTCATGTGTTTGTAGGTGAGCCAAGAGAGGTCCAAACCCAGCCTCAGTGAAGTTTGTGTGGAACAACCAAGGTTTTGAAGAGTCAGCCCATACGTCTCACGCACGAGACTCGTCTTCGCCCTTTTGCTATTTTATTGCATTTTGTCATGTTGGCGAAGACTTTGGATTATGATGGTATATAGTTTGGATTGGCTGACCTAGACTTGAATGATCCTGTATGTACAGAGCTTTGTGTTAGTACATATTTTGATGTGAGTTATTAACATGTATGTGTATGGTTTGTTATGATGTGCCATATAAGCGCAGCTCTATGGACAAAAGTCTGAAATTGCTTCTGTTTGGTCCCCTTACTTTGATGAGTTATGTTTTATTTGGTTTGAGGTCGTAGGTAATCTCGTGATTACTGGCCGGTTATGTCCTTAACCCATGGGGGCGGGTTCGGGTCATGACAATTATTTTCAATTTGGGGATCACAAATAATTCTTACATCCATCTGGTCTACTCTCAATTGAGCATTCTTTTCATTTGGTTTAATACTGAGATGTGCTGGTCCACATTGCAAAAAGATTCTAACCTCACAAACAAAACTCAATTTCCATGACTAATGCATAAACTTGAAACTACAAATTGAAATGAAATATTCTCCATCGAATGTGATCGTCAATTTCATAAGAATCAAAACAAAAAATTCAAATACTGCTCCATATTTCCCAAAGTGCAAAGAGACAAATAAAAACATAAACAAACACCAAGTACTTGTTTGGTTACTGAGAAAATAAAGGAAAAGAAAGCAAAATTTTCAAAATCACAAGCCTCAATTCTTTGAAAATATGAGAATTATTTAATTAAAAAAATTACTAAAATGAGGTAAATCAATTTGTCTACCTTGTTTGAGGTGAAATTTTTAGCTTTTCAAAAACATAAAAAGAAAATCCTCAAATAAAATAGAGGCACCACTCAATTGCATTTGCAAACAAAACTTGTTAGCAAAAGAAATGCCTAAACTCAACCTAACTAATGAGCAAAGAGACGAACAAAAGCATAAACAAACACAAATGATCTATTTGGTTAGTGAGAAAATGAAGGAAAAGAAAGCAAAATTTTCAAAATTTCAAGCCTAAATTATTTGAAAATATGAAAAATATTTTATATAAAAAATCACTAAAATGAGGCAAAAACCCTAGCCTTTCAGCTAAATTCACACACAAACACTACTTACATATAGAATCTACCTATAGATCTTCAAAATCTATCTAGAGAGAGAAAAAAAAATGAAATAAAATAGAAAGCACAAACACTTTTAGAGAGAGAAAATGAGAGACGAAACACATTGTTGAGAGAGAGAAAGAGAGGGAAGGGCAATTAATGAATGAAGGCCAGAATCGAAGCATCGAAGGAGATAAGTCTTAGTCCTTGCTGGGTTTTTTTGAACATTCAAATAGTGATGTGTGTGTGTGTGAGAGAGAGAGAGAGAGCGAGAAGAGAGAGCTTCACAGTAATCGGATGCACACCATTTCATAGAGCAACCAAAAACAAATACAAACCCTAAATCAATGTGTGTATATATATAACAAACATAGGGTTTGAAATCTTATTTTTTTCGTGGAGATCAACGGAAAACATGGGACCTCGTGAACGATCACCTGTGATCTTGGATGTGGAGGCAGTTCATCGTTTGCCAGAGAAGAGATGAGAAGAGGAGAGCGCCGTGTGAGAGGAGAGGAGAGGAGAGTGTTAAGTCTGAATAGAGAAAAGGGTTTATATATTGGCATTTTGGTAATTTTTGAAGTTTTGGAGGGGCATTTAAGTCATTACGCCCCCTTCCATTTTAGCTGCACTCATAAGCTGAAAATTTTAAGCACCCTGTTAACAGCTTTAGCTTTTAAGCTGAAAATCAATTAATTTAAGCTATAATCTATCTCTATAAGTTCTACCAAACACACCAAAACAGCTTAATTTAAGCCAAAAGCTGATTTAAGTTGAAAATAAGTGCTACCAAACAGGCACTAAGTAGCAAATACTCTCAGACAAGTACATAAAACAAAACTGAAGACACAAGAAAATAGTGATTAAAGATAAATGCATGTAAAAACTGTAACATAGCCAACAGACAAGTAACTTAATGAGAACAAAAGTAAGGAACAAAATGAAAATATAACAACATTAACCAAAAAGACACACCTTCTAAAGAAGCCAACAACTGTTACCATGGCTGATATATTCAAATGAAGTACACCTTTCCAGACATGTTCACCACCCTTGGATGCAGGATCAGGAGGAAAAGATTTTGGTTCTATAGGACTCTCCCTAGTTTTAGTCTTCACATCTAATTTATCAAACTTTTCTAGGGTTGCATCTACATGATCTTGGGAGCCTAAATCGGAAGATGTCACTTCATAGCTACTCTTTGAGCTTTCCTTGTATAAGGGTGATATTGTCTTTCCACTATCCACAGGCAAATTTTCAAATGAAGGCTCTGAATCAAGAGATTCCATAAACTCATCAAGGGAGACAATAGGAGGAAGGAAATCTGCATCCTTGAATTCATCCATAATCAGACTTTGCATTAAATCAGTCCCATCATTTGGAATGATAAGGCTACATGAAAGGCCCTGGTTTTTTGAATTACTCTTCTCACCTACAACATTCTCTTTATCTTGAATTTCATCAGCTTTGACAGAAGGACAAGCTTCTGTGTCCGTGTTTCTCGATTCAACTCTAATAAGTGAACTTGCTCGAATAGATATCTCCTCTGAAACACCATCATCTTGTTCAACTTCTACTTGAAACTCACCCTTATGTGTTTTCCTCACCAGACGCCGTATGTCAACATCTGAATCAGGTAAAACTACCATTTGAGCTAGCTCTTCTGCTTTTGTCATTCGCCATTGAGAAAGCTTCTTTGAAGCAAGTTCCTCTGCCGTCATTGAATACAAACATTCAGGGGGAATTTTACCAGACATAACCTTTTCTCTTAGTTCAGGATTATTTCGATCTTTTAAGTTAAACAGAAGAGACCTTCCCTTTTCTTTATACTTCTTATTGACACCTCCAAATAACTTGAAGAGTTCTACTTTAATTTTAAAAGCCAAACTTTTAGGAGATTGAACTGGTTTCTATCCTCCTCCACCCACATCCGTATTTACCAACTTAAGTTTTTTGGAAATTTGTACTTCCTTTGTTTTTTCCACATCTACATCAAGATCCAATTCCTAAGTGAGCCCACTTCCCTACAAAAGGTCATCTTTGACAAATAAACTGTCACCCAGTGAAACATCTTCGTTGGGAAAGACAGTGTTACATTGAATAAGATACCCATCACTTTTCCAAGTTTGAACAGAATCACCCATGCTTCCATTATTGAAAATTCCATGAGATGTTCTATGACCAATGGCCATCATTGGCTTTATCAGCAAAACAAGATTCTTTCAATGGTAAACTGTCTGTAAGATTTTTAGATGCATGATCAGCAACATCAGTTGGCACAGAAGTGGATTCAGCTTGCTGAGAATCCTGTTGCCTTTGCTGCAGAGTCATTGTAATTTCATTTTTAGAATTACTTTCTTCATTTGAAGCATTATCTAACCAAGGCCAAGGCAGAAGCTAATGATTCCCTCATCCTCAACCTCACAGATTCGAATGACTCAGTCTGAACTTTTGGAAATGCTTCCGTTTGTGTAGTTTGATTCTTCAAAGTATGCAATTGCTTAGTACTAGATCTACCAGAAATGGAATCATTCCGGACCATTTTCCTAGTTGGTGTAGGTAAATTTTGTGAACCTAGATCACTAATCTTGGAATTAAATGGCATAGTTTTTTTTATTTAGTGTGGGTGGTTGCTAGAAACCAAGGGTGTTTGTAAAGGGTTCCATCTGTGCCATATTCTTGTTTGGCATCAACAATTATTGTGCCACAAAATTACTATACATGTGTTCTCCTGCAAAACTTCACTTAATCGATAATGATATCTTTTGTGAACCCAGATTACTCACAATAGCTTCCATATCTCCAACTTGCTGATTTGGCATTAAGAACTGATGTTGTCCAAGATTGTTCACCTGTGGTTCCATCTGACCCATTTGCTTGTTTGATATATCAAACTACCGTGGTGTAGGACTATTGGGCATGCTTCACATCATCTCCATTCGCTTGTTTGGGACTGATACTTCTAGTTTGTAGGAAATAATATCCATTTTCTTGTTCGGTACTCATAACGGTTATGACACAATATTGTTGGACACGTTACACTATTGGAACAATTCGCCTTGAATTCTTTAGTTGGTGGTCTTCGGGTCTTCAAAACTTGGCGATGATCTTGTTTATGTAGAACAAAAAATTGGTGCTTCAAGTCGCGTTACTTAGTCGCTTTCCTAAAGACAATATTTGTGCCCACCAAAAAGTGTGCCAGGGGTTACAGTAAATTTGCCTCCAGGATACAATGATTTTTGATCTAAAGATCAAGTTTACCGACGTCTACACTGACAACAATAGATCAGAATACTCTTGATATAATCAAGAAAACCAAAACACTGATAATCAAGTTTGCAAAATTTGATTACTAATAAGAAAAGTAGAAAATTGTTTAAGAAACTCTTGATCGAAAACTCTAAATCAAGAGGGAGGGAGGGAGAGAGAGAGAGAGAATTGTAGGAATGATTTCTAAATTTTTGAATAGATTGAAATGGCTGATTTCGCAGCCTATTTATAGGCCTTGATGCACCTGATCGAATGGTCATGTCCCTTGATCACATCCGATCAGATCTGATCGTTGGATCGATGATCTATGGCGCAGATCATTCTCATACCGAATAGATGCCTTGACTGATCACACCTGATCACGATCGGGTGCAATCTCATCCGTACGATTGCGCGCATCTCTAATCAACGGCTATGATCAAATTGCTCCAGATCAGACACACAATCGTTTGATCGATTGGTTGACTCATCCCCAACGGACGCCACATCACTGGCACGTGGAGCTGACTATATTCCACGTCACCCATGCCACATTGGATCCACGTCATCGCTCCAACCTGTCTGATGCAAATAGGAAAGCGCCCTTATGGCGCCTTGCGCTAATGCGTCCGTGCAAAGTGCAAAGTGCACCATCAAATGCCACACAGCCCACACCACACGCGCGCGCATGTGCGGATGGTGCGAAGCACCATCCTTGCGGTGTGAGTGCATGTACATTAGCATTCATCCAACAATTCCATATTCATAGTAATATTCCATGTAGCACTTTATTAAGTGTTTTATGTTTTCCTCTCTTTCCGATGTGGGACAAAGTCCTTAAGCTTATTTCAAGCTTTCTAAAGAAAAACAAGGAAGGTTTCGAAAACACCCAAAAACTAAACAATAAATTTTGAAAACCCATTTTGAAAATTCCCCAACATTCCCCTACTATTTTCAAAATGCCAGATGATGACTCTTGGTTCACTTGGCAGCCTTATGCATAGGTGAAGATATCTTACGATTTGAATCATTCACTTAGTGAAGACACGTCAAAGTTAGCAAGATGGCATAGTAACCTTGTCTTTGAACTAGCAATCTTATACGACTAACTGGACATGTCTCATGCACAGTACAAGTTACCTCAAGTATTCAAACAAACTGATACGTGGATTGTCCTCGTGTCTATATCTTGTTTTATGAGCGCTCTAGAGTCAAACCCTTGGACTCATAGGAAACGGCACCACCACCTATACTCACATAGGTAAGCTTACTGAGAGTACCACTATAATTTATAGTACCCTAACAACCCAGTTGTAAACTTATTAAGAGTTTGATAACTCATCCTTTTCTTTTCACATTACAGGTACCAAGCACTTCAACCTTGGGATAAAAATGAAATAAAACTAAGTGCTTGCAATCACGACAAATGGTGTACTTGGGCTTATTGAACTCAAGACTTAATGTTTCTTCAAGCGTTGAGTTGAGTTTCCACTATAAGTGATTATGTTAAGTGGGCTTAAGACCCATCCTCTTTGATGTTTTCCACACCAAATCCCTTGCAAGTCCCTTTGTTAAAGGGTCAGCCAAGTTTTCACTTGACTTTACGTAACTAATGGTAATCACACCTTCTGTGGTTAACTACCTGACACAATTATGTCTCAGTCCTATATGCCTGGACTTTCCATTATAAACATGACTATAGGCCCGTGATAAAGTTGTTTCACTATCACAATGCAAAGATATTAGTGGCATAGGTTTTGGCCATATCTTAATCTCTAACAAGAGATTCCTTAGCCACTCTGCCTCTTTGTTACAAGAAGTCAATGCTACAAATTTTGAGGCCATGGTTGAATTTGTTATACATGTTTGCTTCTTAAAACCTCAAGAGATAGCTCCTTCTCCAAGAGTAAAAATCCAACCACTCGTGGACGAGTGATCTTCACGGTCAGTTATCCAACTAGCATCCGTGAATCCTTCCAGCACTGCTAGATAGCCATTATAGACTATTCCATAGTCTATTGTTTTTCTCAAGTACCTAAGTATACGGTTAACAGCATGCCAATGCACACTACTGGGATTACTAGTGTATCTACTAAGTTTTCTAGCTGCAAATGCAATATCAGGTCTAGTGCAAGTCATAGCATACATCAGGCTACCTATCACTCTTGAGTGTTCTAGCTGATCAACAGATCTTCCAGTATTATGATACAATTTCAAATTTGAATCAAAATGTGTCGACGTGGGTGTACAATTATATTGATTAAATTTTTTAAGAATTCTCTCAATATAATACGACTGGGTAAGAATCAAATTATTATCCTCTTGTTTGATCTTAATACCCATAATTATATCAACCAAGCACATGTCTTTCATACTAAAACTAGCCGACAAAAAACTTTTAGTACTTTCAATGACATCATTGTCAGTACCAAAAATAAGCATGTTATCTACATATAGATATATGATTACACCTTTATTGTCAGTAAACTTACTGTACACACACTTATCAGATTTATGTATCCTAAAACCATTTAACACTATTACTTTGTCAAATTTCTCATGCCACTGTTTTGCAGCTTGTTTTAGTCCATATAGTGACTTCACAAGTTTACACACTTTGTGTTCTTGACCTTGTACAACAAATCCTTCAGGTTGTTGCATGTAGATTTTCTCATCTAACTCTCTATTTAGAAAAGCGGTCTTAATATCCATTTGATGGATTTCAAGCTTATAGGTTGAGGCTAAGGCAATCAACACTCGAATGGTGGAAATTCTAACCACCGGAGCATATGTATCAAAATAATCGATACCCTCCTTTTGAGTAAAATCCTTAGCAACTAATCTTGCTTTGAACTTGTCAATTGTGCCATCAACTTTCATTTTTCTTTTGAAAATCCATTTGCAACCAATTGGTTTGGATCCAGGTGGCAAATCAGCAAGTATCCACGTATTGTTACCCATGATAGAATCCATCTCATCGTTTATTGCTTCTTTCCAGAAAACAACATCTTAAGACTTCATAGCCTCCTCAAAGGTTAATGGATCTGAATCCATATTCAAAGAAATCATTGTTTGCTTACAATAAGCTTTCCTAGTTCCTTCTACAAGGTAAACAATGAAATCAGAGCCAAATGACTTCTCAATCTTAGCCCTCTTACTCCTCCTTAGCTCAACAGGCTCATTAGGTTCATTAGGCTCAATGTGTTCATGCCGTTCACTTTCCTCTGTAGACATCAAAGGAGTTGATTCATTTCCATGATTAAAATCCAACCTTGGAATGGTTGTGAAACGATTCCCATAAAATACCGCATCACATGATTCAATGATGGTATTTGTTTCCACTGAACCATTGGGCTCTACTACCAGAAACTTATATACTTTGTTATGTATAGCATAGCTAAGGAATATGCAGTCAATTCCTTTTTCACCTAATTTCTTCCTTTTAGGTTCAGGCAATTTGACTATTGCTCTATAGCCCCATGTTTTCAAGTAACCTAGATTAGGTTTCTTATTTTTCCAAAGTTCATAAGGAGTAACGTTTCTTCCCTTGAGAGGAATTCTGTTGAGTATGTGACCGGCAGTGAGCAACGCTTCACCCCAAAAACCAGAACCTAAACTGGAGTAAGAAAGCATAGCATTAATCATTTCTGTTAATGTCTTATTCTTTCTTTCAACTACTCCATTTTGCTATGGTGTGTAGGGTGCAGACTTCTCATGAATAATACCAACATTTTCACAATATTCTAAAAAATGGTATTCACCGCCTCTATCAGACCTAAGTCTCTTTATTTTGACATTATACTGATTTTCTACTTCTGTCTTAAAAATCTTGAATTTATTAAGCACCTCATCTTTTAAATACAAAAGATAGATATGATAGTACTTAGAAAAATCATTAATGAATGTTACAAAATATTTCTTACCACCTCTAGTGGAGGTACTATGCATGTCACATACATCACTATGCACAAGTTCAAGCAAAGATGTGGTTTTATCTACTTTAGGAAATGGAAAGCGGGTAATTTTAGATTATACACAAAATTTGCATTTTTCAAACATATCAAAATCATTCTTAGGAATTAAATCTAAATTAACCATATCATGCATTTTCCTAGTATTAACGTGACCTAAATGAGCATCCCACAAAGAAAGAGAATCAATAATATAAGCAGAAATAGATGTATTATTAATAACGTTAAGTTTGAATATTCCCTGATACATGTAGCCCTTTCCAACAAAAATCCCACCCTTAGACAAGACAAATTTGTCTGACTCAAATACTAACTTGAAACTATGCTTATTAAGCAGGCTTCCAAATATAAGGTTTTTCCTGATATCATGTACATCATAAACATCATTAAAACTTAAGACTTTTCCAAATGTGAACTCTAGATCTACCGTCCCTTTGCCTTTGATTGTAGCAGTTGAAAAGTTGCCCATGTAGAGAACTATTCCATCACTCACTTGTTCATAAGTAGTGAAACGGCTCTGGTCGTTGCAAACGTGCCTTGTTGCTCCTGAGTCAATCCACTAGTCACCAGCATCTTCGAGCATGTTCACCTCGGATATAGCAGCCACGAACTTGTTCTTGGCATTTGATGCTTCTGGCTTCTTCTTGTATGACCGGCATTCATTTTTGAAGTGCCTTGGCTTGCCACAGAGCCAGCAAGCGCCTTTCAGCTTTTTAGCATCTTTCTCAAGTTAGGGGTCGTGCTTACGCTTCTTTTTGTTGAATCTCTTGCCATCATCCACCATGTGAATCTTGGAAGTCTGAGCCAATAGGTTATTTTTACTTTCAAGAAGTCTTGACTCTTTCTCAACTTTGAGGTGTTAAGCCAATTCCTCTAAAGTTAGATCTTTCTTTTTGTGTTTCATAATTTTTTTAAAATCCTTCCAAGAAGATGGCAGTTTCTCTATTATAGAAGAAACTACAATAGATTCATCCATGTTCATATTCTTTTTTCGAAACTGACTCAGAATATGTTGGATCTCATGGAATTGTTCCATAATGGGCTTTGTATCAATCATAGTAAAACGCATAAAATTACTAACAAGAAATTTCTTACTAGTGGCATCCTCGGTGAGATACTTTGACTGTAATATGTCCCAGAGTTGCTTTGGCGTTTTTAGATGTTGATACACATTGAACAGAGAGTCTGACAGTGCATTTAGAATGTGTCCTCGACAAATGTAGTCGTCATTCTCCCTTTTGGTTCTGGTATGGGTTTGCTTCATAGTCTCATTTTCTTGCTTCGCCAGATAGGAGGTAGTCAGCACATAGACCACTTTGAGAGTGGTGAGTAAAAAGTGCATCTTTTTTTGCCAACGTCTGAAATTTCCTCCATCAAAACGGTCAGGCTTCATGAAATCTTAGTCATTTTTTGAATAGACATCGCCATATCCAAATATTGTCTTTTGATTTTTGGAACAATTCGTCTTGAATTCTTCAGTTGATGGTCTTCGGGTCTTCAAAACTTGGCGATGATCGTGTCTATGTAGAACAGAAAATTGGTGCTTCAAGTCGCGTTACTTAGTCGGTTTTCTAAAGACAATATTTGCACCCTCGAAAAGGTGTGTAGGGGATTACAACAAATTTGCCTCTAAGATACAATGAAGCCTGATCTAAAGATCAAGTCTACTAGCGTCTGCACTGTCGACAGTAGATCAAAATACTCTTGATATAATCAAGAAAACCAAGACACTGATAATCAAGTCTACAAAATTTGATTACCTATAAGAAAAGAAGAAACTTGCTTAAGAAACTCTTGATCGAAAACTCTAAATCAAGAGAGAGAGAGAGAGAGAGAGAGAGAATTACAAGAATGATTTCTGAATTTTTGGATGGATTGAAATGGTTGATTTCGCAGCCTATTTATAGGCCTTGATGCACCTGATCTAATGGTCATGTCCCTTGATCGCATCCGATCAGATCTGACCGTTAGATCAACGATCTATGGTGTAGATCATTCTCACACCGAATAGATGCCTTGATTGATCACACCTGATCACGATCAGGTGCATTATCATCTGTATGATCGCGGCGCATCTCCAATCAACGACTATGATCAAACCGTTCAAGATCGAATACGCAATAGACGCCACATCACTGCCACGTGGAGCTAACTGTATTCTACGTCACCCATGCCATGTTGGATCCACGTTATCGCTCCAACCTATCCGATGCAAATAGGAAAACGCCTTACAAAGTGCAAAGTGCGCCATCAAACACCACACAGCCCACGCCACGCATTCGCGTGTGCAAATGGTGATGTGGTGTGAGTGCATGTACACTAGCATTCATCCCACAATTTCATATTTAAAGGAATATTTCATGTAGCATTTTATTAAGTGCTTCATGTTTTCCTCTCTTTTCGATGTGGAACAAAGTCCCTAAGCTTATTTCAAGCTTTCCAAAAAAAAACAAGGAAGGTTTCGAAAACACCCGAAAACTAAACATTAAATTTAAAAAACCCGTTTT
Source organism: Camellia granthamiana (assembly GCA_036172215.1). Classification (NCBI taxonomy): domain Eukaryota; kingdom Viridiplantae; phylum Streptophyta; class Magnoliopsida; order Ericales; family Theaceae; genus Camellia; species Camellia granthamiana. Next base: position 41,280,391 of record CM069913.1, read on the forward strand.
GAAAATTCCCCAACATACACCAGCACTATAAAACATATGCAAGTATAACTACAACAAAGCTCTGCAATTCAGATATTAAATTAGTACAGACCACGAGTAATGCTGCGAGTTTGGCACATTAGAGAAGGAGAGACACAAAGATCTGCATTCAAAATATATGAACAATAAAAGCATGCACTTTCCTGTAACTACAATGGACAAGACAACACCACCTCCAATATACATACATATAAATATAGGTCCAGCTTTAAAAATCGTAGAATCAAATAATCATATCAACATAAAACAAAATATGCTGGACCCTGGAAGTGCAAAAAAAACCCTTTTAGAACAATCTAAGCTTGTGGGGAGCTAGTGTAAGTACACAAATAGTGGAGGCAGAAACATTAAAACACAAAATTAACATAAACGCCACCTTGTCTGAGATCTCCCATCTGCTAAAACTTTAGATGCATAACCATACACCACTGTCATTAGTTAACTACATAGAGCCATTTAGAATTGCAAAGAATTTCTCCTAATTGTATGCTCTCTTTAATTTTAAATTCATAAAAAAAAATTTATTTTTTATCAGATGAGATATTAGTAGACTTTGACGGAATATTTGACCATGCAGACTATTGAATAGTTGTAGTTTACTGAATTCTAAACAATCTGTGGCACTGAAATTCATTTCTTCCAATTCTCTCTTTTACTTGCAAAATAAGAAGGGTTAGTTCAACAGATATCCATTGGCACCCAACTACAAATTCTGCAGGTTTTATAAGAGACAGAAAAATGTATCCTTGAGCTTTCTTCTCTTTTCCTCCCTTCAAAAAATTAATACTGGTTTTTGATTGTCAGAAGAAGAAGAAGAAAAAAAGAGCAGTAAAAATAAATCAAAGTAGGCATGGCAAAAAAAACCTCCCACCACTCTGATTTCTGTGTTGCTATTAATTGTTGACTAGACCTACATTCTCAATTAATTATTGCCAAAAAAAAAAAAAACAAAGCTTTTTTTAGGCAGTTTATGGGTAGACAATCATATCCTGAAAATTAGATAGCCAACTTAATCTCCAATATGCAATGCTGAAAGACCACTCTTTCCAATCAATAAGTACCAAACCTAAACAGTAAAGGCTACCATAGTAATGGCAACATTCATCACAAGCATACATAAGTGTGGGGGAGAGAGAGTAATAATAATAAGGTTAAATTACAGGTACATATATGAGGTTTTTGCTTAAAAGTATAAATTGTCCTTTGTGGTTTAAAAAATTATAAATATTCTCTTGTTAAAAAATTTTATTTAACAAAATTAATTAAAAAAATAAAATTTATAATTGTTCTCCTATATAATAATAAAATTATCTAAATTGTTAATTGAAACATATTTCTAACATCATTAAAAATTGTAAATTAATTTGATGATTTATTAATAAAATGGGCAATTTGTTATGAAATTAAAAACCTCAGGGGTAGAATGTAATTTTCAGAACTACAAGGGCAATTTGTATTTTAATCAAATCTCATGATGTGTATTTGTAATTTACCCAGTTAATAAGATAAAATGTCATATTTAAATCATAATCATTTTACTTTTTCTCTAAAAAAAATCAAAAAATTCTTCTCAAACAGAGTTAAATTAGTAAAAAAAAAACTAAAAAATCAAGCTAAAAAAATTCCACCCAAACGAACCCAAGAAAAGAATCCAAAAGCAAGCAAAGAAATTATTTTCATAATTTCATTGAAATCTAAATAAAGCTCTTGTTCAAATTGTTAGAGATAAACCTCGACATAGTAATCATAGACATCACAATTTCAAATCACATGAAACAAAAAATTATTGAAGACCAAAACAAATCAAACTGGGAAAATGCTGGTCAAATCCAATCCAACCCATGAAAATTTTATCAAACAAAGGTCCGAATTGAATTACAATAAAGTAAAGAACAATTAAGCATGCCAATATCAAATCATGCCTATCTAAGAGCACATAATTAGATTTAGGAAAAATGCTTCAAATCTCAACCGTAATTGCTTCAAACAAGCCTACAGAAATTGTCATAATTTAAAACTCATTAAAAAAAATTCTTAGTAATGAAATGATTTTATGATTCAACTCAAACCCCACACACATAGAGAGAGAACAACATGTTTACTAGTGATCTTAGGTCATGTTTATTTCCCTCCATAGGATGGAGCCAATTAAAAGTACTGCGGAATTGAATGAAAAAATTATTAGTATAGTGATATTAAATTAGAAATGTATAATAAAAAAGATTTGTTTGTATATTATTGGATTGGTAATACTATATGTAGTATTAATATATAAAATTTAATATTTTTGAATTTTTAATATGTTTTTTAATATTATAATTTTTTTTTTCTTCTAAAAATATATTTTTTATTAAAAAATTATCTAAAAATTTACTAATTCCCTTACCCAATTTCTAATCTCAATTTTTCATGGCTTTGTTAGTCCTACCATATAGAGGGATTACTAATTCAAGGGGATAGTTAATCCTCTCACTCATGTCACTAACCAAACACTCTTTAGTGGGTCCCACGGATTATTAGTCTAATTTCACTTCTCAAAGAGTCACACATGGCCTTAGGGTTTTGTTGGGCACTAAGACCATCCAAGGGTGAATAAATTTTTTTATTAAATTTGAGTAAAATTTTGATGAAATATTTGATTTGATTTCGTTTATTCCAATGTTAAAATTAGAATTTTTATCAAATTTTTTCACATCTTCAGTTGTCCAAGAGGACATCTGGGTGGATGTCTTGAAGATCGTCTAGACATGAGTAAAAAAGTTGCCAAAATTGCTCTTCCGGCCTAGCGGTAAATTTAAATTTGATGAAAAATAAAATGCTCCCTTCATTTGATAAAAACTTTAATTTTGCCACTATTTGATATGAATTTGATAAAAGGGTTAGAGCGTCTCATTTGACATTTTTCATCAAATTTCCAATTTGATGAATTAGAGATGCTCTAATTAATTCCACTATTATAAAAAATTAAAAGAATACAATAATTATCTGATTGTAAAAAATTAAGCTGGCCAAAATATTTTTATTTATTTTTATTTTTATTTTGTGTCTTTTATTTTTTCTTTTCATTTCTCACCATTCTAATACTAACTCACTCCACATGTTTATTGAAATATCATGTTGTCAAAAAGTATATATATTTATTAATATAATAATATTGGTGTAATATTGTGTGGTAAAAAAAAAAAAATAATATTTATTGATATACATATATACACATGTATATTGTTGTAATATGCCAAAGGCATGCGTGGGACGGTGGGCATGGGTGGGCGGGAAGGTGGAACCGTGTGTAACAAAAATAAAATATATATATATATATATCAAAATTGAGAATTAAAAAAAAAATAGTACTTACCTAGATATGGTTATTGCATTTACTTTTTTCCATGATAATGGAGTTAGTTAAATCTAATTTTTGTATTCTTAACAAAAACTCATCTTAATATTTATAATTTTCTTTATATTTATAAATTTTTAAAAAATTGTATCATATTTCCTCATTTGTATTTGTTTTTATTTTAGAAATATTTAAGTTAATTTTAGACTTTGAAAAATGCTTGAGACACTTTTATCACTCCTAATGATATATTTGATAACCGTCAAATTTTGATTTACCAAAGATTTCATCATATGGAGTCTAATTTCAATGTTATATCATTAGGGGTGATTTGGAGTGATAAATTAGGAGATATAGCATTATTGTTATACTTTTTGACATAATTACACTAACTTCTTTTGTGATATCAGTTACGACTTAGTTATAACTCATTGTGATATTGACTATGACCTATTGTGTTTATTATTTTGGTTATGGTCGAAAGGGCTTTAGTTATACCTTATTGATTTTGACTCATTATTTTTTTTTAGTTATGACAATTATAATAATTAATGGTACACTCCTACATTTCTTTACATTTCAAAATTCCTACTCAATTTCTTAATGTAAATAAATAAATAAAACTAAAAAAAATAAATAAATTACAAATACACTCACTAAGATTTATTTAAAATATGAATTGCCTTGGTAGTTTAGGAAATCACATCTCGCCCCTTAAAGTTTCTAAATTTATAACAAATTATCCATTTTATTAATAAATAATCGAGTCAATTAACAATTTTTAATAATGTCATAAATATATATTAATTGATAATTTAAGTAATTTTATTATTATATAAAAGAGCAGTTAGAAATTTTATTTTTTTAATTAATTCTATTAAATAAAAAATTCTGACAATAAGATATTTATAATTTTTTAAATCACATGAAATAATTCGTATTTTAAACAAATTTTAAATAATATATTTGTAATTTACCAAATAAAATAAAACGCAATGAGTAAATTTGACAAAGTTTAGATAGGATGTCATAAGATGTTATGATGATGATGCTACGACATGAAGGAAAGGGGCAATGAAGTCATTTTGAGAAGGCCGAAATTTTCATCCAGCTCCATCCATCCTTTATATATAGGAAATTTATTTTCGAAGGCGAATTAGGATCATCCTCAGAAAAGCGCAAGACATATACCGTATTACTCCATTCCCCATTTTTGAAGAGGCAATAACAAGAGGGAGAACAAGAGAACCTCAAAAGATTGGCCAAGTAAGTGCACCTTGAGGGATGAGAATATGCTCCCTCTAAAATTCAAGTTCAACTCTCATTACGTATTATCAATTCCTGAAGATCACGCCTCCATATTCTACTTGAAATTTGTCCAATCCACATAGAAGGAACGCTTTGCATAAGTTCTGAAAGTAGTTGAAGTGTGCATAAACTAACTAGGACCCTAATCATCACCCAAAACAAAAACAAAAAAAGCATAGGGTTGTCCAAAATCCTTGCATGAAGCATTACTCATTTATAGTCAGACTTGAATTATTATCACATGAAAATAGTAGTAATACTTTTTTAATCTTTCACAGAGAGACACTGGAACATGATTGCTCAAACAAAGCTCAGTATAATCCCTACAACATTATTCATATCTAATCGTGTTTTCTTTTCCCGCACAACGCCTTTTACAATCTAACAATCTTTTTTCTATTATAGAGGCAGACAATGCCATTGGCTGTGTAACCAAGCCACTACAACATTTGGCCCTAAAAGAACCACCCGAAAAGGGCATGATGAGAGTGAACTTTGGGGAACCGACGAGTCATTCATGACAAATATAAATCTCAATATATTACCAATTTAAGCCATTATCTGCCATACTTTCGCCTGTTGCAGGCTGGTATTTGCTCCGCAACTCAAATGCTATCGCCAACCTCAGCCTTACAGAGTGGGCACAACGCGTTGATCTTCAGCCATTTGTCGACACACTCCTTGTGGAAGAAATGGGAACATGGCAACTCCCTGAGCTCGTCATTGTTTGCATACTTCGCCAAGCAAATGCAGCAAACCTGTAAACAAAATAGAATAATAACCAGTCATTTGGGAACCTAGCCATTTAAGGGTATATCAGGGATCCAGTGTCCCAAGAAGATGTTCAACAACAGCAACAAAAACTAATAATAATAATATTATGGCTTTGTTTGGTGTAACTTAGAGAGCTTACTTATAACTTAATTTTTTAGACAATTTGTGTAGGATTGTTTGATGTAATTTATATTTACAGCTTATGAGGCAAAATAAAAAATTTTAAAAAAAAAAAAATCAAAACCAAACCAAGCCTTAAGTCTTAACAAATGGAGTCAACTACATGAATCTTTCTTCTCCACTCGATTTTATCACGGCCATTGAGTTAGTCAAACTAAGAAGATTCATATCTCTATTTAGTACACTAGCCCATGTCAATCTAAACATGCCCCTTCTACTAACACTTCCATCTACCGTCACTATATCGCATCTCTTCACTACTGCCTCTGTTGGTTTCCGTTGTATGTGATCAAACCATCTTAATCTATTCTCTCTTAACTTATCTTCTATCGGCACTACTCTTACTCATTCGCGAATATACTCATTCATTCTTTTCTAGTCTTGCCACACATCCACCTCAGTATCCTCATTTCAATAACACTCATCCTATCTATATGTTTTTTCTTAATTGCCCAACATTCCGTCTCATACAATATTGCTGGTCTAATCGCCGTTCTACAGAACTTTTCTTTTAGTCTAGCAGGTACTCATTTATCACACAGTACCCTAGACGCACTCCTTTACTTAAACTACCCAGTCTTAATTCTATGGATCACATCCGCTCCAATCTCCCCAGCCATTATGATCATCAATCCTAAATAACGAAAATGTTCACTCTTAGATAATTCTTGATTCTCAATCTTCACTTCTTCTCCACTTCCATTGTTCCTGTTACTAAAATTACACTCCATATATTTTGTCTTAGTTCTACTTATCCTAAATCCTTTAGATTCAATTACTTTTCTCCAAGTATCCAACTTGGTGTTAACTCCTTTAGTTTCATCCACTAACACAATATCATCTGCAAAAAACATATACTATGACATATCATCCTGAATATTTCTTATCAACTCATCCATAACTAAAGCAAAAGATAAGGACTTAAGGTTGATCCTTAGTGTAACCCTACAGTAATTGAAAATTCACTTGTTTCTCCAGCAGGAGATCTAATAGTGATTACTACACCTTCATACATGTCCTAATCACATCAATGTAACATTTTGTCACCCTTTGTTTTTTTTTCTAACACCCACCAAATTATATCTCGAAACACTCTATCATATGCTTTTTCAAAATTGATAAAAAGCATATGAAGTAAAATAATAAGCTGAAAAAAAAATTATTATTGGAAAGCTAAGAAGAGGGGTGCTTTTAACTTTTACTTTTTGATTATTAGCTTTCAGCTTGCAAGAAGTAGCACCGAACAGGCCCTCTAATCTCTTTTAACATTTATGGCTCAACAAATTAATCAAGGTCCCATATTTATATATATAAATGCAATCAAGGTCTGATTTTATGAAACCTCATCGACCCATCATTAATATTACTGGTAAAATGTGACGTCAAGTAAAACTTTATATCTAAGTAATCTGTTGAATTCAAAAGGGAAAATATGTAATGATCCCCAAAAAATTGTGTGTTGATACCATTAGGCCATTAAGTATGGAAATGGAAATTTTGAAATTTTCATCGGAGTCCAATACATTCAGAGGTTTCTCACACAAAAATACATAGGCCAAAATGAACCTTCTACAGAATTTCCAATAATTTGAATACACCTCACAAGTCAGTATCTTATTTTGGCTTTGGCTTAAATCAAAATCCAAATTCCTAATCTGTCTTTGATCTGGACCATAGTTATGACTACCCAGTTTAACTCTCTCATTCACATAAGAGACCTTCCAAAAGCATGATAGATCACATCAACAACCCATGCACATGATTTGCAGAAACCATAGAATCAACAGCTACTCCTACAAATCATATTTTATAACCAAGGCATAAAGTCGTAGCCATAATCATCTGCATGTTCTCGACTCCAGCTACTAGTTGGCTGACATCAGATTATATGCACACTTCAATAGTAAGCGAGAACTCTTCATCTATGATAAAATACTAGTTATGCAACACTTCCGTCATCCTTATTTGAAACTACTACAACTTTTTTTTTCTTTTTCTTTTTCTAATTTCTCTACGATTTTGTACAAAAAGGAAAAGAACCCAGACATTCCCAGACACAAATCTTTCCAACAAAGCTTGCATCAAAAGTACGACGGTTCATGTTTAAATTTCACCAAGATGTCAATGTTGCTAGTATCTTATGATTCACAACATGTATCTTACAATTCGATACTTTTTAGACGGAAATCAATATTATCATCAATACTTAAATTAGATGTATCATACATTACATTTACGATGTACAATATGTGATACATGATGCGATACATATGTTACATGAATACATAAATTTCTTCAGTAATTTTGACCCCCAAAAAAATTTGAAGTTATTTTATGTAAATTAATATTGTCAGAAAGTTTCATTAACTTACTGAAAAAGAGTAATTTTTAAATGAAAAGTATTTTTATTTTATTTGTGTCTATCTTTTTGACAAATATCTACTTATATGGTATTAAATATCTTGTGCCATTGATGTATGCCTACTTACAAGGTTAAAGTTTAAAGTTTTCTACTATAGACAAGTTATTTGAGAACTTAAAAGTTGTAAATAAAATATTAGAACTTTGTGAGTGAAGACAATATGTAACATATAGTAATAGTACACAATACCAAGTGAGAGGGTAATTTGTGAGTCAAATTGGGCCGAGCTAGGAAGCGCTGTTTTTTAATATTGGGCAGCGTTGTGGGCTAAGTTACGAGCTTAGGATAGCTTGGTGTGGGAACAATGGTTGACAGGCCGGTCGGTGAGTTCCAAATGCGGTCAGTAGGCGAGCCTAAGTGCTATGTCGGCCCCATAAAGGAAGCCGAGCTAGAGGTAGCCCGGCGAGAGGATTCAAAGCAATTGGTGATTGTGCGGCCCGGTCAAAGTATTTGCACTAGATAGCTCGACTAGGCATAGTGAGCCAAGTTAGAGTTAAGTATCTCACTTGGTTAGCAATGAGGAGATGGGACTCCTAGGAGGACTCTCTGCTAAGAAGAGTTAGAGTCCTATTAAAATTGTGCCCGACGAAATCTATAAAAACTCAAAGACAGAACCTATAAACAAGGATTGCAATTCTTATTTTCAAATAAATAGAGCTTATTGTCTATTGTCTACTGACTGACTTAGGCATCGGAGGAGTTTCTGGCACACACCCGCCGGCTAGCTCATATGTATTTTCAGGTAACAAAGCGACAACGTTTAGAGAAGCGCAAACTTGGTCAACAGAATTATATGAGAAGATTATTTCATGCTCATATAATTGGCACTGTCTGTGGGAACTTATTACAGAGAACAAACCTTTTGATTAAAGTTTTCCTTCAACTGATTTCAATGGCGCACAACGAACACTTGCCTCAGTCTGTTATCAATGAACAAACTCCAGAAGGGGACAGGAGGAGCGAGGATTTGCATTTTGTCCCGCCCATTGCAGAGTTAGACCCCCAGCCACGGAACCCACAAAGGGGCGTACGAGAAAAACGGGGCTCAAGTCCTTGGCGCTCTCACAGCCCAGATGGACAAAGGCGGAGGATGGATTCTCAGGTTCTGGAGGATCGCGTGAAGGAACAAGACGAGTTGATAAAGAAAATGGCGGCTGACATGGAAACCTGAACCACCAGATGAAAGGCAAAGGCGTGGCAGGGGAAGAGATCTGAGAGGGCAAAATGTGTTCTCGCCACTAGAGATCGCGACAGGTGAGTCACACCATCGCAATCTGAAAGCAGAAGCCTCAAAATAGGCGACACACAATCAAAAACCTCCAAGACTCGTTACTCCAGGTCTGAGAGAACGAGGACTGAAAGGTCTTACACAGAGGGAAGCAATTATCGACCCTCACATACGCATCAAACCATTTCTCAGCACACCAAGTTGCCTACGTCGGCGGACCTACGAACCGTGCTACAAGAAAGGGGCTCGAAGGAAAGAAGACGCCCAAGCGCGCAACCCCCAAAGGGTCTCTACTATGCAGCGATTGGCTCCTAGGACACATGGAAATGTCGAGGTTGGAATGCCAATGCCGCGCCTTACTTACAAACCAACAGATAAAGCGTTAGCAAGATTGCAAAGCTTGCCGTTCGTTCCGGCGAGAAAGAATGCACCATTACCCTTGGGCTTCAACCAGCCTAAGTTCACAACTTATGAGAGGAAGTCAAATCCCTACTACATGCACCTGAGCCACTTTTGCCAAGTTATGGCCATACATCGACGAAACGAGGCTCTAATGTGTATCTTATTTCCATCAAGCTTGGGCGACCTGGGCTTGACTTGGTTTGAGAGGCGGCCAGAAGGTAACATTGCTTCATGGGCACAACTAGCGGAGGCGTTTGTCACTAGGTTTAAGACAAACACCAAGACCCCCGTCGAGATAGACCAATTGCTCGCCATTGGCATGGGCGAGAAAGAATCGTTGAAGGCCTACAACAACAGATATTAGAAGATCTTCAATCAGATACGCGACTGTCCTACCAACCTAGCTATTGCACAGTACAAACAGGGTCTGCCAATGGGTCATAAGTTGAGGGATTCAATGACAATGACGCCACCCCTCACGATGGAAGCCTTGATGGAGATAGTACACCAGCACATCAGGGTAGACAAAGATGGCGCAAGTGCCAAGGCAAAGTCTGGCACAACAGCGACGTCGGACAAGAAGCCTACGACAAAAGTTAACATGGTCGACAAGAAGAATCGACCGCGCAAAAATCTTTGCCCAACTGGGGGCAAAGTGGATTGGTAGGTTTAATCAACTCTTTCTAACAAATCTCTGCACGACTGAGGGCAAAGTGGGTTGGCAGGTTTGACTAATAATTTTTTGAATTCTTTAACCGAGATGGTTATCTCGGCCAAAGCAGGTTGGCAGGCTTAACCAACAATTTTTTTACATTCTTTGACCGAGATGACAATTATCTCAGCCAAAGCAGGTTAGCAGGTTTAACCAACAAATTTTTTGCACTCTTTGATTGAGATGGTTATCTCGGCCAAAGCAGGTTGGCAGCTTTGACCAACAATTTTTTACACTCTCTGACTAAGATGACAGTTATCTCGGCCATGGAAGATTGGCAGGTTTGACCAATAATTTTTTGCACTATTTGACCAAAATTATAGTTATCTCGGCCAAAGCAGGTTGGCAGGTTTGACCAACAAATTTTTTGCACTCTTTGACTAAGATGATAGTTATCTCAGCCAAAGCAGGCTGCCAAATTTGACCAACAATTTTTTGAACTCTTTGACCGAGATGACAGTTATCTTGGCCAAAGCAGGTTGGCAGGTTTGATCAACAAATGTTTTGCACCCTTTGACCGAGATGACAATTATCTCGGCCAAAGCAGGTTGGTAGGTTTGACCAACACTTTTTTAAACTCTTGGACCGAGATTGTTATCTCGGCCAAAGAAGGTTGGCAGGGTTAATGTAAACCGAGTTAGTCTGCTTGGCGAGACACAGAAAGAACGACTTGTCATACGATTACAAACTCAAAGGATATATACGATGAAGGCAAAAAGGTGGGACTGTTCAAATTTTTGAGAGGTGCATGACAGCTGTAACAAGAGAACGGGGCTAATAGGGGCACGCCACGTGTCCTAGGAATGACGTCGTGTCTTGACATGCCAAAGTAGTCAAAGGACATGCTAAGCAACTGACAAGACTTGTTGGGGCCGAACAAGTTGTGAGACCGAACAACTTTTCTAGCTCAGTAGAGTTGAGCGTTCTTAGCTCGGCTAGAAAAAAGTAATCCCAATCATGCTTCACAGATGGAATTAAGGAAACATTGAGAGGGTAATTTGTGTAGCCAAATTGGGCCGAGCTAGGTAGCGTTGTTTTTGAATATTGGGCCGCGTTGTGGGCCAAGTTATGAGCTCAGGATAACTCGGTGTGGGAACAATGGTTGACAGGCCGGTCGGTGAGTTCCAGATGCGGTCAGTAGGCGAGCCGAAGTGCTACGTCGGCCACATAAAGGAAGCCAAGGTAGAGTTAGCCTGGCGAGGGGATTCAAAGCAATTAGTGATTGTGCGGCCCGGTCAAAGTATTTGCACCAGATAGCTTGGCTAAGCGTAGTGAGCCAAGTTAGAGTTAATCATCTCACTTGGTTTGCAGTGAGGAAGGTGCTCTAAAGATAAGCATTATCCTTAGATATGGGACTCCTAGGAAGACTGCTAAGGAGAGTTAGAGTCCTATCCTATTAGGATTGTGTCTAGCGGAATCTATAAAAGCTCAGGACAGAACCTATGAACAGGGATTGCAATTCTTATTCTCAAATAAATAGGGCTTATTGTCTATTGTCTACTGGCTAACTTAGGCATCGGAAGGGTTTCTGGTACACACCTACCGACTAGCTCACGTTTGTTTTCAAGTAGCAAAACGACGACGTTTGAAGGAGCGCAAACTTGGTCAATAGGATTATACGAAAAAATTATCTTGTGCTTGTACACCAAGAATGATAATTGAGAGTAAATTTGATTCGAGCATTTAACAATGTACTTAAATGCTATATTTTTTTTGTTATACATATTTTAACTTCGCTCTTCATATTATATGCATTAAGTATTGATGCATGCATATCTTTAATTAAGTATTGATGCACGCATATCTTTAATTTAACGTCACTCTTCATTTTAAGGATTATACATCGTGTGTTTAATTCTCACAAGATATTTTTTTCTGTAATTATATTTAATTTTCTACCTATTTTAAAAGGTGTTAAAAAATCTTACAATACGATGCGCGATTCAGAAAAATTAAAAAACAATACACAATTCGTATCCTAATTTGACAACTATGCAAGAAGCAAATAAGTGATCAACCAACACTCCTTCACCTTTTTGACAAAAAAAGAAGAGGACAGTGTTGTTTCAAAAAACCAAGTGATGCAATATTTAAGAGTGACCAATAAACCCATGAAGTTTAGGGTTGATAGGAAAATTGACTTACTGCATCTTCTCCTGATATCACACGCTCCTTCTCAGTTCCTGCAGCCACGACCCCACCTTCACCTGCACCTGAGTTGATTTCTCTACCATTTCCATTTCTGGTTTTCTTCATCTTAAACTTGTAGGTTGGCAGAGAATTTATTGATTCTGGCGTGGCCCCTCTATTTTGAGTTAGATCCTCTCTGAAGCCCATGACAGAAATTATACAAGGGAAGCAGCAGCAGATTGTGGCACACAGAATAAATGGCATCGCATATCCAATACAGCTAATGGTGAGAAAGACTATACACAACCTGAAAATTGACAATTCATAAATGGGTTGATCACCCATATTAAAAAGAAAATTAGGAAACAAAATGCACAAACAGAAAATAAAATATGCTGCAAACATGACTCGACAGTACCAGTACAAGTTGGGAGCCTCAGAGGAAGAAGAGTGCCCTCCAAAAATCCAAACGTTGCCAACCACAAACCACACTGCGAAGAAGCAATCTAAAGCCATCTTGAAGTATTCCACAAGTGCCTTGAGTCTGCAAGGAAAAAACAAGATCGCTTAAGTGTACTTGTCTATACCAGCATTTTCAATTACTGTGCATTTTTTTTTAATAATCATTAAAAAATTGACATGTCGCATGATGTGTCCGACACATTAATACGCTTGTCCACACCATTTTGGCGTTCAACACGGACATGACACCCCATTTTTGAGTAGATTGTTATTAAAAGATTGGTTTCAAACAATTGATTGAAGCATTATGAAGATTAATTGCTTAAATTTTAAGAATCTCTCCTTTCTTGTCATGGGTCTAGGTCTCTTAAAAGGGTCAACCCTATAAGAGCCCACCTGGCCCAAGGATCTTATACTCAAGTGGCACCCCTTAACCCTGCTGATGTGCGATTGTGGCATTCTCCCCAACCAATCTCACCATGCCCTAGTCACAAATTGGTTTAGGCCTTGGGTTCAGGGTTGTGGCCACGAAATGAAGAATGGAAAATGGGTAGTTGAACTTGAGAGTACTAGATTTAGGTGGATCAAATTGTCGAACATAAAAAGACATTGCATACTGATGGTTCATTGTGTAAGTGCTTTTTTGGCAATACCAGGATGCAAACTCTAGCTTTGGATTCTCTCAATCAAAAGAGATTTCAAACCAATACGAGTGTTTTCAAACCTGTTGCTCAAGAAATAATTTCATATGGAACCCCAATATGCAATAAGTTCACAGCAAGCCAATCTCATTCCTTTCTCCACAACTCACCCTTGCAGACCCAAATCACAAATCATTGGATCATGCGGGAATCCCAAGGTGTGATTCAATGACTGAGAATGCATTGGGACAAAAGAACAAAGAGATTTGGAGACAAAGGATCCAGTGCCCATATATACACACTCGTAAATGAATAAACAGTCCCTATTTTCTAGAACCATAACATCTTCCTCCACAAATAATATTTATATATATGTAACTACATAATAAATGCAAATCCAATATATGGAGAAGACTTGTGTAGATCATTTTAGGTGAAGATTGATTTGGACTTTGGGTTCAGAGTTGTGGTCACAAAATGAAGAATGGAAAATGGGTAGTCTATAGTACTAAGGTGGATGCAAATTGTTGAACCTATAAAGACATTGTATATTGATGGTTTAGCATGGAAGTGCTTGCTGGCAATACTGGATGCAAACCCTGGCTTTGGATTCTCTCAATCAAAAGAGATTTCAAACCAATAGCAAGTGATTTCAAACCTGTTGCTGAAGGATTAATTTCATTTGCAACCCCAATATTCAGTAAGATCGCAACTAGCCAATCTCATTCCTTTCACCACAACTCACCATCACACACTTCCCACCCATGACTTTACCCCATAGGAATGGACGTGTGTAGTGGTGAGTTGTGGAGAAAAGAGCGAGATTGGCTTGCTGTAAACTTATTGAATATTGGACTTCACTTCACAAAAACAACTAATAAATCCAAACCAAACCAAACCAAACTATTAAATCCATATCCCAATAATTTAAAGCCAGTTACACACATCTTCAATTGCCAAACCCATAATTTGTTTTACATTACAGGCTCACTTTTCTCGTCTCCACCACAATCCATGTCTTTCCCTGTGACTCCCCCTTCCTAAAGGCAACAAAAGTTTCAATGTAAACCATTACTGCATCAGTTAATGTTCCCTGCTATCATACACTATCAAATATCAATATGTACATTTTTCCAGTCTGGCCTCCATGTAAAATCATGGAAAATTGGACATGTGAGTGGAGGAAATGAAAGAGTCAGGCAATGTACAGCGTTTGTATGCTCTTTATATCATTAGAGTGTGTTTGTATGCTCTTTATATCTGATATTAGAGTGCTTAGATGCTCTGGAAAAAGTACTTCTATTTTTCCTAATTCACCCTGTTACTATAACTACAGCTGTCCAATTCAAAAATACAGCCACAACCCATCAAAGAATCAATCACCTGTTATAGCCAACACAAGTGCAATAACCATAACAAAGAATCCACAAAGAATTTCAATTGCTGAGAAAGAAAGTCGACTAGACCAGCTAACGAGAAAGGCTTCAAAAAGTGGCAAAACCATGCAGCTTAAAGACAGAACAAGGCGGCATGTCCAAGGACAAACAATTCTAGTTTACAGCAAGAATCCATACCTTGGATTTGGCATTCCTACACTTTGAGCACCTCTAGAGGGTGTAACAGTGGGCCGGCCTTCCCCCTCTGAATTCCTTGCAATTGAAAGGGTGGAGAAAGAGGTAGGACGGTTGCTCTGAGTAGACCCTTGACGCGACTGAGATGAATCTTGCTCTGAAGCCTGGTTGCGATAAAGCCAACGCCAATAAAGAAGAGGAAGTGTTGCAACACATCCAGATGCATAACACACAATCCACCCAAACAAAGGAGCGTGTGGATGTTCATGTCTTGACAAAGACAAAACAACAGTAGCTGCAACAATCTGGCTCACAGTTAGAACCAGATCAACAGATATCCATAACCCAGAATTTAGTGGATTCCTACGGCGACGGCCATGCCCATCCCCTCTCCTAATCAACGATGAGTTTCGTGAGTTTGAACCATTAGCAGAAGAAAGTGAATTTTGAAAACCAGAGGCCCTCGTAGTTGCAGAAGACTGGTCTTCACGCTGCAATGCATCCAAGACATTTGTATCATGGGTTGAACCAGATGAAGAAGCCTCAGTGCTATTTCTTACATCAATGACATGTTCACGATCGCCAGGGTTTTGTACTTGCTCCATTAACAATGGGGATTTGTCAGTTTCTCTTTTACAAAGTAGTCTTAGAGAGAGAATGGCCATCTAAGTCCAACAAAATAGAAAGTAAAGGACACATGGGATGGTAGAATGAGAAATTCCACCTTCACATCCCACTTCTCTACCAAAGTAATTAAGCAATTGTCTTATGCAGTCTGGCTAAATAACTAGTTCTCATCTGTACAAAAACAAATA
This sequence comes from Camellia granthamiana, assembly GCA_036172215.1. NCBI lineage: Eukaryota > Viridiplantae > Streptophyta > Magnoliopsida > Ericales > Theaceae > Camellia > Camellia granthamiana. The sequence continues at coordinate 41,296,412 of CM069913.1, forward strand.
CAAGAGTATAAGAATCATGCTTTTTTCTTTTCCCTAAACCCTGTCATTTTTTGCTATGAAAATCAAAGAAAATAAAATAAAATCCTAGGGCTGGAACCATTATTTATTTCTATTTTTTTGGGTGACAGCCCATTGTTGTTTTGGTTCCTTTAAAATATATATATATATATAGTTGTAATAAGAATTAAAACAGATGTTTTCCATCATCTTGTGACTCAAAAATCAGAAACCTGACATTTTTTGCTATGAAAACTAAAGAACATAAAATAAAATCCTAAGGCTGGAATTAAAACAATATATATAGTAGGAATTAAAACACATGTTTTCCCTTATATTTCGACTCATAAATGAAAAACATCAAATCCAAGCTTTCAATTTATTTAACTCGTCAAAAAACTTGGAATTGATTTTCTTTACCTACTTCTTAGCAACCAAACACATAGAATATGATCAAGGAATAAAGTTCAACACACATAATTACTAATTTGATCATAAACCCTTTAAACCTGACATTTCCAAACCTCAAATCACCATTCATCAGTGCCCATTAAAAAACATAACCATAGTTGTTTTCATTCCTTAAAAATAAAATTAAAAAATATATATATAGTTACAGTAGGAATTAAAACAGATGTTTTTCCTTATATTTCAACTCAAAAATGAAAAACCTCAAATCCAAACTTTCAATTTATTCCAACTTATAAAAAAATTGGAATTTATTTTCTTTACCTACTTCTTATCAACCAAACACATAGAATATGATCGAGGAAAAAATTTCAACTAATCAATAGCATTTGATCGTGAACTCATTAAACCTAACATTCCCAAACCACAAATCATCATTCATCACTGCCCATATATAATAATAAATAAATAAATAAAAACTTGAGAATACAAGTGGATAGATAGACACAAATAAGTTGAAAACCTGTGAAGAAAACACCGATTGAGCAGTAGAAAGAACAATCTCAAGTATATCAGATATTACTATCATAATAGCAACAACAATCAAAACCCTAGAATCAAGTACGTTGACAATAATCTTAAAAGAAGTAATCAACAAAGAAAGAAAAAAACAAACCCATTTCACAGCTTAAAAAAAATCTCCAAGAATTGAATTGAATTGAATTGATACAATCAAGCTCCGTAGATATTAACGATGAAAGATAGAACCTCAATCTCCACTATTAGCATAAGATATTATTTTTTTTTTTTTTTTTGAATATAAACAAAATAAATATATATAAATTAGTCTAGAGAGATATGCAAAAGGTGTGCGTCGAGAGAGGGAGAGAGAGAGAGAATTTTAGACTACTCTATGTTTGGTTGTATTCTCCAAATATATTTCTAGAGAGATATGTTTGGTTGTATTTTCCAAATATATTTCTACTCTATGTTTTGAGGGAGTTATTTGTTTAGAATTTTTAAAAGTTAATTCAACTCACTTTTGAAAACTCCGTCTAAGGCGGAAAAATTTGGGCTAACCAATCGTTCCTCCGAACATCCAGCCGGTCGTCCTCTTAGACATCCAGTCGATTGACCAGAACAGTATATATATATTTTTTTTACAATTAGCACCTGTTATTTTTTATATTTGAAATAAAAAAAATATTAGACTTTTTAAAAAGAATTTATGAGTTTTGAATAAAATTTTGAGTTGTGTGTTTAGTTATGAGTTGTAAGTTTTTGTATCAAATATCATATGCCACATCAAAAATTCCCCACTCAATTTAAAACTCTTTTCAAAACTCATTCACCAAACAAATTTTTCACACTCAAATCATAATTCTAAAACTCACAAATTCAAAATACAACTCTATTCTCAAATTATATTTAGAAAATTTTACCAAACATAACCTTAGATTATTCTGACCAGCAATAAGTGACTATTTTAAAGGTTATGTTTGGAATAATATATTTTGGGCTATTTTAGCCAAAAAAAAATAAAATAAAATAGACTAAAAAATCAATAAGGTAAAATGTCACATCTAAGCCATAATCATTTCATTTTTTCTCTCACAAAAGTCAAAAAAGTCTAAAAACCCATCTCAAAAGGCTTTTTAGTCTCAAGCTAAAATGGCCAAAAAAACCAACCCACATCTGTGGACACGCCCCAAACGTCCCGGCGCTCCGCGCGCGAAGAGATGGCGCAGGATTCCGTTCTGTCCATTGGGCTTACCACAGTTCGGACTCAAATATCACGGTTCTGAATCTAATCTCACAATGTGCGATGTGAGACCGATAAATCACCAAAGAATCCAAATCCGGCAAATCGTTTTGGAAAACTGATTTTTATAAAGAAGTGCCAAACATGAACTGCTTTGTTAGATACAGAATCGCCACCTAAATATTTTATTTTTGGAGAATTTAGGAAACCCTGACCCGTGCCTAAGGCTTCGTGTCCATCATTACCAAAGTTGCCTCGGTTCGGGAACTTGGGTACGATTGGGGAAGGTCATTTAATGAGCACCCCCGCTCGCCCGATCAAAGATCGGCCTGTACTAAGCATGCTATCTTGTTTTTGAAAACACATATGCTCTTATTCCGATTAATTAGCTAGTCTTACTACGTGATGCGCACAACAAACAAGTATAGACTAAATCGCCTAATTTGGAACAAAGCATCGCATATCCGTTTGTTTGAAAAATGGTTTGAAGTTTGCTACTCGCAAGTAGGCTAAAATGTGGATTTCAATGAATTGTTCCAATTCAAGTAATCCAACTTTCACCCACAAGCATTCAGGCAGTTATATCACGTAAGCAGTTGGCCTCATGGCAAGCATGCTTTCATGGCAACATTAACACATATGCAGTATGTTAAAGCGTAAACATTCACAGTGTACTTCGAGCCAAAACAAAGAACTAGTTAGAAATCAATGTATGATCCTAGTTCATGTTAAGATGGCTAATGCAACACATGCGAAAATACAACTAAAATAGGCTCGGCTATTCTAGAATGGCATATGAAATGCAATTTGATACATGTATTCAACTAGGTATCGAAATACAATGCAGTTAGTATGATGCGCCGAGCCCGGTACATGCAAGACAAATGAATGTATGCACGCATGCGAGCATAAGGTATGCTAAATAAAATATGCCCTAAAACTAACCATCGTAAGCAGTTAAGTAAAAAAAAGAAAGAAATGGAGGTTGAAAGACATGCATCACACACACGCACGCTTATTACAACAATACGCCCTCTCGATGGAGGGACCAAATAAGAAGCTAACTAGCTAATCTAAGCTAATTAAACTAATTATTACACAACAAATTAATTAACTAATCCTAGTTAACTAATTATTACAAAACGAATTGAATAGCTAACGCATTAACTAATTAAAGTACAAATCAAAGCGAAAGCAAGCTATCCAAGCATGGCAGCTAAGGAAAGCAGTAAATCAGGAGCCTTAGAGGAAGAGGAATGCATGCAAGCCCGGTCGCCTCGTTCGGAAATCCAATGCGATGCCCCGATTTGCCTCTGTTTTCATCTGTCCTCAGAACTCTGCAGCAAGCTCCAGAAAGATGAAACTCCACCTAGGGAATCCTGTGGGAGGCTGGTCGATCACTTTTGGTCCCTTCAAACACCTGCCGACCACTTTTGGTTGTTGAAAAACCAGAAAAGTGGTCGGCCAGCTAGTTTTTCTGGCTGGCCGACCAGTTGTTGCTGCTGAACTGCAATTTGCTACAACAGAGAGTAAGAAAGGGCATAGCAATGTATTTGCAAGATATGTGTGCACAACCACCCTCCCTATCATGTCATGAACTCAAGGGAGTGTGGTTCTCGACCCTTGAGTCACCAATCGTGCATTTCAATGCATGATGGCCGAGAGGTGAAGTTGCACAATTCAATATAAAATGAATGCACAAGTAAACACATAAAGCCTAAAACTCTATCATATATGATCAAGAGCGTCGACGACCGAGAATTGAGGCACGTTTCATCACTTGAAGTATGAAACGTCCCTCGTTCCTCGTGTTTGGACTAACACCTATTCCAAACAACAATACAACACGAAACATGGCAAACATGTAATGCAACTACATGGCATACACAATGCAAGGGACAAGTATGCAACAACATGCAATGCAACACGATCAAACTACCAATGCAAATGGCACACAAATAATGCTGACACATGCATGCACAATGCAATGCTACAAGGGCAACTTGGCAATGTTAGGAATATGCATACTCAATGCGAAGAAACAACTTGGCATACACAATGCTATGAACTACATGGCATACACAATGCATAATGTAAGATGGCATACTCAATGCAATGAAACAATATTGCATACTTAATGCAATATACATGGCATAATCAATGGACTTAAACCAAAAGGGATGGACCTCAGTCATACCCAAGTTAGTGGCCATAATGCTAAAATGAAGGCACCGAAAACACATACAAGCATGCATGCCAATTGGCTCACCAATTAAGGCACTAAGGTGCAACTCTCAAGAACACTTAAAGAGTGAAAAACATAGAAGTGTAGCAACACTAAGTGCACTGAAATGAGGTAAGAAATGATGCCAAATCATTCAAACAAAGCAAGTAAAGCATGCAAGAATCCTAAAGCATGAAAGCTAACAAAGAGGATTACTCTAGAGACATGCAATACATGGTACAAAGGCATGAACCAACCATAGACAGAGTTGAAATAGGTCAAAACATGGACCAAAACATGCTAAGATGGAGGCTCAAAGACTTAGACATGCAAGCATACAAGCTAGGCTACAAGTAAGGCAACAATGCACAATACTCAAAGGCATTCAAAGCATGAATGAAGTGAGAACAGGGCAGTCCTAAATGCTCTGAAATGTCATGTTAAGTGATGCCAAATCATGTACACAACACAAATGAAGCATGTTATGGTGCTCAAAGCTTGAAGCAAGCAAGAGCACTTGTACTACAACTATGCAAAACATGAAGCATGTGACCAAGGCAACCCAAAACAGTCCTAGAACAAGTTAAAATGAGTCTTAAACAAGCATGGAAGGAAGCCAAAACATGCTAGCATGAGGGACATAAGACATGATACATACAAGGCAAATAAGGTGGATTACACTACACCTATTAAGACCAAGCATGGGATGACTTAAGCAAAAAAAATCAGAGTTATATCATGGCATAATAACCCCAAAAACTCATTGAAATGATGGCTCGCAAGCTAAGGCATGAAGGCATATACAATGACTCATATTAAGGCATAAATGGGCAAACCCTCCAACGCATTGAATGAGTGATAAATGCAAGTACATGGCCATGAAATATGGACTGGAATCACATAATAAATGATGTCAAATCATTGAAATAGTCCAAGTAATGCATGCTAGAGGACTCAACACACAAAGCTAACAAGCTAGGTTGAACCATAGCTATACAAAACAAGTCATGCATGACCAAGACAACACAAATCAGACCTTAAATATGGTAAAACATGAACAAAGTTTTCTCAGAGCTAAGCCAAAAGCATGCTAAAATGGCATGTTATAACATGATGCATGTTAGGCTATTTAATGGAACTACGCTACAAGTGTAAGGAGCATTCAAGGGCCAACCAAAACAGAGTCATGACATGGGAAAACATCACCAAAAACATGCTGAAATGGAAAGAAAACAAGCTAGAATGACATGCTACTTCATGGAGCATACAAGGCTAGTTCGTGTGATTTACACTACAAGTGTATTAACCATGCATGGAGTGACCAAAGCAAGCAAAAACAGTGTTATGCCTCGGTAAAACAAACACAAATATATGCTAAGATATGGCCAACATAAACTTATCAAATGTGCTCAAACATGAGGCATATGAAGCTAGTAAACACAATACAAGGAGAGGGGATGACCCTCTCCTATTTAGGACACCAAAACCACCTTTCCACCACTGAAAATCCTCTGGATTTCAGTGGTAGAAAGGTCATGCAAAGGGCTTCACCAAGAGCCTAAAGGGATGGCTCAAAACAAGGCCTAACAAGGCCTAAGAGGGAGTAAATCACCCCAAACGAAAAAGTGACCTTAAACAACTATTTTAAGCACTTAAATACAGAACTTTTTTCAGTAGGAAGTTAAGCTCAAAAAAGCATGCAAAAAGGTCCAAAAGCTTAAGCAAAAATGGAGGTTTTAAAGGTCAAAGACTCACCCTTGAAGACCTTCTTTAAAGCTGCAACTCCAACAACTTTTTCAAGCTCAAAACAACCCAAGAACACCAAAACCAACTCCTAAGCACCTCAGTAGCAAAAGGATGGTGTTTGAGTGTGTATTTGTGCGAAAAAGCAAGACAAAACTACACTTTTGAACACAAAATAAGAGCAAAATGAAGAAGTATAGATATAGGCTATATGTATAACTCAAGGCTCCATTTTCTGAACCTAGAGGAGGGAGGAGGAGCCTCCATTTTATAGAAACCAAAAGGCAAAGCTTCTTGGAGAAGCTAAGTCTCAAACCAATCCCTCTATACACGTGTATGGAGGATAGCCCAAATGTCCTCCAACTGTGCCAGCTGGAGGAAAATATCTCCAAAAAGGTGTCAAAAAGCAGCCGACCACTTAAAGTGGTCGGTCTGCTACTTAAAGTGGTCGGCCGACCACTTCAAGTGGTCTTCCAGAGCAAAAATTGGTCGGCCATGGTGGGAGAGAGTCCAGGGCATGAAATAAAGCTAGTGGTGTGGTGGCCGACCAGAAAATGTAGCCCAAAGACCAAGCAAGCCAGTTATCCGACCAGAAAACTGGCTGGCAGAAGGAAAAGTGGTCTCCAAGGACAAAAAGTGGTCTCCCACCCTTGTACCACCTTCCAAACAAGGAAAACAAGATTTGTACCAAAAACAAACCAAAACGGATGCAAGACGAGAGATCGGGAAGCAAAATACGCGGCCGAAAGCCCCGAAAACTAGCCGACAAGCACCAAAAGTGATATGCAACCACAAAAGTGGTCTCCCGGACCACAGTGTTCCTCTAGGCAGAGGCAACAATGTGTGGTTCAAAAACCACGCCAAACGGTAAACGTTAAGCGGTCCCGAGACAAGGCGCGCGGCCAAAGGCTCCAAAAATCAGAAACTACTTTCCTAGCGGAAAAAATGGTCTACAACCACAAAGAGATGGTCTGCAAGACCTCTCCCTCCCTCCGGGAAGAAAAACAAAGTTCGGTCCACAAATCGAGCCGAAGCACAAAAGAGTTCAGAGGCCCGGAGGTAAGGCTCTCAGCCAAAACTCCGAAACCTCTAAACGAGTACAACATGCACCATCACCGAGCGCTCAATCAATGACGTCTGAGTCTTAAGGTCGGTCAAAAATGGGGTGTCTACAACATCCCAAATGAAGGCAAAGTTAGATGCTAGGTTCAGTTTAGGGTTTAGGGTATTTTGAAAAGTGGGTTACAAGTCACTTCTCAGTTTTTAATCTACTTTATCTCTCATACAAAAAAGTTTAAAAAATTCAAAAAAGTCAGTTTTTAACCATCTTCCCAAAACACTTCTTTTGTCTTGGTTTTTATTTGTGCAATAATTTTGAAAAATAATTTTTCAAAAAAAAAATTAGGATGGTTAGGTGATAAATTTATTTTTGAATTTTTTTGTTTAAAGATTCAGGCATTAAAATATTATATCCGCAAGGATAAACACCTACAAAATGATCAAACTACCCATATATATATATATATATATATTGTTTCCAAACTTTAACCAAACCAAACCACTCATTCTCTCTCTCTCAAATCAGAGTTCCTCCACACAGCACACTCTCTCTCCGCCTCCTGCGATGACGCACTCTCTCTTTCTAACTCTCACCTACTGCCATCACCGCCTCCATTGCCAACTACCACCATAGCTGCCAACTATGGCCACCACCACAGTTAGGGTTTCATGGCGTTCGTCGACCCTTAACTCTCTTCACGGTGTCCATCGCAACTTCGCCGTGGCCAGATCTATACTGTTTAAGAAATGATTCAAACAAACCAAATCTGGTAACAGGCCTCGTTCTCTCTTTATCTCTCTGCTACATCCATAGCACTGCACTTAGGGTTCTTTGTCGCCAATCTCATAGTGGAATGCTGCCTCAGATCCACACAGATCTCAGATCTATGTGGTCTCTTTTGATCTCAAATATCGGATCTATTATATATGTGTTGTGCAAGGCTGAAATATTCTCCACAGAGAAAGCGAGATGAACTGTTCCTTCCTATACTCTGCAAAAAGACACCAAGCCCTTAGTGATCACTCCTAACCAAATTTGGTTGGGAGCACCCTCCGACATTTAAGTTAGAATATTATTTAAGTATATTGTTTTATTTTTGAATAGGAAGACTTCGGCCTTGTTTGGTTTGGCTTTAGGAAAAAGATTTTGGAAAAAAAATTTAGAAATTTTGTTTGGTTTGTAATTTTTCTAAAAAAATTTCTAAAATCACTTTCTCTCTCCTACACATCAATCAATCACTTTTTCTCTCTCCTCTCTCATTTTCAATCACTTTTTCTCTCACATACATCTACTCAATTACAACAAAATATCAAATCATCCAAAACTCCCAAACTCCAAAACCATTTTCAAAATATACAACCAAACAAACTACAAAAATTTCTAAACTCTCTTACCAAAATATTTTTTGAAAACTTATCTCCCAAAGTCAAACCAAACAAGGCCTTCATTTTTTCTTTCTTGTCTTATTTCCTTTCTTTAATCCCCCTTTTTATAGTTCCAAGGTCTCGTATCTTGGCCGTTAGATAATTACCTTGATCCAAAGGCTCTGCTTATTGCCAAAATCTGGTCGGGTAAGTGGTCGAGTGCTTTTCATCTATCACCGTCAAATTGTCTCACTATAGATAGCTTGGATTAGTTCGAATGCTTATGGCCAACTTGCAAGTGCTTAGACCGTCGGATCTGGGTCATCGGACGGTTATATCGTTTGAACGTACTGAGCCTATTCTCCTATTTCTAACAGTTATGATCCTCTCCGTTGATTACAAACATATCCAAAGGCTCTCATTCGTTCTACGGATTTTCTTCTGGAAGGCGATCTTATTCAGACTTTTGGTCATGTGATATTGTTTTCTCACCTGATAGATTTAACAAGGGTTTGGGCATTTTCTCGGCTTTGGAACCTTCGACTGGGCCAAAGGTGTTGGCTAGACAGTCCCTTCCATAGGTTTTAGGCCAATAGTTTTATCCCTCTACATGTATGTATATATATGTATGCGTGTGTGTTTCGAATGATTGCCAGAGGGGTTTGCTGTCGACAATTACGAGACAATAATAAGAATGAGGTATATGTGATTGTTGTTGCTGATTAGGGAAATTCATCTTAGTTTATCTCATTTTCTCTCTCTGTGTATTTGGTTGTGCATATTGGAAACATTTTCAACGCCATTTGCAAGCATCATTTTCATGATTACTATTGCAAAATATGATGAAGCACAACTAATGTGAAAAGTGTTGTACTTAATTTATGTTAATTTTTAAGATTAGCTGGAGAATGGAGATGTTAGATATTTGACACTGTATTCTTCGCATTAGTTTCCATATCTATTTTTTTTTTCCTTTGTTATTGCTGTCCAACAGATCAGCCCTGTCTAGATTTTTTTATTTTTATTTTTTGTTATTGTTGTTGTCCAATAGTTAATATATATATATATATATTTTTTTTTTTCGCCATTGTTGATCATGAAATAGATCTGAAATGGCTCAGATCTATATAGATTTGTTGTTGGATTGTTGTTACGGTTTGATTTGGCTTGGTATTGCAATAGATATGATTTGCTTTGGTTCTACATTTCAATAGATAAGATTTGCTTTGGCTCTGTATTTCAACAGATCTGAATTTTAAACAAATGGCATCTCACATAGATAAATGTTGAACAGATATAATCAAAATTTTAACAGATAGAATTCAGGGAAAAAAATAAACAGATAATAAAATTGGGATAAATAGATTTAAACAGATAAATGAAAAGATTGAATAGATAATAAAATTTAGACAGATTTTTGAATAGATAAGGCAAAAAAAATGATCAAATAGTCAAAAAATATAGATCTAAAATAATTTGAACAGATGGATAATAATTTGGAAAGATAGTCAATAAAAGTCAACAGATAAGTTGAGTGGTAAAATTGAAAACAAAGTGTATTCCAAAACTAACAAAAGACTTCTCACCAAACTATTTCACAAAATGTGATTCTCATATCAACAAAAAATATCTATTAGACCTTATGCCTTATACCCTTCTTAACTTTAGACTTTTTAATAATTAACCAAAAAATTTATAAAATTTAAAAATTCGTTTAGTTATATTTTAAAAATAGTTTTAAAATTTTAGAATTTAGAATAATTAATTTTTTTTATAATTAAATAGATAAATATGAGAGAATGAAAAAGGAAAAAAAATAATAAATTTAATTTATTTTTTTCAAAAATTTTCAACCAAGGCTTCATTTGGGAAGTCCAACTTGGGGTTTTTTTTGGCTATTTTAGCCACAAAAAATAAAATAGGTTTTTTAATCCAATAAAACAAAACATCACATTCAACCCATAATCATTACATTCTTTCTCTCACAAAAAAGTCAAAAAAGACAAAAGTCCTTCCCAAATCAGATTTTTTAGCCCCAGGTTAAAATAGTCAAAAAGTCAACCCACTTCCCAAGCGAATCCCAAATAACTTTTTAAAATTTCAGAAGTGATTGGTAGCTTGAAATCAAGGCCCCCGAATTAAAAAATGACGTCGTTTCGTCGTTTTGAATTTTTTTTTTTTTTTTTTTTCAATCAGAAAAGAAGAAGAAGAAGAAAGAATGAGAGAAGAAGAAGAAGGAAGAAGAAGAACTGGAGGGGCCAACATCAACAGGGAAGAAGAGAAGGAAGAAGAAGAAGAACTGCGACGAGCTGATCGGCCGAGCTGCGACGATCGGACGAGCTGCGACGGGCTGCGACGAGCTGCTGCGACAATCGGCCGGTCGATCTGCGATCAATCGGCGGAGGCGGAGGAGGGGCCCTCTCTCTCTCTCCATTCCCTCTTCTCTTTCTCTCTTTCTCTTTCTCTTTCTCTTTCTCTTTCGGGCTGTTAGGGGGGCTCAAAATCAGGGGAAAAATCATTTTTCTTAAAAAAATTTCTCAAAAGTTGTAAAAGTCCACAATTTTTGACGGTGGAATTGTCAGAGAAAATCGTTTGATTCACGCCCATCCCTTTGGTTTCTAAATAGAATTTTAATAATAGCATTAATGATATGGTATGGAATAAAAAAAAAAAGATATATATATATATATCAAATTATTTATGAGTAGAGTTCACTATCACATAAGTAGAGCTCTCATTAGAACTCTACTTTTAGGAGTTGCTTGGAAAATGTTAAATTAATATACTTTTTAATTTTTTATATAAAATATGAATTGAGTTTCAAGTGATATTATACAGAGATGATATAACTCAAATAAGAAGTAATATGACCAAAATAAGATGATGACCAAAATAAAAAATAATATAATTCAAATAAGATAATATGTTAAAATAATATAATTATTTTAATTATGTCTTTTAATTATATTATTCTAACATATGCCAAACAGTTATATGCATAAAGCTAGGCTAACCACAGTTTTCGGAATTCACTGTTTGAGTAAATTTTTTAATTTTTATCACTATCACTAGTAGATGTATAAAAAGTAGGGATTGCTTTTGTTTGGAAAGTTAGCTATTTTGACTTTTTAATTATTTTAGTTTAGTTGAAAAAGTTGTTATCGAAACGTTATATAGGCCCTATTTGGTAGGGCTTATTTTTGGCTTATTTTCAGCTTATTTCAACTTTTAACTTAATTTAAGCTATTTTGATGTGTTTGGTTCAGCTTAACAATACAGCTTATAACTTTTTGTAAGTCAAAAATCAACTTATTCTTTGAGTGGGGGAGGAGAAGCTTAATTTATAAGTCAAAAATCAGCTTATGTTCACAGTTATAAGCTATAAGCTGTTAAACTATAAGCTATAATCACTTTTCCACAGCTCTACTAAACGGGGTCATAGTTTCTTTTCATTGATTTGATGATTGTGAAAAAAAGAGGATTATAGATTAGATGTGATATTTTATTTTATTGACTATTTTAATATATTTTGTCTTTTAGAGCATCCTTAGCAGATTACTTAAATTTTATCCTAAACTATTATTAAAAAAATCATTCCCTATTTTAAGAATCATTTTTTCATCTATTTCCCCCAACAGACTCTCTATTATTTCCCCATTCAATTAACAAATTCCCTATTTTTTCTCTATTTTATTAAAATATAATTTTTAATTATAAATTTTAAAAAAATAAAAATCATAAATGTGTTGTGCAGTCTCTAAACAAAGCAAAGCAATATATATATATATATAAAGGAGCTACAGTGACTTTCTACAAATAGAGAGTCACTATAGCAAAAACTAATTTAGGAAATTGTTTATGGGAGCTGATGGAGGTGCATAAAGGGATCTCAACTTTAAAATAAGTAAGGGTTGGGTTTAGAGAGAGAGGTGGGAATGCTCTTAGTGGACTATTTTAGCTGAACTCTCTTCCCATACAAGGCCAGGGGCATAGCAGCCTTACCATAAGGGCTTTTAAGGGTATTTTTAAACCTGTTTTGATAATCCGAATCGTTCATATTATAAGATTTGTCGAGTATATCATCCATACAAAAAATCTAATTAATCAGACATCGGTAACTCCATGATCAAGAACTAATTATTAATAAAATTTTATTAAAATCATGTTAATCATTTATTTTTTTTTAAAAAAACAAATGTGCTATTATTATGGGCTACATGTGTCCAACTTACTTGATTTTTTGCATGGACGATCTACTCGATAAATCTTGCAATATAATTATTCAGATCATTTAAAGAGAATCAAGACACGCCCTCAATGAGCCTTACAGCAGCCTGTTGTGCCTTATGGCACAATAGGAACCCCAACTCCAAAAAGTAGAGATAACGGTGTAATTGAGTGTTTTGTCTTTTTAGCTATTTTAGTTAACAAGTTCACTCCAAACGGGTCCTAAAAGCTCGTTTGAGAATTGACTATTTTAATTGATTAATTTAATTTTCATAAAAAGATATACAAAAAAATAAATAAAATGTGATTGGGTGTTTGACTTTTTGACTATTTTAATTAAAAAATCACATGTCAAACAACGTCTAAGCCTTCGTTTGGAATGTGAGTTGGCTTTTTGACTTTTTTAAAAAAGCCTCATTTGGAATATCTTTTTTGTTTTTTTTTTTTGGACTTTTATGAGAGAAAAAATGAAATAATTATGATTTGAATGTGACATTATTTTGTTTTATTAACTTTTTAGTCTATTTTATCTTTTCGTGGCCATTTTAGCCTAAAAATTTTATTTTAAACATAGCCTTTAGGAAGAAAAAACAATTTTAATATGTAAATTAGGAAAAATATATATTATTCGTATAGTGATTTTTTTATCTATTGCTTGAATAAATAAGAGAGAAAATAAATATTATTTTGTTAAATTTGGAGTTTTCAAAAATAATTTTCTGACTTATCAATTTGTGTTTTGTTATTTTAAGTTAATTTTTTAACATTTTAATAAAACAAAATTATTTTTTAGATCCACCCAATCTAAAATATACTTAAAAAATATAAAATTTATACAAAAATATTTTTAAAAATTTATTAAATATAAAAAATATGAAAATGTACTGAATTATTATATTATTTTGAAGTCAATGAATTTTTGAATGATTTTGTATTTAGATTAAGTGAATCTAAAAAAGTAAAAATATATATTAATTAGAATATTTCAAAAGTTCACTAAAAATAAAAAATAAAAATACAAACTGAAAACTCAAAAATTATTTTAAAAACTTTCAAAGCCAAACGAAGTGATTCATACCCTATCTTGTTTATAATGAAAAAAATAAAAAAAATAAATGAAAATAAATGATATAATGTTATAAAATCAAATTAACATTTTATATGTGCACGTGTTTTTATTTTTCTTTATCCAAAGAGATAGTTTTTATTTTTCCTTTTTAATAATAATATTTTATATCCACTTCACTTAGTATCTTGAAACCTTTGTTTCTCTTAAAGTTGTGATTGGGAGCTCTAAAGGAGCTGCTCGAACAACAGTTCTAATGAGCTGGCATGGAGTTAAAAAAAAAAAAAAATGAACATAGATCACATTAGCTGTCACGACCTAAACCTGTCCCCTAAAAGTTTGGACATGACCGGCCTGTACTTAGGCCTCAAAACAAAATAGTCAACAAATAATTTATACAATATTGGGGCCTAAAACAGAAGCAAACATAATGACAAAAAGAAACGTCCATTGAGCGGTGTCTAAATGCTAGGATTTTAGTGCACACATTATATACATCCCCATTTACATATACCGTTCATAAACAAAGAGTCCACGACATGCCAAGATCCATAATTTACATATTAGCAATGTATTTATATCTGTAGCAAAATGGAATAGACAAAAAGAACCCAAAATAAAACAAAAGGGTTTCACTTGGGAGGCTTGATAAAACTGGACCAACAAAAGGCTCTTGGTGCTGACCTAGGGCTAGCCTCCGGGCTGTTCACCTATATAAATAGACATAAAAAAATAGAGCGAGCAGGGCTCAGTGAATAATAGCAATGTAAGGAGGTTAGGTGAACGAGCATAGCCTTGAAGAATATACATGTATACATATATTTATATTAAACCATATCCATAATTCAAAATGGCCTCAAGTCCATATTTAATACAGAACGGCCTCGAGCCCATGGACGATACAAAACGGCCTTAGGCCCAAAATAGTACAGAACGGCCTTAGGCCTAACATAACAACAGTTGTCCAGAACAATATGGGATAGATGGAACATCTGCATGCCTCCACCTCCCTTGGCCTTAGAGCCATTACTCATATGCAATCCATATCATTACAGAATAGATGGAACATCGGCATGTCCCCATCTCCCTCGGCCTTAGGGCCATGAGTCATAAACAATTCATATCATAATGGCCTCGGGCCCATCTTTATTATCAGAAACACAACGACCTTAACAATGACATTGTTCAATCATCTCAATTATTGCCAATCAAAATACCATAGCAATAACATGTGTCATTCACGAGTAAAATCATAATTACAGAAATAAGTAAAACATATCATTACACTGCTATTACTCATTGTGATGTGGATGAACAATGGTCTCTTCCTGTACGTGACCTACACATAGTACACAACTCGTAAGTAAGTCACTTTTCTTTAGCCTTTTCTTTTTATTCAATGTTCGATTCATTTAATTCGCAATCAATTGTAGGCATTTTAGAAAGATCAAATGTATGCATTAATAATTTTAGAGGGTCAAATAGAGGTAAAGAAGTTAATAGAAATTTCCCCCATGGGCCGTTCGTGCAGAAGTCCCCCACATGAGGTGCGGCTCCTCACGTGCTTTTATTTCAGAATGCTCACTCAGGCTCCCCTATTTTCTGCACGTGCGGCTATGAGCCCCACACGTGCGACTGTGCATCCCGCATGTGCGGCCATGGGCTCTGCACGTATGGTTCTGGACTTTGTTTGAGCAGTTTGAAAATTCAACAATTTCAGCTTTTGAGAGGCAATTCAAGGCCCTAATCCAAGCAATTACATTTCACAAACATAATATATGATCACAATAAACATAAATCTCATGCCCAAGTAAATCATAACTCATCTCAATTGCACATTTACAAATCAAATTTCCACATTTCATTCATTTCTTCATCTTCTCATGGTTAATCAAAATAGGTACAAACATATATGCATATACAAGCCAAAGTATGCAAAAGTAAAGATTAGAAGGTAGTTTCTCTCAAACTACATCAAAATAAACTCCAAATACAAGAATCAACTCCCAAAATAGACAAGGACAATGAATCTTGATGATTTCTATGGATATTTTCTCCAACAAAATCTTTATGGCAAAACCCTAACTTACATAAGTCTATAACTTCTTTTTAAGGCTTGAATCTCATCAATTGAGGAAAGATTTAAGATATTAGAGTTGATTTACACTTACTTTGAGTGAATCCTTGAATTAATCTTCGAGTTTCTTCAATCTTCCACTTAGGTTAAGCTCTCTCCTCTTTTTTCCCTTCTCTTCTTCTCTCTCTTTCTCCGGGAGATATTTTTAGGCTCATATATGTAACCACTATATCCACCAAGTTTTAAGTTATGAGTCTAAATAATCTTAGTTGAGGTTTAAGCCCAATTTAAATCAATTTAATTCGTTACGAATCAAATTTTTACAAAAATTCATATTATGCCCTAAAAATCATGCTAAACATAACAGTAAAATTAATTTCGGGTTATCGCGCCTCTAAGGCTTTCAATTTCCAATCCAAATGTCTCAATTTCAACAGATTTTTCTCATAACCGACAGATATAATGTCATAAGCATATAATCCACATAATTAAACACAAGTTCACATGTAATTTCACATCAAGCATATAGTTACACATATAATTAAAGATGTAGAACATATAGAAGGGTTGGGTTATTACATAAAGAGTGGGTGAGACTCATTACCAATTTATTAGAGTTAGTTTTAAAACTCAGAAATTTGAACTCTAAAGCATTTTTCGTTTCTCTTAATACCAAGTGTCTCATTTCTATCTCTATAAAAAACAAAAACAAAAAAAAACTAGATAGATAATGGAGTAAGACCATCTCCAATGGTTCATCAAAACTCATATCAAATTTAAATTTTGATGAAAAGGCTACTGTTCACAGCTCCAACAGTTCACCAAACGTGATATCAGATTGAGTTTTCAGCAAATGTTTCATCAGATTGAGGACGAAATAATGAATTCATCAAAACACTGTTCCGGACCGTTGGAGAGGAGACCCGGTCGACCAACCGGTTGCCCGGCCGGTTGACCAACCGGTCAACCCGTAAAAGGTTCAAACAGTTCAGGAAAAAATTCAAAAAATTCAAAAAAAATATATATATATATTTTTTGCCTAACCGGTCGACCGGCCGGTCGACCGGCCAGTCGACCACCCGGTCGTCCCAAAAAAGTTCAAAAAGTTCAAAAAAAAGTTCAAAAAATTCAAAAAATAAATAAATAAATAAATTTGGGCAAACCGGTCAACCGGCCGGTCGACCACCCGGTTGTCCCGGGACAAGTTTGAGAATTTGGTGAATCGTTAGAGCATCTGTTATCAAATTTGATGAAATGGATACTTTTTGACTCAGATTTGATTATAAATTTGAGTAAGCGTTGGAGATGCTCTAAGAACCTTTCCTTTCCTTATGCCAAGTGTTTCAGTTCTCTCTCTCTATGAAAAATAATAATAATAAATAGATATAGAAGGGAGTGGGAAACTTGCTTCTCCTTAGCTGTTTCATTTCTCTCTCTATGAAAAATAAAAAATTATATAAAGAAGGGAGTTTGACTCAAATTTTAGACATAGGTATTTTAGTGACATATAATATATAATTAATATTTTATTTTATTTTTTATTTATTTAATTTGCACACATATTGCATGTATTATTCGTTAGTGTATATATTACAATCACATTCAATTGGATTAAAGCCCACCCAAATAAAATTGCAAAAATGATCGGTAGCTCGAAAATTGAAGGGCTCGAAAGGCTCGAAATTTCTCTCTCCTCTCGAAATCGGCACCTCTCTCTCACTCTCGCCTCATCTCTCTCTCCTCTCTATCTCTTCACTCTGGCCTTGAAGGAGTACGAATCGATTCGAGGAGTTGCAGAATCGATTCGAGTTGAGATCGATGCCGGTGACGGTGAAGATCGAGGAGTTATCCGGCGACGGAGCGCAGAAAACTCCGGTGTAGTTGCAAACACCAGATCCGACCCAAGCGGCTGTGAGGTTTTGGGGATCGCAGACGAGGGTTTGGGAAGACCAGAGATGGATTAACGGTCACAAACTCGCCTCTATCTCCGAACTCGTCTCTGTAGTGCAGAGCTTCGGCGTTGGTGAGGACGCCATTAACGGCTAAGTCGGAATGAGAAGTAGTAGAAGAGAGAGAGAGAGAAGAAAGAAGTGTAGAAAGAGAATGTGGGAGAAGAAATGGTGGGTGCAGGTGGTGGTTTGATTTCTTGAGCAAAGCGAAATGAATGAAGGGCAGAGTGGAAGTGGATAGCGACTCTGTTTTCTCCTTCTAATGAAGATGAAGATGCTCTGCAACTATGTTTTCTCTTTTTTCCTAAGTAGATCAGGATCAGAAAAAAAATAAAAATTGTTGATGATTGTTGATGTTGATGAAACTATCCAGCTTCCTCTTCTGTTCCTCTTCTTCTTTTTCTTCACTTTCATCTTCTGCATCTTCTTCTTCTTCAGTTCAGGCAAAAAAAAAAAAAAAAAAAAAAAAAAGCATCGAAACGACGTCGTTTCACTCTCGAGCCACTCTCGAGCCGCGTCTTTCGAGCTACGAATCGGAACTCATAAAATTGAGGGGCTAGGTTGATTTTGGTATAATAAAAATATTCCCTCCGTTTCCAAATATTATTTTTTTATTGTATTTTTTATTATTCAAAAATATTAGTTTCTTTTTACAAATCAATGATTAAATCACCATTAATTTCCTATTTTACCCTTATGATAATTGACATTCCCCAAAAAAAAATTGTACTATTTTAATTTTAAATCAAAAGGTAGTTTTGGAAAATTTTGATTTCAATTTTCAAAAACTTAATTTTTTTTTTGTTTTCATATTTTTTTTATTTTTACTTTTTTTTAAAATATTTTAATTAATGTTTTTTAAATTTTTAGATACACCTAACATAAATACACTTAAAAAGTATAATATTTGTAAAAAAATATTTAAAAAATTTACTAAATACCAAAAATATTAAAAAAAATAAAAATTTAGAACATTTTCATATTCTTGTATATTTATTGATTTTTTATAATATATTTTACTTTTCAGATATATTTAGGTAAGGTGCATTTAAAAAGTATAAAAATTGCTTAAAATTTAAAAAATATTCACTAAAAATAAAAATTAAAAAACATAAAAAATTTTAAAAAATCAATTTTCAAAAAATTGAATCCAGAAAATTAAAACCAAACAAGGGGAATATTTTTGAAGTGTAATAATTATACTATTAAAAAAACTTAAATTTCCTAAAATAAACTAATATTTTGGAACGGATGAAGTAATATATACAAACACATAAAGGTGTTTGAGTCAATTTGTAATATTTTAAGGGATAATTACACCTTAGCGGATGTCATAAAAAAATACATATTTATAAAAAAATATTTACAATTTTAATTATTAATATTTATAATTTTTATTGATTTGTAATTATTTTCTCAAAATCTCACTGCCATTGACCATGTACTAAAGAACAAATGTACACATGACACAAATTTGTGATTGAAGGCTCAAAGCCATTTAAGACTTTAAAAATTGAAAAGATGAAAAAAATTAACTAGGTAACCAAATTAATTTTGACATTTTAATTCTTGCCTCTCTAAGAATATTATAAAAATTAATTTTATTACAAATCAAGCTGTCAAAATCCAATTCTCAAAAGCTTCTTTTTGAATTATGATTAATTATGATACAAACTTGTTATCTGATTTAGATACGTAGTCAATTTATTCAAATAGGCAGTCGTAATAATTTGCTAACTTCAAAAGTTTAATAAATATAAAAATTGAATTATTGTTGACTTGGTTCCGATTCAAACTTGTTCATCAATTAACATAGATAAGTCACCCACTCAAAGAGGTGCTTTAGTTTGATTTGATTTCATCTTGTTCGGGAAATGGTTACTTTTTAATATTTTTTGGTTATTTTACTATTTTAATAAGCTCTTTGACTATATTTTAGTAGACTATTTTAGTTTTTATGTTTGAGAAGATAGGTTGAATTTTTTGTTGAATTGTTATGTTGAAAAATATATTTGAAATGATGTTGAGATGCAAAATGACCAAAATACCCCTACAATTGTGCAGGGTCCTTTTCAAATAGAGAAAAAAAAAAAGTTCATTCGTTGACGTGGCAGCGCACATCTCGCATGACACTTCAAATGGCTAGATTTTGGATTTTTTGTTATAAAAATATTTGTTTGTAAGAAATTGAAATACTAAATATTAGGGTAAATTACACTCACCTCTAAGGGTGTAATTTTGGCTTGGCCCGACCCATGTCGGGCCTTGCGAGCTCCCGCTAAAAATTGAGCCAGGCAGGACCGGGCCACGGGCCAGAAAACTAGGCCCAGGCTCAAGCCCATAGGTATTCAAGCTTTGGGCGGGCCAGTGGGCCGGGCCCCGAGCTTGGACTTGGGCTCTGGGCAGGTTTAAACAATTTTTTAAATTTTTTTCTACCAAAATTTTATTATTTTTCATTAAACATAACATTGGGCCTCGGGTGTGCCGGGCTTTTGGGGGGGCCTTCAGCGGGCCGATGGGTCGGGCCAAGCAGGTCGGGCCGGGCTTCAAAACGATGGCCCTGGCCTTGGCCCAAGATCTCGGGTTGGGCTTAGGCCCTGGCCTAAACGGGTCGGGCCCACATTGGGCCGCAGGCGGGCTTCAGGCCGCCCACGGGCCAAAATTACACCCCAACTTACCTCCCCTGAGATTTCTGACAAATACAGGGACCTCCCCTGTAGTTTCAATAATTACAGAAACCTCTTCTACTTTAACTGACATTATCAAGATTTCCCAAATCCATGACTACCGTTACAAAACCTAATTGTAAACACTCCATTTTTTACCGCCCTTACGACTTAGGCGCCACCGCTTGCGCATCAAATGATGAATTTGTATATGCTTGTCAAGTGCTCGAAGTTCTCAGCAGAATACCGCAGCTTTGAGCCTTCAAACCCTACACACCTTTTGTCTTGTTTTGGACTAAAACAGCTGTTTTTCAAGCCTAAAAAATCCTGGGACCTGCATGCCCCCTTGTGTGGGTTGTCGGCCACCAATGTAGGCTGCTGGCCAACATTAGTAGCCTGCTGGTGTAGACACCCCATTTTTGACCGCCCTTAAGACTTGGGCGCGACTGATGGTTTGCTCGGTGATGAAAAATGTGCAGGGCAAAGGTTCAATTCCTTCGGCAAGGAGAGGGTAAAATCCCAACTTCACACCCCTTTTTGGGCCAAAATATTTTGAATGACCTTAAAACCCTCTCTTTCAAAACATTTTTGAAATAAAGTTTCTGCGATGTTCCGAGGCTCGCATTTTGTCAAACGTTGCGCTTTTCGGTAAACTGAGTAAGGACAAAGTGGAAATGAATGAAAGAGAGATGAAATCTTTGAAAAATCTTTCAAAACACCTTCCTTAGGGGTTTGAAGTTGAAGAAAGGAGGGGAAGAGAGAAGAAACCAAGTTGGAGAAGAAAATAGGCAAGAATCGCTAAGAGAGGGACGAGCAGTCCTCACTAAATCAAACTTATTTGTCTATACACTTGGAGTTAAGCTATGAGGCCACCACCGTTCGAAAGAAGACTTCCGGGGCTTCATTTTTGACACAAGAATGACCTGAAAAGGAGTTCATATGAAGAAGTTATGCCCATTTGAAGTTGGACCTGCAAAGCAGATTTTTCCTGCCGACCGGCCAAATAGATGGCCGACCGGCCAGAA
This sequence comes from Camellia granthamiana, assembly GCA_036172215.1. Lineage (NCBI taxonomy): Eukaryota > Viridiplantae > Streptophyta > Magnoliopsida > Ericales > Theaceae > Camellia > Camellia granthamiana. Next base: position 41,317,980 of record CM069913.1, read on the forward strand.
AAGATGGCCGACCGACCAAGTTTGCTAGCCGACGACCTTCCGGAGTATTCTACAGATTGAATGGATGCCAGCTGTGCCAGCTGGAATGCACAGACTCTGCTCCCCATGCACGTGTGTGGCTGTTTTGCACCCTTTGCACCCTTTTTGACCCTCTTTGTGCACCCTTTGCTCAAAGCTTCTTGAGGAAGCTTTGACCCCTTGTCTTGGCTTCCTCAAGAAGCTTGCACCTTTGCATTAGCTTCTCTTAGAAGCTTTGTTCCTTTGACCCTTTTGCATAGCTTCTTTGAGAAGCTTTACACCATTTCCATTGTCTATATAAGGAAGCCTCCTCCTCCTTTGTTTTGGTTGAGCAAAAACCAGACCTAGGGCATATATATCTGATATATATACACCCTCTCTCTCTATATCTCTCTCTCTCTCTACATTTGTGTGTTAGAGGGTTCTAAAGGGGCTAGTTCTTGGCCTATTGCACCACACCTCATAGCCATACACCACCACCATTGGACTGAGATTCTTGGGAGGGTTTCTTGAGCTCTAAAAGCTGGTTTTTGGCCCTTGAAATTGCTGATCTCGAAATTGATCTTCAAGGGTAAGTTTCTTCCCCTTTTTAGCATTTTCTTGTACCTCATTTTAGCCTATCTTGCTTGCTGATTTGAGCTTAGTGTATAACATAAAAAATTTCTGTTTTTTTGTGTTTAAGATACTTCATTAAGAACACTTTTGTGTTTGGGGTTGTCTACCCCCTCTTAGGCCTTGTTTGGCCTCATTTTTGTGCATTTTTAGTGAGCTCCGGGACCACCTTGTTTGGGCCTCCTCACCACTGAAATCTTGAGGGATTTCAGTGGTGAGGATGGTGGTTTAAGGTCCTAAGAAGGAGAGGGCCATCCCCTCTCCTTGTTGTCTTGTTTGATGCCCTTTTTGGCTTTACAAAGGGGCCTATATTTGCACACTTCTTGAGCTCAGTTCAGGCATTTTTCAGTGGGTTTTAGGACCCCTATAGGCCATTTCCAGAGTTGGTTTGGCTTTGTTGAGTGTCCATGTTGTATGTGCTTAATAACCCCTTGTATAGCCCTCTAAAGGAGCTCATCATTTTTGCATGTGTTGGCTTCATTTCAGTGGTTATTTGGGCCTATTTTGGCATGTTTTGTTCACTAATTTTTGCTGGTTTGATGAGTTCTTACCTGCTTCATACACTTGCCATGTAAACCATGTTTGCTAGTCAAAATTGCATGCTAATTTAGTCCATCTTGCTAGCATCTTTTGGCCATGCTTTGAACTAGAAATGTTCATGTTTTGGGACTACCTTGGCTCTGTCTTTAGACTTCATGTTCAAATAATGCATGCTTTGTATAGCTATAAGTCATTCCATGTGCCTAGTCTTGAGTTTCGAGGCTCATCTCATGCATCGGGTGCCATATCGCCATGTTTCGGGGCTGTTTAGCAGCATGTTTTAGTGCTGAAATTTGCATGTTTGCATGCCATGTTCCATGTCTTGCCATGCTTTGGTAGAGTCGCATTTTATGCCTTAGGTTCGGTCCTCGGTTTGCGTGCATGTGTGCACGTATTTCAATCGTCTCATTTTCATCTAATGGCCACTGATTTCGGCATACTTGCAAGCTATCCATGTTAGTTTAAGTCCATCATCGCATGTCATTGCATTCCATGTTTGCTTACATGTTTAGGTTGTGTGCCTAGTATACATTGCTCATTTGAATGTTCATGTTGCATACTTAGCCTCCATGCCTAGGTTGCATTTCATTGAGCATGCATCCCTTGCCTCTTGATCAATCATGATAGGGGTTGGGGCCCTTTGATGTGTTTTGTGCTTGCATTTCATTTGATATCGAAGTTGCACACTTGGCTTTTGGGCCATCATGCATTGAAATGCGTGATTGATGGCCCGAGGGTTGAGGGCCACACTCCCTTGAGTCCATTACATGATAGGGAGTGTGTCCGTGCATACATTTGCCTGAAAATTCCATGCCATACACTGCTTGCCCTCTGCTGCTGTCAATTGTAGGTTTTGCAAGAAGCTTTGGCCGGTCGGCTAAATACAGTGCCAACCGGCCAGTAATCTGTGGCCGATAGATTAAAAGGTGGCCGGTGATCATCCCATTTGGCCGGTGGTGTTTTTACTTGGTCGGTGGTACTCCTCAACATCCAGAGAGCATACCCTTGGACTTTGGCAGTCCTCAGAGGAGTAGGGCAGTGTAAACAGAGGCAACAGTGCTATGGCAGCGAGTTTCTGGGCCGAGACGAGGCAAGCATGCATCATTCGCGCATTCCGAGGCGGGGCTGTGGCCATCTTATTTCTGCATTTAATTTGTTAATTAATTAGAAATTCTGTAATAGTTAATTTAGTATTATTTATTCGGACTGTAATATTTATTCGGACCCTCCGAGCGAGGGCAATTGTGTAATGAGTGTGTGTGAGTGTGTGTATGTCTTCCAACCCCACGTCTTTCTTCCCTTTTATTTACTAGCTTTCGATGGTTAGTTTAGGGCATATTCAAATTAGCATACAGTATGATAGCATGTTTGCATTCATTCATCTGTTTTGCATGCACCGGGCTCGGCGCATCATTCTAATCGCATCTGTATTTCAATTCCAAATTGAATACGTGTTAGTTGTAGCATTTCACATGTCATTGTAGATTAGCCGAGCCTATCTTAGTTGCATTTTGCATGTGTTGCATTAGCCATCTTAAACATGAACTAGGATCATGCATATGATTACTAACTAGTTTCTGTTTTGGCTTGGAGTACTCTGTAAGTTCTTTTGCTTTAGCATAGCGCATGCGTGCGAATGTTGCCATAATAGCATGATTACTATGAGGCTAGCTGCTTATGTGATATAACTGCTTGAATGCCTGTGGATGGAGGTTGAATTACCTAAATTGGAATAAATGCATTGAAACTGTGAGTTTTAAGCCCACTAAATAGTGGCGAAACCATCTTTTCTAAAGCCCATTTGAGGGTGGCAAAATCTGCATTTTTAGCCTACTTGCGAGTAGCAAACCATTTTCAAAACAAACATGAAATGTTTTGTTCCAATTTAGGCGATTTGGTCTATATTTGTTTGCTGTGCACATAGCATAGTAATTCTAGGCTAATAACCGGAATAAGGACATATAATGTTTTCAAAACAAGATATCACGGTTAGTAGAGGCTGATCTTCAGATCGGGCAAGAGGGGGTGCTCATAGCTGACCTTCCCCAATCGTACCCAAGTTCTCGAGCCGAGGCACCTTTGGTGATGACGGACACGTGGCCTTTGGCACCGAGTCAGGGTTTCCTAAATTCCCCCATTAAAAAAATATTTAGGTGGCGACTCTGTATCTGGCAAAGCAGTCCATGTTTGGCACTTCTTTCAAAATCTGTTTTCTCAAAACGATTTGCCGGATTTGGACTCTTTGGTTCAGATTAAGAACCGTGACAAAAATCTAGTCCGAACAGTAGCGCGGGGTCCCTCGCGGACGTGTTACAGCTGGCCACTTGTGTATTTTTGCAGATATTTTGGCCAGCTGTGCCAGCTATTTCCACAGATGCATACGCTTGCCTACACGTGTATGTATGGATATTTCTGAGGAAGTTTCAAGTTTTTCTATATATAGAGAACCTCCCCTTTCATTTTTGAGGGTTGGAAATTTTGGAGCAAAAATTCTCTCTCTCTCTATAATTCCCTCTCTCTCTCTCTTGCAATTTTTTAAGCCTTTGCCTATATACTCTAAAACAAACCTTGTGATATTGGAGCTGAGGTACTTTTGAGCTTACTTTGAACTCTTGAGGGTGTGTAAGTGTTGATTTGTCACTTAGAACGGGTTCTCCTCTTTAAGAGGTATAAGTCTTGGCTTATTTCTTTGCTTTATTTGCTATTTTGCCTACTATTTTTGGACTGTTTTTTGCTACTTATACTCTGTATTTTTAGGCTAAAACTTGTGGTTTAAGACCATTAGGGGTGGAGGGGTGGATCACCCTTCTTTGTACCTCATTTCTTAGGCCTTTACCCTTGTGTTTCCCACCTCTTTGTCACCTTTTTTTAAGCTTCTTAATACTAAATCTCAGAGTTTTTTCAGTGGCTAAAAACTTGTTTTGAAGTCCCAAAAATGGAGGGGGTAGCCTCCCCTCCTTGTGCTTGTTTACTAGCTTAACCCACTCCATGTTGTAGCTTATTGTTTTAGCTATTTTTGTCTTAATTCCAGCATGTTTTAGGACTGTTTTAACACTATCTTAGGACTATTTTTAGTTGTTCATTGCATTTGAGCCTTGTATTGCATGCTTATAGTGTAATTGTCCTCATAGGCTTGGTGGTTTAGGCCTTAGTTACCAACCTATTTGAGTTGATAGTGTTTATTTTTTACTTTCCATACTTGTGATCACCTTTAATCACCTCTGCAACCTCCCTCATTTCTTGGCTTTTTCTTTGCTTTGAAAGTTGTTTCAAGCTACTTGTTTATTTAAGCATGAGATTGAGGTATTGTTCTTAATGATTTAATCCCTTTGGGGGTTCATTACCAACGGCGTGACACTTCTCTCATGTTTAAAATAACTCTTGGTTTGGTACTCATTTCCATTAGAGGACTTAAAGCTCAGTTTTGGACTTAATTGACTAAGGAATGGTTGGTAATTAAAATGGAGTAATAAAATCAGGACTAAAAATGATGCAAGATAATAAGTAATTGGTGTTCAATCGGACGTTAATTGAACACATGGAAACTTGAGGCATTTCATACTTGCTAGTGATGAAATGGTTCAAGTTTCCAAGGTCAACCACTTCCCTTGATCAATCCATGATAGGGAGGAGGTTTGAAAGTCTTTTATGTTGCATTTATTGAAATTGTACCCCTTGGTTCATAGGCCATCATGCAATGAAATTGTATCAATTGATAGCTTGTGAATTGAGCTTGCCACTCCTTTGAGCTGTTTGATGGTAAGGAGGGGCAAGGTGTACAAACATATCTTGAGAATACCCTGTTTTGTACTCTGTATGCTTTCTGTTGCAGCAGGAGGAACCAGGCTTTTGTGGCCGGCCGGCCACTACTTCTGGCCTACCGGCCACTTTTGTCAAATTGAGCAATAACTTTTTGGAACAGAACAGAGCAGAAGCTGAGATGAAAAGATGTTCTACTGTGCAACAGAAGCATTCTGGCAATAGAATAGTGGGCTTTTCGGGTGAGAATTTGCGCATGCATGAGTATTCCTCGCTTCTTGGGGCTGTTTTAGCTTAGTTTCTTCTTTAATGTTGTATTCATGTTGTAATTAATTAGTTAATTCTAATTTGTAATTAATTAATTAGTTAGTTCCGTAGAATAGTTAATTAATTATTGATTTTGTAATAACTAGCTAGCATAGTTAGTTTATTCGGTGTTGTAATAATTAGCTAGTGTGGCTAGTTTATTCAATTCGTTTTGTAATAGCTAATTAATTAGCTTAGCTAGTTAATGTATTCGGACCCTCCTGCGCGAGGGCACAGTTGTAATAATATGTACGTCTTCCAACCCCACGTCTTTCTCCCTTTTATTTACTTGCTTATGATGGTTAGTTGAGGGTATCATGTTTCGTTTAGCATCTTTCATGCCTTGCATCCATTGTCTTGCATGCATTGAGGCTCAGCGCATCATTCTAACTTGCATTGCTAGTTAGAATTGCATTGTTAGTTAATACTTCTTTGAATACGTGCTTAGACCGCATGCTATCAAATTAATTCATATGCCATATTAGTAGCCGAGCCTAGTAATTACATATCGCATGCGTTACATTAGTCATATTGCATAGTCAGGATCACTCATTTTTTCTAACTTTCTCATCTTTTTTGGCTTAGAGTAGTAGGTGAGCTTTTATTCACTTTAACATATTGCATTATATGCTAGTGTTGCCATGTCAAAGCATGTTCACCATGAGGCTAAGTGCTTAAGTGATAAACTGTTTGAATGCATATGGATGAAGGCTAGTTGCTTGAATTGGGATAGTTTGATTAATGTACATTTGAGCCCACTTTTTCAAGTGGCACATTCATAAACCCTTTTCAAAAACAAACATGAAATCAAATGTTACAATTTTGGCAAATTATTCTATACTTGTGTGCGTATCACATAATAACAATAGCCTAATAACTGGAACAAGAGCATATAATGTAAATAAGATTCACATCATGATTAGTAGAGGCCGATCTTTGATCGGGCGAGCGGGGGTGCTCAATTCATGATCTTCCCCTCTCATACCCAAGTTCCCGAGCTGAGACAAAGCAATCCATTTTTGGCATTTTGATTCAAAATCCATTTTCTAAAAAGATTTGTCGGATTTGGACTCTTTGGTGTTTATCTATTTCACATTGCACTTGTGGAATCAAATTTAGAACCGCGGGAGTCCAATACTGTAGGGCTAGTCATTTTCCGAAAGGAGCACGAAAAGTCGAGCTACAGTTTCTGGCGACTCTGCTGGGGATTTAGAGAACTTGACTCGAACTTCATGATGTGAAATGTTATCTATACTTATACGTTTCTTTGTATTTGTATTTGCATTTGTATTTACATTGGTGCACTTAAGGTGCTGTGTTTGCTATCTATTGTTCGTGGACGGTTTGCTGGAGGCTTACCTAAAAGCTTTCCAAAAGGTTGACCGGTCGTGGGTTCTGCCATGATGGGAACACAACCCTTGGATCTGGATTGCCGCTATACTGTTTGATCCTCCTTTCACTTCTCGGTGTTAGGTGGGAGAGGTATATTAGGTAGTCTTGCTAAGGTACCCTCTTTGACCATTCAGCCTAGTTGCATATAGTAAAGCCTTAGTGACTGATCCAAACTAGGACAGGATGCTCACCCAAAATGTAGGATTAAGTGAAACTACTTTGTTTGAAATAGTGAAACCCTAATTCCTGACGAAACTAAGACAGGGTAATCCTACCCCACCATAAGGGTGTTTTGTCTCTCTTAACTGGTATGTGCTTTACAGTGAAATTGTATAGGAATGTGCATAGCAGTTGCAAATTTGGTATCTGTTTTCGGGGCAGAAATCAATGTAGAGTACAACCCTACAGCTTTGATCATGTCTGTGTTGATAACGTCTTAGTTGAGGTGCTATGCAGTTTCTGATTACTATTTTTTTTTTTGCTTTATTTCTTTTGCTAGGTAGTTTAAAACCATAGCTTTAGAAAGTTCGGATATCCCCCAAGTACTCTGGACCTGGGTCAGAAGACTTTGTAAAGTCGGGGATCTTATTCGAGGACAATCCGTGTTTACCTCACTCTCATAGGTTACAAGACGGAGGAGAATCAGACAGAGTTCACCGGTTCAGTTTTTACAGCAGTCACCCCTCAACTCACCTGTGTCCAGTCAGGTTCGGGAATGTTCATATACTTTTAGCCCAGCACGAGATCGATCTTCTATTCTAATGACACAGTATCCCCTAGTCAGTATGGAAGAATTGATATATCATCTGCAGCAAATAGTTGAAACCCTACAACAAGATGTTACTTGCCAGGCTGAGATCACGACCCATCAGGTTAAGGTTATAACTAGGCTACAACAACAGCAACCACAGCCGGCTGCAACTTCTGCATCCCATGCACCTCCCACAGGTATTCCAGCACCTGGAGCCACCGCTCGTATTGCCAATGTCCAAGAAAACCAGGGCAATCCAGCAAAGCCAATCCCAGCATAAGCCTCCAAAACCCCTGTTTATCAGACTGAGGCTCCGTTTGAGTTTGAGGTTGACCCAACTGTACTCAAGGTCAATAAACTGGAAAAGTTATTCAAGAGAGCACAAGGGGTTAACTTCATCCTGGACAAAGAGGACGGGTATACCGATTCTGCAGTGACATTGCCAGATTAGTTTAAAATGCCGCACATTAACCGTTTTGACGGTTCCGAAGATCCAATGGTTCACCTTCGGCTGTTTTCAGACATCTTGCGACCGATGGGCCTGACTAGACTACAGAAGCTATCTCTCTTTGGCCATACCATGTCAAATATGGAGGCCATATGGTATGCTAAGTTAGAAGACTCAGTAAAATAGAATTGGGAAGAGATGGCCGAGGCCTCTGTTGCACAGTATTTGTACAATACACAGATCGAGGTCACAACTCGTGATCTTGAGGCGACGCGCCAAGAGCCGAACGAGGGCTTCTCTGAATTTGTGGCAAGGTGGAGAGCTAAAGCCTCGATGATGACCACGAGACCTTTTGAGAAGGATCAGATCAGGATGGTTGTCCGGAATCTACACGACAAGTTGCTACAAAAGATGATTGTCCTACCTCTGTTCATATTTATAGAACTTCATGAAACGAGAGTGCAAATCGAAGATGCCATGAAACAAGGGCTTATTACAGATGAGAAGGAGCCGGCGAAAAGATCGTTTGTTCACAGTTCCAATGCTACCAGTGGTAGCATAGCTGCGAGGCTGTCAGATGTAAGCGTTGTCACCACAACCAAGATTGCCGACCCCTTTGCCAACACAAGCTCATAAACACCATCCAACCCTGTCCGATGCCAGAGGACTTTTAACCAATTGTACATGACTCTCTCTCAAGCCATGAAGGTGCTAGTCAAGAAAGGGCACCTAAAACCCTTAGAACCCCACCCATTGCCTAATCATCTTCCACTCAAACACAACTCCGTAAAATACTGTGCGCTTCATCAACAGCATGGTCATGACACTGACCAGTGCTTTCGATTGCATCATGAAATTCAAGATTTCATTGACAACAAGGTGATCGCACCACCCCAGAAGCCGAACGTAACCACAAATCCACTCCCAGCCCATAATCAAGCCCCCCTACCTCGAAATCTTAACCTGATCCATACACTGGCCACCCCCTACGACCCCAACATATATATTACTCCCTCACACCTACCAAAGCCGACGTTGTTCATTCCGAAAAGCACAGATCTGTGCATGATGGACACGTCCAACCCTCAATCCAAGCATGTGCTGATGCTTACAGTGGAAGGGGAGTCGACTGTAACAACCCTCGTACTGATTACTGAATTATGTACTGATTACTGCTAAACTGAACTGATAATGACTGATAAGTGAATTGGAGGAACTACTGAACAGACTGAATGAAATCGAAACTGAATTTGAATAAGTTTATATGTTGCATTGCATGTCGCATCTGTTTGATTGAGTGAATATCTGTTTGAATTTATATGTTTAAACTGCTAATTGAAGGCCCTATCGGCGGCCGATTTGGAAACCGTTTAGTATTTTGTACTCAGGAGAATATTTGTGATTTAATGATATATTTATCTGAAAATTGATTAGGAATGATTAAATTAGATTAAATGAGTTAATTGTCAAGTTGAGTTAATTACCAATTATGCCATTTTGAGTGGACCCTTGTTCAATCCTATTATTGAGCCTTATTACACTTAATCAAAACATTTGATCAGCTACTCCCTACACTCCAACCGACCAAACAAAAGAATTAGAGAGAGAGAGTAGGAGATTGGAGAAATTCACCTTGCATGCTTGGAATTTGAGAAGAATTGAAGTGTAGACTGCTCATTTAGCCCCCACACCTTGAATTCAAGACTTAGGCAAGGTAATTAAATCTCTCATTGATGCATTTAAGGTTGTTCTTGCATGAGTTAAGTTGAATTGTGGAGTTAAGACATGAATTAGTTCAAAAGAGTAGGATTATAACTTAATCCATGCATGCATGTTTGAATTGATGAGTTTGAGTTGAATTCTTGGAGAATTGTACATGCATGTTCATGTCTAAGCTTTAGTCCATGTTTTCACTTTGTTTTCCAACTATTGAGCTCTTGAGAGCAAGATTTGAAGCTTGAAATTGGTTTGAAACTCATGCATGTCATATTTGAATGTTGTTCATGCATGTTCTTGAAAATTGGTTTGGAAATGAGCTTGATTAAACTTCCCTTGGGCTTTGATTTTACAAATTGAGCTTTGAACCTAGTAATACTATGTGTTTTCATGAGTTTTCCAGGAAAAGGGCCCAAGAGGATCGATTTTTGTGTTCCAAACTTGAGTTTCAAATTCAGAGCACAATTCTGGGTTTTCCAGATTTCTGGTGTACGCTCGAGCGGAGGGTTGTGAGCTCGAGCACAGAAATCAAGTCTCCAGCAGTTTTGCAAATTTTGTGCTGTCCGCTCGAGCGGAAATATTTACGCTCGAGCGTGTTTTTCGAGCATCCAGTATATTTTGCAGACCGCTCGAGTGGAAGGGATAACGCTCGAGCGGGGAACGTTTTTGCCTGTACGCTCGAGCGGGGATGTTTACGCTCAAGCGTGGCTCCCTTTTTCTGAAAATTCTGAAAATGTTTTCTGTATACATCTTTGCATCCTCATCCCATCCTAGGCATCCTTAGGCCTAGTTTAAGACATCTTAATGAGGATATAGATGTAGAACACACCGAGGCATAATAGGAAGTTAATTATTGTACTTCCCCAACTGTTAAACTTAGAGTGTGTTCAATTTGTTTACTGTTTAGGGTTGGCACTCGGGGACGCGCTCTAGCATACTGTAGCCCAATCTCTGTGAGTAACAGATTGTGTAAAGATATGTTCAAAATGGTTATCTTTTGAATACTGAACTGAATTGTTTATCGAACTGATATTGTTTATTGAATGAATGTATGTCCTGTATTGTGAACTGTATTGTGGCATCCTTAGCACTGACTGTTACTGTTACAGAGCTCTGTCGGTTCTCTTGTGGAACCATACTGTTTACTGACTGATGGCCATCACTACTGTTGGGTCCGTTGAGGCCCGGTCCTTTTGGACCTACTGTTTATAGGCTAATGGATGTACCACATATGATTGATTGACTGACATACTGAAAGACTGAAATACCATTTAATGAACTGTTTTCATTACTGTAAGGACATTACATTCATAACCCCTTTACACTTATTGTTATTCACTGGGCTTTAGCTCACTGTTTATATATATATGTAGGTTCTCAGCAGCCAGACCGGAGCTAGGAGCGTGGGTTAGTCCCCCAGTTTTGTCAAGTCAGCCTATGTGCCTCACCGCGAGGTTCCGTGTTGCCATGCTATGGCTTGGGGTGTTTTTGTGTCCCCTACTGTATAGACTGTTTACTGTTTACTGTACTGTTATCGAGGGATTTGATTCCCGTACTGAATGATGTATATGATTGTATATAGACTGTACTGTTTGAACTGAATGAACGCATGAAAAATGTTTTTGGCATACAGATTTTCACAGCTCAATGGACACTAGTTATTTACTGTAATGGCTTCCGCCAGGCCCTGTACTCTGTTTTACTGTATTACTGTTCTGCAGGCCTTCGGTAATCTCGGATTACTGGCCAGTTACGGTGCTAAACCCATAGGGCCGGGTTTGGGTCGTGACATCGACCTTGGAGGAAGGTACTAAGCGTCCTGAGGACTTTGATAGGGTGTATGATCCAAGTTGTTACATTGTGTCAACTGGTCAAATCAAGTCTAAATTAGTGCTGCCGATCTCAATAGACATCAATGTGGTCAGAAAAGATGGCCCGAGCCAGGGGTTAGATGATTTGGCAGAACTTGAGGAGGATTGTAAGAACCCCGACCCATGATTAACGTTAATCCACGCTTAATTATGCCTAACAAGAAATTAACGTGAAAATTTGTACCATGTGTTGCTCTATTTGTGTTTATATCTGTTTAACATAAAAAGATCTGTTCATGTTTTTATTTGGTTTGCGAATTGAAGGCCTTATCGGCATCCGATATATGCATTTACTTGAATTGTGTGTTATTTAGAATTTTTAGAATTTTATGGTAGGTCCAATTGAAGAATCCAACCATCTGTTTGCACAACTATGAAGTGTAAGATATGAACTCTAGAGATTTGAGTTGATTAATGTAAGAATGGGTTAGAAATGAAGAGTATTGAGCCATACCATGCATGCATGCATATTTTCTCATATTTTGAGTTTAATTTCCAAGAATTCCCTCATGCATGTCTTGAATTCATCTTAATTTTGGGAAATCATCAAGTTTCATGTTGTTTGTAGCATTTGATCATGTTTTGAGAAGATTAAGTTCAAAGAAATTCATGCATGTCATGTTCATGGAACATTCATAAATTTTAAGTTGAATTTTTGCACGATTGGCAAGCTATTGGGCCATGATTTCTTGAAATGATCCTTAATTCATGATGTTTTATGAGTTTTTAAGTGTTTCCTCAAGTTTTGGCCTAGAAAAATCAAGCTTTGATGCTTTAAGATTGAGTTTTGAAGCTTGGAAGCAATTCTGGAGATTCCAGAATTCTGCTTCCGCGCTCGAGCGACCACTCTGTGTCTCACACTTCTGTTCGAGCAACCAAGGGCTGGCTCGAGCATGAAACGCATGGTCCTAGAAGTTCTTACATTTTGCAGCACACTTGAGCGACAACAGTTGCGCTCGAGCGAGGACATGTCTCTCATGCTCGAGCGAGTGTCGAGCGAGCATCGAGCAAGAAAAACAAGCAACCAGTACTTTTTCAAAGTTTGCAAACCGCTCGAGTGAAGAAAGTTGTGCTCGAGCGGACCCTCACATTTTGCATGTCCACTTGAGTGAGAAAAGCCACGCTCAAGCGTGGATCTTATTTTCAGCAAGTTTTGAAAAATGTTTTCAAGTACTATTTTTGCATCCTCATTCCATCCTAGGCATTCCCAGGCCAAGATCAAGACACTATGATGAGGATAAAGGCTAGGAACACACTAAAAACAAATGAAATAAGTTATGTACAATCCGAGCATGTGTTCCAATGTATGTATCTGTCATGTTATGTAGGTCACGCGCCTCAAGTTAAGCGAATTGCCTACTTTACTTGTCTATTTGGAGCCACTGGTTATTTGCGAGTAATAACTTAGTAAAGCTATATTCAAGTTAAATTATTTTCTGTCTATGAATAAGATCTGTTTTATGAAATGTTATGAATGATTGTCCAATTTTCAATAAGTATTTATGATAAGTATGTTATCTGTTCCTAGACCGGAGGTTCCTTATGGAACTGACAAGTTATCTGTACCCAGCTGGAGATTCCTTTATGGAACTGACAAGTCATCCGTTCCCAGTCCGGAGGTTCCTTTATGGAACTGACAAGTTATCCGTACCCGGTCGGAGGTTCCTTTATGGAACTGACAAGTATAATCTATGATGCTCTGTATATGATTTATTAGCGATAATGGATAAACCATGTATAATCAAGCATGAATTCTGAATTTTGTATATGATTTGAATAAGAATACGAATGTGAATTAGCTTAGTCATGGGACATCATTCATTTAACCCTTTACTCTGTTATTATTCATTGAGCTCCTGCTCACTATTTATATTATATATGTAGGTGATCAGGCACATGACCAGGCTTAGAGTTGAGGACCTGGCGTCTCAGTTTTTGTCAGCCTACCTTTGCGCTTCCCGGGGAGGTTCCAGATTAAGTCAAGTCTAATGGCTGTGTTGTTATGATTGTATAAGATTTTGTTCTTTGCTCCCTGAACAAGTTTATTTGTTTTTATGTACATGAAGTGATGTGTAAATACTGCATCTTTTGACGTCACTCGTATGTTTATAAAAGTTTAAGATTTTCTGTCCCATGTATGTCTTCACAGCTCGATGGACCATGTATATTTTATGTATTTACTTCTGCAGCCCCTAATTATACATTATGATGTTATGAGGCCTTTGGTAATCTAAGGATTATTGGCCAGTTACGACGTTAAACCTATAGGGGCGGTTTGGGTTGTTACAAGGATTTGGACAACTTGCAGTTCTTTGATGAGCAGGATCAGAGAGATGTACAAATTGGGTGGTTCGACCTAAACGGCTCAACTGACAACACTGGATGGTTGAGTGATGAGCCTGACAAGGAAGAAGAAACTGGAATGAAACCAGAAGGGAAAGAAGCAGAGATTGTTGTAGTAGCCGGAAGGGCTGATGAGAAAGGAAAGTTGCCGGAGAGCGCTGGTGTGGAAAACCCAGCCTAGGAAGTGGGCACTGTGAATACTGTGGATACTGAACAAGAAGCTACACTGAGGTAGTTCGAACGACAAAGGGTTAAAGACATCTGGGAAGCCGTAATGGCCCAACACCCTGTGGGGGATACTTATGATGTGAAAGTGATACAAGTAGAGCCAGACAACTGTTTGTTGGCCGCTGAGGGTGAATGGTGAGATGATAATGATCTACATCTGGCCCACACCAACAAAGACTAGGGCAATTCCCTTTTGAACAATACATGGTATGCCGAAGAAATAAACCATATGACAAGAAGTAGGTAGTATTTTAAGCCGCCGCACCTAGATCAAGCAGAGGCGTCAGGAAAGGATAAAGAGGCCGAGAAACAGAAAAAGAAACAACTAGAAGAAGAGGTAGTGTTGAAACAGCTTAAGAAAATCCAAGCTGACATCTCCATTTGGGGTCTTCTCATGGCCTCCCAAGTACACCGACAGGCCGTGTTGTTGGCAATGGACAAGGCTAAATTGTCCATTGACACCACGCCCGAGCAATTGGTAGGTTTGATTTTTCCAAGTGGTGCTAGGCCAACCCTTACCTTCTTTGACAAAGAGCTAGGAAAAATGCGTGCTGGTGGTGTTGGTAGATACCGGTTTGGCCATCAATGTCTGTCCTTCTCGCACCGCCTGTGCAATCGACCTCAAACTAGTGGTCTTTGTTCCTACAGCCCAAGTAATATGGGCATATAATAATACGAGCAGAGAGGTCATGAGCACAGTGTAAGTCAGAGTCTAAGTGAGCCCAGTTGAACAAGAGGTTGAGTTTCATGTCTTGGATGTACCGGCTACATTCAATTTGTTGTTAGGGCGGCCCTAGGAATTGCTTTTGGGAATTCATCCATCCATCCACTGCCAAAGGTAACTACGCTAGTGCTGGAGATCAACCATAGCGAGGAGGATGTATTTCTCTCAGGATTCACTCTGGTTGAAGCCAAGGTAGTGCAGACCATTCTGGCCGCAGACGAAGGCATGTACGTCAGCGCCCAGTCCATCTATTTCATGAACAAACTGCAACATGTTCCAGGAATGGGACTCGGAAGAAGTGACCGGAAATGTGTTGTAGCACTGATAGATGTGCCATACAACCCACATGCCTTTGGACTGGGCTATGTGCCCACCAAAGAGGACTGGATCAAGAAGGGAGAAAAAATGAGAGGCAGAGCCAAGGCTAAACAAGTCGGGAAACACTATGAACTTATCTACAGGCCAATCCAGGGGACATTGAATGGCCTCTTTGTTCGGGTGGGAGAAGATTTCCCTTTTTGTGGCTTTCTCGAGCCTTGGGTGAATTCCTTAAAGCAATGTGTCCCCGGGTTCGAGATCTTCTTTGATCTGCAGCTACAAGACAGTGATAATGAAGAAAGGGCTGAACCAAACATCAAAGCTGAACAGAGCATGGAAAGTGACTTAGATGACAGCGAACTTGGAGTAGGAGCAGCACTGGCTAGTCTCCTGACAGATCCTGCGACTGACTTAGAGAACTTAGGGGATAACCTTACTATCTCTATGATCGGGGAAAAATTGGGTGTGAACCTAACCAGCGGCATTTTGGATGCATCAGGGACACCATCTTTTATCTGGCAGTTGGAGGAAGGCTATCTGTCTAGTTTTGAATCGGGTGATGAGTAGGAATGGCAACGGGGCGGGGCGGGGCCGGGGATCACCCTCCCCGTCCCCGATCCCCGATGGTGGGAACTCCCCCCGTCCCCGGTCCCGACCCCGACGGGGAGCTCATCACTGCCCCCGCCCCCGCCCCTTAACGGGGATCGGGTTTCCCCGACCCCGAAAAGTCCCCGATCAAAAGAAAAAAAAAATCAGATTCAACAACAGATCTGTAATAAATAAATCAGATTCAAATGTAATAAATAAATTTAAAAAAAAATCAGATCTAACAGGTTACAAATCTGTTCTTCATCATCATCAACAACAACAACATAATATATATATACATATAACAAATCGAAAGAGAGAGAGAGAGAATATTCCAGATCTGTGAAGCTTGGTCGGTGATGGTGCCGGATCTGTGAAGCTTGGTCGGTGATGGTGCCGGATCGGCGAAGCTTGGTCGGTGATGGTGCCGGATCGGCGAAGCTTAGGAGGATGGAGATCGGCGGTGGGAGAGCCGGTGGAGTTGTGGGAGGATGGAGATCGGCGGTGGGAGATTGAGATCGGCGGTGGGATGGGAGATTGAGAGAGGGAGACCGAGAGAGAGAGGATGAGTGAGTGCGTGTGAGGTTGAGTCTGTACTCTGTCTATGTGTGTGAGCATTGGTTTATAATATATTATAGATAGACGTGTGTGAGCATTGGGTTTGGTTTATAATATAATATAATATATACGCTGAGGCTGAGCAAAAAAATATATAATATATACGGTTTTGTTTATTATTATATATATATATTAGGGGTATAAAAGTAATTTCATTCCGGGGAAATTCGGGGAACGGGCCAGGGACGGGGACGGGGCCGGGGATCGGGCCGGGCCGGGGCTTAAACACTGATCACCGTCCCCGGCCCGTGACAGATCGGGGATTGATTTTCAAATACCGTCACCTCCCCGTCGGGGGTATTTTTCGGGGAAAAACCGCTTAAATCGGGGTCGGGATCGGGGATCCCCGTCGGGCCGGTTTCAAATTGCCATCCCTAGTGATGAGCTAGAATCTGATCCACTAAGTCTGTGGGGTTGGGATCAGATTCAAGTTCCTTTGAGTCTAAGTCTGGTATTTTTATAGGTGGTAACCTGGATACCAAAGTCCTATCTAGGCCTTCATTCAGCTTTTCTTTTGAGTCTATAACCGAAGATCTGGACCTTTTGAATGAGAACTCTGTAAATTCTATGTACTTTTTTGTGTCGTTAGTTTATTGTATTGACCAAGATTTTCAGAATTTTAATGAAAACGAAGGGGAAGAAATTCCCCTAGCTTTGAAAAACTTGATTAATCGAGAGGAGAAGAGGTTTGCTAAACCCTGTGCTGATGAAATCATTACCATTAATGTGGGTACTGAGAAGGATCCGCGCCTAGTCCAGATCGGGTCCACGTTGTTTTCGGAGGAGAGCGAGCGTTTAATCGTTTTGTTAAAAGATTTCAAAGATGTTTTTGCGTGGTCCTACAAAGACATGCCTGGAATCGATCCTGAGATTGTACAGCATCGGATCTCTCTTGACCCCGAGGCCTGACCAATCAAGCAGAAGTTGTGTAGAATATGTCTGGATTGGGCTCTGAAAATCAAGGAAGAGATCACCAAGCAAATCGAGGTAGGTTTCTTGTTAGTATCTAAGTACCCGACTTGGTTGGCCAACATTGTCCCAGTGCTGAAGAATGATGGTAGAATCCAGGTGTGTGTAGACTTCCGGGACTTGAACAAAGCTAGTCCGAATGATGACTTTCCTCTGCCGCACATTGATGAGTTAGTGGATTTCACCGCAGGCTATGCATTGCTATCATTTATGGATGGGTTTTCCAGGTACAACCAGATTCTGATGGCGGCCAAGGATAGAGAGAAAACCACATTCACTACGCCGTAGGGTACCTACTGCTACCAGGTTATGTCGTTTGGGTTAAAAAATGCTGGAGCTACGTATTAAAGGGCTGCGACCACCATTCTACACGACATGATCCACAAAGAAGTCGAGGTGTACGTGGATGACATGATTATCAAGTCCAAAGGACGAGAGGGCCACTACACCGCCTTGAAGAAATTCTTTCAATAGATTAAGGAATACAGATTGAGGTTAAACCCGCAAAAATGTACCTTCGGTGTAACGGCAAGAAAAATGCTGGGCTTTTTGATCACACAGAGGGGCATTGAAGTTGATCCTTCCAAAATCAAGACCATCCTAGAAATGACACCACCGAGGACTAAAAAGGAGGTGCGAGGCTTTCTCGATAAAGTGCAATTCATAAGATGGTTTATTTCCAAATTAACTTGACTTGTGAACCACTATTTGGTCTCTTGAAGAAAGAGAAGAAATTCCGATGGGATGATTGATGTCAATTTACCTTTGAACAGGTTAAGCAGTACCTCTAGAATCCACCTGTGTTGTCACTGCTAGAGCCGAGAAAGCTTTTGATTCTGTACCTGTCAGTAACAGACACGACCATGGGATGCATGCTCGCTCAAGAATCTGAAGATAGGGTGGAGAAAGCCACCTACTACTTGAGCAAGAAAATGCTGGATTATGAGACCCGCTATACTCTGTTGAAGAAAGCTTGCCTAGTCTTGGTATGGGCTACCAAGAAGTGGAGGCACTACTTGTTAGCTCACTTTATGATCCTGGTTTCGAGATTAGATCCCATTAAATATCTCTTTGAGAAGCCGACGCTTACGGGTAGGCAGGCTCATTGGTTGCTCATTCTCTCCGAATTTGATCTCAAATATGTCACCCGCAAGTTGGTCAAGGGAAGAGCTGTAGCGGAATTCCTGGCAAATCACCCGGTAAAAGGAGATGAGGTAGTGGAATACTTGTTCCCAGATGAAGGCATTTTGTAAGTTAAAGAGGAAACTTGAATGATGTATTTTGATGGAGCGTCCAATCAGTACGGTTATGGGATAAGTGTGTTGCTGATAGCACTTAACGACTCCCATATACCTTTAGCCTTCAAACTCCGGTTCAAGGTGTCCAACAACGAAGCAGAATATGAAGCGTGTATTGTTGGTTTAGAAGCCACCCTAGAACTAGGGGCAATAAGGTTGGATGTCATCAGGGACTCGAACTTAGTTGTTTCTCAAGCAAACGGAGACTAGAAAGTCAAAGAAGAGAAAATGAAGGTTTACTATCAGACCTTGGATATTCTGATTCCGTGGTTTGAAAAGATCACTTTCACGCATCTACTGAGAGAGAACAACAGGTTCACTGATGCTTTAGCAACTCTATCTTCTATGGTAGACATCTCACTTGGAGTCTGGATGCGTTC
Organism: Camellia granthamiana; assembly: GCA_036172215.1. Taxonomy (NCBI): domain Eukaryota; kingdom Viridiplantae; phylum Streptophyta; class Magnoliopsida; order Ericales; family Theaceae; genus Camellia; species Camellia granthamiana. The sequence continues at coordinate 41,336,859 of CM069913.1, forward strand.
GATTATTATCGAACAGAAATACACGCCGACTTATGAAACTATTGTTACGATAGATTAAGTGCAAGATAAAAACCCCTGATATTACAATATTTGGAACTTCCTGGAAAAGGAAACATATCCACTAGGGGCAAATGACAAGGACAAACGAGGAATACGGCGTATGGCCGTCCAATTTATTATCTGAGAAGGTAGTTATATAAAAGAGGTCATCTGTGAATGCATAAGTTGTGTGTGGAGAAAGATGAATTGAAACACCTTATGGAGGCTATCCACGGCGGAGAATGCGGGGCGCATATGAATGGTGTGATGCTAGCTCGGAAGATTCTCAAGCAAAGTTACTACTAGTCCACCACAGAGGAGGATTATATTGGTTTTGTGCGGCGATGCCACAAATGTCAAATTCATGCCAATCGCGTAAATATTCCGCCGTTAAAGCTTTACCACATGACTTCACCATGGCCTTTCTCAGTCTGGAAAATCGATTTTATCGATGCTGTCTCGCCAAAAGGGTCGAATGGGCATGAATATATCTTGGTGGCGATTGATTACTTTACAAAATAGGTGGAAGCTCAGTCCTATGCAGTATTGAAGGCATCGCATGTGGCCAAATTTATCAGAAACAATATCATATGTTGGTACGGAGTTCCGAACGAGATCATATTAGATAACAGCTCCTACTTCAAGAAAGATGTGATAGAATTGTTGGACAAGTACAATGTGGCTTTTCATAAGTCATCTAGATACAGACCGCAAACCAATGGAGCTGTTAAAGCTGCCAATAAGAACATCAAGAACATTTTGCAAAAGATGGTTGAGACCTATATGGACTGGCCAGATAAATTGTCATTCGCACTCTGGAGCTACAGAACTCGATCCAGACATCTACAGGGCAACCCCTTATTTTCTCGTCTACGGGATGGAAACCGTTTTGCCAATTGAAATTGAAGTCCCATCGCTGCAAGTTATGGCTGAGTGTCAGATAGCAGAGGCGGACTGGCAACATAGTAGATTTAAGAAGTTAATGTTGTTTGATGAGAGGGGACTAAAAGTATTGTATCATGTTCGGGACTACCAACGCAGAATTGCCAGGGCTCTTAACAAGAAAGTTAAGTCCCAGAATCTCAAAGAGGGAGATATGGTGCTAAAAGACAACCGAGCTCCCATTCATGACCGTAGGGGCAAGTTTAGACCTAATTGGACTGGTCCTTACATCATCAAAGCTATCTGGTCAGGAGGAGTGGTTATTCTAATGGACTTAGATGGCCTAGAATTTTCCTAGCCGATCAACATGGACAAGTTGAAGAAATACTACCCCTGAGAGGCTCGCTAGGCCGAAAACCCAAAAGGGCGACCTAGGCAAAAGTTAGAGCATGAAAAATTAGAAATAAATAAAAACTGAGCTCGCAAGGTTGAAAACCTTGAAGGGCGACTTTGGAAAAAGTTAGAACGCAAAAGGAGAGAGTCAATACTTGAGTGAACTTGAACCGAATTATGTAAAGTCTAATTCCTATCTTTGGGATATATAGGCAACTTCATCCTGAAGTTTGGCCGCAATCATCTCCAACTCAACTGTCCTGTTCGTTTTTCTGATCAGGTTATTTCTGTTCATCATCTGTTAGTTCGATTGTGATGTTCATTCTGGGAAGAAGAGCTTGTTATAATGCAGAGCAGTAGTGGTATTCGATCAAAGAGCAGTCATGATCTTTTGATTCGGGATTGTACATCTTGAGGATCAATTCTGTATATATCAAACAATGATCATTTTCAAAAATGGTTTTGGAAAGTTTTAATAAAAGTTGATTGTGTTCAAAATTTTACCTTTACAACTTAGACCATTTTTGGACCAATTTTTTTTTTTTAGTGCTCACAACTTTAATTTTATTGATTTCAACATAAAGTTCTTCAACTCTCCAATACGAATTAAAGTTGCTTCTACATCATAAAACTTGAAAAGAAAAGTCAAAGCAATAAACTAGAGGCATAGGCGAGTCAATTGCTCCTGCGTCCTCTACTCGTGCTTGCAAAAACTCCTGTAGCCAAAGTGGGCCCGGCTTGTGCCTCATCCTTGAGCTAGGCCAAGCATTCATCAGAAAAGAGATAACTGAAATTATGGACAGACGCTAGAAGCTCTCTCATCCTCTAAGCAGTGAGGTACCTAGCCCGGTGTGAAGTACGAATCAGGAATGAAGCTGGGTACTCTACCCCCTCATCTGGGCAGATCTGATCATGCCCAAACTGGCGTCTGAACCGGAAGAGAAAGTCAAACACGCAGTGCGTAAGGCTAATTAACTATATACGAGGCTGCCGAGTCCTGCTGTAACTCATCTCAGTCAGATGAAGCTATGGGCAACATCAAGCTATGTCAGCTGCAGACCTACTGCACATCCAGTTGCACCACCATCCCTCGTTGGGAAAATCCACTAGTCGTTGGCGGAAGAAATAAGCTCGAGCTGAATACTCGGGGCAAGAGTCCACCACCTTCAGCTTATCTATGAGCCATACCTGGGAAGGGATGAAAAATAAGAGAGATTAAAGAATAGAAAGATGTGAGTTGAAAGAAAAGTAAGGAAAGAGCTTTGAGAAAAAAGTAAGGAAAAGGCTTTGAGAGAAAAATAGAGCATGAGTGCTGAGTGACGTGAGAAACACATATAAGAAATTGTGGGAAATAATACCTGAAACAGTAGTGGACTCCTCGCAAACCTGGTGGTCTCTTACCAATGAAAAGCATCTAAGCCCATCAGGGTCTCAGCCAGGGCCAAACCGATGCAGCTTTACCCTCTTTCAGACATTGGGCCACTTCGATCAACCGAATGCTGGTTCTGCCACAACTAGAGGCAAGAAAGAAATGCGCAAGAATACATAAACAGAGGGCATGTTGTCAAAAATTTCGCCAAAGAAGGTCTCATCTGTCACTGATGTTAGAAAATCGATGAATCAAGCTGGGCATGTCTAGCTCTTCGTCATGGGCCAAAGACTGAACTCCGTGTATAGTAAGCCCACACATCTGTCCTAAAGCTTGGGCATGGCCAAAACGGGGGTGAGACATGATTTTCTCATCGCGCCAGGTTTCCATCAATGCGTGAAATTCTTCAAGAGTCTAGCACATTTCCTATGTTCTGAAGCGAAATACATGCGTAATTGGGTCCCAGCATCGAGTCGCGGCATGAATGAACGGAAAGCAAAGTAGAGTATGGCTTAACGGAAAAAGCGCGTTTATGCTGAAACCGTAGAAATTTATCTTTTCCGTGCCGTCTAAAGTGGTTATCCAATCCGTGAGCTTTTCGGTAAGAAATGTTTCTATTTGTGGATGAAACAACAGCTAAAATGAGGTTTTGGAGAAGAAATCACGAAGGAAGACCTTTTGTAGAAGATAGGGCTGTGAGTGGAGGCCAACTATCAGCTTTCTGGTGGTTCTGCCCATTAGTGGCGGCAGGCCACTAATGGTGGCCGGCCGGCCATCCACTTGTGGGTCAAACAGTTTTCATAGCTTGATTTTGTCTTGATCTTTGTGTTTTGAGGTCTTGTTTTGAGTTTTTTGGTTTTAGCAAGTATGCATAGCTGTGTTTGAGTTGTTTTTACTTTGCTTATCGAGTTGTATTTCATATTTTGGTCATTGGTTGTCTCATTACCCAGTTAAGAACATTGTGCCAATCTAAGTGTTCATTTTCAATTCTAAGTTCCCTTTTCATTTTCTACAAATATGGTGCTCATGATGCAAAAACAAAACACTTTTCATAAAAACTGCGGGGTTTTATTCCGATCATGGTTTTTACAAAAAGGAGTACAAGTTTCAAAAGCAAAAGTAAAACCTATCTGAAGTTATACATGTGCTAAGCTACCAAACAAAAAGAAACTAAGCAAAAAGTACAAAAATCGGCGCCAGTCATCTCAAGCTCGAGAGGCCCTCTTCGTCCTTTTCCTCGGAGGGGACTCAAGGGAAATGTACATCAGCATCACTATCAGAATCAGACTCTGAGCTAGAGCTGGTCTTATCATCTCTGCTCCTTGTCTCAGCTAGTCTCGGCGTCATCTCCGCTCCCAGACCCTAAGCCAGCATCATCACCCCTGCTCTCAGACAACTCAGAATGTCAACTCGCTGCCTCCTTGGAGTCGTTGGTCTCGGCAACATCATCACTCAAAACAGGCTCTGAGGGACTACTTCGGCCTCGGGTACCACTATCCCTACCTCAATCACGGCTCACATCTCGGCCACGTGATGGGGCTTGTCTCTCTCTCCTCTCTACTACTAGAGGGGGTGCTGCCGCTGCCACTGGTGCCCTGGGTATAGATGGAATCTGGAAAAACAGTTGTCAACATATCAACTATAGTATGTATATCAGATACAGGCATAGTATGCAGAATGAGCGTCATGAAGAAACCAGATACAGTACGAGTACAGTGTGCCAATAGAGTGTATCAGTGCAGTTTGGGAAAGACTACAGTGGAAGTGCCAATGTATCAGTGGGAATATGATAGTGTGGTACACAACAGAGTTAATAGTGAAATGCATGCCGAAATAGAGAAAACTACCTGAATACCGTGAAGACCAAGCAGCATCTCTCTCCTCTACACCATGCCAATCAGAGAAGCAACTAGCTCGAGGAGGCTCTTTGTATACTCCGTGGGTGCCTGCAAGTGCATTTGAATAATTAATAGCTAGAATAATCAATATCTGAAATGAAAAATGTGGGGTGCAAATTGTAAAGTGTGCTCCATACCTGAGGTGCACCTCGAGCTCTAATATACCCGTGCCCTGTCTCTGCTGGCTCAATCGAAATTTGGTAAGCAGTCCCAGTCGGCCGCTAACACATAAGCACAGTGGGAATCTCCGCCAATCGGTAATCTGTCCAACGGGAAGGACCCCTCTAGTATTGGCCCCGGCCTCCTAAGTAGCCTCACCTTCCATAGGAGCACCTGCTGCCTCGTCCGCGCGAACGCCTGTCAAGAGGGACATGAGATGAGTTTGAATGAAAGCCGTGTAGTCGTCCTCTGCTCTGAAGAAATCAGCATCTAGGCCTACCATGAACTGGATAATCGCTTCAACTGAAAGGCTATCTGCTGTCCTCATAGATGTTGGGGGTGACATAGAAACAATCAGATCGGGGGAGCCTACCGTCTAGTGTATAAACCGCTCACTCAGAAACCAGGCTCAGCAGACTAGGCCCTCCAGCAAAATTTGAAATCAGGATGTGGCCCAAGCCCCGGCGTACTGGTCCGTCACACCAGCCAGCATCGTCGCCTATAGCTGTCACATAATCTGTAAAATAGAGGATGTACAGATTGTTAGTTACCGTCAGTTGTCGAAGTATGGATCATAACAATAGTAAAGCAAAAAGGACTGTGAGTTTCAGGTTACCTTGTCGGCAGCCACTATGTCGAAGTATCGACGAAAGAAGGTGAAGGTCGTACCATCACGGCTCTAGTGTCGACACCAGCCGTTGTACTGTCTTGAGTACAACACTATGGGGGGGATCTCATCTATCATCTCTAGAGCCAGAGCCAAGAAGTAGGCATAAACCCACAACTGCAAGGAAAAGAGCCGCAGTGTTATCAACAATGCATGGACAGATATGCATGAACATATATAAAGTGGAAAGTGCAAAGTAGAAAGCATAATGAATGAACAAATATAAAGTAGAAAACGCAAAGCAGAAAGCACAATGCATGAACAGATATAAAGCAGAAAGTTCAAAACAGAAAACACAAGTTATGAACAGATGTGAGAATAGAAAGTACAAAAGTAGAAAGGTGTGGTGCATACCTCTTAGGTTCTCCAATAGCCTCTGACCCGCTCTCTCCTCATATGGGAAGTAGAGCTTATGTAGCCATAGAGGGTGATGAGTCCAGCTCCGCCCTAGTCATAGAACCGAACTTGAGGGAATGTCACTAAGGCGCTCAGTAAATATAAATCCATAGTGTTCCACCTGTTCGCGAACAAGGTGGTACCAAGGAAGAACATCAAGAAGTCCCGGCCATATTACTCCACCTCCTTCGATGTCTCGGGCTTGCTCCTGCAAAAGTGCTCGGCGAACCAGCTGTACCTCACCATCGCTAGTCTATATGGAGGTGGGTGCGCTCTGAGAAGGTGGATCCAAGCTGCCTCCCACTCGCCCATGTCCATGTTGAAGGAGATTGGATCACCCTACTCCTAAGCCTGTGAGCATAGCGAAGTCGTAGGGAGTCATCATCATCTTTCCAGCAGAAGAGAGGTGGAAAGAGTTGGTGGTGTCCCACCACCTCTCCACTAATGCTCCGAGGAAAGCCCGGCTCACTATGTGTTGTGAAAGTCCGAAGCAGAATAGGCTGAAGTCGGCCTCGTCGACAAGGTCGCGGACCTCAGGGGGAGCTTATCGTACCAGTCTCTCGCTGTCGTCGCCCCATACCCCCTATAAGAGCGAGAGTCCCCCTATGGCAAAGAAAAGTGAAGCAGATGAAAGATAGTGATAAAAGAGCATTTAGATAAAAGGCAGTGCAACAGTTAAAAGAAAGGCAAAAAATATGAAAATAGAGTTCGTACCTCGGTAGCGCTGAAGGAGAGATGGGAATCCGGCTCCCTCAGCAGAAGATCCTCTGGCACGCCACCAATGAAATCGCTGAAACACCTGATACCTCCAAGCGACAGTATGTGTGTGCAAAGATGATAAGTCATGGGATCAAAGGGGCGTACACTCAGTGGTAATGGCTCCGGCTCGAGCTTTGGAGCAGACTTCGCCTCAAGATCAGCTGCGATACCCTCTGCCGCTTTACCGACCTGGCGATCACCGGCTCCTCAAGCTCAACAGGGGGGTGATAGTGGAGGTGGAACCTCGGGAGGAGCACTGTCATGAGGAATATCATCCACCATCTAGAAAGTGGGTGAAAAGTGGATGAAAAATGAAGAAAAATGGAGAAAAGAGGGAAAACTTGGAACAAGTCCACCCTAGGAGAGAGAAAATGGAAGAAAAAGTCAAAACCCGGGAAAATTCACAAAACTCGAGAAAAACTTGAGGAGAACAAGCCTAAAGTGGTGAAAACTCAAGAAAAGCGACGAAATTAAAACCTGATCGGTTCAAAGTGCAGAGAATCAAAAGGGTTTAATAAAGTTTGCGTGGGGCATTAGAAAGCAGATATAAAGTACAGATCTAGAGAGAGGAAACACTTAGAGAGAGAGGGAAGGTGATTGCGAATGTGTGGATGTGTGAAAAGTGAGGTGTGGATGTGTGTTTATAAAGACCCGAAGCAAAATGGCAATTTTGCCCTTGAAGTTACACGGGTGGCCGACGGCTTTCCCTTGTGGTCGGCAGGTGGCCGGTGGTCCTCATCTATGGCCTAGTTCTGTTTTATGCCTCTGTTCCCCAAGCAGTGTATGAAAGGTTCTCTTTTGGGTCCAGATTGATTCTAAGGGAGCTCGGAACTGCGTTCCGATGCGTGAGCGTGCCCCACTTGCTAATATGAAGGAGGTGTATCCTTTTTGAGCATGCTGCAAAGCCTCCGAGGGGTAAATCGGACTGAATATCATTTTTATTCGTTTTGTCAAATTACGTATTCGTTCTCTTCTATTGCATAGAATATGCATTTTCACATATACTTATGTTGCACGCGTGTCCTGCATCATTCATGTTTCATGCATAGAATATACTTTTAGTTTTGCATAGAACGTGTATCTTCTTTCTCGCAAAAAACATGCTTTCAATTAACATCATGCGTAGGTTCTCTATTTTGTTTGGAATATGCGTTGTCACTGTATTGATTTGTAATCTTGTTCACTTTGTGCATTTATCGCACTTGTTCACTTTGTACATCTATTGCATTTGTTCACTTTGTGCATCTATCGCACTTGTTCACTTTGTGCATCTATTGCACTTTTTCACTTTATGCATCTATCGCACTTGCTCACTTTGTGCATCTATCATATACTTACACTGCATTGTGTATTTATTGTACAGTCTCGTATCTTTTTTTTTCTGTATCTCAGAACGCGTGAAGCGTAGCCCTGGACAGGTTTTATCTCAGGACGCATGAAACGTGACCCCGAGCGGTTTTTCTCATCTCCTCACGATTTCAGCATGATTAGAGTATCTTAGGACTCGTGAAGCGCGGCCTTAGGCAGGTTTTATCTCAGGACGCATGAAACACAACCCCGTGCAATTTTTCTCCTCTCCTCATGATTTCAACGTGATTAGAGTATCTCAGGATACGTGAAGCGTGGCCTTGGGCGAGTTTTATCTCAAGACGCATGAAGCGCGACCCTGGGCGAGTTTTATCTTGGGATGCGTGAAACGCGACCCTGAACGATTTTTCTCCTCTCCCCTTATTTTCAGCGTGATTAGAGTATCTCATGACGCGTGAAACACGACCCTGAGTGGTTTTCTTTTTATCTTAGGAAACGTGAAACGCGACCTTAGGCGATTTTGCTTTTATCTCGGGATACGTGAAACGCGATCCCAAGCGGTTTTCATTTCTCAGTTTCTTAGAACACGTGAAATGCGACCCTGAGCAGTGTTTTCTTTTCTCGTGTCAAGTTTTGGCGTGGTTAGTGTGTGTTTTAGATCTTTTTGCATGGAAACTTTGTTAGTTTTAAGCTTAAAGCTGCTCATTCATATGTTGTTATTGCTTATTGTATCAGCTTGCATAATCACGAGTTTTCAAAATAGCCGGCTTTGCGAAGCGTGTGAGTCCAACTTTCAAAGTTTTTTTTTCATGAATATCGTTTGCATCTTGCCCCAGAACTATGTTGGTTTGATTCCTGGCAAAGGGATACGTAGGCAGCTTACGAGCGCAACCACTTAATTTATGTCTTGATTGTTTACTCAAGTCTTACGGACTTGTCAAAATGGGTTGTCTTTGGGCTTTGACATTCACTCACATTATTTCATGACTTCAAGTTCTGTCAAAGAGGGGCAACTGTAGACACCTCGTTTCCCACCACTTGCGCACCTAATGATAAATTTGTATATGCTTGTCAAGTGCTCGAAGTCCTCAATAAAATGCCGCAGCTTTGAGCCTTCAAACTCTACACATCTTTTGCCTTGTTTTGGACCAAAACAAGGCAGTTTTTTAAGCCTAAAAAACCTTGGGACCTGCAGGCCCCCTTGTGTGGGCTGTCGGCCACCAATGTAGGCTGCCAGCCATTTGTGTATTTTTGCAAATATTTTGGTCAACTGTGCCAGCTGTTTCCACAGATGCATGCACCTGTCTACATGTGTATGTATGGATATTTCTGAGGGATTTTCATGTTTTTCTATATATAGAGGACCTGCCCTTTCATTTTTGAGGGTTGGAAATTTTGGAGCAAAAATTATCTCTCTCTCTCTCTCTACAATTTCCTCTCTCTCTTGTAAATTCTTAAGCCTTTGCATATACACTCTAAACCAAATCTTGTGATATTGGAGCTGAGGTACTTTTGAGCTTAGTTTGAGCTCTTGAGGGTATGTAAGTGTTGATTTGTGACTTAGAAAGGGTTCTCATCTTCGAGAGGTATAATTCTTGGCTTATTTCTTTGCTTTATTTGCTATTTTGCCTACTGTTTTTGGATTGTTTTTGGGTTGTTTATACTCTGTATTTTTGGACTGAAACTTGTGGTTTAAGGCCATTAGGGGTGGAGGGGTGAATCACCCTTCTTTATACCTTATTTCTTAGGCCTTTACCCTTGTTTTTCCCACCTCTTTGTCAATTTTTTTTTAGCTTCTTAATACTAAATCTCAGAGCTTTTTCAATGGCTAAAAACATGTTTTGAAGTCCCAAAAATGGAGAGGGTAGCCTCCCCTCCTTGTGCTTATTTGCTAGCTTAATTCGCTTCATGTTGTAACTTATTGTTTTAGCTATTTTTGTCTTAATTCCAGCATATTTTAGGACTGCTTTAACACTGTTTTAGGACTGTTTTTAGTTGTTCATTGCATTTGAGCCTTGTATTGCATGCTTGTAGTGTAATTGTTCTCTTAGGCTTGGTGGTTTAGGCTTTAGCCACTAACCTATTTGAGTTGATAGTGTTTATTTCTTGCTTTCCATACTTGTGATCACCTTTAATCACCTCTGCAACCTCCCTCATTTCTTGGCTTTTCTTTGCTTTGAAAGTTGTTTCAAGCTACTTGTTTGTTTAAGCATGAGATTGAGGTATTGTTCTTAATGATTTAATCCCTTTGGGGGTTCATTACCAACGGCGTGACACTTCTCTCATGTTTAAAATAACTTTTGGTTTGGTACTCATTTCTATTAGAGGACTTAAAGCTCAGTTTTGGACTTAATTGACTAAGGAATGGTTGGTAATTAAAATGGAGTAATAAAATCAGGACTAAAAATGATGCAAGATAATAAGTAATTGGTGTTCAATCGGACGTTAATTGAACCCATGGAAACTTGAGACATTTCATACTTGCTAGTGATGAAATGGTTCAAGTTTCCAAGGTCAACCACTTCCCTTGATCAATCCATGATAGGGAGGAGGTTTGAAAGTCTTTTATGTTGCATTTATTGAAATTGTACCTTGGTTCATAGGCCATCATGCAATGAAATTGTATCGATTGATGGCTTGTAAATTGAGCTTGCCACTCTTTTGAGCTATTTGATGATAAGGAGGGGCAAGGTGTACAAACATACCTTAAGAATACCCTGTTTTGTGCTCTATATGCTTTCTGTTGCAGCAGGAGGAACTAGGCTTTTGTGGTCAGCAGGCCATTTTTTCTGGACGGCAGGCTACCTTTTGTGGCTGGTCAGCCAGTACTTCTGGCCTGCCAGCCACTTTTGTCAAATTGAGCAATAACTTTTTGGAACAGAACAGAGCAGAGGTTGAGGTGAAAAGATGTTCTACTGTGCAACAGAAGCATTCTGGCAGCAGAATAGTGGGTTTTTCGGGGTGGAAATCTGCGCATGCATGAGTATTCTTCGCTTCCCGGGGCTGTTTTAGCTTAGTTACTTCTTTAATGTTGTATTCACGTTGTAATTAATTAGTTAATTCTAATTTGTAATTAATTAATTAGTGTAATTAATTAGTTAGTTCCATAGAATAGTTAATTAATTATTGGTTTTGTAATAAATAGCTAGCATAGTTAGTTTATTCGGTGTTGTAATAATTAGCTAGTGTAGTTAGTTTATTCCATTCATTTTGTAATAGCTAGTTAATTAGCTTAGCTAGTTAGTTTATTCGGACCCTCCTACGCGAGGGCACAGTTGTAATAATGTGTATGTCTTCCAACCCCACTCCCTTTTATTTACCTGCTCATGATGGTTAGTTTAGGGTATCATGTTTCGTTTAGCATCTCTCATGTCTTGCATCCATTGTCTTGCATGCATTGAGGCTCAACGCATCATTCTAACTTGCATTGCTAGTTAAAATTGCATTGTTAGTTAATACTTCTTTGAATACGTACTTAAACCGCATGCTATCAAATTGATTCATATGCCATATTAGTAGCCGAGCCTAGTAATTACATATCGCATGCGTTACATTAGTCATATGCATCATGCATTTTTTCTAACTCTGTCATCTTTTTTGGCTTGGAGTACTAGTCGAGCTTTTATTCGCTTTAGCATATTGCATTGTATGTTAGTGTTGCCATGTCAAAGCATGTTCACTATGAGGCTAAGTGCTTAAGTGATAAACTATTTGAATGCCTGTGGATGAAAGCTAGTTGTTTGAATTGGAATAGTTTAATTAATGTACATTTGAGCCCACATTTTCAAGTGGCACATTCATAAGCCATTTTCAAAAACAAACATGAAATCAAATGTTCCAATTTTGGCAAATTAGTCTATACTTGTGCGTGCATCACATAGTAACAATAGCCTAATAACCGGAACAAGAGCATATAATGTAAATAAGATTCACATCATGATTAGTAGAGGCCAATCTTTGATCGGGTGAACGGGGGTGCTCAATTCATGACATTCACCTCTCGTACCTAAGTTCTCGAGCTGAGACAATCTTAGTGATGACGGACACGTGGCCTTTGGCATGAGTCATGGGTTTCCTAAATTTTTTCAAAATATTTAGGTGGCGACTCTGTATTTGACAAAGCAGTCCATTTTTGGCATTTTGATTCAAAATCGATTTTCTAAAAAAAATTGTCGGATTTAGACTCTTTGGTGTTTATCTATTTCACATTACACTTATGGAATCCGATTCAGAACCACAGGAGTCCTATACTGTAGGGTTAGTCGTCTTTCAAAAGGAGCACGAAAAGTCGAGCTACACTAACATAAAGTGCTGATGTCACTCATTATAAATTATGAAATGCCAAAAATACTCTCATTCCTTTCTAATTCATCAATCTTCCACAGCCTCACTGCCTTCAAATTCATCTTTTACTTGTGTCATCACCAGTACCAACCGATTCACCATTGCAGCACATTTGACAAAACTAGAAATATATATAAAGGTATATATATGAAAGATATTTATGTATACATATGTATATATCAAACATATATATATATATTGTATATTGATTCAATTCTCTTTTTTTTATTCAATCAAACTGTAACAACCCTCACGCTGTTTACCGATTACTGCTAAACTGAGACCGAATATGAAAAGTAATTGAACTGACTGAAATCTGAAACTGAATCGATTGACTATATCTGTTTAATTGCACGTTTATCTGTTTGACTGTTTAATTATCTGTTCAGTTTTTATGTTTAAACTGCAAATTGAAGGCCTTATTGGCGGCCGAGTCAGAAATTGATTGATGTTTTAGGATCATTGGAATTTATGTGAATTTATGGCATATTTATCTGAAATGTGATTTGGTATGATTAAATTAACTTAAATTAAGCTAATTGGCAAGAGTTTAAATTATTTACCACATTGCCATCCTTAGTGGGCCACTACCTCAACATATTGAGCCTTGTATACACTTAGCTTAACATTTTCTTCAGCCATTTTGAGCTCACCACCGAACTAGTGAGAGAGTGAAAGGATAGGAGTGTGTTCAACTTGACTTCATTGAGAATTGGTCTTGTAGTGTTGGATTTAAGCTTGCATCATGCATGCATGTGTTCATCCTTGCATTTTGATGTTGATTTCATGGCAATTGGTGCATGCATGCTCATAATTATGTTTAAGCCCATGAATTCATCTTGTCTTTGAAGAATTGACTCACTTGAGCATGAAATTGAAGCTTTGAAATGGTTTAAATCCTTGCATGTCATGTTTGAAGTTTGTTCATGAAAATTGATTTGGAATTTGGTTTTAATTGATCTTCCCTTGGGCCTTGATTTTACAAATTGAGCTTTGAATCATGTTATTCTATGTATCCGCAAGTGTTTTCCAAGAAATGGGCCCAAATGAATCGATTTTGATGCATTTGTGTTTGCTTTTGAATTTGGAGCTCAAATCTGGATTTTCCAGATTTTGATCTTTCGCTCGAGCGGGGAGAACGGCGCTCGAGCGGGAAATTCGTGCTCCCAGTACTTTGCACTGTTTTACAGTCCGCTCAAGCGGAGTAATTGGCGCTCGAGCGGGACCTTGTGTCTCACGCTCGAGCGGCTATCGAGCGCCCTATCGAGTGTGATTTTCATCCATCCAGTACTTTTGACTGTTTTGCAGACCGCTCGAGCGTGGGAAGTGAAGCTCGAGCGGGAACCTTCGTCTGCATTACCGCTCGAGCGGCGTAACCTACGCTCGAGCGGGGATCTGTTTTTCTGAAATTTCTGAAAATGCTTTTAAAAGTGCATCTTTGCATCCTCATTCCATCCTAGGCATTCTTAGGCCTAGTTTAAGACATCTTAATGAGGATATAGATGTAGAACACACCGAGGCAAATTAGGGATTAAGTCATCATTACCTTTCCCAACTATGTAGCTTAGTGTGTGTTCAATCTGTAAATTGTGTAGGGTTGGCTTTTTGAGGAGACGCTCTAGCTTACTGTAGCCCAGAACTCTGTGAGTAACAATTGTGTAAAGATATGTTCAAAATGATTATCTTCTGAATACTGAACTGAACTGTTTACTGAACTGATATTGTTCACTGAATGAATGTATGTCCTATATTCTGAACTGTACTGTGGCATCCTTGGCACCTACTGTTTACTGTTACTGTTACAGAGATCTCTGTCGGTTCCCTCGTGGAACCACTACTGTTTACTGATTGATGGCCATCATTACTGTTCGGTCTTTAAGACCTACTGCTTACTGTACTGTTATGCTAATGGATGTACCACATATGACTGATTGACTGAAAGACTGAAATACTGATTTAATGAACTGTTTTCATTACTGTAAGGACATTCATTCTTAACCTCTTTACGCATTATGTTATTCACTGGGTTTTAGCTTACTGCTCATATATATATGTAGGTGTACAGGCACCGGACCAATGCTAGAAGCGTCGGGGTTAACTCCAGTTTTGTCAAGCCAACCACTGTGCCTCACTGCGAGGTTCCGAGCCTGCCAAGCTAAGGCTTAAGGGTGTTTTAGTTTTCCCCCTTCTGCACTGTTTTGTTTACTGTATAGACTGAACGTTTTGCACTGTACTGTTTATCAGGGATAAAGTCCCTGTTCTGACTGGTTGTATATTATATGCATACTGTTTCGTACTATTCTGTTCTGTATAAATGTATGAAAAATCTTTTGGCATACAGACTGTCACAGCTCATTGGACATTGTTTATTTACTATATTGGCTTCCGCCAAGCTCCTGTACTCTGTATTACTGTATTACTGTTCAGTAGGCCTCCGGTAATCTCAGATTACTGGCCGGTTACGGTACTAAACCCATAGGGGCGGGTTTGGGTCGTGACACAAACATATATATTACATAAATGTAAGATGCAACTAACCAAACCCACCACAAACCACCTTCACACATCAAACCCACAAATCTATTAAATAAAACTCACTGCCAACGCCTTAAACCCACTCAACCCATTTGTGTTTGATTTCAAAAATCAATTCTACAAAAAGAGAAGAGGTTTACTGCAAAGGTCAAAAAAATTGAGTAAAAAATCTTTTGTTACAGCCACGAGAAATGGAAGATGATGAAAAAAAAGAAAAATAAAAGAAAAGAAATAAAGAAGAGAATAAAATTTAGAAAGATGAGATCTAATTTACAGAGGGTTATGGGTCTTGAGAGAAGAAAGAGAAAAACAAGTTGTAGTAGATGGAAGATTAGGAACCAACTCTGCCCCATAACTCATTATCAAGAAAAACAATCAATTCTGTTATGTTCGGTTGCCCAAAAAATGCAAGAAAATAAACAATAAATAAAAATCTATTCCAGATCAACACCCAATTTATACAAAACAAAAAATTTAACATTCTTAAACCAAAATAACAAAATACTAGATCTGATAACTTATTGTTTTCTTTTTAAACATTTTCCCAACAATCTATATACACAAATATATATATACAACAAAAAATTAAACATTAAAAGGAGCATTCTAGATCTACACCAAACTGATCTAAATCAAAATTTCAACTTTCTTACACTAATTAAATTAGCAAAAAAAGACCCAAATATATATATATAGAGAGAAAAAGAGAGAAAAAGGGCCAAATATATATATATAGAGAGAGAGAGTTGATGCCTTTGGATTTGGTGTTTCCATGATTCGAGCAAGGATTGGATGGCCTAAGCTTGATCGTCAGTGGGTAGCTGAGGTGCGAGAAGATCGTCCCCCTTCTCTCTTCATCCTTTTCTTTTCCTGATCGTGACCTAAATTGCAACCAACCGCCACAAATCATATTGTGACCCAACGTTGCTGTCATTACTGCCGACCACCGCTATTAAAACCATTGATTTGGGTTAGGGTTTCGAAAGAAGAAGAAGGAAAAGAAGAAGAAGAAGAAGATAAAGAAGAGAGGAAAAGCAGATGGCGAACGACGAAGGATAAGGAATGGAGGAAGAAGAATAAAAGGAGGAAGTAGAAAGACGGAGGTGGCGTATAAAAGATGATAGACAGCGGAAAGGAGTAGAGAAAGAAGATGCCCAAACAGCGAAGAGCGACTTTTCTCTCTCTTTCTCTCTCTCGTGTTTAATCTAATGAGAGAGAACAAAAAAAAGAAGAAATCAA
The DNA here is from genome assembly GCA_036172215.1 of Camellia granthamiana. Taxonomy (NCBI): domain Eukaryota; kingdom Viridiplantae; phylum Streptophyta; class Magnoliopsida; order Ericales; family Theaceae; genus Camellia; species Camellia granthamiana. The sequence goes on from CM069913.1 coordinate 41,352,847, forward strand.
ATATGGTAGAGAGAGGGTTAACAATTAAAGGGTATTTTCGTATTTTTGAGCTCAAATAAAAGGGTAATATGTCAGACAATTAAATGGCATGTTGTATATTAAAGTAACGTCATTTGTGCAAAATTGACGAATTAAGAGAATCTTGATATTATCAGTTAAAGTAGGGGAGGTTTTTGTAATTATTGAAACCATAGGGGAGGCATTGTATTTATTAGAAACCTTAGGGAAGGTAAGTGTAATTTGCTCGTATTTTTTTTTTTTTTTAAATACACAAAGTCTAAAAATATAACATCATTTTTTTAGGGATGTTGACAGATTGGGTTGGGTTGAGTGACCTCTCATCTGCCATCTATCCAAATTTAGATGGATTGAAAAAAACACATCTACATTTATCTACTTAAACCATTAAAATCGTCTATTCTGTAATAGATTAGTTCAGACCATTCAATTTAAACGAGTTGAATGGATGCTTGTCCAATCCTAATTGGAGCAAAATCAATCTACTATACGACAACCTTTTTTCTCAAAATTATGTCTTTAAAGAAAATATTTGGGCAAATTACCAAGAAGTCTTCTTTAAAAAATGTATAGTCTATTTAGTATCATAACCTTTTGTTTATATTCAAAAGTCCTAGAACGTTTTTCTTATTTTCTGCCTTTCTTTTTCTCTACCTCTTTTGCTCTTTCTGATTTCCGATGATCGTCGATGGGCAACCACATCTTGCTTCTTCTCTTTCTCTTTCTGATATATAGTCATGGGCGACCGACAACAACCATCAATTGGGGTTCACCGGCAACCATCGATCGCTAACTTCTTACTTCACTATCATCGACGGTGAAGAAGATATGTTTCCAACAAAGAAGTTGAGTAGATCTACTTAAATCTGATGTAGATTTACATCAGATCGAAGTAGATCTACATTAGATGATTTACATCAAATTTGGCTAGATCTAAACAAAAAATAGTTGGTGGAGTACAATTCTCTCTCTATAGTTGCCTTTCTCTTTCGATCTCTTAATCTTTCTATATTTTCTCTACTATATACTTCTCTTTTTCTGTTTTAATAGAGAAATTTTTTAAATTCTGAACAAGTTGGTTTCGAGTTTTAGTTATAGGCGGTGAAAATTATAAAATTTTGCAGTTTTTTTTTTTTTGAATGAATCATGGTTTAAAATTGTAAAATTTTACAATTTCATAATATTTTTTAGAACAGTAAAATTTTACAGTTTCATAATATGTTTTTCAGTTTGATTAATAAGGATAAATGCTTAATAGTTTTTTGCTTTGAAACTGTAACATTTTACAGTTTCAAAGCTTGCTTTTCAGTTTAATCAATATTGGAGATTATTTGTTTAAACTCTACAAAAATTGAAAAATAACATATGTTTTTTTTTTTTTTCCTATTGTTGCTGTTTTTTGTCATTACATTTTTTTCTTTTAGTTTATCAATATTTAGCACATTTTGCTATATTTTTTTGCGTTAATTTCTCAATTTATTCTTTTTTTTTAAAAATCAATATTCTGGACATTCCAGTGAGTCTCTAATAATATTCTTAATGTCCAGCAAATATTCTGGACATTCCGGCGAGTTCCATTGACATTCAGAACATTTCGGTGAACTTCTGACAATACTCCAGTGACTTCCCGGTAATGTTGAACATTCTGTTGAGTTTGCGGTGACCGTCTGACGGAAGTCCGATGGTAGTGAGATGGAACAGCGTTTGTAGATTTTTTTAAAAAAAAATTATTTTTTAGTAACAATTAAAAATATATAAGAATAATTGGTACAAATGTTTTGTTTTGGAGTTAGATAATTTTGAATTTTGTATATGAGACTTATTGGTAAGTTCCCTAATATTTTACATGGGTGCATTGTCATAATTTAAGGTGGATAAAAGGGGCAATGTGTAAATTTTGATAATTTGATGCTTCAATTAGACAAATATTAATTTATGGACTTTTAATAAAATAAAAAAGTACAAAATTTAGGGAATTCTAGCTTTAATTTCCAATCTTTAAAAAAAAAAAAAACTTTCAAATTTAATTTTCTCGTACCTGTATTTTCTCGGAAAATCCAAGAAACATTTTCGTGGATGCTAGAAAATAAAAGAAACTACAAATCATTCTTCTGTTCAAAGATCATCAACCAAGGTTCTAAAATGGCGAAGATTAAACAGCTACGAAAATGAACAAGAAAGAGACTCTTTACAGATCTCACTTTCGGTAACCTCGATGCCTCTTTCTCTCTCTCTAGAAATACATGTCAATATCTTCAATGAAGATCTCCACATTAAACTCTATAATCAACAAGATCTAGAATTTCCTCATTTTCCTTCTCCTCTCTCTCTAAATATATGGCGATCTTGAAATCACGAGCTTCAGATTCAACTTCCTCATCAAGATCTGGAATTTTCTCACATGAAATCGAAGGCATTTGTGTCCGGAATCTCCAGATTTTGAGTTTCAGTCAGGTCTAGGGTTTTACAGGCTTTTCTACCATGGATTTGATTTAAGTTTTCATATTGTATTTATCAAATTCATTGCAATGTTGAAGCAATTTCTCAGTAAACTACCTCGAAAATCATCCAAACCTGACACCATTGAATCGCCAAGGAGGGGTTCGGGCAATAGTTCGTCCTCCCATGGTGGTGATGATTGTGGTGGTTTACAACGTACCACAAGTGGGACTATGGTTTCTATTCGATCGAACGCCACTAAACGAACCTCATCGGTGGTGTTCCCATCGAGTGTTGTCGCTGGAATCGAGCCTCTATTAGCATTCAGAGATGTTCCTAGTTCAGAAAGATTGAATCTTTTTATCAGTAAGTTGAGTTTGTGCAATATGGTTTTTGATTTCACTGACCCAAGCAAGAGTACAACAGAGAAAGATCTTAAACGTGGAACTTTGATAGAGCTTGTTGATTTTGTTGCTTCGTGTCCACTGAAATTTACTGAATCGGCAATGGTAGCAATGTGTAAAATGTGTGAAAATAACTTGTTTAGGGTTTTCCCACCTAATTATCGGTCTAACTTGGGTGGCAGTGAGAATGATGATGATGAACCAATGTTCGATCCCGCTTGGCCACATTTACAGATCGTGTATGATTTACTGCTTCATTTTGTAACTTCGTCTTCGCTAGAAGCAAAGGTAGCAAAAAAGTATATAAATCATTCATTTATTTTGAGATTGCTTGACCTCTTTGATTCTGAGGATCCTAGAGAAAGAGAATGCTTGAAAACTATTCTGCATCGGATTTATGGGAAGTTCATGGTTCACAGGCCTTTTATCAGGAAGAGTATCGGGAATGTCTTTTATCGCTTTATATTTGAAATGGAGCGGCATAATGGAATTGCTGAATTGTTGGAGATTTTTGGAAGTGTAATTAGTGGGTTTGCAGTACCTTTGAAGGAGGAACACAAGATCTTTTTGGGCAGGGCTTTGGTTCCTCTACATAAACCGAAATCTTTGGGGGTTTACTTCCAACAATTGTCATTCTGTGTTACACAGTTTATAGAGAAGGAGCCAAAATTGGCTCTCAATGTAATAAGGGGGTTGTTGAAATATTGGCCAATTACAAATACCCAAAAGGAGGTGATGTTACTCAGCGAATTAGAAGAGATTGTGGAAGGAATTAACATGGGGGAATTTCAAAAGGTCATGGTTCCATTATTCTGGAGAATTGGGTGTTGCATCAACAGTTCCCACTTTCAGGTATTTTTCATTTTTATCCTTCCATATTTTCTTAACCCCTTGATCAAGTCAATGCTGCCCATTGCTTTATTTGGATGTATACTACATACCCATGAAATCTGCTGTGACTTGTTAAAATTTGTTAAGTTGGAGTTAGGATTGTTCAGTGATTTGGTTAAATGAGAATACATTGGCATGAAGTTTTTCCAATCAAGTAGTAAATGCAAATAGGAGAGCGAATTGTATAGGGACAGTGCAGATTGGTCTGAAGGATTCAGAGGACTGAAGGTTGGCATAGGGGATTTTCCATACTTCATGTAGGATTTTAACTAGAATAGCCTGTTAATAGTTGTCCCATAAAAGGGGTTAGGATTTGATGTGTTGATCATGAGGATTTTTAAGAGGAAAAGTTATAATGAGAATTTGTAATCCAATTTATATTACTGGTTGGTGGCCAAGTCACAATTCACGCCCCAAATCATAACCAAATTACATAAAATTATGAAGTTATTGAAAGTCAAATTTGGAAGCTATAATAAAAAAGAAAATTCTGATTAATGCTTCTAAATTTAATTTCAAACTAATAAAAACGTTATTTTGGAAAAATCACATCTGCATCACAAACTTAAGCAGGGGCTTTTCTTTTGTGCCCATTATATTCCTTCCCCGCAAAAATAAGCAAAAGGGAAAGGCTAAGAACATCTCCAATCCTTTATCTTTTCTTTCATTAAATTTAAATTTGATGAAAAAGTGTTCAAAAATCATCTCCAATCCTTTCATCAAACATTCATCAAATCAAGGGAGAGTCATTTTTTTTTTTTTTTTGTCAAATTGAGAACCCATCAAATCATTTATGAAAATTTAAAAAGGTGAAGCATTGGAGATGTTTTTATTTTTTATTTTAATTTTTGTTTTTTTCCCCCATCAAATTTGATGAAAAGAGAAATTTGGTAGGATAGGGAATTTTTAAAAAAAAACATTTTGATGAAAATTTGATGAAATGATTAGAGTAGTTCATATCAAATCAAGCTTTTTACTCAAATTTGGAATCAAATTAGATGAAAAAATTGTTGAAGGATTGGAAATGCTCTAAGGGCTTTTACTTTGATATAACAGGACTTTACAAGTATTGATTTGAACACGACACAAGTAAATAAATATTGTGTTATTTTCATTTTTTTAATAAATGATGAGAGATAAAGATATAAAATTAGGTGGTTTTTATTCTTACCGTTAGCTCATCTAAGTCCCTGAGCCCAATGAGGCCTGGGAGTGTGCTCTCTCCAAGTCTAAGGTTCAATACTTACTAGCCTTAATAAGCTTCACTAGCCTTAATAAGCTTCTTGGGGCCAGTCCATACAGGGTGTTTGTTTTGACTTTAAATAGGCCCTCGCAAGTGGGCGGTGGGATTGGTTTCGCGGAATTGGTCGAGGTGCGCATAAGCTACTCTGAACACCTTATTATAAAAAATAATTAAAAAAAAAAAGAAATAGAAAATTAGAAAGAAAAAATGGAGGGATCAGGAGACTATTCAAAATACAAAATTTTATTTATTTTCCAAGGCCTAATTCTTTGTTGTTATGAGGTTGTTCTATAGGCTTTATAAAACCCTAGTAACAAATAATTACCATATAAAACTACCCTAATCAATTTGCTAATAACTTTAGACTCTATTGATTCATCCCTAACCCTAAAATCCTAAAAGTAAGGAAATATAGCAATATAATTAGTTATACTCCTGATCAATGTTCTGAAACTCGGACTGTTGAATAAACCAAAAAAATTATTGGATCAAGGTGTTAGAATAATATATGATTATTTGAGTTATTATTTTGTAATTATTTTATGCCTTAGGTCTTCCTTATAATTATTAATCTTCATTAATATAAATAGGGAATGATATCCTAATCATTCCCTAATCTGGTTTTCTCTAAAATTAACATGGTATCAGAGCTAACCCTAAAACCTAAATTCCTCTAAGCATACAGTACCCACCGGAGACACCAACCCATTGCTGGAGCCAACCAAGCCGAATCACATTCGGATCATCGTCATTATTGGCTTTGTTGGCTTCGTTCGTGTCAAGCCTGAGGGGTTTCGGTTCACCTAGGGTTCGGAACTCACCTGATGTGATGAACATGGACCACTGAATCACCCTTGGCTTATCGTTGTCGTCTGTGCTAGCTTTGTCGACCACTGGATGACTCAGCCAACAGCTCCTCAGTCTTCGTTGGCTTCAGGTGACTGCCTTGCCCCTTCCGCCACCCTACCTCGCTTCTCTTGACTGCTCGACTCTCCCTCTGCATCGCTTCTCTTGTTGTCTTCCTCTCTCTATCTGTCTCGTTTCTCTGTCTCTCACTCTTGAGTTGTTTGTTTGCTCTGTGTTTATATAACCCAGCACTGTTTGTTTTATTTTTCTTAAAAAAAAAAAAAAAAAAATAGTATGAGTTATTAATTCTTTATTGTCATAGTGGTTGTTTGTTTTTCTTTCCACCACCACTATCTTCTAGGTTTGTAATTGACACTAGTTTTGTTGTAGGTTCAGTAGTACAGTATCTATGGCAGATTCCGCCGATGTGTCCACTACTTCTCAGACACCTAGGAGTGAGAGTTTCCCTATACCTACTACTATGACTGATAACCCCAACCCTAGTCTTAAAATCACCACCTCTTTATTTAATGGTCAGAACTATCTTGCGTGGTTGCAAAGTTTGACTATATTTTTGAAGAGTAGGGGGAAGATGGGGTATGTGGATGGCAGGATACAGGCACCCAGCACAACTGACCCGGGTTATGACCAATGGGAGATTACCAACTTTTTGATTATGGGTTGGCTTATTCATTCGATGGTACCAGACATTGGCCAGTGCTACTTGTCTATGGAGACTGCCCAAGATGTTTGGGATGCTGTGGCTACCACCTATTCCTGCAAAGGGAATTTCTCCCAGGCATTTGAGTTGCGCCGCTCTATTGAGAGCTCTATTCAGGTTAAGCAGACGGTTCTTCAGTACTTCACCTTCCTCACCAACGTCTGGAAACGCCTTGATCACCTGCAGGACTATAAGCCTGTTTGCACTGTTGATTCTGTCGGGTACAGGAAGTTCATTGCACAGGAAAGGGTCTTCAAGTTTCTGGCCGGTCTCAATATGGAGTATGATCCGGTTTGGAGTCGGGTTTTGAGTATGGATACTCTTCCTTCACTTCAGGAGGCATTTGTCTATGTCCAGAATGAGGAGAGTCGTCGGTCTGCTATGATGTCCCCTGTCTCTACTGACCGCTCAGCATTACTGTCTACCTCTCAAGATAGACTCAGCCTGACTCCCATTCCTTCGTCTGCCGCCAAGGAGTCTGTATTCTGTGATTACTGTAAGAAGCCGCGGCATACTCGTGAGACGTGTTGGAAGCTTCATGGGACTCCATTCGGGGGTCGAGGTGATCGGTCTGGTTCTAGAGGAGGTCGGTCAGGCCAATCTAGAGGACGTAGCTCCTATCCCGGGGCTCATCAGTCTAGTGCCATTGATACACTTAATTCTAATTCTACTTCCGTTGGCCAGGCTTCTAATGATCTCTTTGGCATGACTACTCATGAGCTTGAGGATGTTCTGCGTCAATTGCTGGACCGCGGGTCTTCTACTGCTCTCAGTACATCTTCCTCGTCATTTGCCCGCTTAGGTAACTTAGCCTCTTCTCCTTGTGTTTTCCTGTCTCATAAGTCTTTGCCTTGGATTATTGATTCTGGTGTCTCAGATCATATGTCTGGCTCCTCTGATCTTTTCTCTGCCTATAAGCCCTTTTCAGGTCAGGATAAAGTTAGGATTGCAGATGGTACTGTTTCTTCTATTTCTGAGAAAGGTTTAGTCCATGTCACTCCTATTTTATCTTTTTCTTCTATTCTCCATGTTCCTAATTTTTCTGTTAACCTGCTATCCTTAAGTCGTATTACAAAGGATTTGAACTGTAGTGTGACATTTTTTCCTGATCATTGTCTTCTTCCTGGATCAACTGGACAAGCTTGCTCATTCTTCTACCATGCGTCCTACTACCACAGATGATATATGGCTGTGACATCGGCGTGTTGGGCATCCTTTTATTTACTTAAGCATTTATTTCAATCTGTTTTTTCAAACAATAATGTGTCTGAATTTCTTTGTGAGTCTTGTTAGCTTGGCAAACAATACAGAGTTTCTTTTGCTCCCAGTTTTAATAAAAATTTAGTTCCTTTCTCATTAATACATTCTGATGTTTGGAGTCCATCTCGTGTTGTGTCTGTGAAAGGTCATTGCTGGTTTGTTACATTTATTGATGATTTTTCTCGTACTACTTGGGTGTATCTCATGAAAGACGAGAGTAAGGTTTTCTCTGTGTTTCAAAATTTCCATAGGATGATTTGTACTCAGTTTGGGGTCACTGTCAAAATATTCCGTTCTGATAATGGGGTGAATACATAGATTCTGGGTTAGGGCAATATTTTTCTACTCATGGCATTATCCATCAGACCTCTTGCACCAATACCCCTCAACAAAATGGGGTGGCGGAACGCAAGAATCGCCATCTTCTTGACATGGCTCGGTGCATGTGTTTTTCTATGAGTATGCCTCGGTCCTACTAGGGTGACGTTGTTCTCTCCACTGCCTATCTTATTAATTGTCTCCCTACTCAGGTCTTGCAAAAAAAAGCTCCTTTTCAAGTCCTCCTAGGTTCCCAGTCCTTGTTTTCTATTCCTCCTAAAATATTTGGTTGTGTCTGTTTTGTCCATAATCACTCTCCTACTCATGGTAAGTTGGACCCTCGCTCCCTCAAATGTGTTTTCCTTGGGTACTCTCTTACTCAAAAAGGATATAAGTGTTACCACCCTCCTTCTCGTAAGTGGTTTGTGTCCATGGATGTCACATTCTTTGAGTCCCAGTCCTATTTCTTGTCTTCTCCGGTGTCACAGTCCTCCCTTCAGGGGGAGTCTTGGTGTAAAGTGATTCCTGTGATTCCTATGGTGGAACCAGTTGTTCTTGCACCACCATCTCATACTGGGACTGCAGAACCCAATGTCACCAAGGATAGGAAAGGGCAAGTTTATGTCAGGAACACAGACAGACAGAAAGTTGACTGGATACAAGAGACCACTTCTGCTCCTCCAATGTCATCTCCTGCTTCTAATGAAAGTCCAGGTAACTTTGAATCTCTTGAGTCCATTGATCTTGATGTTCCGATTGCCAAGAGAAAGGGTGTGAGGTCTTGTACTCAACATCCTATCTCAAATTTTGTGTCCTACTCTCATTTGTCGTCCTCATATAAAGCGTTTATGTCCAATATTTCTTCTGTTAGCATTCCTAACCATTTTCAGGATGCTCTTGCTACCTCTGAGTGGAAACTTGCCATGATTGAGGAAATGAAAGCACTTAAAAAGAATGGTACTTGGGAATTGACTGAGTTATCTAAGGGCAAACGACCGGTGGGATGCAAATGGGTGTATACTGTGAAACACAAAGCGGATGGTTCTATTGAGCGTTACAAGGCTAAACTTGTGGCAAAAGGGTTCACTCAGACGTATGGCGTTGACTATCAGGAGACCTTTGCACCCGTGGCTAAGATGAATTCAGTCAGAGTGCTTTTCTCTTTAGCAGCTAATCTAGATTGGCCGCTTCATCAGTTTGATGTAAAGAATGCTTTTCTCCATGGTGACCTCGAAGAAGAGGTATATATGGACATTCCTCCTGGTTTTGAGGATCATTAGACAGAAGGCAAAGTATTTAGGCTTTGGAAGTCATTATATGGTCTCAAGTAGTCTCCGAGAGCTTGGTTTGAGAGATTCACTCAGGCTATGCTTAAATATGGCTTCAAACAGAGTCAGGCAGATCACACCTTGTTTGTGAAACATTCTTCACTTGGTAAGACTACAACACTCATTGTTTATGTAGATGACATAGTTCTTATGGGTGATGATAGTGAGGAAATTCCTCTGTTGAAGAAATATTTAGCCCGTGAGTTTGAGATCAAAAACTTGGGGAGCTTGAAGTATTTTTTGGGAATTGAAGTTGCTCGCTCCAAGGATGGGATATTTATCTCACAGAGGAAGTATGTGCTTGATTTGTTGAAGGAAACTGGGATGCTTAGCTGCAAGGCCTGTGACACTCCACTAAAATCCAATCAGAAATTGGGGGATGCTGAAGGAGGAGCAACTGTTGACAGGGGGAGCTATCAGCGATTAGTGGGGTAAACTCATTTACCTATCTTACTCTCGTCCTGATATTGCTGTTGCTGTCAGTGTGGTTAGTCAGTTTATGCATGCTCCTCATCAAATTCACTTCAAGGCTGTCATGCGAATTTTGAGGTATTTGGAGTCTGCTCCTGGTAAGGGTCTTTATTTTTCAAGGTATGATCATCTTCGTGTAGAAGCCTGTACAGATGCTGACTGGGTTGGATCAGTGATTGATAGGAGATCGACTTCAGGGTATTGCACTTTTGTTGGAGGCAAACCTAGTTACTTGGAGGAGTAAGAAACAGAATGTGGTTGCCAGGTCGAGTGCAGAAGCTGAGTTTAGAGCTATGGCACAAGGAGTGTGTGAGCTCTTATGGATCAGGTTATTGTTGAGTGATTTAGGTATTGATCAGACGGACTCCATGCGGTTATACTGTGATAATAAGGCCGTTATCAACATTGCTCACAATCTGGTTCAACATGACAGGACAAAACATGTTGAGATTGATCGCCACTTCATTAAAGAGAAACTTACTAGTGGCATAATATGTACTCCCTTTGTGCAGTTTGGTAAACAACTTGCTGACATCCTCACCAAGGGAGTTGGGAGTAAGCCATATTTCATGACATCTTACGCAAGTTGGGCATGAGAGATATCTTTGTACCAGTTTGAGGGGGAGTGTTAAAATAATATATGATTATTTGAGTTATTATTTTGTAATTATTTTTTGCCTTAGGGCTTCCTTGTAATTATTAATCTTTATTAATATAAATAGGGAATGATATTCTAATCATTCCCTAATCTGGTATTTTCTAAAATTAACACAAGGGTCAGTGGTTCAACCGTTAGGTTAATCGGAATCAAATCGTGATGTCATAATTACATCATAATTATATTTATAGTTATGTATAAATATAATTACATCATAAAATATAGCTATTAAAATTACAAATACATATATTATCAATTTATCTTTAATTCAAGATTTAAAATCTTATGCATTGTGTTTTTTGTAGTGAGTAATTTTATTTTATTTTTAATAAAGTCAGAAGCATAATAAATAATATAAATATCTATAATTATAGTAATAACATTGCCCAACTTAGTGGTAAGTTGTTGTGGTGCTTAAGACGCAAGTTCGAATCTTCATCACTACAACTTTTTAAGTGATGTGTGTGTCCTAGCAGGAATGCTCGGTTGACGTGAATTGGTGGCGGTTCACATGAGCTACCGATTTAACCACGGTTGCAAGTGGTTTATCAAAAAAAGGCCGATTTTTGGAACTATCCGGTTTTGATGGTTCATCTGAATTGGAACTTGGATCGGTCGACAGTGCAACTGGTTGAACAAACCGGTCTAGCCCGGTTTCGAAAGCAATCTTCTTAATAGAATTCTAGTTACTTAATTGACTATCTTTATCTGAAAATCTCACATCAACTAGGCTGTATCATCCTTCTTTTGACAAATTTTCTATTAGAAACTATTCATTTTTTTAAGAATTAAGGACATCGCTATAAAATCACCCATTCCTTTCATTCCTTTCCTCTTTTCCTTCCGATCCAATCATATAAAAGGATGGATTTAGCAGCTTCTTGTCACAAAGGATTACCTTTTCCTTCTGGGGATGAGCTCCCCCTCCATACCAATATCTACTAGAATCCTCCAAACTAGCCATTTTTGTTGACCACATGTTGAAGATGAGATCAGAAGGCCAACATAACTCTACCTCACCCAGTGTAAAAACATGAGGATGAAAACAACCTCACCCTATCTCTCTTTGTCTTCTTAAACTCTCATCTGATCTCTCTCTCTACTTCTCCCTCTGTAAATCCAAACTTTCACTCACACCAAAACCAAAAGCCAGTCAGTGTGTTTGGTTTCAATTTTCTGGAAATTGAGTTTTTTGTTTTTCGTGTTTTTTTGTTTTTAGTGAATATTTTTAAAATTTTAAGCAATTTTTTTACTTTTTTAGATGCACCTTACTTGGATGTATTTAAAAAGTAAAATATTTGTAAAAAAATATTTTAAAAAATCAATAAATACACAAAAATACAAAAAATGTACTGAATTCTCATTTTTTTTTCTTTGGTATTTTTTGGTATTTAGTGAATTTTCTAAAGATTTTTTTCATAAATATTATACTTTTTAAGTGTATTTATGTTAGGTGTATCTAAAAATTTTAAAAATTGCTTAGAATATTAAGAAAATTCAACGAAAACAAAAAAATATGGAAAACAAAAAATTTCAATTTTTTGAAAAGTGAATCCTGAAAATCCAAACCAAACAAGCATTCTTCTCCATCATCCCTTCTATATGTAAAATATTAATATTTGCATAAGGTAGATCAGATATTTGTATTTGAGTTGGTTTTTAGATCAACGATTGATAGCTAGGAAGATCAGTGGGTTTGGGTTTGTGATGTTTGTGGATGAGCAATTGATGAGGGACACCATGAATGGCCAGAATATTGATGTCCATGAGGGTCCAACAGAGGCAGCGGTGGTGGTACCAGGTGATGGCGGTGTTGCGGTGATGGGCATGACCATGGCTGTTGTATATAAAGTGCCAAATCTGAATATCTAAATATATAAAAATAAAGACCTAAAATATCTTATTCTAGGCTTGTGGAAGTGGATTTCGATTTGGGTTATGATTTTAGTGCTTGGGTTGTGATAAAGAAAATGTGTTTGCAGCCATGGCCAAAGAAGGCAGTGAAGGAGTAGAGAGAAGAAACTGGAAGAAGAGAAAGGAACTGGTGGAATTCTCTGAATTTCTCTTATATTTTTATCCAGTAAGTTGGATGCGTGTTACTGTTAGATCTAAGTTTGGACACGTGGTTAATAGAAATAATGAGTCTGGAGGGGAGCCTCTCCCTTCCTTCTGTCACTCCTGCCGCATTCCTTCCATTTTCTCACCAATCTTTCCAAATGGAGAATTAGATCCTTTGTGTTACAAGGCTCTAGGCTTCATAAGCTCTTCCGGTTTTGTGTGGAGGTGCTTTCATATTTCATGCATGCTTGCTGTGCTTCCCTCTAGTTTTTTGATGGAACCACGTTTAATGACATGAAAGATGATGGTGCAATGAGAAGATTTATTGAATTCGGACTTGGAACTTTTTTAATGTTGTTCTTTACTGAAGCAGCTTATAAATGCAACAGCTTATTAATGTGATGGATCTCTTTGTGATCATGATATTGAGTCTTAATCAAGCTTGTCAATTTTGGATGTCATATCTACCGAATTTGTTGGTTCACATCCCTCTCAGTAGGTTATAGTATCATTTTGTATTTGGCAGTTTTTTTTAATGATTATTTGAATAACCTTTGAGGGGACTGAAACTTTGTTAACATAGGTGGTAAATTTGACTAAATTGAATGACCTTTTATTTTGTTTCCAAATTTAATCATTTCAGGTAGCTGAAAGGGCGCTGTTCTTCTGGAATAATGACCAAATCGTGAACCTTATTGCGCATAATCGGCATGTTATCCTACCAATCATATTCCCAGCATTGGAAAGGAATATTCAGTGCCACTGGAACCAATCAGTGCTCAACTTATCTCTAAATGTGAGGAAGCTGTTCACAGAGATGGATGACGGGCTGGTCGTGGCCTGCCATGCCCATTTCAAGGAAGAACAAGCAAATCTAAGCGTGGCAGCAGAGAAGCGTAAGGAAACATGGGAGCAACTGGAGAATGCAGCCAGTCTCCAGTCAATAACCGGAAACACTGCTGTTCTGGTAACTCCTCTAGCAACCTCCATTACCTGCTAAGTGGCATTTTAGTCTGTGCTTGTTAAGGCTCCATTTTTTTTTTTTTGGTACTTGTATTTGTTCCTTTTTAGTCTCTTTCTTTTGGGTGGTGAGAAAACCACAAAAAATGTATGGACATATATATTTACATATATAGCTGTTTTTTGGGGAAGGTATGTTCATTTTTTGTGGGGCATAGTTTTTTGACAGCCTGTTGTTCTAATTTGTTTGGCTCCATATATTTCATCAACATTAAGAGGAGTTTAATTTCCTTCCTCAGAAGTGTCATCAGAAGGGCCATGTAGTGGATTACTTAACTTGCATCTTTTGTCAGTTAGCTGTTGTTTTTGCAACTCTGCCTATGTACGCGCATGTGTGCCCCTGCTAGGTGTCTGGGAACATCAGTCCCTTAATGCCTAGGAATAATTGGTTTCCTTTATTAATTTGTTTGACAGGTTCTTTATTTTTTTGTTTTGTGTGTGTGGAAGTCAAGTTATGATAATAAAGAAGGAAAAAAAAAAAAAAAAAAAATCAATAAAAAAATGACCTAGTTTTTTCATTGTTGACTTGATAAAACACTCCATTTTGTGTTCGAGTACAGTGACTGTAAAACATAATACCATAAGACAGGACTAGTGTTATTAAAAGTTATAGCTGTCTTTTCAAATTCTTATTTTTTTTGATAGGTCACGGTGCTTCCTCATTTTGTTCATTCACTGGTTTTATCTCCTTTTTAATTCTATGCAGTTGCCCTCACCATGCTCTTTTAGTTTAGATCAAGCGGTGATGATGAAAATGGAGTGTTGGTAGTTCTTCATCGTTGACTTCCCTTCCTTCTTTTTTTTGATAAGTAAGAATAACGTAATACATGTTACAACACCCAAAAACCTATAAGAAGCAAAATCAACAACCTAATACATGCACAACTTACTGAAATGACTACGAAATTTAAAAATTAGTTGGAGAATTGGTTTAAGCCTCCCAAAAACCAACTGTGCAAGATAGATAACGAGGAACTCCGAATCCTGTAAGAGGCTCCTCCACCCCTTCAAAGGTTATGTTGTCCTGCTCCTGCCAAATTGTCCACATGAGAGCAAGCGGGCACTAAACTCCATGCCTTCTTCCTTCCTTTCCCCACCCTAACAAGAGCAAAGGACCAAAACTTATAAGCCACCTCACAATGGATAAGAAGGACTTATAAGCCACCTCACAATGGATAAGAAGGTGACTAATCGATTCCTCATGTTTCTTACATATGATGTACCAATTCACTTGGACCTGTCTCATCGTCCCCAAATTGTCAACAGTAAGTATCTTCCCATGAGCTCTAAGTTAAAAATGCTACTTTTGTTGGAGCTTTTGACTCCCAAACACCTCTCCATGGAAAGTCCCGACCCCTATTGCCTAACAACACCTTATAAAAGGGTTTCACTTCAAATCTGCCACATCTAGGTCCCATCCATCTCAACTCATCCTCTCAACCCTCTATACCACGAAAAGCATACAAGTGACTGGAGCTCCTCAAACTCACCACTCTTCTAACCACGAAGCTACCTACGAAAAGCAATATCCCAAAAAATCTGCAACCCATTAAAAGTCCTATGCTTTGCAATCACCGCCCTTCTATTAACCGCAATCGAGCAAAGAGAAGGGAAGGCTACCTCAAGCTGCTCACCTCACCAACTATGGCTCCAAAATTGCACCACCCTATCACATGTACCTACCTCAAACCGAATGTGGTTTGAGAAAGCTTGCCAAAGTCCTACTCCATGAGCTATGTAGACCTCCAAAGAACAATCATCCCACATACATCCGTATTTAACTTTAACAAGCTGCCTCCACAATCAGACTCACAAGTATATCTCCACAACTATTTAGCAAGCGGAGTCTGGTTAAAAATAGAGAGCCTACAAAATGCCCAAACCACCATTCCAGATAGGAGAGCAAAGAGTGTTCCAACCCGCCAACTGATTACTTGAACTCCTTGCCAATGCCACACCACAAGAAATCCCTTTGTAACTTCTCAAGCCTCTTAACTACAGAAGCTGGAATAGTAAATAGAGACGTAAAGTAGCAAGTTAGAAAGAGCGCTCTTGATTAAAGTTACCGTATCATCTTTACACAAATACTGTCTCTTCCATCCTGCTAGTCTTCTTTGAAACCTCTCAACAATGGAAACCCAAATATGTTTCACTTTGAAAGATGCTCCCAAAGGCTAGACCAAATAGGTAACATGCAATCTCTCCCGCTTTGTACCCTAAGATAGTAGCCAGCTGCTCCACCTTATAGAATCACCAACCGGGATCAATGAGGACTTCCCCATTATTCACCTTCAACTCTGAATCTGACTCCAATCACATGAGAACACATCTAAGGTAACACAATTAACATCCACAAAAGATAATAGTATCATCTACAGATTCTACATTCAACAAATGGGACACAGCAAGGGGAGAATCATCAACTCTTCCCACAGCAAATGCTTCCAAAAAACCCCCCTATACTGCTCTCTCTATCATCCTGCTCAACACCTTCATTTCCAAAATGAAATTCAAGGGAGTTAAAGGGTCACCTTGACGCAAACCTCCATGAATCTGGAAAAAACTTTTTGAAGTGTCATTAAAACATGGACAGAAAGCCTTGCAGTATAAATGCAATAACAAATCCAACTCCTCCACTTTGGCCCAAAACGCATCCTCCCAAAACAATGTAGAATGAAGTCAATTCATATTATCATTGGTCAATTAACCCGTTGGTTTTGAGGATGGATAGGTTAGTGGTGGGTTGAAAAATTCTCAATATGTCAAGTATGGTTTGGTTTATGATTTTCTCTCAAACAGACCATGCACACCCTTGTTTGGTGGTTGGTTGTGTGGTCGGTTTGGTGTTCATTTTGCAATATGCTATTGTTCCAGTTAAATCCCACATCATTTACTATTATAATTTTTTTATATAGAACACCCCAAATTTTGTTTTTACAGTTTCATATAATCCATTTTCCATTTGCATCAGCAAAATTTTGTGCGTTGGGATTTCCTTTTTATTTATTTGTTTATTTTTTTATAATCAACAGAGCATATATATATATATATTAGTCGGGGAAACTGTTTACATGACGAGCCAGATCATGTTTTGTGCCTTGGGATTTCTTCGAGGCACACCTCACTTGAGTGCCTCAAACTGATGGTTCGTTAGAGTTCGAGTTCGAGTTCGAGTTCGACCTAAAATTTTATGGCAGTGTTGAAATGAATCTTCAAGCTAGGGCTTTTGGTTCTATTGAATTAGGGTATTTCAGGGGGTGTTAAAAAAAAAGAAAAAGAAACTGATTGCTCGAGACGGACCAAGTTTTCCGATTTACGTTGGTTTTCAAAAATTTTGGACAAATTACATCTATAGTCCCTGCATTTTACCTATTGTATTATTTTGGTCTCTATAATTTTAATTAGCTCCATTTTGATTATTAATTTTAAATTTTGTGTCAATTTTGGTCAAATTGATAATGTCAATTTGGGTTTTTTGAAGAAAAATAGTTATTAAATTGGTTTAAGTAAGTTAATTCACTAAATTGAACAAATTTATAACTTTACCTATTAAAACATAACATGTTCATATGAGCATTTTTTTTTTATCAAAAAACACTAACAATTGTAATCAATTGAAACAAATTGAGACAACATCATAAATTTAGGATTAAATTGAGTCAATTGAAATTATAGAAACTAAAATGATGAAAAGGCCAAAATATAGGAATTACCAGTATAATTCGCCAAAAAATTTAAAATTGATATCTCGACCGAATTGACAAAAATATTATATTAAAATATTTTATGTTTTTATTATTTAAACATTAGAAGATAAGTAATTACTAATACACATTTTGTAGTAAAGGTTAAGGAGGTATTTATAAAGCAATTTTCACCATTTCTCTTAAATTTTACAAATTTTTATAAAGCTTAAGTCTTGTGTGAATCCATCGATAAAAAAAATTTGACAAAAAAATTGATGTTAAATTTTTCTCAACCCCAATTGACTAAATCAAACTAAACTGAATTACTTACAGCCTGACTTGAAATATTGCGTTATGCATTGTCTTGTCATGACCTCTATTACGAACTCAATTGAATTGCTTACAGCCTAACTTGAAATATTATGTTATGCGTTGTCTTGTCATGATCTCTATTACGAACTCAATCAAACTGAACTGAACTACTTACAGTCTGACTTGAAATATTACGTTATGCATTATCTTGTCATGACCTCTATTACGAACTCAACCTCTTCTTCAACTGTTAACCCCAAGTAGTGATCTTCAAATATAAGCAGTTTGTACGAGTGAGCATACCCGTCTTTGTTTTGGACAATGGAACTTTGGGATGCACCATACTTGCAGATTGTTTCAATAAAGAAAGATTTCTAGTAAGTCCCATTTTCACCGCACAAAATTTACATTTTGTCCTATTGATTCATTATTCAACCCTTGTAAATTTTATCCGTAATTTGGTCTCCTTTGGTAACGCTCATGTTTCATGTTTTTGAAAAATAAAATTGATTTCAAAATTTTGAAGAAGTCTAGAAACTAAGAAAATGTGTTTTCTATTGTTTTTAAAAACAAATTTTACTCTCTTTTCCATCGCCCCCACTAGCCACTATCAACTAGGTCTATTCCCTTGCATTTGACTACCGAGTAGCTTCAATGCACTCTCCCACCCTCTAGTGGCCAGCTGATCACTCAGATGACCTCTAGTGGCCCTGTGGCCACATGCAACACTCTGGCCACCAATTCGGGCAGTCATCTCCGTCCCATTTCATGGATTAAAGAGTTTATAAAAAAATTGATTTATTCAGAATTGATTTGTTAGTAGATCAATAAGATAATAATATTTTTTAAAAGTTTAAATATAGTCTTCAAAAAAATAAATGTTACATAATATTAATTTAGTCAAAATATAATGGGCAAATTACCTATACCTCCCTTGTGGTTTAACTAAATTACAGATTCCTCCTTGAGGTTTTAGAAATTACATCCCGTTTTCCGAAGTTTATATTCACATAACAATTTAACTCCTACCATTAACTAAACGTTAAGAATGGTTAGCTGACATAACCAAAATATAAATTGATGGACGATATTGCTCCTGCTGAAATCCTTTTGATAAATCAACAAAATTTACAAAAGAATTATGTTAGATGAAAAAAAAAATAAAATTTTGAAACCATGTTTGATTTGTTGTTTAGAAAAAAAATTCAGAATTTAAAAATAAAAAAATAAAAACTGATTTAATAAAAATAAATATGAAAAAATATATTTAATTTGTAAAAATTATTTCTAACCACTCAAAAGATAAAATTATATAAAAATAATAATAATTTTTTATTTTTTATTTCTTAACCAAATTAATTTTTAATTCTTTTTTAAAAAAATTTAAAAATAAATTTCTAAAAATCAAACCAAACATTTTCTAAGAATTTTTTGACAAGCCATTTCTTGTGTTTTCAATTTATTTAATTATTTGTAAATTTTATGACATTTTGACCATGTGACACTACAAAATATAAGAGTTTTAAAGACTACTTTTTTTTATTTCTAAAAGTGAAAATTTTGTTACAAAAGACATTTAGGGACTAATTTCTATCGTCGTGAGGATAAGGTCACCCTGAAAAGTAAAAAATAAGGCTTTTAGCAATAAAATTTTGAAAATATCAATAATAAATAGATTTTTAGGAACAAAATAATTTGTTCTCAAAATGGTTTATTTTTTGAGATAAAAAATTTGATACCAAAAAGATAATAATTAATCACTAATGTTCAATTTTCATTGCTAAAATATAATAACGACACTTTTTGCAACAAAAATATTTGGTTCCCTAAAAATAATTTTGTTCCTAAATTTTGGTCTCTAAAATCTTAATTTTTTGTAATGTGATAAGTGTTTTTCCATTTTAATTTTACATTTCATAACTTTTAAAAAAATGATAATTTAGCTAAACCTCAGGGGGAATTTGTAATTTAGCTAAATCTCAAGGGGGTGTAGGTAATTTGCCCTTATTTTTCAAAAGGGCATTTTAGTCAATTTATGATACACGTTAACTGCGTTAATTGTGATGGGACGAGATGTAAATTTTGAAACCTTAGGGGGTTTCGTTAAACCTCAAGGGGGGTGTAGGTAATTTGCCCAAATATAATTTGCATCTGCTTGCAAATTAGCATCTCCTGCAAAATCACATAAATTTTCTTTTATGTTTTTTGCAAACTTAGCTAATATTGTATCAAGGGTGAGAAAATTTGCCAACAAAGCTGATTTTTGATTTTCTCAAAAAAATGCAGAAAATATAAATGAAAACTTTGGAAAAAGAACAAAACTTTTTCAAAAAAGAAAAAATATATTCGGAAAAAGAAACCAACAAGTGTTTCAAAAAAGAAAACTTATAGATGTTACATTTATAATGAAGAAGGTCATTATGCACCCGAATGCCCAAAAAGGGAAAAAAGTGCAAAAAAAATTATCAAAATTTTTGAAGAATAAGATTTTGAAATAATATATAGCAAAAATATTTCTAATGAAGAAGAAATCTTGTACAAAATTTCTAGTGATGAAGAAAGTTCAGATGAAGAACTAATCTTCATGATGACTAATATAGATAGTCAAGAAATATCTCAAGAAGCATATAGTATATTTCAAGAAAAATTACAAGCAATTCGACTTGGAGATATAATTGGAGAAGAAAAAACTTTTACCGAAAAGAATTAGCAAAATTCAAAAAAATGCAAGAAGTTGTTGTGCCAGAAATCTACAAACTTTCAAAATTCAACTTCTTTTCAGCACGAGTGTTTGAACAATACAGTGCCAACACTCGAGCAAAATGGTTAGAAAAAGGAAATATTGATATTTCTTTTTTTGATAAAAAAAAGGTTGCAAGATAGAAAAAGAAATATCTTGAGATTTAATATATTCATATTGGATTAATACATGTAACCATAACAACCTTATTCCGACAAGGGATAGATACTCTTATTTTGGTGGTAATTTTTGATAAAAGATTTTTCAACCCAATGAAAGCAATCATTAGAGGAATTCAATTTAATTTGGCAAATGGAGTAGTTTGGTTTAATGTCAGACCAAATTTCTTTATTTCCATAAATGATCCCAATCTTGAGGACACAGTCAGAATAAGAATTAAAATACAAAGATTAGGAATGAAATCGAATTTCCATGATTTGGTTATTCGTTGTGTTAGAATAGATAGAGGAAATAATATGTATGGTATTCAATGAATTGATCATATACAATGGAAGGCCTGTATAGATAGGCTGAGAAAGAGTATCCTATTAAAAATCTAACTATGAGAAAAAGTATCCTACAAGAAACCTAACTATGGCTATTCCCAAATATATCTAGTAAATCAATATCTAATATATCCAGGAATATATACCGTATATACATTAACATCCCCCCTCAAACTCAAGGAGGATAAACATCTTGAGTTTGGAAAGAGAAACTAAAACATGAAATAAAACTAAGTAAAATAAAAGATAAATAGATTGCAAAGTCTAAATGGGAGCGCAAGGGTGCTTGAGATATATCAGAGGCTGGAGCTAATGTTGGGAGATAGTTTATGGTCATGCCGGACCATTATAGGAATTGGCTGAAACTAATGCCGGGACAAGAGAGAGTTTATGGTCATGTCGGACTGGTGAAGGAACTGGCCAAAACTAATGCCGAGACAGTTTAAAGGGGTCATGCCAGACTGTTGTAGAGATTGGCTAACTGGAATCAATGTTGGGACAGTTTAAAGGGGTCATGCTAGACCGTTGTAGAGATTGGCTAACCGGAATCAATGTCAAGATAGTTTAAAGGGGTCATGCCAGACCGTTGTAGAGATTTGGATGTTGAACCAGCAAGCGTGGCATACACATATGTCACGACCCAAACCCGTCCCTAAGGGTTTAGCATCGTAATCGGCCAGTAATCCGTGATTACCAAAGGCCTGCTTAACAGTAATAACAAAAGTACAGAGTAAGGGGCTGGCGGAAGCCAAACAGTAAATAAAAGATGTCCAATGAACTGTGAAAACCTGAATGGAAAAAGACTTTTATGGACTAGTCCACATTCATAGCCATAGCATATATACATCAGATACACATAACATACAGGTTAGGGATCCAATCCCTTTACCATAACTGTACAGTCACAAGTCTTAAACATTTATTACATTAACAGAGACCAAAAAGGGTGAGTCCGAGACACCCCAAAAACAGCCTTGACTTGAGCAGACTCGGAACCTCAAAGTGGGGCACAATGGTTGGCTGGACAAAACATGAGCTTAACTTGACGCTCCTAACTTCGGTCTTGTGCCTGGCCACCTACATACATATATAAACAGTGAGCTAAAGCCCAGTGAATAACAAATGTGTAAAGGGGTTAAGAATTAATGTCCTTTTAGTAATTAAAACAGTCATTTGCATCAGTATCAGTTATTCAGTCAGTGGCTCGTATTTCATGCCATATCAGTCAATTAGAAATCATAACAATCATGTGGTACATCCAATAGCAAAATAGTACAGTAGGTCTTAATAGACCGAGCAGTCAGTTGATGGCCATCAAACAGTAAACAGCAGTAGTTCCAAACATTGGAACTGACAGAGATCTCTGTAACAGTAGCAGTAACAGTAATAGTAGCAGTAGCAGTAGCAGTAGTAGTAACAGTAATAGTAGCAGTCAGTTGCTATGGATGCCACGAGTATAGTTCATAAAATTGGACAAACATTCATTCAGTAAACAATATCATTTCAGAAAACAGTACAGTTAATCGTTCAGAAAATAATCATAATTGAACATAGCTTTACAGCATTGTTACTCATAGATTACTAGGCTATAGACAGGTTAATCAGTGTCCTCGGGTGCCAACCCTACACAGTTGCAGAACAAACACATACTAAGTTACACACTTGGGATTAATAACCTAGCCCCTTAACTTGGCTTGCTATGGTTTTATAACATTATCCTCATAAAGATGCCTTAAACATGGCCTAGGAATGCCTAGGATGGAATGAGGATGCAAAAAATATATTTCAAAACACTTTTCAAAATTTGCTGAAAACAGAGGTCTCGCTCGAGCGTAGCTTTCTCTGCTCGAGCGAGCTTACCAAAACAGAGGGGTCGCTCAAGCGTAGACTTCCTCGCTTGAGCAGTTTGTAAAAATGCAAAAAGTACTAGTTGCTGAAATTCTCTGCTCGATGCTCGCTCGAGTGTGAGACACAGTTCTTCACTCGAGCGTAGGTCCCGTCGCTTGAGCGTGCATCTGCACAAGCAAAAACCTGAGAGCTTGCAATCTACGCTCGAGCCAGCATTCCGTTGCTCGAGCGGAGCTCTGAACACAAAAGTGGTCGCTCGAGTGTGGAAGCCAAAATCTGGGTTTTCCAGATTTGCTTTCAAAGCTCAAACCAAGAATCAAACATGCCAAAACTCAATCTTTTGGGCCAATTTTCTGGAAAACACTTAGAAACTCATAATGCAACATGTTTTGAAGATCATTTTATAAAATCAAAGCCCAAAAGTATGCCAATTGAACACCAATTTCAATGAAACTTTCATGAACAATGTAAGAACATAACATGCATGAGTTCTCATGAACTCTAATGCTCCAAAACATGATCAAATGCAAGATTGAACTCTAAAACATGGTGAATTCTTGGACTACAACTAAAATATGAACATGCATGTAAGAATTTCATGAAAACAACCTCAAAATTCTATGATATGGACATGCATGCATGAATTCACTCTCAAATCAACACTTTGAGCTAATTCTTGACTTTAATCACCAATTTTCCATGAACCATGCATGTAACAACTTAAATTCACAATTGAGAGGATGAATTTCCTACCTTAAGTCTTGAATTCCAAGTGTGTTAGCTCAAAAATGCAATTCTCCTTCAATTTCCCTTAAGTCTCAAGCAACTCTTGTTGAAATCAATTTTCTCCTAATCTCTCTCTCACTCACGGTTCGGTCTAGAAGGTGGATGAAAAGATGATGCATCAAATACATGAATTAAGCCTCAAACAATGTCTCTAAGGTGGCCCACTCAATAGCAAAAATGTAAATAACCTAAACTCAATTAATTTAACATTATTTATTCTAATTATATCATTCCAAATCAAATTTTAATTAAACCTACCATAAAATCACATAAATCCTAATTAGCATATAACACTAACCAATTTTTGAATCGGTCGCCGATAAGGCTTTCAATTCGCAATTCGAAATTAAAACATGAACAGATCATTTAGTAACAAACAGATAGAAATACAATTAAAACAACACACTCATGCAATCAATTCAGGATTTTATCTTAATCAATTACTTATCATGCTTAAGCACAATTTAACGTTAATCAGAGGTGAGGGTTGTCACAACATAACTTATGACGTGGTGCTGAACGATGATGGCAATAGATGACTGAATGCGCCAAGGGATGGCTTGGATGGTGCCCAAGGAGCGGCTTAGGTTGTGTGCTAATGAAGTGGCTTAAAGAGTGCGCCACATGGAGCGGCTTAGGTAATACGCCAATGAGGCAACTTAGAGAGTGCGCCAAAAGAGGCGGCTAAGGTAGTGCGCCAAGAGGGTGGCTTGGATGTTGCGCAAGAAGGGGAGGCTTGGGTTATGCACCAGAGAGGGTGGCTTAGGTGGTGCGCCAAGGGATGACTTAGGGACATGCGCCAAGAGGGTGGCTTAGAGTGTGCGCCAAGGAGGCGACTTGGGTGGTTTGCATAGTATATAACCATGCTCACTATGATATAGGTATAATATTCCCCCTTAAACTCAAATAGGTTTGAAAATAGAAACCTATTTGAGGTTGAAGCAGAGGGAAAGATAGAGTGGAGTAGAAACACACACACTCAAAAAAAGAAAAAAAAAAGAAAAAAAGGATTGCTTGTAAAAAAAAATATGATAGAGATATTTGGGGTAGGAATAGATTAACGGATAGAGGAAAAAATCACCATGAAGCGATACTAAAAGGAAAATATAACAACGGAATGGTTTGAGCTTCGGCGAGGTATTTAACCTAGCTTTGATACCATGTTAGAATAGAGAGAGGAAATAATATATATTGTATTCAATGAATTGATCATATACAATAGAAGGCCTGTATATATAGATTGAGAAAGAGTATCTTGCTAGAAATCTAACAATGAGAAAAAGTATCCTACAAGAAACCTAACTATGGCTATTCCCAAATATATCTAGGAAATCAATACATAATATATCCAAGAATGTATACCATATATACATTAACACGTTGGAAAACAATTCACAAATTGACCAAATTTCTTGAAACAAAAACAAGATCAAATGATAATAAAATCATTAAAATCTTTGAACCAAGACCATTTGACACGGAAATCCAACCACGTCTAATGAATTGGAGGGATTTAAAAGTCCCTCGCCAATGGTTAATCCATGACCTAGTGGGACAAGGAGAATCGTTTAAGACAAAAAAATCCTGCACAAATACAAATGCAAGCATCAGGAAAAAATTTATATATTCAAATTACAGTTCAGCTTATGTAAACGGAATGCCATATCGAAAGAAAAATGGACATTAATGAAACATCCAATTTTGGTTACTGGAATTGATGGCAACTATACTTTCATACAATTCAAGGCTAAAAATATAGCTATTTGGTTAACTGATAGCAAGTTCATTATATAAAAAATTCTACGTTTTCCTTATATACATGGAGATTTCCTTCTTGGAAATAATTTTTTATATAAATACCTTCCAATACAAATACAGGAAAAAGTCATTTCATTAAGTATAAACAATGTCTTAATTCATATTCCATTGTTAGAACAACATAAATATATTTGTGATAAAGAGTTTGCGAGGATATTTGAATTTTAATTGCCCATTATTCTAATTTAATCTGGATTTATGAAATTATGGAGACTGATTCGTATATGATTCTATTAAGGACTTATTTGGAATTCGAAATTGAAAGCCTAAATGGCTCAAGAGAGTATAATTGGTAAATTGAATTATTTTAATTTCGAGTATCGGACCGTATGGGAGTTTAATTACATATTCGATTCAGATTTGTAAAATTAAGATTTGATTAATTGGATCCAAATTGGAGTTGATTAAGTTATGAGAATTGGGAATTAAAGTTATTATGAATTAAATTTATTTATGAGGTACTCAATTGAGGTATTCAATTGAGAATGTAATTTATTGGCGAAGATTTTGAAATTTAATCTGAAATTGAAGGCCTTAATAATGTGAGAAACTAAAATTGATCATGGAAATAAGTTTAATTTAATATTTGGAGCCTTTTGGGAGTTTGATTAAAAATCTGATTTAGAATGATAAATGTAAATATAGTTAATTAAGCTCTATTAAGAGTCAAATTAGACGAATTAAATTATGTGGGATTTATGATTAATTATAATTAATTTAATTATGTGCTAATTGAGATTTATTAAGACTAAAGTGTTGCTTAATTAAATTAATCTCAATCATAAATCAATTGTAGAATGGTCTAGAATTTAATAGTGGATGTGGGTATGGGTGTGGGTGTGGGTTCGGTGAAAAGTTTTGGCGGGTGTGCTGAGAAATCTGTGGGTGTGTGTATGTGAGTGTTGTGTTGGAGGCTCAAGAGTGTGCGTGTACACGTGGTGTAGTGTAAAGGAGGGAAGTGTATTGTGAAGTGTGTTGTGCTAAGAGCTCCTAAGTCAAGATGTGCTGAACTTTGAGCTCATCTTGTCTTGTGTTAAGAAATCAACTCTAGAGAGAGGGAGAGTGAGTTCTAAAATTTGAAGAGAAGAAGAATTGTAGGAGAAGCTAAAGATTGGGCTAGAACTCTTCAAGCTAAAGACTCTAGGTAAGATTTTAGTCCTTAATTCTTGTAAATGAATCATCTAAAGGTTGAATTCATGAAGTAAGTGGAATTAATTATATGAAATTTGTTAGAAAATGTCAAGAAGATGATGAATAGTAAACTAAGTTCATATACAAGGTTGCATGTCTTATGTTTCATCATTTTTTAGCTTGGTTTTGAAGGTCTTGCATACAAAAGAGTATATATCTTGCATGTTTTCAGAAAAATTCATGGCTCACATGTTAAATTTCATGTTTTGAAAATCAAGAAGAATTAGAATCCAATTGTATGTAATTTTACATATAATGAAAAAAAAAGAATTAAGGTCAAGAACTAAGAAATTAATTTGGGAAATTTATCAAGTGAGTTTAATTTGTGTTATTTCTCATGAATTTCGACTTCATCTTTACATGCAACAATGAATTTTTAAGAGATTTGAAGAATTAATTTCATGTTTGGGTGTAAGAAGAATAAGTTTTGCTAAATTATAAATTCATGAACATTTTGAGCTTAGTTTTGAATTAAAGGGATTTTAATGTAAATGGTTTGATTTTGATCCTAATTTCACACATGCAAATACTTTTTTAAGAGTTTTATAACTTCAATTTCATATTTTAAAGGACATAGAAAAGAGTTAGAAATCAATTTTATGTGATTAGAAAGAAATTAACAAGAAAATAAAGAATTAGAGCTAAGCTCAAGTTTATGACAATTAATTTAGAAATTAATTATCTTAAATTTGATTTTGAAAGGTATAGTTAAATTAAACTCCATAAATTACATGCAATTTTATTGTACATTTGATTTTGAAGAAGAATTTTAGAACCACAAGTTTATGGGTTTTGATTCAAATAAATTAATTAATATTTATGTTTCATGATTTTGAGTTTGGATTTTAAAGTGTTGGTGTATGAAGCTTTTGTATTGAATTTTATTTTAGAAATTCATGAGTCCCATGTTTAATTTCATGATTATTCTTCAAAGGAAAAGAAGTCTGAAAATATTTGAATGCATGGAGTTTGATTTATGTTTTGACAACTTGATGAGATTTTGAGCAAATGATTTATAAATAAATATTGTTTATGTTTTGTAAAGTGTTTTCAAGGTTTTGATCAAGATATGTGGGTTTAAAGATTGAAAAATGCATTTGAAAACCATTGTTGAGAAATTCGGAATTTTGAGATTTTACAGACCACTCAAGTAGACTAATTGCCGCTCGAGCGCACATTGAAGGCTTCCAGTACTTTTGCAGTCTTTTACAGACCGCTCAAGCGAACAGTTATTTTCAACATATTTTGAAAAATGGCATTTAATTTATATTTTCAATCTCATCTCTTCCCAAACATTCTAGACATGATTTATGGCTCAATAAAGATTAATAAGCTAAGAATCAATATTAATTAATTGATTAAAGAATAAGTCATTGACTTAGTAATTGACTAAGAAGCCAAGTAAGGAATTGGCTTATTCAGAAAAGAATGATTTAGTAATTAAAGAATATGTAAAATGAGAACCCGATTCATTTGACTAAAAAAAGAATAAGTGTAGTAGACCTTCGGATTATTTAGATAGAAGACAAGAAAAGTCAAGTTTGATCAACGAAGTAATATTGTGTTTCAATATGTATATGTTATGTGTTTGTATAGGTTACACGCTATTTTTTTCTCTCTTTTAAATTCAAAATTCAAACATAATATAAATGAAATGAAATTGCTAAATTGCTTTTGCACCAGCAAGAGTTGGTAAGCCTACCTTTGTTTTACACCAGCTGAAGCTGCCTAAGCAATAGGGGCACAAAATTGAAGAAAATAATAAATAAATAAATAATAGGAGGATAAAAAAAAAAACCTACTCAACTGAACTCAATAAGTTTGTCTCAATTACTTAACATGACACAATTTTATCATTTTCTGGGAACATGATCTCTACAAACAAGTCCATCAGATGCACCTCCACAAACCTTTAATACTAAAAAAAAATTGTACATGTTTTCAACATCTTTCGATTGCAAGTTTTTCATATTCAAGTCAATGAAAACTCAACAAATGCAATGATTAAAAAAGGCCCTAGATTCCACAATATAAAATATAAAAAAAATTAAAAAAAAAATCTCAATTCCATCCAAGGCTATGTTTACAGGAACTCTCAAGTTAAAATGCAATGATATCTCAAATGATAGATTTGAATATTACAGCATATATATTCCCCACACATAAAGAAAAGCCCACGGCTGACACAATTACATATAAATGTTTCTGATACCATGACATATATTGTCTTCACTCTATATACTAATCATAGGATCCACCTTCACTGTTCCATGAGCACCGTGGACGGGTCTAGAGCTCCCAGTTCTTTTACTAATGGCATGGCTCAGCAAGTGAAGTAGTTGGGTTGATCGGTAGAAATTTAGTTTGATTTGTATTTGGCTGCTTGCGCTCTCTTGCCATTTTGCAAACAGCCTCAGGTGACAAAGGCCGCTTCATTGCTTTTCATTTTCTGATCCATGGGAAGAAAGAACTTTGGCATGAAAACGATTATAGATACTTAAATCATAGAGCACTTGTACACTGGATTAATAATATCAATTACCAAGCATCTCAGACAAACTCTCTAGTCAATCACTAATTATCAAATTTTTTTAATTATTACATCAGCTTATTGTGTCCCTTAGATAGTTGATTCTATCGGGAAGTGCACACCGGTTTAGTAAGGGACAACAATGGATTCTACAAGCTCTTGAAGTGGAGCTAGCTCCTCCTTGTCAATCAATCCAAATTCTTGCATAAAAACTATATCGTGCAATTTGCAAACAGTATTAGGATATGATAGTTACGAACATCATCATATACAGGTAGCAAAACTGCACAACTAGTTTCTAAATTGAAACTCAAACTAGTTTTTGGAAGGGAACAAAGAACATAAAATGAGTCTCAAGACTTGAAGTATACTTGCGCAGGTAAACAATATGAAATACTTGAAGCAAGTATTTAGAACAAAGAACATAAAATGAGTCTCAAGACTTGAAGCATACTTACACAGGTAAACAATATGAAATGCTTGAAGCAGGTATTTAGATGGGCCTCCTCTTTAAGACTTACAATCTTCTGGAAATGAGAGTGATAAATATGAGCATAAACACAGAACAGGCGTTTGAATGTAGTTTTCACAACTTTTTTGAAGTTGGGAGGAAAGGGGGCACCTACAAAATTTAGAATAAAGAATAAACATAAACTAAAGGGAACAGAACAGACCGAACCAGACAAAAAGCATAATCAATAATACAAAAATTAAACTCAAAGGTTCTTCGAGAAGATACCATCTTTGACTTTTATCAAAAAAAGATTAATAATGAGTAAGGGAACAAATCAAAACCATATATTACCAAGCCTTTGAGGAAATATGGATTCATCATCTAATTGAGATTCGATCCAGTCCATCAAATATTCAACATATTTTGGAGCTGAAACTTCAATTGGTTTCTTGATTTGTACCCCATCAGCCCATCTGTACTCGTATCTGTAAAGTTCTATCTACAAGTAGTCAGGAATTGGCAAAATCTAAAAGAATAAAGCTTGGGAGCTCGAATTTCGTTTCCCCGAATCCCCCTAATGCCCAAAACGACGTCGTTTTGGGCATTAGTTTTTTTTTTTTTTTCCCTTCTTCTTCTTCCATTTTCGGAGCTGAACCAGAGAGGGAGAGGGAGAGAAAGAGAAGAGAGAAAGAGAGAAAGAGAGAGAGAGAGAGAAGAGAAGTGGTTCGCCGGTCGTCTGCCCACGTCGTCGTCGGCCCAGCCCCGATCGTCGCAGCACCACCGCCGTCGCCTCCGGCCCCGCCTCCGCCTCCTCCCACTGGTATGGCCCCCTCCAGTCCACTCCTCCTCCTCCTCCTTCCTCTCCCTCCTCCTTCCTCTCCCTCCTCCTCCCTCCTCCCTCCTCCTGCTTCTTCTTCTTCCTTCTTCTGCTGGAAAAAAGAAAAAAAAAAAAAAAAAATAGAATTCGGGGAATTCGGGGGAGGGGGCTTTCGAGCTCCCTAGCAATGCTCAATGTAAAATTATAGAACTATGCTGTGTTGGTAATCATTCCATTGACATGCTCAGCCCACGTTTGGCATGAGGATTTTTGGGGCTAAAAAAATAGCCACAAAAAGAAAAAATAAGTTAAAAAGTCAATGAAATAAAATGTCACATCTAAACTATGATTTCATTTTTTTCTCATAAAAGTCAAAAAAGCCAAAAAAAAAAAACCATCCTAAATGAAACTTCTTAGCTCAGGCTAATAACCAAAAAGTCAAAAAATCAACCCACATCCCAAACGAAACCTAAGTCATTCAAGCAATCCTGGAAAAGCCTAATAGGGTTTTCTTTGCCTGGCAACTAAGAACCATGGACACAGATAAAGACACAAATACAATACTACTTAGACACACTGACATAAATTTACCCCAAAAGAAATAGACATGACACGGCAACGAAAGCCTTCGTTCTCAAAACAAAATGAAAAGTTTTCAAAGAAATTGACCAGCTAAAAAACTACAAAGGCTCCTTTGTTCAAATTCAAATACACTATTTTCTTACAATATTATTTAATAAATAAATATAATATCTATAAATTTTAAAAAAATTAATCTATATTCTCATTGCATTGCAAATCAAATATACAAAATTGATCAAAAAGCAATTTAGTCTATAAGTATTTTAAAATTTGTAAAAATTACAAGATGTACTTTGCGAAAGGGATCCAAAATTGGTAGCGAGCAGAGAAAACTATAACTTATGCTAATAGAAATGGGTCCATTATTTTGTATGCACCCCCATGTTGACTATTTGCTGCAAATCATATGTGTGAGGTTGTGTGTAGAGCTGATTGGAGAAGCATGATCTGCATAATTAACCCCAAGTACTTGACCTTGACGTTTGTTAAGTCAAGTATGTGTAGTGTGCATCAAACTATATTCTCATTCAAGTAGTATGACATAATATCAATGGTATAAACAAAGGCTACAATCTTTCTTGTAGGGTCCAAAAGGTTGAGGTAATTGGTTTGGGTATTTATAAAATAAAAATACCACAACCATATATGAAAACATAAGGAAAGGAAACAAATTACAAGACTTGAAATGTATATGAATTCAAAATTCGGTGTTAGGTGAACTTGTTTGCACTGTCAAATGATGTAATTGAATGGAAAATGATGCAGACCACTAATTAGTGGTTGCTCTAATTATGTGGCAGTGGGTCCCACCCACTGCCACATGTATTTTGTGTCTTAGTTTTGTTTTGTTTTTTTTTTTTTTTTTTTGCTTTCCACATCATTAGTGGTGGTGTTAATGGTAGGAATTTAGTGGTCTGTAGCATTGTTGGTAATTGAATAGATAACTCAATTTTTTTTTTTAGAATATGACAAACTGAGGTAGCGTTTGGTTTGTGTTTAGAATTATAATTTGAGTATGGAGTTGTATTTTGAGTTTGTGAGTTTTGGAATTATGATTTGAAAAGAAAAAATATGTTTGGTTATGAGTTTTGAAAAAAGTTTTAAATTAAGTGTTGAATTTTTGAAATGAGTATTGGGTTTGTGAAAAGTTATTCGATTTTGAGTTTTGAAAAGAATTTTCAAAACTTAACTCAAAAACTTATAATTCATAACCAAACATGCAACTTAAAACTCTATTGAAAATTATATTCGAAGTTCATAACCAAACTCTTTTTAAAATTCAATTCAAAAAAATAATTATTGACAAAAATAATTTTTTTATTTTTTAAAAATTACTGTGACAAATTAATTTTTATTTGAATTTTTTTTGTTAATTTTAAATAAATGTCCAAATAATTTGTCATTTTGGTCTCAAAAAAATATTTTCTATATTAAAAAAATATCAAAAACGAATATAATTAATTTTTCTAGATAACAGATGCCAATTGCTATAAAAAAAATATAAAATAAAAAATAAAAAATAAAAACTGTTCTAGCTAACTGGTTGGACGTCTAGCGGACGACCGGGTAGATCCAAAAATTCAAAAATTGTCTAGGCGGACGACTAGGTAGACCAAAAATTCAAAAACTCTATGGTTTACCAAACATGTTTTCAAAATGTGTTTTGAAATTGATTTGGAATCATAATTTGAAAACTGTAAGCAAATAGAAGGTTGATAACAGGTGTGGAATCATGGTTTGAATTACAAACCAGACACAGCCTGAATTTCTGTAAAGTTGAATAACTTAACGTAATACACAAAAACTCCTTAGTGTACTTTTTTTTTTTTTTTCTTCCAAACGTAGCACTCTAATGTAACACTCCAATATAACACCAGAAAATTACACTAATAAAAATGTAGATTTTTACGCTCGACAACCAACACTTCAGCCACCAATCCCCCAAAAAGAATCTTTTACACCTCATCTTTTCATTCTCATCCCAGAAACAAATAAATTTTTTTTTTTAAATGAATCACAAAAGGACATTCACTTAAACTCAAATAGCACTAAATCAAATAAATATAACTTTCCAAAATAAAAAGGTCTAATTGTTCATAAGAAAACTCTTCTAACTAAATGGATCAACATTTCCCATATGAGATTTATGGATAAATTTTCCTAAATGGATTAAGTTTTTCTACAATAATTTTGAAGGACCTAACTTCTCTCTAGATCATGGGACACATCATGGTTCCTGTCTTAATAATCTAAATTATTTATTTTGTGAGGCCCTTTGAGAATATCATTCACAAAAAAATTAAGTAAATCCGATAATTATACTCTATTTAATTTATCGCATTTGTTTTAAAAAAATGAATGACAATTATGTTTTTAAAAATAGACTATCCAATTTTTTAAGTAACAAATACAATAAATTGAATAGGTTACGAATATTAAATCGACTTAATTTTTTATATGAATAATATATACCGGTGATCGTACATATTAAGAGTCATCATTGACTTTTCTAGAATTATCTAGGCTATTAATTACATATGTTGAATAATCTAAAAGACTTCGGAAAGATCTAGAACACTCTAGAAAGATCTAGAGAAATCTGGAAGATTGTAGAACATTGTAGAAGGTTCTGGAATATTAGAGAAGCTTGTAGAAATCTACAGAAATCTAGAAGGTTCTGGAATATTTTAGAAGTATAGAAAGTACTACTATAGAATAGTTTAGAGAATTTTAGAATACAGGAAAAGTATAAGTATATGTTAGAATATTCTAAAGCGTTAATAATAGCTCTTGAATCAAAATAATCCTAGCCATCCATTGAGGATGTAAATGACTATATAAAGGAAAGTGACTTCATTTGGAAGGTACAAGACACAATAACAAGAAGTGGAGACAAGTGCTCAACTGTGAGTGATTCCAAACGTGAGGTGTTGTTTAGAGTCTCCTTCTATACTTAATTGTATCTCTGTATCTAAATAAAAATTCACTTTCATATAGTCGTTGTGTTCTAACTCAACAATACAAAATAAACGATTCAGTTGATTAAAAAAAACTTGTGATAAGCCCTATGAGTCCACATTCCCAATTCAATTTTTGATGCAATCATTTTGCACTGATTTAAGATTAAGGCCTTGTTTGGGAACATGCTATTTCACTAACTTTTTGACTAAAATATGAAGTAAAAAAAACTTACTTATTTAGAATGACTTTTTAGTTTTTTACAAAAAGATGTAAAAAGAGTAGAGAGAAAATTGAATATTTAACTTTTTGGTATAAGTTATAGGTTTTTTGATTTTTTTGAATAACTTTTTGACTTGTAAACTAAAATTATTACTTACCAAACGAGGCATAAATCATCCAATTAATAGATTTTGGGATTTGTTACTCCATTCATTCAAACTTTTGCAAGATTATTTATAAAAACAAAAAAACTTATTCAGAATAACCTAATGCAAAGCAGGGAAGCCAGACCCCTGGTATATGGTTAGTTTAGAAAGTGAGTTGACTTTTTGGTTTTTTAATTTTTTGACTATTTTAGCCTGAGACTAAAAAGTCTCGTTTGGGAAGAACTTTTTGACTTTTTATAAGAGGAAGAATGTAATGATTATAAATTAAATGTAATATTTTATCTTATTAAACTAAAAAATCTATTTTATTTTTTATGACTATTTTAGCTAAAAAAATCCCAAACCTCAACTTCCCAGAGTTTTTTTTTTTTTTTAATATTCTAAAAAAAAAACTATTTAGAAATTAACCAATTTTTCAAACTATTTGACAAACTAACCTGTTTTTGAAATTGTATTTTGAAAATGCGATTTTGAAATTGAAATTGCATTGTCAACATGCAATTTCATCTTGAAATTGAAAATTCAATTTCAATTGAAATCGCATGTTGAACATGCAATTTCACCATGTCATCATAAATTACATTTTTAACCTGCGATTTCAAGAGGAAATTGTTTGTTAAAAATGCAATTTCAATTTCAAAATCACATTTTTAAAATGCGATTTCAAAAAGTAAATTAATTTTATAAATAATTTAAAAAGTGGATCAATTCTCTAAATAATTTTTTTTTAAAGAATATTTAGAAAAAAAAACTCCAACTTCCCAAACCAGCTCATAATGATAACTAAACCGTCATATCTTTTATATGGGTCCGTTTGGAAAGATGATTTGTGGTTAAAATAGCCACAAAAGATAAAATAGACTATTTTAGTCACAACAAACAAAACATCACATCCAACTCATAATCATTTCACTTTTCTCTTACAAAAAAAATCAAAAAAATCAAAAATCCTTTTCAAACCAAACTTTTTAACTCAGACTAAAATAACTAAAAAAGTCAAAAAACCAACCCACTCACCCAAACTTTTTAACTCAGACTCAACTAATCAAAAAAATTATTTTAGTGAACTTGGGCAGCGGCAGAAACACGTTTTGAAGCTTTCCTCTTTCTCTACTCCCTGCTCTCTCTCTCTCTCTCTCTCTCTCTCTCTCTCTCCATTGAAAACCACATCGATCCACTTCTCATCAGGTCAGTACACACTACTACTACACAGGCGAGACGTGTTTACTACACAGGCGAGACGTGTTTCCACCCCCCCCCACTTCTCATCAGGTCAGTCCACACTACTACTACACAGGCGAGACGTGTTTACTACACAGGCGAGACGTGTTTTCACCCCCCCCAATTCATTCAAACTTTTGCAAGATTATTTATAAAAAAAAAAGGGTTTGGTTATGGTGTGCAACTTACACCTTACACCTTACACCTTACACTTACACCTTTTGTGAAAAATTAAACCTTACACTTACACTTTTTTTGAGGTTGCACACCATATGCAACCCACTTACACCTTACACCTTACACTTATATCTTATACTTATACTTACACCTTACACTTACACTTTTTGTGTAAGTGGCACATGGTGTGCAATTGCACACTTAAGAAAAGTTCATAAAAAAAACTTATTCAGAATAACCTAATGCAAAGCAGGGAAGCCAGACCCCTGGTATATGGTTAGTTTAGAAAGTGAGTTGACTTTTTGGTTTTTTAATTTTTTGACTATTTTAGCCTGGGACTAAAAAGTCTCGTTTGGGAAGAACTTTTTGACTTTTTATGAGAGGAAGAATGTAATGATTATAAATTAAATGTGATATTTTATCTTATTAAACTAAAAAATCTATTTTATTTTTTATGACTATTTTAGCTAAAAAAATCCCAAACCTCAACTTCCCAGAGTTTTTTTTTTTTTTTTAATATTCTAAAAAAAAACTATTTAGAAATTAACCAATTTTTCAAACTATTTGACAAACTAACCTGTTTTTGAAATTGTATTTTGAAAATGCGATTTTGAAATTGAAATTGCATTGTCAACATGCAATTTCATCTTGAAATTGAAAATTCAATTTCAATTGAAATCGCATGTTGAACATGCAATTTCACCATGTCATCATAAATTACATTTTTAACCTGCGATTTCAAGAGGAAATTGTTTGTTGAAAATGCAATTTCAATTTCAAAATCACATTTTTAAAATGCGATTTCAAAAAGTAAATTAATTTTATAAATAATTTAAAAAGTGGATCAATTCTCTAAATAATTTTTTTTTAAAGAATATTTAGAAAAAAAAACTCCAACTTCCCAAACCAGCTCATAATAATAACTAAACCGTCATATCTTTTATATGGGTCCGTTTGGAAAGATGATTTGTGGTTAAAATAGCCACAAAAGATAAAATAGACTATTTTAGTCACAACAAACAAAACATCACATTCAACTCATAATCATTACACTTTTCTCTTACAAAAAAAATCAAAAAAATAAAAAAAAATTTCAAATCAAACTTTTAACTCAGACTAAAATAACTAAATAAGTCAAAAAAAACCAACCCCTCACCCAAACTTTTTAACTCAGACTCAACTAATCAAAAAAATTATTTTAGTGAACTTGGGCAGCGGCAGAAACACGTTTTGAAGCTTTCCTCTTTCTCTACTCCCTGCTCTCTCTCTCTCTCTCTCTCTCTCCATTGAAAACCACATCGATCCACTTCTCATCAGGTCAGTACACACTACTACTACACAGGCGAGACGTGTTTACTACACAGGCGAGACGTGTTTCCAACCCCACCCCCCCCCCAAAACCAACAAACCCATAGAGTCCTTGAGATGCTTTTAGAGTCAACTTGGGCAGGCGGCAGAAACACGTTTTGAAGCTTTCCTCTTTCTCTACTCCCTGCTCTCTCTCTCTCTCTCTCTCTCTCTCTCTCTCCATTGAAAACCACATCGATCCACTTCTCATCAGATCAGTACACACTACTACTACACAGGCGAGACGTGTTTCAACCTTTAAAGGAGAGAGAATATGGCAGAGAGTGCGGTGTCCTTCTTGCTTAGAAAGCTTGGAAGCTTGATTGAAGAAGAGCTGAAATCGTTGGGTAGAGTTAAGGGAGAAATTGTGTTCATCAGAGACGAGCTTCAGAGCATGAGTGCCTTCCTGAGGGTTGCTGATGCAATTGAAGACACTGATCCAGAGATCCAAGCATGGGTTAAGCAAGTCAGAGACGTCGCTCTCGATACCGACGACGTTCTTGATGAATTTATGCTTCGCTTTGCTCGTCATCATCATCATCGTGGATTCTATGGATCTGTTTGTGAGATCTATTATCAAATTAAGAACATGAAAGCTCGTCGTCAAATTGCTTCTGATATACAGGACATCAAAGCCAGAGTCATCGATATCGCAGAGAGACGTCAGAGGTATGGTTACAAATTCAGTAGTACCTCAGAGCAAGCCTCGAGCTCCAATGTGGCAAACAATGGCGGATGGTATGATCGAAGAGGTGATGCACTTCTACTAGAAGAAGCTGATCTTGTTGGCATCGACAAGCCCAAACAACAACTCATTGATTGGGTCCTTGACGGTGATTCTCGACTCAAAGTGATTTCTGTAGTGGGAATGGGGGGCTTGGGTAAAACCACCCTCATCAAGAAAGTTTATGACGACCTAGAAGTGAAGAGACAATTCCAAACCCATGCTTGGATCACTGTTTCTCAATCATTTAATATTGAAGAGATCCTCACAGGTTTGATTCAACAACTCTTTGATGAAGTTAGACGACCTCTCCCTCACAGGTTCGAAACCATGGACAACAATAATCTGAAAGCAGTGCTCAAAGAATTCCTCCAAGAAAGTAGGTACGTGTTAGTCCTAGATGATATTTGGAGCGTAGAGGCATGGGATGCTATCAAAATTGCATTGCCCAACCGCAACTGTGGCAGCCGTGTGCTACTCACAACACGTATCGGTAATGTTGCTTCTACCTCTTGTAGAGAATCCCATGGTTACATCTATGAAATGAAAGCTTTGTCTCCAAAAGAGTCTTGGACACTGTTTTGTAAGAAGACATTTCAGGAGAAGGATTGCCCTCCACATTTAATTGAAATTTCGAAAAGTGTCCTGAGAAGATGTGAGGGCTTGCCCCTGGCGATTGTGGTCATTTCTGGGGTGTTGGCTTCAAAGGACCAGGGAAGAGTAGATGAATGGGAGTTGGTGAATCGCAGTCTTGGTGCTGAAGTTGAAGGCAGTGATATGAAGAAAATATTGTTGCTAAGTTACAATGATTTGCCTTACTATCTCAAGTCTTGTCTCTTGTACTTGAGTAGTTTCCCAGAGGATCATTTGATTGAATGGATGAGCTCGATTCGATTGTGGATTGCAGAAGGATTTGTGGAAGTTAAAGAATTTGGAAAGACACTAGAGGAAGTTGCAGAGGCTTACCTCTATGAGCTTCTTAATAGAAACTTGATTCAAGTAGCAAGACGCAAGTATGAAAGGATTAAAAGTTGTCGTATACATGACCTTCTGCGTGAAATCATTCTTTCAAAGTCAAGAGATCAGAACTTTCTAGCCATAACAGGTGAAGGAAATGTGAGGTGGCCTGAAAAAGTTAGACGACTATCAATCCATAATACTTCTCCAAATATAGTACAAGGTAAGTGTTTCCCTCAACTACGTTGTTTGCTTATGTTTGGGGAGGATGAACCCATGTCTGAGTCCTCCATGCCTCTATTGTTCAATGGTGGGTTGAGGTTGTTAAAAGTTCTACACTTGAGAAGTACTTCTTTGGAGAGATTTCCAGGCGATGTGGTCAAGTTGTTCCATCTAAGGTATCTAAGCTTGAGAGGAACACAAGTGAAAGTGCTTCCAAACTCGATTGGATTGCTTTGGAACCTAGAGACATTAGATCTTAAAAACACGTATGTGAAGGAATTGCCTGTTGAAATTCTAAGGCTCCAAAAGTTGCGCCATCTTTTGCTATATCGTAATGAAATTGGGCATATTTATCTTCCATTTCACCACAAACATGGTTTTGAGGCACCATCTAAGATAGGAGACCTACAATCCCTACAAAAGTTGTGCTTCTTAGAGGCAAACCATGTCAACGGTAGCGCCATAGTGAAAGTGATAGGAAGGCTAACCCAATTAAGGAGGTTGGGAATTTTGAAGTTGAGAAAAGAAGATGGAGTGGGTTTGTGCTCATCCATTGAGAAGCTAAGCAACCTTCGCTCATTAGATGTAACTTCAATAGAAGAGGATGAGATCCTTGATCTACAATCTCTATCTCCAGCTCCTCAATTTCTTCAACGGCTATACTTGAATGGACGTTTAGAGAAGTTGCCGCAGTGGATAACTTCTCTTCATGGCCTCACACGCTTATGTTTGTGGTTGAGCAAGTTAAGAAATGATCCACTGAAATCCCTTCAAGATTTGCCCAATCTGGTTTTTTTCTCACTTGTTAATGAAGCATATGAAGGGGAGGGATTGTGTTTCAAGGCTGGTAGATTTCAGAGACTCAAGTACTTAGGCCTTAATAGCTTAAAAGAATTGAGATGGTTGACAATGGAGGAAGGTACGCTGTCTCGACTTGAAGAGCTAATTATCATGGATTGTGAATTGTTGGAGGAGTTGCCCTCAGGCATTGAACATCTATTCAATCTTAAATTTCTTGAGCTGAGTGACATGTCTGATAGATTAGTTTCTAAGTTGAATCGAAACATACATGGTGGGGATTATTGGAAAATAAAACACATCCCTAGAGTATGGATTGGAGACTCAAAAGATAGTTATTGGAAAGGAAGATATCTTTAGTGAGAGAAAGGAAAAGTTTTTGTTTTTTAGTGTTTAATTGACTAGATTGATCATCATCATGTGTAGTGCCGTTTCTTTTTCATGTTCTTGTTAATTGATTTTTTAATTTTTTTTTAATTTCTCACAATAATTTAGAATTTTCATTTTGTATCTGTTTTTTATTTATTTATAGTTTGGCAGCTTGCAAATCTAATATGTAATCTCCTTAATTGATCCCAAAAAAATTATACGAGCAACTTTATTAAATTCCAGTTTAGAATTGCAGTTGGTTATTTTGTAATTGTAATGATTTAATTTAGTATGAGTACAAGTTAAACGGATTATTTTGGGAAGTTGGTTAAAAACTAGTTTTTTGGCCTTTTTTTTTTAAATTTTTTTTTGAAAAAAACGTGTAAAAAAATAGAGAGATGATGTAACCTAAAATAGGTTAAAAGTTAGTTTTTGGCTTTTGACCATCTTCCTAAAATAGGCCTAATCTTCATTGATTTTCTGATTTTTAAGAATTGCCCTGTTAACAAGCATTTTTAGGGGGCTAAACTCAAATTTTGTGTTATATTCATGTACTTTTGAGTCGTTTTGTATGCTTTTTCTACAATGACTATACTAACAAAAAAATAAATGGAAAAAAATAAATTTATGATAGGACTAAGAGAACAACCTCAAGAAAGATAGATGTGTTGTATCGTATTTGCTACTTTTGTTTTTCTTCCTTTCATTTTCTGCATTTGAGCTCTTGTAACGCGT
This sequence comes from Camellia granthamiana, assembly GCA_036172215.1. Lineage (NCBI taxonomy): Eukaryota > Viridiplantae > Streptophyta > Magnoliopsida > Ericales > Theaceae > Camellia > Camellia granthamiana. The sequence continues at coordinate 41,393,689 of CM069913.1, forward strand.
ATAGAGAATCACCTTACATTTTGCCTTTCTTTGGGATGTGGGTTGGCTTTTTAATTTTTTAGCCTTTTTAGTCTGGGACTAAAAAGTCTTGTTTTGGATAGGTTTTTTTGATTTTTGTGAGAGAAAAAATGAAATGATTATAATTTGGATATGACATTTTGTCCTATTTGACTAAAGTTTCGTTTGGCATTGGCTAATGTAGTCAACTTTTTTGTGTTGGGACTTTTTGAGCATTGTTTGGTTTAGATTTTTTTGACTTTTGTGAGAGAAAAGTGTAATGACTATGGGTTGGATGTGATATTTTGTCTTATTAGCCTATTTTGTCATTTTGTGCTTTTTTAGCCCCAAAATGATAGCCAAACCAAGGCTAAGATAGTCAATTTTGTCATATATGATTATTTTAGCCCAAATGGGCATGCCAAACATAGCTTCTAACCTGTCAAATAAGGGTAAAGATAGTTTATCATGAATTTTTTTTTTTTTTTTTTTCAATTTCATTTTCTGCCATAAAGTCTTGTGGGGATAATGAATATAGAGAAGGATGTTGGGGGTGAAAAATTCAATTTCGAATTTTCTTTGTTCGTAGATCCAGGTGTTGAAATATTTTGTTCATAAGGACAAACTCGTATAAAATGACTAAACTACCATCCATATATACATATACATATATATATATATATATGTGATACACGTTATACACTGATTTCAAACCCTAATTCTTAGCCCCCTCTCTCTCTATTCTCTTTCTTTCCTCTATTCTCTCTCTACCTCACTGTTCGTTGTCTGTCTGATCTGCTTCTGCAGCTATTTGTGAGTATTAACTTAGTGAAGTTATGTTCGATATGAAATACTTTCTGAATATTATGATATGATATGAACTGTTTCTGAATGATACAAAAGGTTATTTTGTGATTACATGAATGATGATCCAATTCTTTGAAATGTCTTTGTGGTATCTGTAGCAGAGGCCCTTGCCCAGGAGAAATAATACTGTGGTTTATGGTCATGAGGCCCTCGCCCGGGGGAAACAATACCGTATCCCATGTATGAGATATGTTACCCGGTACCGGAAGTTTCATTATGGAACTTGATGACTTGATATGCGTGACCAATCACTACAAGAATTTGTACATTTGGCGACCACTTTTGGCGACTAAATAAAATTTAGTTGCCAAAAAGTTGACTTTGGGCGACTAAAATATGTATTAGTAGGCGTTGGTATAGTTTTTAGCTACTAAAATTTTTTAGTCGGGAAATATTATTTATTGGCTACTAAATTACCTTTTTGTCAGCAAAAGTGACACTTTTAGTGACTAAAAAATTTATTAGTCGCCGTTAGTCTCAATTTTAGGCTACTAATTTTTTTTAGTCGTTGTATATGCATTTTTGCCTACAAAATAAATGTTAGTAGCCAAAACTACGTATATTTTTTGGTTAATCTTTAGTGACTAAAAAATTTAGTGGGCAAATACAAACTTTTTCCAACCAAATGGAGATTTAGTCGCCAAATATACATTTGGCGACCAATAAAATAGTCGTTGTTTATTTTCCTATAGCTACCAAATAGGATAGTCGCCCATAATAACATTTTTGCCGACAAAAATTTTTTTTAGTCGCTAAATCTTTAAATTTTTTAGGGCGCGCGCGTGGACTCTTTTAGTGCTGTCCGCCCCTTTCTCTGTTACACACAACAACATTCAAACCGAAGAGACAAACATCTCAACGCAGCCCATCGTACGAAAGACATTGCCACGGCCACGGCCACGGCCATCGCCACCACCACAAAGCACCACCAGCACAACCGCAGATCACAAGTTCCCTCTCTCTCCCCTTCGCTCTCTCTCTCTCTCTCGATCTTGGTGTGTCTGTCTGTCTATCTCTCTCTCCCTCGCTCGCACTCTCGCTGTTGGTGTATCTGTCTGTCTATCTCTCTCTTGCTCATAGTCTCTCTTTCTCTCTCCATCTGTTTCCCCCCTTTTCTGATTGTGGCTTTAGGGTTTTATATGCTTGATTTATACTTGATTGCTTGATTCAGTTGATTTATTCTCTCAATCTCGCTCTCAGCCGAACCCATATGCTTGATTCAGGTGCATTTACTGCTGATTTCTGAAATGCGTTTGTCCATATGATAACTGTCCCCCAAACCAGAGTTAAGAATGTAATCTCAGTAGTGATTTTTTCATTGCAGAGGAATTAACTTAGGACCTAAACCTGAGTTGTGAAATAGGTTTGTGCATTTACTGCTCATTTCTGAAATGGGATTGTTATTATTATTATTATTCACTTTCAAAGAAACATCTGATATGGCCGAAAAGAAACACCAGATTCCAAAACATTTTTCAAACTTAAAACATTACCCTCTTCTAACACGTGAGAAAAAAAAATCAAGGATCAGCATTATTGCCCTACATTACCCCTGTTTACCCTATTTAACATTTCTTTTTCTTTTTTTGTTAGTGTACACAAGCATATGCGAGGAAGAAAGAAAAAAAAAAAAAAAACAAATAAAATAAATTATCCTGCCAAACTCCTAATGGGATGGCAGGAAGTGGCATCAAAGATAGAAATATGATCTTCACCATATTCATGTCTACTAATATGTAATTATCGTGCAGTATGTGCTTGAATATGGTTCTCATACATACAATGAGAAAATGTACAAGAAAGGTGTATGTTTTCTTTAATTATCTTCCTTTTTTTTTTTTTTTCTTTTGGAGTGCACAGAGAGGAGAGGATTTGCTAAGAAAAGACTGGAAAAGTAATTAAGTTATTACATTTTAAAAATAAAATAAAAATTCATGCATCATAGAAATCTCATGAGTTAGCTTCTCACAAATTACTCATATCATATCTATGTTCCTATTTGTAATGATGAACTTTTATCACAATGATGCATGATATAATGTCTGAGAGTCAAAAGCTAGTATTGGAAAGTTACGTATATTTAACAACATGCAAAGAACTGGTTTTAGAGAGAGAGGAAATCACAATATTGTGTATTTTTCTTATAGTCTACTTTGGTATTTCATCCCGTAATAGAGTAAGTTATTGGATCCTAGTATACCACATAGTTTGTTCACCTAATAGTACAATTTTGGCTTTATTAGTGTCTTACTTAGTTACGAACTAAAGAATTTACTTTAGTGAAAAAGGTACCTGTTTAATTAGCATTCAAATTCTGTTCAAAATCATGGAAAGGAGATATCCATGTCTGTTTTCAAGCTATTAAGGTTTTAAGGGGGAGAGGGGAAGAAAAGCAATTTTTCAAATTTTGCAGAAATTTCTAAATGGCATTCACTAAACTCCATATTCATATTTCTTTTGCAGCAATAATTTGGCATGACCATGCTTGCCACTTCACTGTTCACGTGTGGTCCTACTATGACACATGAAAAAATAGAACCTTAGCAAGGACTAGAGAGTTAAGAACATTTATCAGAAAGGAGAATGAGTAACTTCCACATGAATAATCATTAAAAAGAAATTGGGTGTTGATAATGATTAAAGAACAATCTGCTACCATATCAGTGAAATACTCATCCCTACAAACATTTTGCAAACGACTGTGACTGTAAACAACTTATGCGGTTGATGTATCTTATCAATTTGTATCTTGACATGTTTATATATATTTGTTTGATTTTTTAGAATATGGTTTTTTATTTTTTATTTTTATAAAATTTCCAAAAACTAGTTTGTTGGGATAAAAAAAAATCAACCTCTCATTATTTTCATATAATTTTTTATTTTATTTTTTAAAACAGAAAATATTTTTTTGAAAACTTATAAATATGACAAAAAGTTTTGTGCTCATTCTTTTTTACTTCTCTCATTGTTTACGTTCTACTTGTATAGTCCAAATAGTTAGTTGTTTCACCCTAACTTTTGAATACAATCCCTAAAGCATGTGTTGCCAAATTTTAATCTATGTTGCAAATAAGTGAAAACTAAAAGACAAGCGGAAAAGATGTACAAGAGTTGGATGATGGTAAAAGATACGCAATTCCATCTTTAAGGTCAGGTAGGCCGTCATGCTATTACTTCATCAATGTTACTCACCTATGGGAAAATCAATCTCAATTTCAATTTCAAGAGTTTTCAAATTAACTCCATCTACTTAAGCATGTCTTTGTCCCATTATTGTTTCCAAAGGTGCTCAATATTGAAGCACAAAAGGGTTGTTCATGCAACCTAAGGTCCATGGAAAGAAAGATTTTGTCACTTTTTTATAATGTATATGAATAGGCATTTAGAAAGTTAAAACTATAGACTTAAAAGCGGAAACATTAGCAGTTTGATTTATTAATAGATTCTTCTCTTTCGAAAGCAGTTTCATGGATTGGATGCTTAAAATACTGTGACTGAAATTTGGTACGGAATATTTTTTAGGTAATGCTGGTTGTCTTCCTCAGTTGGTTCCTGATCAAACCCTCAAGCTAAAGCAACTTACTGTGCTAACACTGGCTGAGACAGACAAGGTATTTGTTTTTAAACTTTCAAATGTTTTTTAACTTGTTTGTTGACTTAAATTGATGGGTTATTTGTTTGAAATATATTGATTCACTTGTTTGATGAGTGATCTTGGTAACTTCAGTGCTTGAGTTAAGGGAAGGACTACTAAAATTTGCCGTTTTCAGAACTACATGGTGCGTATTTTTCGGAGCTTGGGTTTCTATTTGCAATGTAATCATCACTTTGCTAGCATAACCAATTTGATTAGCTTGTGGCCTGGCATAGCCAATCAAAATCTTTAGCATGCATTTTCACAAGGGTGACTCATCTCATTGGTGGCAGACAATCCATAGGTTTATCCCAGGTTTTTCCCTATGATATATTGATGCAAGAGTTGGACGTGACAAACGTACGCGAAATTGAAGATTTTCTTATCAACGAGTGCATGTATGTGGTAGGTATTCCATCTTTGCTTCCTCATCTGACAACATGCTTGTTTTGAGCTCTAGATGATGACCCTTCATTTGGTGTTGTACAATTATTACTTTGCTTTACAATGTTATTAAGAATAGCTAGGTCAGTTGCATCACTAGAGGCATTGTCTCATCTCACTTAACCTCTTGGTTGGTTGTAGAAGGTTTATATTAGATTGGAACGCTTTGTCCACTGCTTAGATGCAAATGCAACACATTAGCAGTCCATGATTGTCATAATTTGTGGCAAAACTAAAACAAAGGTTGCAAAATTTTGACTTGCATTATAAGGACTATTCATATGGGCAAGTAGTATTGAGTGAATGGCTGCAGCTTTGCCTTTACTTCATATGCATGGAAAGACTTCCCCTCTACCGATTGAAATTAGCTTTTTTGCCAGGAAAAGGGACCCTTGAGTGAGAATCCTAATGTAATGAACAACATTTTTAGTGAAGGCACAACTCCAAAGAATGATATTCCTTAGAGAGGGTACAACTTTTAATAGCCCTGAAGATCAACCTTACATTAATATTGTGTCAGACCTAAGATCATTGCAAGACATTGTGTGGGCACCCCTCATACCCCAAGGACTAGTGCCACCTAGAAAATATAGAATATAAAAATCCTAGAAAAGAAAACAATAGTAATAATAAACACAAAGTAGGCTAATTAATTAATTATGTAAAAAAAGAAGAGGAGTGGCGAGAATATTTGTTGATGCAAATTTCCTATGTTATGGCAACAATGGAATTTCATTAAATGATAAACTTTAAAAAAATAAATAAAAAACACATAGCACCTTGACAAAACACCTTAATTAGCACATCTTCAGAAATAGGACCTGTTACAACAGACGGAATGTAATTCGGACCTATAGGTTGGGAGTTAGTGCTGAAAACGCCTTAAACTTGGTCGAAAAAGGGCTTCCCGGGGATGAAAATTCAAAACAATCCCCTCACCACCGTATGGCTATCACGGACAGCTTCCCCATGACAATTAGGACCCGTGACAACAGACGGAATATAATTCGGACCCGTAGGTTGGGAGTTAGAGCTGAAAATGCCTTACACTTAGTCGAAAAATGGCGTTTTGGAGACGAAAATTCAAAACAGTCCCCTTACCACCGTATGGCTGTCACGGACAGCTTCCCCATGACAATTAGGACCTATGACAACAGACATAATGTAATTCGGACCCGTAGGTTGGGAGTTAGAGCCAAAAATGCCTTACACTTAGTCGAAAAATGGCATTCTGGGGACGAAAATTCAAAACAGTCCCCTCACCAATGTATGGCTGTCACGGACAGCTTCCCCATGACAATTAGGACCTGTGACAACAGACAGAATATAATTTGGAGCCGTAGGCTTGAAGTTAGAGCCGAATATGCCTTAAACTTACTCGAAAAAGGGCGTTCCGGAGGCGAAAGTTCAAAACAGCCCCCGAACCACCATATGGCTCTCACGGAAAGTTTCCCCATGACAAATAGGACTTGTGACAACTGACGGAATGTAATCCGGACCCGTAAATTGGGAGTTACAGCCGAATACGCTTTAAACTTACTTGAAAAAGGGCGTTTCAGGGGCGAGGAGAAATGACACCACCTTTGATTTATTCATTATTTTAAGGGGTGTGGTTGTGAGGGTTTATCTTGATTTTTTTTTTAACAAATTACAGCCAATAATGGATATTATATATGTTGTATATATGCATGTATCTACGTAGGTTTGTAGTCCCTCAAAAAATGGCCATGGAAAATAACAGTCTAAAACTAGTTCAAAAAAAAAAAAAAAAAAAAAGTCCAAAACAATAACATCTATGGTGTTGGTAATGCCAGGAAAGCAACTGTGTGAAGCCTAAATGATCACAACCCTCTGAACTTTCTTCCCTCACAAACACCAAGGCACATGAATGAAACTAGTTCTGTTTTTTACATCATGTACGGGAAAGAAATAAACCTTCTCGTATAATCCTATTGACCAAGTCTGCGCTCCTCCGTACAACGTCGTTCTACTACCTGAAAATACAAACGTGAGCTAGCTGGCAGGTGTATGCCGGAAACCTCTCCGATGCCTAAGTCAGCAAACTAGACAAATAGACAAAAGCTCTGTATATTCGGGAATCAAAATTGCGTTACCTCTCCATAAGTGATGTTTGTGAGCTTTTATAGGTTCCGTGTGGCACAATCCTAGTAGGACTTTTACTTCTCCATGCAGAGTCCTCCTAGGATTCAATCTCCTGAAGGATAATCCTTATCCTCCAACACCCCCCTCACTGCTTAAACCAAGTGAGATGGTTTTACCATGGCCGAACTACCAAACGACCGAAATAATACTTCCATACTAGACAGGTAGGCGTGGCCGATCTAACTTCGAGTCCGGCTCTTCCTCTCTTTGCTTCTATCTCGGCTTCAAATGCTAAGACCGAGCTATCCATAGAAGTGCCGAGCCGAACTAACTCAGAACAGTCCTGAAAAGGCTTATCATACTTCGGTTCAGAGGACTTGACCGAGATAACCGTAATACAATGTGGCCGAGATAACATTAGGTACTTCGGAGACCGGACTAACTTCGGGGCCCTTCCACTTTGCCTTTCATACTTTGGCCCATACCGGCCCATTACTTAGCTCGGCCCAATTTCTTTATAAATTACCCTCTCAATTGCCCCTTAATCCCATCTGCGTAGCATGATAGGGATTACTTGTTTATAAACCGGGCTAAAGTTCTATCCTTTCCAGCCGAGCTACATTTAAACCGAGCTACCTTTATCCGGTCAAAACGTCTCTTCAGTCACAGAAACTGAATCGTTTCTCCTTCCATGACACGTGGCACACTCCGTTTGGCCAATCTTAGCTGCCGCGCTGTCTTTGTGTTTCGCAATTTTTGAACAGTCCCGCGCTTTTCACCTTTCTACCTAAAACAAACCCTTGCTATTTTGAATCACCTTCACTTTTACTCTGTTCACCTTCTCTCTCTCTTGTTCCTGAGCCTTAAGCCTGAACTTGCTGTGTTCGAGTTCTTCATCGCTGCCTTTACTTTCATCTTCTAGCTTCTTTGACCAGGTAAGTTGCTCAAATCTGTTTTTTCCTTCTTTGTCTTTGCTTTCGTTAAATCCATAGCATACTGCTCATATGTTTTTACAAAACACTGTTTTTGCTTTCATTCTCCATCAGTCTGTGTTTTTTCTGGAAAAAATTCCATTAAGAACCCTGTGAACTTCATGAAGTAATCTGCAGAACGCTATTTTGATCCATAAACATGTCCTAACCAAACTAGGATACTGTTTGTGCTATACGTAGATCTATCCAGATCGTAACCGAACTAGAACTTGTGAATATAATAGTAGTTTCAATAAGTCAATATCTTCTGATTTACTTTAGCCGAGATAAACGAACCAGACTAAGTCTGAACTTAGTATACTGGAAACCTTAGCCTTTGACCGTGCTAGGTCCTTGGGGCTAAGCCAGCTTCCTTAGTTTTAAACCGAACTAAGAAAGCTGCCTCTAGAGGCTCGACCGAGGTAACAAAACCCACAGTTCAAACCGAGATAACCAACCCCATACACAAACCGATCTATCGAACCCCTTGCTCAATCCGAGCTACCAAGCATCTTCTTGAAACCGAGATAGAACCTGTAGCATCCCACATAACCGAAGTAGGGCTTCTTTTATCTTGCTTTGATTTTGTAGCACGGTCAACGATCTGTGCTTAACACCTTTGTTTTCCACTTTGCAGACTTTAGGTTGTCCAGGCACTCCTCTGCGCGCTCAACCGAGCTACTGAGCACAATTTTCCGACCGAACTAATTTATTTATAACTTATAAAATAAATGGGGAAGTATAGATTCTTAGTAGAGACACCAGGTGGTCTAGCCGAATTCCGAAAGGACTATGACATTCCTGACGATGTCCACCTTACCCTTGCAAAAAAAGGTGTCACACCATGGGGGAATGAAGGCTTTGTACCTTTTACCCTTCTTTCAATAATAGAAACCGGACTAAGATTTCCAGTCCAACCCTTAATCTGTGAATTCCTTAGGCAAACCAGAATATGCCCAACCCAGCTTTCCACCAATTCATACCGGATAATAATGGGAATAGCCGAACTAAACCGCCAAGCCGGTCTTAACCTCGGTCTAGCCGGACTGTTCCACCAATATTCCATAGGATCAAAAGAAGATGGGTGGGTCTATTATTTGAGAATACGCCGTCGGCGTGAAAAAATAATAAAGGATACGCCAAATAAAGACCTAAACGATGACGATTTTTTCTGGGTGTCTGGGAACTTTGAGGATCATCAAGCCCAGATTCCTGGCCGAAGTATAAACTGGAACAAAGGAATCCCCGGTATAACTTAGTTCGGTTTCCTTTTATTCTTTTCTTTTACCTCGGCTTCCAATTCTAAACCGATCTAACAGTTTGTCTTCATTTTGCAGATTCAGCCCATCTCAAGTCACTGTACAGTTATCCCAACCTAGACACACTCTGCGCCGCACTACGATTCGAAGAGAGAAGTTGGGCCAAGTTACTGAACTTTGAGCCGACCTACAGATATAGCGGCCGTCGAAAAACCAGAGTGACCGACTTTCTGTTGGAGGACGCCCCCAAACCGGACCCAACCTTGCCACAAATTAACCTAGTCCCTCTGACAGCTGAACAAGAAATGACAAAAAGAAACAGAGTGAGGGCTCTTCTGACCGAAACCAACAGACCCGAAGTACCACCACCGACCCAGACAACAGAAACTGTGGTGGCTCTCCCAACTCAGCAGCCTTCAACATCTCGGGCGAACAAGCGTGCCCGGACTAGCCAAACCGAGCAACGCCTTGTTGACGAGGATGAGACCATTCTTCCGCCCAGCCCTCAACCAAGCCCTTAACCAGAGCACTCTGACCGAGCTGGCTCCTCCAAATGGGCTCCAAATCTTACCTTTCAAAACCGAGATATTCAGGATACTGACTCGGTGGTTGCTGAGAAGGATCACTTGATGGCTTTCAACCTTGCCAAGAGTGTTTGCCTTCCAAAAGACATGGAGCACCACCACAAGCAACTAACCACCGAGCTGAAGGCCATCCGGTCATCAACGAAATCAATGATCCTGGTAAGTAGCTCTCTTTTCTCTGTCTAACTTCTCCAACTGTCAGTCCGGCTAAAGAAAAAATTACAACTCTTTTGCAGGCCATTCAGAAAAACAACATCGCACACAGGAAAGTGTTGGAGCTCAGGAGAACAACAAGGCAGGCCATGGCAGAAGCCGAAGCCAAGACCTCCGAGCTCAAACAATCCCAAGTTAGGACGGCCGAGCTGGAGGCCGAGGTAACTCGTCTAACCGGACTAGTTACCTCGGCTAATGATGATAAACAAAGAGCTCTAACCGTAATGAAAGACAAGCACTTGCGCGAGCTTGCCAAACTTGAATGTGCGAAGAATGTCGAAATAGAAGAGCTGAAAAAGAAGGCAAATGACGCCGAGCACCAGGGTTTTAAAGAAGGCGAAGCTGCTTACATTCAGCAATGCGAAGCAGCGAAGGATCTGTTCTTCAAGTGCGGTTGGAGGGGAGCCGTGGTGCAGCTCGGTCATGGGCCTGAGACCAAGGTATACAATCCTCCTCAGTACTTCATACCGAGCTCACTACCGGATTATGCTACCGACCTTCAGAAGCAATTCCTTGAAGCGTCTGATGATGATGAAGAAAATGAGCCAACTGATACCCCGGTTGCCAATGAGCAAGCAAACGATCAAACAGCTCGGTTAGAGCCAACGGTTGAGGACCTTACTGTTGAGGAACTACCTGAAACCGAGCTCCAAACCCAGACCGTGCTCCAGACTGAAACCGGGCTTCGGGTTGATGTTGATGGTGAGCTTGATGCCGAAATAGATGACCTTTTTAGCTGATTTTTCACTTTCTTCTTTTTTTCTTTTCTTTTGGACTTGTAACCGGGCTGCGGCCCCTCCTTTGTATTTGCTCTTTACTTGATCAATGAAAATCATCTTTTCTGCTCAACACTTATTTCGGTTTGATCTGTATGCTTATAATGACTTTTCCATGATCTTTTTGCTCCAACTGTTATCTCGGTTCTGAATTCCTGTTTGAGCTTGCTTTCTAACTGCAGTTTGGCCGAGGTACTTTTATTCCGGTCCTAGGTGATCAATCTAACTAGGGTTTCTCGCCAACCACTCTTTAGCCGATATACTTATTCCGGCTGAAGAGTAAAAAGAGTTGGTTTAATCCAGCCAACCACTCTTCAACCGATACCCTTACTTCGGCTGAAGAGTAAAAAGAGTTGGTTTAATCTAGCCAACCACTCTTCAGCCCATACCCTTACTTCGGCTGAAGAGTAAAAGAGTTGGTTTAATCCAGCCAACCAATCTTCAGCCCATACCTTTACTTCGGCTGAAGAGTAAAAAGAGTTGGTTTAATCCAGCCAACCACTGTTCAGCCCATACCCTTACTTCGGCTGAAGAGTAATAAGAGTTGGTTTAATCTAGCCAACCTCTAAGTTGGTTTTTTCCAGCCAATTTAGAATAAAATGTTTGGTTATTCCGACCAAACGTCCTGCAGCCTGGATCCTTATCCTGGGCTTAGGAGGGGTGTTGGTTTAATCCAGCCAACCATTCTTCAGCCCATACCCTTACTTTGGCTGAAGAGTAAAAGGAGTTGGTTTAATCCAGCCAACCTCTAAGTTAGTTTTTCCAGCCAACTTAGAATAAAATGTTTACGATGCTCCTAACTCTCTAAAACTATCTTTTACAAAAAACAATTATGCTGAAAAGAATTGACTTGTTTTATTGAGAAAAGAAAAAATTACATATGCTTAAAAAGAAAAAAGCTAAAAATAAAATAACTTGAGATTGGCAGTATTCCATGGCCTGGGAATTGCTTTGCTGTCCTTATCTTCTAAGTGGTATGCCCCTTTGCCTGCTAATCCGACCACTTTGTAAGGTCCTTCCCAATTAGGCCCTAACTTGCTATCTCCTGGCACCAAGGTGTTTCCCATTAATTTACGCAGCACCCAATCTCCGATCTTGAATTGCCTTGGATGCACTGTTTTGTTATACTTTCTGGACAGTTCTTGTTGGTAGGAGGCGATGTGAACCAATGCTCTGTCTCTTCTTTCTTCCGCAAGGTCAAGCTCCAATGATATGGCTTCGCCGTTTAAGTCTGGGTCAAAGTTTTCGCTTCGAATTGTGGGGAGGCCAACTTCCAGTGGGATTACTGCCTCCATGCCGTAAGCTAAGGAGAATGGTGTTTCTCCTGTCGATCGCCGAGGTGTGGTGCGGTAAGCCCATAAAACATGAGGGAGTTCTTCTATCCACTTGCCTTTTGCTTTCTCTAACCTTTTCTTCAATCCATCTAAGACAACCTTGTTTGATGCTTCTGCTTAGCCATTTGCTTGAGGATATGCCGGTGTAAAATTGTAGAACTCTATCTTGTATTCCTCACAAAAGCCTCTGAAAATTCTGCCGTCGAATTGAGTGCCGTTGTCTGAGATTAGGGCTTTTGGTATGCCAAACCGAGTGATGATGTTCTGCCAGACAAACTTCTTCACATCTTTTTCCTTGATTGATGCCAAGGCTTCTGCTTCTACCCACTTTGTGAAGTAGTCGGTTGCTGCAAGGAAGAACTTCCTGTTGCCTGGTGCTGTTGGAAGTGGTCCCACTATGTTTAAGCCCTACATTGCGAAGGGCCATGGGCTAGTGAGAGGTAGAAGTTCTCTGGCAAGGTTGATGTATTTGGTGTGCAAACTTTTGACACTTCTCGCATTTTTTGACATACTTTTCTGAATCCGCTTGCATGTATGGCCACCAATATCCTTGCGAAATTGCTCTGTATGCTAGTGATCTTCCTCCTTGATGGCTTCCGCATACGCCCTCGTGTATCTCGAATAGGAATGCTTCCACTTTGCTGGGATGAACACACTTTAGGTAGGGTCCTGATAATGACTTTTTGTACAATGCTAGGGATGGGGAGAGCCAAAATCGCTGCGACTTCGCTCTTATTCTGTTGGCCTCTTTCTTGTCTTCGGGTAGGGTGCCATCTTTTAGGAACAACATGATGGGATCCATCCAAGAAGGGCCTAGATCGGTGCAACATACCTCTTCTGTTTCTGGGTCTTCAATGCTGGGTCTAGGCAAGTAGTCGATCAGTAGTGGATGAGGGATGGAGGTATCTGCCATTGAGGCGAAGCCTGCTAGTTCGTCTGCTCTGCTGTTTTCCTCCCTTTCGATCTGTTCTATCCTCACCACTTCAAACTTATTGATCTCTGTTCTGACCAACTCTTGGTACTTAGCCATTCTGTCATCCTTTGCTTCATAGTCGCCTGAAATTTGGTTCACCACCAGCTATGAGTCGTTGTAGACCATTAGCTCGGTGGCCTTCATGTAGAATGCTGATTTGAGACCGGCAAGAAGCGTTTCATATTCCGCTTCGTTGTTTGATGCTGGGAAGCCAAGGTTGACTGCCTGCTCCACTACTAGGCCGTCTAGGGAGATGAGGACTATGCCAAGTCCTACTCCATGCTGGTTGGATGCTCCATCCACGAAGAGCTTCCACATCTCCCCGACGAACAACTTCCAGCAAGTGGAGGGATCAGATGATGCCTTGGGGTCTTCCATGTTGCTGGTGTCTTCTTCTTCATGGTTCATGCCTGCTGTCTGCCCTTCGCCACTGTCACGCCCCAAACCCGCCCCAAGAAGTTCGGTGACGAGACCGGCCAGTAATCCTAGATTACCACAGGCCTTTCTATACATAACATAAATAAACTGGGGCTCGCGGAAGCACATGCAAAACTACAATAGTCCAAAGAGCTGTGCATAAATATGAACATACATTTACATGCCAAAAATGTTAATTACCCACATCCATTACATAACATGATCATAAACATCACATACAACTCTATCACAACTGTACAACAAAACTAACCAAAAGCTCACAAAACGGCCTTCCAGGCCTAGCCCCAGCTTGGAGGCCCTCAAAACATCTGGTTAGGCTTCAAAACGGCGGCTCGACAAGACCCCGCCTAGGCTTGACTCCCTGAATGCTCACCTATAATACATAAATACAAACAATGAGCTAAAGCTCAGCAAGTAACATTAACGTAAAGGGGTTAGTGAACGAATTCCGTACATTCATATAAATCCATAAAACATAACAGTCATAACCATAATCATAATCATCTCATAAGAACATACATAATGGCATACTCCATAGAACCTTTTCATAACCTTTTCATGTGTCGACTAACGACTAGAGTAACTGGTCCCGGACACCGATTAAACACATACCGAGATCTCGTAAACTGGTCATGGGTTTGTCCTTCCATGCCATCCCCCATGACTAAGCGCATGGGCCTGCATGTTCTCGCCCCCACAACTGAACTAACTATGGATGCCATACTAGATTCGCAATCAGGACATTCGTTCACGGTTTAAATCACATTTCATAAACATATTATATCGTAACGTATCACTTTGAAACATAATTCATTATAACATATCTTTACAGAAACGTTACTTACAGTGGGTTTCCGATACCGATTACACGGTCTTCACGTTTTATCCTGCAACCATAAACAGTATAACACATTTCTTATCATTCATCAAATCACATAGTTCATGCCATTTCCATACTTCTTTTACATTCTTTCATGTTCATTTCATGCTCAATCTAATCCTTCTTTACTTTAATTCATGCTCATGAGATATCAAAATATGCAATTAACATACTAAAATCATGTAAAGCAACTTCCCAAAATGTTCTGGAAATAAGCCCTTCCGCTCGAGCGCAACTTTGGCCGCTCGAGCGGCCAGTACAATTTCCCCAAAACTGCTGAGAGGTCGATATCTACGCTCGAGCGGGCTCCCCTCCGCTCGAGCGGACCCTGCGAAAATCTGGAATTCTGGTTCTTCTTCTATACTTCATCCCTTTCTTCCCTTTTGCAAAACCACTTTCAATTTCATGAAATCAAAGTCTCAAGGCACTTGATAAACATCATAAATGATACATGACAACTTCAATTCAAACCCAATAGCATCATATATAAGATTAATCCATGAGTTGAGTTGGAAAACCACAAACATATACATACAAGCTTCATATCTCTATAGCCATGGAGTTTTGAGGAAAAACCTCCTTTAAGCCAAATAAACATGAACCCAACCTTTCTAAACCATGATCTTAAGTTAAACATGCAAGAATCAACAATCCATTCCAAGAGTTTAAAGAAAATCCTTACCTTTGTTTAGCTTGATTTCCCCTTTTCCTTTCTTTCTCTTCTTCTCCCTCTTGGTCTCTCCCTTTCCCACGATTCTCTCTCTCTCTCTCTCTCTTTCTTCTCTAGATTTTTCTTTTCTTTGTTGAGTCAAATGAGTAAAGGCACCCAATCCTTATCTATATATATCATATACACCATAAAAATCAATTTGAGCCAAAAACTTGAGCCAAACAAGGCTTTACGAATCAGACGAAATTCAGTCTTCAAATTATTTTCTCAGACAGTTCTAAAAATTCCCAATATCACATAGGCGTATTCAATTTCATTTTCTGAGCCCATTACGATCATCGATTCCAGTCCCGAAGTTGTAATTCCAACAGATATTTTGCTAATTCAAACAGGTAATCTTCAATTAAATCATATAAATGCATAATTAATTACTGCTAATTATAACACACGGTTCCGGGTCATTACACTCTCCCCATCTTAAGAAGTTTGGTCCCCCAAACTTTGCTTATCCTGACGAAATTCAATTCAGAAATCCCAGTTTCATTCTTGTTCATGCCGCAGCTATTCAAGAGTTCATTAGGGATCAGTATTGGCATTCTGTTCAGTTATTCAACAGCATAAAGTAGTTCTTGGATTAGTTCCATAACGTTCAATGCAAAGGTAATAACATAACATAATAATCCATAGCAAAGGTAATAGCAAAGGGAATTTGTTCTATCATAGTCATAGTCAATTGTTCTAACATCATTTAAATATTTCCATGTTCAATATTCTCCATCGCATAGGTAATAATAGATAATTAAAATCATACCTGTCTTCGCTTTGCCAGTGTCTTATGTCTTATCTGGAATTAAGCTGTAAACTCTAGCTTGCCTCAAAGTATTCCCCTCGGGGGTAGCTGTTGTGATGGTTTTCGGTGTCATTGCGGATGTATTACTACTAATCACGGGTCTTTCATTTCTGGAGTAGAGTTGTGGGCAAGCTTTGGCTATGTGTCCCTTCTGTCCACATTTATAACAGACTCCGGATCCACGGCGACAAATACCCCAATGCTGTTTCCCACATTCTTTACAAGTAGGCACACCTCCCTTTGTATTCTCATTAATGGTTAAGTTTGATTTGTCATTCACGGAGCCCACGGATTCACTAACTATTTCTATTTTCTGTTTCTTGAACTTCTTATTTTCTGCCTCGGTCATTGTTGATTGGGACATTTTCAAATTAGCAATATTTGTTTCGGACATTAAGGCTCTGTCAAGTACATCAACATATTTCTCCAATTTCAATACATTTACTCTATCAAGTACCTCAACATGTAAACCACCCTAAAATTTTCTTGCCTTTTTGTATTCCGTGTCAACCATATGGGGGGCATAACGAGCTAATTCAGTAAATTTCGCTTCGTATTCTGCTACTGACATAACACCTTGCTTTAACTGTTCAAATTCAGATATTTTTCTGTCTCGCATACATTGTGGGAAGTATTTTTCATAAAATATTCCTTTGAACCGATCCCATGTCAACTCTCTATTTGCATCTCGAACTAGCATCCACCATCTTCGGGCTTCCTCTGTCAGAGTAAAGGTTGCTAACAACACCTTATATACATCAGTACACGGAAACACTTCAAAAATCTTTTCTGTTTCTAAGACCCAGGCCTCTGCCTTTAAGGGTTCAATGCCTCCTGCAAACTCTGGCGGTTTCAGTTTCTTGTATTTCTGCGTCAAAGTAATAACATCCTCATTATTCATCGGTTCCACTTGCACCGGTGGTGGTGGAGGAGGGCGGAAATGGCTGTCTCTGTGGTGGTTGGCCTTGTTCCAATTGTTGTCTAACTAATCCAGTCAAAACCTCTACCATTCTTTCTAACCGACCCATTCTGGCATCCGAAGATTCTGTTGCATCTACATTTCTTGCATTTGCATCTTCCATTGGTCTATAGAACCATATCAAAGACAACATTTCATTCTTAACATCTTCATTCCTCTGTTGCCTCATCATTCTCTGTTCTCATTTTCATATATTCATAAAGACACACGCACACATGCACATGTGCTCATGCCATGCTCTATTTCGTTTCTAATGCACCCTATCAGCTCATATGGACACGTGTGTGGGTAGATTAACTCGTGCGCTCTGATACCACTCTGTCACGCCCCAAACCCGCCCCAAGAAGTTCGGTGACGAGACCGGCCAGTAATCCTAGATTACCACAGGCCTTTCTATACATAACATAAATAAACTGGGGCTCGCGGAAGCACATGCAAAACTACAATAGTCCAAAGAGCTGTGCATAAATATGAACATACATTTACATGCCAAAAATGTTAATTACCCACATCCATTACATAACATGATCATAAACATCACATACAACTCTATCACAACTGTACAACAAAACTAACCAAAAGCTCACAAAACGGCCTTCCAGGCCTAGCCCCAGCTTGGAGGCCCTCAAAACATCTGGTTAGGCTTCAAAACGGCGGCTCGACAAGACCCCGCCTAGGCTTGACTCCCTGAATGCTCACCTATAATACATAAATACAAACAATGAGCTAAAGCTCAGCAAGTAACATTAACGTAAAGGGGTTAGTGAACGAATTCCGTACATTCATATAAATCCATAAAACATAACAGTCATAACCATAATCATAATCATCTCATAAGAACATACATAATGGCATACTCCATAGAACCTTTTCATAACCTTTTCATGTGTCGACTAACGACTAGAGTAACCGGTCCCGGACACCGATTAAACACATACCGAGATCTCGTAAACTGGTCATGGGTTTGTCCTTCCATGCCGTCCCCCATGACTAAGCGCATGGGCCTGCATGTTCTCGCCCCCACAACTGAACTAACTATGGATGCCATACTAGATTCGCAATCAGGACATTCGTTCACGGTTTAAATCACATTTCATAAACATATTATATCGTAACGTATCACTTTGAAACATAATTCATTATAACATATCTTTACAGAAACGTTACTTACAGTGGGTTTCCGATACCGATTACACGGTCTTCACGTTTTATCCTGCAACCATAAACAGTATAACACATTTCTTATCATTCATCAAATCACATAGTTCATGCCATTTCCATACTTCTTTTACATTCTTTCATGTTCATTTCATGCTCAATCTAATCCTTCTTTACTTTAATTCATGCTCATGAGATATCAAAATATGCAATTAACATACTAAAATCATGTAAAGCAACTTCCCAAAATGTTCTGGAAATAAGCCCTTCCGCTCGAGCGCAACTTTGGCCGCTCGAGCGGCCAGTACAATTTCCCCAAAACTGCTGAGAGGTCGATATCTACGCTCGAGCGGGCTCCCCTCCGCTCGAGCGGACCCTGCGAAAATCTGGAATTCTGGTTCTTCTTCTATACTTCATCCCTTTCTTCCCTTTTGCAAAACCACTTTCAATTTCATGAAATCAAAGTCTCAAGGCACTTGATAAACATCATAAATGATACATGACAACTTCAATTCAAACCCAATAGCATCATATATAAGATTAATCCATGAGTTGAGTTGGAAAACCACAAACATATACATACAAGCTTCATATCTCTATAGCCATGGAGTTTTGAGGAAAAACCTCCTTTAAGCCAAATAAACATGAACCCAACCTTTCTAAACCATGATCTTAAGTTAAACATGCAAGAATCAACAATCCATTCCAAGAGTTTAAAGAAAATCCTTACCTTTGTTTAGCTTGATTTCCCCTTTTCCTTTCTTTCTCTTCTTCTCCCTCTTGGTCTCTCCCTTTCCCACGATTCTCTCTCTCTCTCTCTTTCTTCTCTAGATTTTTCTTTTCTTTGTTGAGTCAAATGAGTAAAGGCACCCAATCCTTATCTATATATATCATATACACCATAAAAATCAATTTGAGCCAAAAACTTGAGCCAAACAAGGCTTTACGAATCAGACGAAATTCAGTCTTCAAATTATTTTCTCAGACAGTTCTAAAAATTCCCAATATCACATAGGCGTATTCAATTTCATTTTCTGAGCCCATTACGATCATCGATTCCAGTCCCGAAGTTGTAATTCCAACAGATATTTTGCTAATTCAAACAGGTAATCTTCAATTAAATCATATAAATGCATAATTAATTACTGCTAATTATAACACACGGTTCCGGGTCATTATAGCCACCTGGTTGTACCAAGTCTTGTTTTGTTGGTGAGTCTTGACTTGGCGTAGCATGGTTTGCTTCTTCCTTTCTTGCTGTACTCTGGTTTGCCTTGGGACTTGACTGAGTATCCAGTGCCAGGGGTTACGTTATTCCGACGTCAACTTCCATCCCTAGTTTGGTTGTTTCAGTTAGGTCGACTGGGCAGATATGATGACTTCCTGGGGTGAATTCTGCGACAAAGTCAGCCAGGGCTTGTGCCTTTATTGCGGTTCTGGGTTGGAATTTGATGTCGTATTGCCCCAGCTCAACTGCCCACTTCAAGATTTGCCTAGAGAAGTTAGCCCTCTCAAACAGAGCTTTTAATGGGAAGGCTGTGAGGACGACTATAGTGTGGGCGTGAAAGTAGTGCGACAATTTTCTTGAGGCCATCATCAAGGCCAATGCCAGTTTTTCCAGTGGTAAATACCTTGTTTCGGCGCCCAGCAATGTCTTGCTGACATAATAGATGGGTAGATATTGGATTCCTTCTGCACGAACCAATACTGCGCTAATTGCGTGCTGTGAGACTGCTAGGTACAAGAAGAGTTCTTCTCCAGGAATTGGGGTTACAAGTAGTGGTGGAGAAGACATGTATTCCTTCAAGCTTTCCAGAGCTCGGTCGCATTCTTCGTCCCACTCAAACTTGGTTTTTAGAGCGTGGAAAAATGGTCGTAGTCTGTCTGACGACCGGCTTATGAACCGATTGAGCGCAGCTGCCATGCCGGTGAGATATTGCACTTCTTTGACTGAGTTAGGCCTTTCCAGATCCTGAATTGCCTTGATCTGAGATGGGTCTGCCTCAATACCCCAGTTGGTCACTAGGAAGCCCAGGAATTTGCCAGATCCTACTCCGAATGCACACTTCGACGCGTTGAGGCGTAACTTGTGCTTCTTCAGGATCTCAAACATCTCACCTAGGTCCTTGAGATGGTCATTCCCATCTTTGCTCTTGACCACCATATCGTCGATGTAAGCCTCCACTGTTCTGCCTAACAACGGTTTAAACATCTTGGTGACCATTCTCTGGAATGTTGCCCCTGCGTTTTTTAGGCCAAAGGGCATGACCTTGTAGCAGTATAGACCTCTTGGAGTTGTGAAGGATGTCACTTCCTGATCTGGTTCGTGCATGGTAATTTGATGGTAGCCTCTGTATGCATCCAGGAAGCTAAGTCGGTTGTGCCCCGCCGTTAGGTCTACCAGCTGATCTATCCGTGGCAGATGAAAGCTGTCTTTTGGGCATGCCTTGTTGACTGTTTTGTAGTCGACGCAGACACGCCACTTGCCATTCTTCTTTGGTACCACCACTGTATTGGAGATCCATCTTGGGTAGTGCACCTCTCTAATTGCTCCTGCCTCCAGCAGGTTTCCCATTTCTTCCGCCACTATCTCGGCGTGGTGGAGTGCCGATCTGCGTGTGCGCTGAATGATTGGTCTGGCAGATGGGTGGACATTGAGTTGGTGACAGATGAAGTTGGATCAATGCCTGGCATGTCGTATGGTGTCCAGGCAAACACTTCGATATTAGAGGTCAAAAATTCCAAGACCTCTAATCTCTCAGTGCTGGATAACGACGAACCGAGCAAAAAGAACTTATCCGGGTTCTTTTCATCTATTCTTACCTCTACCAAGTCTTCCACCGCTTTTTGATTAGCTGCTTTGCCGACATCTGCGAACAGTTCATTACTCTCAGGTTCCTCCACCGAATGAACATATCCCTTCGCAGCGCGGCTGCCATTTACCGTGACAAAGCATTGCTTGGACATGATCTGGTCTCCATAGACCTCTTCAATCACTCCAGTTTCATTGGGGAACTGCATTACTTGGTGGTAGGATGACACCACCGATCACATGGCATGCAGCCATGTTCTGCCCAAGATGATATTATAAGTGGAGGGGATTTTTAATACCCAAAACTCCACTTGTTTCGTCACACTTCCTGCCTTGACTGGGAGGATTATTTTGCCGACGGGCCATTCTGGCATGGAGTTGAATCCAATCAGGGGAGATACAACAGGTGCCAAGTCTTTGTCTTGTAACTTCAACTGTTTGAATGTTTCGTAGTACATTATTTCACATGAACTACCCTGGTCGATCAAAATTCGCTTGACGTCAAAGTCCTTGACTCGAAGAGTGATGACCAGGGCATCATTGTGAGGGCAATATATCCTCGCCAAGCCTTTATCTGAAAAAGACATGACGTTCGTGGTCTCTGTCTTCCTCTTCTTGATGGCAGGTTGGGCACTTAGTACCTCTCTTAAATGCTCAGCCTTTTTGATTGATCCTCTGAGCTCGCATACACGCTCAGGTTCAAAGACCCCATGTATCACATTGATCACGCCTTGAGGTGGGGCGTCGATTGGCATTCTGTTGGGGTTATTATGGTCCTGGGGGGCTGGTTGCGCCCCTCCTTCAATGTATTTATCCAGGTGACCCGCTGCCACCAACTCCTCCAGGTGTTGTCTCAATGGCGTGCAATTTTCAGTGCGGTGCCCCTTTTCTTTGTGGAAGGTGCACCGTGATCTTTCGTCATAGTCCTTCTGAGCTTCACCAAGTTTGGCTGGCCATCTGACGAAAGGCTCATCCCGTATTTCACTTAGAATTTGGTAGATCGGTTTCTTGAAGACCGTGGTTATGGCAGTGCGGACTCTCAACCATCTTTTATCCTAGTTTTCTCCGTTGTCTCGTCTGCCTCGTCCGTTTTTGTTTGGACGGTCTACCGCGCTGACCTTTGCTGAGGCCTTCTTATCTGGTACTGTGGTCGTGCCAGATTTTGTTTTGGCACGTGCGCCATCCTCTTCCACCCTGATGTGCTGATGCACTCTTTCCATCAAGGCTTCCATGGTGAGGGGCGGTGTCATAGTGATTGAGTCCCTTAGTCTGTTGCCGACTGGAAGGCCTCTTTTGTACTGTGCAATGGCGAGATTGGTGGGGCAGTCCCCAATCTAGTTAAAGGTCTCCCAGTAGCGACTATTGTAAGATCTTAAGGTCTCCTTGTCGCCCATGTCGATGGAGAGTAGTTGGTCGATCTCCACCGGGGTTTTAGTGTTTGTTCTGAACCTGGTTACAAACGCTTCCGCCAATTGCGCCCAGGAGGCTATGCTACCTTCCGGAAGTTTTTCGAACCAAGTCAAGCCTAGGTCGCCGAGGCTAGATGGGAAGAGGATGCACATCAAAGCCTCGTTTCGCCGGTACACAGCCATGACCTGGCGAAAGTGGCTCAAGCGTGAGTAGGGATCCGTCTTCCCCTCATATGTAGTGAATTTGGGTTGAAGGAAGCCTGAAGGTAAGGGCGCGTTCTCAATTGCTGGAACAAACGGCGAAGTCTGCAGCCTTGCTAAGGCTTTGTCCGTCGGTTTGTAGGCAGGGCGCGGTATTGGCATTCCAACCTCGACTCTTCCATGCGTTCGAGGAGCCAACCGCTGTAAGGCAGACACTCTGTGTGGATCGCGTGCCCTGACGTCCTCCTTCCATCGTGCCTTCTCTTTGAGCACGGTGCGTAAGTCGGATGATCTGGGCAACTCCGTCTGCCTGGATCTTGTTTGGTGCGTATGTGAAGGCCAATAAGTGCTCCCTTCCGTGTATGACCTCTCAGATCTCGTCCTCTCAGACCTGGAGTGACGAGTTTTGGAAGACCTGGATTGAGTATCGCCTGTCCTGAGGCTTTTACTCTCTGCTTGCGAGGGTGTAGTATTCCTACCACGACCTTCCGAGTGGCGAGGGGGCGTCTTGCTTATGCGCCCCTCTCCTGTCGCTACTTGTTTTCCCTTCATCTGGCGCTTTAGAGATTCCATGTCCGCCGCCATTCGTCGTATTAACTTGTCCTGTTCCTTGACGCGATCTTCCAAGGCTTGAGGGTCAATTCTCTGCCTTTGTCTCTCTGGACTCCGTGAACGAGAGTGACGAGGGCTGTTAGTCCGCCTTCGTCCCCTTGTATCCCTCCTGGGATTCTGTCGTTGTGGCTCCCAATCCGCCATAGGTGGGATGAGAGGTAGACCTTCGCGCCTCGCACCCCCTTCTGGTGTTTGTCCGTCGATGGCGGACTGTGGTAAATCTTCGTTGTGCGCCATTGATCCTTAAGAGGAAAAACTTGATCAAGAGGTTTTGTTCTTGTCTGAATTCCCACAGACGGCGCCAATTGTACGGGAAAGAAATAAACCTTCTCGTATAATCCTGTTGACCAAGTCTGCGCTCCTCCGTACAACATCATTCTACTACCTGAAAATACAAACGTGAGCTAGCCGGCGGGTGTATGCCGAAAACCTCTCCGATGCCTAAGTCAGCAAACTAGACAAATAGACAAAAGCTCTGTATATTCGGGAATCAAAATTACGTTACCTCTCCATAGGTGACGTTTGTGAGCTTTTATAGGTTCCGTGTGGCACAATCCTAGTAGGACTTTTGCTTCTCCATGCAGAGTCCTCCTAGGATTCAATCTCCTGAAGGATAATCCTTATCCTCCAACACCCCCCCTCACTGCTTAAACCAAGTGAGATGGTTTTACCATGGCTGAACTACCAAACGACCGAAATAATACTTCCATACTAGACAGGTAGGCGTGGCCGATCTAACTTCGAGTCCGGCTCTTCCTCTCTTTGCTTCTATCTCGGCTTCAAATGCTAAGACCGAGCTATCCATAGAAGTGCCGAGCCGAACTAACTCAGAACAGTCCTGAAGAAGGCTTATCATACTTCGGTTCAAAGGACTTGACCGAGATAACCGTAATACAATGTGACCGAGATAACATTAGGTACTTCGGAGACTGGACTAACTTCGGGGCCCGTCCACTCTGCCTTTCGTACTTTGGCCCATACCGGCCCATTACTTAGCTCGGCCCAATTTCCCTATAAATTACCCTCTCACATCATTTATATGATTTTAGAACGGTTTCCATTACCATATCAAGGTAAAATGAATGCAAAAAGAGATATACATAGTCATACTTTGATCAGATAGTTTTTTCCAAATAGCACCTGCACCAAACAGTGAGTCATCTTCAACCCTGCTAGGATGCTACTTGTCACCCATCCTGTTTAATCCAAATCCTTATCTCCAATAGGCTCTCCAAGAACCTATTACATTAGAATCAGACATTAGCACAATTAATCCTTTGTTTTCTTTTCTTTTGTCCTCAATGCATGTTTACTGTTGTTGTTAATTTGCTACTAGAAGTGTTACTAACTTCGACGACACAGGTTGCCAGAAGATTATGTTCCCTGTTCTAAAGAAGGATGGGGTCAATAAATGTCAAGTTTTGGAAAATGTAAAAAAGGTTGGGGCCAACTCGTCATTCAACTTTCATCACCATGATGACCATTGAATGCAACATACTAGACAGTAATTATTCTTAGTCAAAGTAATTCTTCCCTACCCACAAATGATTGAACAGACAGTAAAAATCATCTTTTTTAAAACACTTTCCATTAGAGGTGATTGTGTTAGCCTATTAGATGTCTTTGTCCTCAGATTCCATTGGATCTTCATGGGACGTTCCTTTTATGCATTCTTCACTTCAATCTCATATGCTTTTCTTTGCTTCACTTTTCTTTTCTTTTCTTTTCTTTTTAGCTTTTTTTATGAAGCTGAATGTCCTTTTCCATCTCTAATATATTTTTTCATGGGCTGCAAAATGCTCAACAACTCTTAATGTGGGATTCTCTGATGTGTTGAATCTTGCAATTATTGTTTCAGTTAAACAATTGCTGAGCATTTATTCTCGTCAATAAGTTAATAATTTTATTAATGACTTCAGACTGACTAACAAACATCAGCTTTATTGGCGTAGTAACCTATTCTTGAGCTACCTCAGGATATGTTTGGACAATTTAAGAAAAATATTAAAAAGAACAAGAAAATAAAAGAAAACTGAGAAGGCATTGTACTTGAGTTCTTATATTAAAATAATGGAACTATTAATAATCTCGGGCTTAAGAAAAACTCGGGTTATATAATGTAGGTGGGTATTATTAATAATAAGAAAAAGGGCGTTTCGGGGGCGAAAATTCAAAACAATCCCCGAACTACCATATGACTCGCACTGACAGCTTCCCCATGACAAATAGGACATGTAGCAACTGACAGAATGTAATTCAGACCTGTAGGTAGAGAGTTAGAGCCAAATACGCCCTAACTTACTCGAAAAAGGGCGTTTCGGGGGCGAAAATTCAAAACAGCCCCCAGACCACCGTGTGGCTCACAGGGACAGTTCCCCCATGACAAATAGGACTTGTGACAATTGACAGAATGTAATCCGGACCCGTAGGTTGGGAGTTAGAGCCGAATACGCCCTAAACTTAGTCGAAAAAGGGCGTTTTGGGGGCGAAAATTCAAAACCGCCCCCCGAACGACTGTATGGCTCACATGGATAGCTTCGCCATGACAAATAGGACTTGTGAGAACTGACGGAACGTAATTCGGACCCCTAGGTTGGGAGTTAGAGCCGAATACGCCCTAAACTTAGTCAAAAAAGGAGTTTCGCAGGCGAAAATTCAAAGCAGCCCCCGATCCACCGTGTGACTCTCATGGATAGCTTCTCCATGACAAATAAGACTTGTGACAACTGACGAAACGTAATTCGGACACGTAAGGAGAGAGTTCGAGCCGAATACGCCTTAAATTTACTCGAAAAAGAGCTTTCCGAGGGAAAAAATTCAAAACAGCCTCCGAACGACCGTGTGACTCTCACAGATAGCTTCCCCATGAAAAATAGGACTTGTGAGAACTGATGGAACGTAATTCGGACCCGTAGGTTGGGAGTTAGAGCCGAATACGCCCTAAACTTAGCAGAAAAAGGGCGTTTCGGGGGCGAAAATTCAAAACAGCCCCTGAACCGTCGTGTGGCTCACACGGACAGTTCCCCCATGACAAATAGGACTTGTGACAACTGACGGAATGTAATCCAGACGCATAGGTTGGGAGTTAGAGCCGAATACGCCCTAAACTTAGTCGAAAAATGGCGTTTCAGGGGCAAAAATTCAAAACAACCCCCGAACGACCGTATGACTCACACAGATAGCTTCGCCATGACAAATAGAACTTGTGAGAACTAATGGAATGTAATTCGGACCCGTAGGTTGGGAATTAGAGCCGAATACGCCCTAAACTTAGTCGAAAAAGGGAGTTTCAGGGGCGAAAATTCACAACAGCTCCCGAACCACCGTGTGGCTCATAACGGACAGTTCCCCCATGACAAATAGGACTTGTGAAAACTGATGGAATGTAATCCGGACCCGTAGGTTGGGAGTTAGAGTCGAATACGCCCTAAACTTAGTTGAAAAAGGGCGTTTCAGGGGCGAAAATTCAAAACAGCCCCCCGAACGATCGTGTGGCTCACACGGACAGTTTCACTATGACAAATAGGATTTGTGAGAATTGACGGAACGTAATTCGGACCTATAGGTTGGGAGTTAGAGCCGAATACGCCCTAAACTTAGTCGAAAAAGGGCGTTTCGGGGGTAAAAATTCTAAACAGCCCCTGAACCACCGTGTGACTCACACGGACAGTTCTCCCATGACAAATAGGACTTGTGACAACTGACGGAATGTAATCCGAACCCATAGGTTGGGAGTTAGAGCCGAATACACCCTAAACTTAGTCGAAAAATGGAGTTTTAGGGGCGAAAATTCAAAATAGCCCCCGAACGACCGTATGACTCACACGGATAGCTTCGCTATGACAAATAGGACTTGTGAGAACTGACCAAATGTAATTCGGACCCGTAAGTTGGGAGTTAGAGCCGAATACACCTTAAACTTACTCGAAAAAGGGCTTTTCGGGAGCGAAAATTTATAACAGCCCCCGAATACGCCTTACACTTAGTCAAAAAACTCGCAACACTTGGTTTAAAAAGCGACAACTTTATGAAAATAACATCTACATATTCTAATAATTGCCTTTATATATTTATAGGACAAAGAAATTACATATTATATTGTTTGTGCAATTGGTTGGAATAAATATTGCATGATACATATATATATATACTTTCTTTTATTCCCAAGAAGACATTTCTCGATTGTTCTACCTTAAATGCATGTTAGAACATGTTCCATATGGCTAACTGAATTGATATTTTATAACCAATTCTAATGTTTCATTTTTTGTTTTTCTTTGTAGATGGCTTTGCTGCGTAGACTTGTGGATAATCCATATTGGTGTATGGAGAAGAATTTTCACTTTTGTGTAGAACTAATATAATACTTTTGTCGTCCTCAGCTTTTGTGTAGTTCATTATTACTGATACAGAAAACTTTTGGCAATCAACAGATAATGACTGTCGTGGTACATAGATTACCTTCTGTCGTGGTACATATATGCCATTTGTCGGCGTACATATAGGACGTTTTGTCATGGTCTATAGAAAACTTTTGTCGTGGTACATATATTACCTTTTGTCATGGTACAGATTACGATGGTAATATGTATCATGCCAAATGGTAATTTCGTTTGGTAGTAAATGTATTTTTTTATATACGGAGGGCTTTGATTTTTGTATGATATATTTTGTATGGAATTATTATTTTAGTTTGGATAATAGTTGATTTGTATGGACTTTGACATTTAAAGCTATTTATTTTTGGTATATGGATGCAGATTGTGGAATGATTAATAGTATGTACCATTTTGTTTATATACATATTACAGGTTGCATTGAATATAGACAGGTTGTAGAGAAATTATAATTTTGCGATAAAACATAATATCATGTTTTTGGCGACTAAACAATTAGTAGCTAAAAAGAAATTGGGAAAAGACATTTGGAGACTAAAAGTTTTGTAGCAAAAAAAAAAAAAGGATATTTGGCAACTAAAAGTTTCGTAGCCAAAAGAAAGTCAAACATTTAGCAACTAAAACATTTCATAGCTAAAAACAAAAAACTAAAGGATAAAAACATTTTTGCCGACTAAAATTTTAGTAGCCAAAAAGGTAGAATTTTAGGCGACCAAATATTTAGTAGTCAAAAAAGGAACTCCTTGCCGACTAAAAATTTAGTCACCGAACTAAAAATTTAGTAGCCAAAGATGTGGGATTTTCGGTGACTAAATTTTTAGTAGCCAAAAGAAGAACTCTTTGCCGACTAACATTTTAGTAGCTAAAAATGTGGGACTTTAGGCGACTAAAAATTTGGTCGCCGAAAAGGGTCTAATTTAATTTAATGTCCAACCTTTTGGCGACTAAAATTTTAGTCGGGAATTGCATACATTTGGCGACTAAAATAATTTTAGTCGCTAATTACCTTTACTGACAATTTTTTGGCGACTACTTTTGCGACCAAATAATTTAGTCACTAAAACAATTCGGCAGCTAAAAATTTAGTCGCCAAAAGTGAAAATTCTTGTAGTGAATGTGATATGTAACACTAACAGAAGTACCACGCATTATTTGAATATGAATATGGCTCTGTTTCTATTACGAATACAAGCATGACTATGTTTCTGATTTGATAAGGGATTTGAAATCTGATTTCTGAATCTGTTATGAACGTCATTCATTAAAATCTTTACTTTGTTATTATTTACTGGGCTCCAACTTCCTGTATTATTTATGTATGTAGGTGATCAGGCGCGTGACCAAGCCTGGAGCTTCTGCCTGGACTCTGTTTTGTCAGCCAACCTATGTGCCTCCCGTGGAGGTTCCAGATATGTCTAGTGGTTATGGCTATGTGTATAAAATTCAAGTTTTGTTTTCTTGTTTGGTTAAACAAGTGATTGTTTATTTTGTAAATAGGGCTAAGTCCATTTTTGTCTAATCTGTATATATATGATAACGTAAGAATGATGTGTAGATATGTATATAAAATGTTTAAAATGTTTCTATCTCATATAAGTCTGCACAGCTCAATGGTTGTTTTTAATTTGTTATTTGCTTCCGCTAGCCCCTAATATTATGTTAATCCGTCTCAGAGGCCTTCGGTAATTCCAAGATTATTGACCAGTTATGATGCTAAACCTATAGGGGCGGGTTTGGATCGTGACAGTGCCCATTCCGCGTGGTGATTTAACTCCAATCATCAAAACTATTGATGAATCACATTGGATTTATAAAATTTTAGAAGAAAATTTTAGTGAAAATCCATTAAAACTATGGCAACGTAGTCTGCGTTATTGTAGTTTGAAATTGAAAGACCATAATGTTATCATTAGAGTAAGTCCAATGATCTATACTAGATAAGATATAGATGAATTTGATATTCAACTTCAGGACCTTTTAGATAAAAAGTTAATTAAAGAAACCAGAAGCCCTCTCTGTAGTCCAGCTTTTATGGTAAGAAACCATGCTGAAATTAAAAGAGGAAAAGCCCTAATGGTAGTCAACTATAAACGGCTAAATGAAAATTTAGAATTTAATGGATATTTTATTCCAAGAAAAGATGTTTTGATTAACTTAACCAAAGGATCAAAAATCTTTAGCAAATTTGATTGTAAAAGTGAATTTTGGCAAATTCAATCAATTGAAGAGTCAAAAAAATTGACAACTTTCAGTACATCTAGAGGACATTACCACTGGAATGTTATGCCTTTTGATTTAAATATAGCACCACAGGTATTTCAACGGTGCATGGATACAATCTTTAAAGATTTTAAGGATTGTTGTGTAGTTTATATTGATAATATATTTATCTTCTCTAAAACCCAAGAAGAGCATAAGAAACATTTAAAATTATTTTATGAAAAATTCTAAAAGCATGGAATTATTTTGTCACCAAAAAAGATTAAACTAAAAAAATAATCAATTGAATTTTTGGGAATAATTTTAGACTAGAAAGGTCTACAATTACAGAAACATATTTTGTTCAAAATATGAGATTTTCCTGATACTCTTGAAAATATAACACAATTACAGAGTTTATTAGGTATTTAAAATTATGGAAGAAATTTTATCAAAAATCTTTCAAAAATAGAAATTCCTTGGTTAACCAAATTAAGGAAAAATGTTATTTTTGAATGGACAGTAGAGGATGTTGCTTTAATTAAACAAATTAAAGAAAATGTTAAAACCTTACCAGACGTTTATCTTCCTCAAATATGTGATAAATTAATTTTAGAAACAGATGCCTCAGAATCATGTTAAGGATGTGTTCTCAAAGCAATACCAAGTAAATTATGGCATAATAAAGAGATACCTTTATTAGAAAATAGGATTAGACCAAGAAAAAAAATCCAATACCCATAAAATTACAAAAAGAAGAACTAATTTGTGGATATAATTCTGAAACATTTAAACCAAATGAACATAAATATATTATTTTTGAAAAAGAATTACTTGCAATAAAATTGGCAATAAAAAGTTTCCATATTTATTTAGCCCCAGAAAATTTTATTGTATGGACTGATAATAAAGCAGTAAGAGATTTTTTGATCAATAAAAAACCTATTGAGCAAGGAAGAAGATTAGCCTGGAATAATAAAATTTATGAATATACTTTTGAGGTAGAACATCTTAAAGGTACTAACAATTTTCTGACAAATTTTCTTAGTAAGAACTATTTTCAGAAAATTAAATTACTAAACAAGTAATTTTAATTTTTGTAGAAGACCTCTAAACCAAGAGGAAAAAATGAGCAAGGGCAAACAACCCGCACAAGGAGTTTGGGCGACAATTGCTAAAAAAGCAATCCCTGACAAGAAAAAGTTTATGTGGTGTTTGTAGGAAGACAACCTGGAATTTATACAGAATGGAATTGAAAAATCTAAAAATCTCGAGATATTGATTTGTGATTATGGATCAATTTTAAACAATAAATGACAATCCCAATCAAACAATCAAAGACAAATTAACACAACGATTTAACGTGGAAAAACCACAATTGGAGCACCTCCAACTGTAATGAAAAACCTCGGGCAAAAAGTTACAAAACAATCCACTAAGAAGACAAAAAGAAATTACACAAGTGTACTCTCAAATTACCTAACGAATCCACGCCGAATCGAACCGATCCGACCCCTATGTGTCTCTTCCAGCTCTATTTTCACCTCGGAATTGTCTTGTCCAACGTTGAATCCTTGACGATGAGCCACTCAGGAACCCACCAAAGCTTCAGGCCTAAATTCCATGGAATCCATCGAAGAACAATTCTCTCTTTTGTGAATAAAACAAAATAAACAAATCCTTTTATATAATCCACTCAATTCATGATATAAACTCTCACAAATATCAAAGGAAACAAGCAAAGAAGCTCCAAATTAAAACCCTAATACCCAAGAAGAAAATTTGGAAGCCGTACCCTAAAATCTGACTGAAACACGACTTTATAGCAAATAGGGCCGCGATGGTCGCTCTAGCGAGGAGACTAAAATGCGTGTTTTTCCAAGTGTCTTCGCTCGAGCCACCAAAGTGTCGCTTCAGCGAGAAATGCATCTTCTCAGTATTTTTACAGTCAGTGAAAACTTCTGGGACCAAAGATTTTTCACTCGAGCGCACATTCCTTCGCTCGAGCGAACAAACAACTTGGACTATATTTTTGCTTGTTGCTTCGGGGGTGCTACCCCTCAACCCAATCGAGCGCTGTCCCCTAGACCCCCGCGAGGTGACCTGGCAGCTTGATCCCCGACATAGTTAGCGAAGTGGCAAACATGAAAGAATTAACATCACAAACTACTCTGCAAGGCACAATTTGGATTGGATTCAGATCTAAATACTCATAGCCTCACTGAAATAAAAGAACGAATAAAATTACAACTTAAAGAAATTTTGTCAAACGAGATTACCAATTACAAAAACCTAACAGGAATGATTGCAATAATCAAGTTTGCGGATTTCTAGAAGCTAGTTTAAAATTCTATGATAGCATGACCAAAGCTAAAAAAGCTTTTTACAGTGCACCACCTATGCCTGTTTATCAAAATAATTTTTGTCAAATGAGAACCAATCCAGTTCCAACTAATATTCAGACATCTAAACCAGATGAATCTAAAATAAAAGATTTTTTCAACCCTAGTATATCCAGAGACATTTATACAGAACTCAATAGAGTTTGGAAAACTCACATTGTAGACAACAAAGTGAAATTTCAAAAACACATGGGAGTTCTAACCAACAAATTAGCTGAGCAAATAGCTAAGTTAAAAGATTTACAAAACCTTTATTTCAATATCCTTAAACAAATGAATTGAAATGAAGATTTTAATTTCGAAAAGATAAACAATTTTCTTTAGCTATCAAATCTCATATCAGATGAGTTTTCTGATCTAATTTTTGAACAAATAAAAGGAATTTGTCTTTGTGAAAAAGCAAGAACTTTGCTTCCAAAAGAAAATTTTATGTTAATAAAAAATCAAGTTGAGGATCATTGTGATAAGATTAGACAAATCTTAGAACGATCCTATGATAAATTAAATTTTAAAGATGGAATTCACAAAATAACCATCATGGCAAATCATGACATGTGGTTTTTTTGAAAATATAAATTGGGGAATAACTAATCAAGTTATTTTCCAAATTTTAGATCTAATCCAGTGGATAGTATATCCAATGATCATAAAAGCAATGCTCTCATGGGTAGTAAATAGATTCCGATAGAGTAAATATTTTACTTTTTGGATCTTTGGCACAATCAGTTGGCAAGAACGAGAATATTTTTTCCAACCATATCAAATTTGGTATCTTAAAGAAACTGAAGATTTCGAATTTGAAGATGACTATTTGGATGAAGAGCACCGGAGGCAGAGATTGGAAAATATTCAAAAACTTCCTTTAACATAATATTGGATAGACATTCTAATAACTGTTTCACGGGCAGCTTCTAATATCCATGGCTCAGCGAAATTGCCATTCATGGTCACAGATGGTAGAATACTATTTGTAACTCATTTTCCCATAACATATCAAAGGTCTCCTACACAAATTAATGAGGCTCTTGACAATCCCGGGTTTACCCCTTGTTGTACAGTAATCCGGACATGTGTCCGTGGATGTTGTAGTTGAGTATTGTCTTGTTTACATCCTTTCCTACTTTGTATTTGAGTTATAGGATGTATTGGGCAGGTTTGTTACAGGTTGGTTGTGTTTGGAAACCAAGTGTTGCTGCCCAGAATTTTGGCTGGTCGCTCGAGCGAGGGTTTGGTCGCTCGAGCGAGGGTAGTTTTTTGTGTCTGGTGGCTCGAGCCAGGATGGCTTCGCTCGAGCGACCGATTGCGTCTGGCTCAGACCTGAAGGTTGCATTTCTTCGCTCGAGCGACCTGGTCCGTCTTCGCTCGAGCGAGCGTCGTATTGCAAATCGGAAAATTTGCACTGTTGGCTCGAGCGAGCTTATCTTCGCTCGAGCGAGTTCAATTGTTGTGTCTGGTCGCTCGAGCGACCGAGTCTTCGCTCGAGCGAGCCTGTTTATATCAGCAAGGCAGCACCGAACTAAACATCACTTTTTCTAAACTCTATCTTCTTCAAACCCTTGTTTTGAGAGCTTCTCTCTCTACACTTGCACTCTCTCTAAGAATTGATCTACCTAGGGTGATTTCCTACCCTAAGGCCTTTGTTAAAAAGATAGAGGGTGGCTTGGGCTTCGTTTTAATCGGAACAAATTTGGTTTTGGAGCAAGTTGGGTGTGGGCATCATCTCCTTTTGAGCTCAATCTTTGAGGTAGGGATATCCTACTCCTCTTTATGAGTTTTGTCTTTCAATTTTAGCATTTTGATATGTTGGAAGTTGTTGTGAAATTTTGGGAAACTTTGGGCCATTGTGTAATTTTACAAAAGTTGGGGGTTTTTATCTATGATAAACCTAGAAGCATGTTTGGTATATAAACATGGAATTAATGTTGAAACATTAGTGGAATTGGAACCTAAGGGTTGTGATGTTAATTATGGAGGATGTCCTAATTACATTGATTAATTAATTTGGATAATTAATTGTGTTAATTTGTGATGTATATAATTGTTGTTTATATGCATTGTGTTGTGTTGGAGGAGATAGGGGATGTACTCCACGGTTTAGGGGAAGATAGGGGATGAACCTCTAAACCGGATGTTGTTGGGAGGAGATAGGGGATGAACTCCGTAGATAGAGCGGGTATGCTTATCTAGAAGTGTTGACAGAGCGGATATGCTTGTCGTTGGAAGTATTGATATAACTGTTATGTTTATCTTTGATGAAGTAAAAGGTGTTGGCATGAGTGTTTGTCTCATGTGTGATGTTTGGCCAGGTTCTGAGCCAAGGTTATGAAATGGCAAGTAAAAAGGAAAGAAATGGAAATGAAAGGAAATATAGACTTAAGTGTCTTGGAACTGTGTTATATTATGAATGAATGTAAAAGTGTTGACCATCTATCAACTGTTAATCTTTTAGGCATTGTTCATAATTGGTTTAGTATATTTCTACTGGGCTGTGGCTCACCCTATATGGGAACATCATTTTCAGGTACAGGAAGCATGCCACCCCCAAGGACTTAGTTGGGAGGCTAGTGGCGGACAGGCTTTTTGGTTGTCTTTTCTTTTGTTGTATTACATGTAAATTCAAGCCAAGGGCTTTATGTGTAAATGAGTTAGCACTCTACTTTTGTGTAACCAAGTGTTAACTTGGAAAGCTGTAAGCCCTTAGGGCATTTGCTTTTGTTGTTAACATGCGATACTTTTTGTAATAAAACTCCGATGAATGGAAGGATGTGGATCTTTACAGTATCAATGCATGTCTATATTGTTGGGTCTTATGTTGTTATTTTGAGGGCGTTACACTCTTGACATGTTGTTAAATCTCAAAAAGAGAAATAATTTGGATATTCCGGTGGAACTTGCCATGACCGTGGATAATGTCGAACAATTTCAGAATGAGCAATACAGCTGGATCCTGATTCCCTTCCATCAGAAACTGATGAAGAATATCAGAATCTCATAAATAGGATAGAAGCATAGTGGACCCCACTATCACATGCAGTTGTCTCATGATCGACTCCAACCTTATCCAGGACTAGGGTTGCAAATGAACCAAGCTATTCATGAATAAGCTTGGCTCAGCTCGACTAGTTAAGGGCTCGGCTCAGCTTGGCTTGGTTCGTTTAGTAAACGAGCCGAGTTTGAGCTCGAGCTCGAATATTAGACTTATTTAGTAAACGAGCTGAGCTCGAGCTCGCATAAGCTCGGTTCGTCAAGTTCTGCTCGTTTATCTTTATTTAAGTTATATAATAAATATATTATTTATATATTAAATAATATATAAAAATATATATAAATAATAGTATAAATACATTATTTATGTATTAAATAATATAAATAATATATTTTTATTTAAAAAATATTAAAAAAATTATCAAGTCAAGCCGAGCTGAGCTCGAGTTTCATTAATATTAACTAGCCGAGCCGAGCTTGAGCCCAGGTCCTTATCAAGCCGAGCTCGAGCTCAGCAAAGCTCGGTTCGGCTCGGTTCGTTTGCAACCCTATCCAGGACACGTGGAGCAACCTACATTATTAGGCGAAAAGTGGTCAGACAAATCCTTTCAGCCGACGCTACACGACGAATAAGATCAACCAAATCTTATATATATCAGTCTCTCTCTCTTAACCACGGGGAGGGTCAATAGTGTATATAATTGGTAGTTTGTTAGAATATGGAAAATAATTGTAGTTTTTAATTTATGTTTCCAAATACTTTTTTGTCTTTGTATTTATTTTTGTGGAAACTTTGTGTAAACCTATGCCTAAGCTTGTAGACTTTTGTAAAAAGTTGTAAAGTTTTTGGCCGTATTGGTGTTGTAAATGTCAACAAATTAGATATGCAATAACTTTAGGATAGACTTTTTGGATTAGGATAACTTTTTAGTTTTTGTTTGTATCTACAAGATGTATTTTATAAATTGGCATTCAAGCCAACAAATGAAGTAATGTAAATTCTCACAATCTCTTTGTTGCCTACTTCTTTGCCTAACTTCTCTTAACTCCATAACTCCATAATAAAAATAGTAGAAAGCTCATTTCCTTTGTTATTTTGTAATTGGCATCAGAGTATAGTGAAGAGCTTTTGAAAGTAAGATCAAGCCATGTAAGTATTTCTATCTATATATAAATTTTGATATATATAAGTGTGTATGGTGTACTTAAAAAAAAAAAAATCAGAAAATATTATTCGTCAAATTTAGTCTTTAATTGTGTATTCTTTGTATTTTATATCTCCATAATTATTTGTTTCTATTATCGTTATTGTAAAACCTATATACTTAGTGTATGTCAAAACCCATATACTCATTAGGATCTTTTGACTATTGGCCATAATTAGGCATTTTTAAGTCTTTAACATTATAAAGAGATGTTTTAGGCACCAGATAAATACCTCCAATCCTACACTTAAGCCAATAATATCTAGAAAAGATAATAATCATAAGTATCCAATGGCTCAAAATGGTACTTAGGCCTCGTTTGGCAAGAGGCTATTTTAGCCAAAAAGTCAAAAAGTTACTAAAAAAGCTAAAAAGCCAACAACCCATATCAAAAAGTCAAAGATTCCCTTTTCTCTCTACTTTTTGCACATCTTTTCGTAAAAAGCCAAAAAGTCATCCCAAACATATTAGTTTTTTTTACATCACATTTTAGCCAAATAGCCAAAAAGTTACTAAATTAGCCTGTTCCCAAACGAGGCCTTATTTAAACTTGTCTCATGTTCCATTTTTTTGAGAAAGTCAGGATATGTTTTAATACATAACTCATCCCATGGATTAAAGAGTTTATGAAAAAATTGATCTAACCAGAGTTGATTTGTTGGTGAATCAATAAGATAATAATATTTTTTAAAAGTTTGAACATAGTTTTCAAAAAGACAAATGTTACATAATTCTAATTTAGTCAAAATATAATTTGCATTTAGTTGCAAATTAGTATCTCCTGCAAAACCAAATAAACTTTCTTTTATGATTTTTGCAAACTCAACTAAAATTGTGTCAAGTGTGAGAAAATTTGCCATTTTTAGTGAAAATCCATTAGAACTATGGCAACGTAGTCTGCGTTATTGTAGTTTGAAATTGAAAAACCTTAATGTTATCATTAGAATAAGACCAATGATTTATACTAGACAAGATCTAGATGAATTTGATATTCAATTTAAGGACCTTTTAGATAAAAAATTAATTGAAGAAACTAGAAACCCTCACTCTAGTCCACCTTTTATGGTAAGAAACCATGTTGAAATTAAAACAGCAAAAACCCGAATGGTAGTCAACTATAAACAACTAAATGAAAATTTAGAATTTGATACCAATTACAAAATAACAAAGGAAATGAGCTTTCTACAATTTTTATTATGGAGTTATGGAGTTAAGAGAAGTTAGGCAAAGAAGTATGCAACAAAGAGATGGTGAGAATTCACATTACTTCATTTGTTGGCTTGAATGCCAATTTATAGAATACATCTTGTAGATACAAACAAAAATGAAGAAGTTATCCTAATCCAAAAAAGTTTATCATAAAGTTATTGCATATCTAATTTGTTGACATTTAAAACACCAATACGGCCAAAAACTTTGCAACTTTCTACAAAAGTCTACAAGCCAAGGCATAGGCTTACACAAAGTTTCCACAAAAATAAATACAAAGACAAAAAAGTATTTGGAAACATAAATGAAAAACTACAATTATTTGCCATATTCTTACAAACTACCAATTATATACACTATCAACCCCCCCATGGTTAAGAGAGATAGACTGATGTAGATAAGATTTGGTTGATCTTATTTGTCGTGTAGCATTAGCTGAAAGGATTTGTCTGACCACTTTTCGCCTAGTAATGCAGGTTGCTCCACGTGTCCTGGATAAGGTTGGAATCAAGCATAAGACAATTGCATCTGATAGTGGGGTCCACTATGCGTCCATCCTGTTTACGAGATTGTGATATTCTTCATCAATCTTTGATGGAAGGGAATTAGGATCCTGGCTGTATTGCTCATTCCGAAATTGTTCGACATCATCCGCGGTCATGGCTAGTTCCAACAGAAGATTCAAATTATTTCTCTTTTTGAGATTTAATAACATGTCAAGTGCCTCATTAATTTGTGTAGGAGACCTTTGATATGTTATGGGAATATGAGTTACAAATAGTATTCTACCATCTGTGACCATGAATGGCAACTTGGCTGAGCCATATATGTAAGAAGCTGCTGTGAAACAGTTATTAGAATGTCTATCTAATATTCTGTTAAAGGAAGTTTTTGAATATTTTCCACTCTCTCCCTCCGATGTTCTTCATCCAAATAGTCATCTTCAAATTCAAAATCTTCAGTTTCATTAAGATATCAAATTTGATATAAAATGTTCTCATTCTCGCCATCCGATTGTGCTAGAGATCCGAAAAGTAAAATATTTACTTCATCAGAAGCCCTTTACTACCCATGAGAGCATTGCTTTTATGATCATTGGATATTCTATCCACTGGATTTGATCTAAAATTTGAAAAATAACTTGATTAGTTATTCCCCAATCTATATCTTCAAAAAACCACATGTCTTGATTTGCCATGATGGTTATTTTGAGAATTTCATCTTTAAAATTTAATTTATTATAGGATCGTTCTAAGATTTGTCTAATCTTATCATGATGATCCTCAACTTGATTTTTTATTAAAAGAAAATTTTCTTTTGGAAGCAAAGTTCTTGCTATTTTAAAAAGACATAGTCTTTTTATTTGTTCAAAAACTGGATCAAAAAACTCATCTGATATGAGATCTAATAGCTAAAGAAAATTGTTTATCTTTTCAAAATTAAAATCTTCATTCCAATTCATTTGTTTAAGAATATTGGAACAAAGGTTTTTGCTCAACTAATTTGTTGGCCAGAACTTCCATGTGTTTTTGAAATTTTACTTTGTTGTCTACAATGTGAGTTTTCTAAACTCCATTGAGTTCTGTATAAATTTCTCTGGATATACCATGGTTGAAAAAATCTTTTATTTCAGATTCATCTGGTTTAGATGTCTGAATATTAGTTGGAACTGGGCTAGTTCTCATTTAACAAAAATTATTTTGATAAACAGGCATATCTGGTGCATTGTAAAAAGCTTTTTTAGCTTTGGTCATGCTATTATAGGATTTAAAACTAGCTCCTGGAAATCCGCAAACTTTCTTATTACAATCATTCCATTCTGTGTAAATTCTAGGTTATCTTCCTGCAAACACCACATAAACTTTTTCTGTCTGGGGATTGCTTTTTTAGCAATTGTCACACAATCCCCTTGTGCGGGTTGTTTACCCTTGCTCATTTTTTCCTTTTCGTCTAGAGGTCTTTTGCAAAAATTAAAATTACTTATTTAGTAATTTAATTTTCTGAAAGCAGTTCCTACTAAGAAACTCAGCCAAAAAATTGTTAGTACCTTTAAGATGTTCTACCTCAAAAGTATATTCATAAATTTTATTATACCAGACTAATCTTCTTCCTTGCTCAATAGGTTTTTTATTGATCAAGAAATCTCTTGCTGCTTTATTATCAGTGCGTACAATAAAATTTCCTAGGGTTAAATAAATATGGAAACTTTTTATTGCCAATTTTATTGCAAGTAATTCTTTTTCAAAAATAATATATTTTTGTTCATTTGGTTTAAATGTTCCAAAATTATATCCACAAATTAGTTCTTCTTTTTGTAATTTTATGGGTATTTGATTTTTTCTTGGTCTAATCCCATTTTCTGATAAAGGTATATCTTTATCATGCCGTAATTTACTTGGTATTGCTTTGAGAACACATCCTCAACATGATTCTAAGGCATCTTTTCTAAAATTAATTTATCACCTGTTTGAGGAAGATAAACGTGTGGCAAAGTTTTAACATTTTCTTTAATTTGTTTAATTAAAGCAACATCCTCTACCGTCCATTCAAAAATAACATTTTTCCTTAATTTGGTTAACCAAGAAATTTCTATTTTTGAAAGATTTTTGATCAAATTTCGTCCACAATTTAAAATATCTAATAAACTCTGTAATTGTGTTATATTTTCAAGAGTATCAAGAAAATTTCGTACTTTGGACAAAATATGTTTCTGTAATTTTAAACCTTTATGGTCTAAAATTATTCCTAAAAATTAAATTGATTCTTTTTCTAGTTCAATCTTTTTTGGTGACAAAATAATTCCATATTTTTGGAATTTTTCACGAAATAATTTTAAATGTTTCTTATGCTCTTCCTAGGTTTTAGAGAAGATAAGTATATTATCAATGTAAATTACACAACAATCCTTAAGATCTTTAAAGATTGTATCCATCTACCGTTGAAATACATGTGGTGCTATATTTAAACCAAAAGACATAACATTCCAGTGGTAATGTCCTCTAGGTGTACTGATAGCTGTTAATTTTTTTGACTCTTCAGTCCATTGAATTTGCCAAAATCCACTCTTACAATCAAATTTGCTAAAGATTTTTGATATTTTGGTTAAGTTAATCAAAACATCTTTTCTTAGAATAAAATATCCATCAAATTCTAAATTTTTATTTAACCATTTATAGTTGACTACCATTCGGGCTTTTCTTCTTTTAATTTTAGTATGGTTTCTTACCATAAAAGCTGGACTAGAGTGAGGGCTTCTAGTTTCTTTAATTAACTTTTTATCTAAAAGGTCCTGAAGTTGAATATCAAATTCATCTATATCTTGTCTAATAATGCGGATTACGTTGCCATAATTTTAATGGATTTTCACTAAAATTTTCTTCTAGGATTTTATAAATCCAATGTGATTCATCAATAGTTTTGATGATGGGAGTTAAATCACCACGTGGAACGGGCGCAAACTCTTTATCACAAATATATTTATGTTGTTCTAACAATGGAATATGAATTAAAACATTGTTTATGCTTAATGAAATGG
Source organism: Camellia granthamiana (assembly GCA_036172215.1). Lineage (NCBI taxonomy): Eukaryota > Viridiplantae > Streptophyta > Magnoliopsida > Ericales > Theaceae > Camellia > Camellia granthamiana. The sequence goes on from CM069913.1 coordinate 41,434,788, forward strand.
TTTTTTCCTGTATTTGCATTGGAAGGTATTTATATATAAAATTATTTCCAATAAGGAAATCTCCATGCATGTAAGGAAAACATAGAATTTTTGGTATAATGAACTTGCTATCATCCAAATAGCTATATTTTTAGCCTTGAATTATATGCAAGTATGGTTGCCATCAATTTCAATAACCAAAATTGGATGTTTCATTAGTATGGCATTCCGTTTACATGAGCTGATTGTAGCTCCTATATCTATGAGAACACTGAGGCTATAGGATTTATAACCTGCAAAATTAAATATTCCCAATACATGTGTATTTACTTTTTCCTTGGCTAGGAGAAAAAATAATATCATCATTTTTTTGTTTGAAAATGATACATATATACAGACTAAATATGTTCAGATTGTCTTCTTGTTCTTGGAAAAATAAGAATCTGAACATTTGTTGAAGAAATAGATTTTTTATTAGAATTATTACTTGATTCCGTAATGCTTAATTTTGAAAATACTTTGTTAGGAAAATCTTTTTCAAATACAGAAGTTGATTTTTTAATTTCTGAAACTGTATTTTGAATATATAAATTTTTTCCTGATGCTTGTATTTGTATTTGTGCAGTATTTTTTGTTTTAGATGATTCTCCTTGTCCCACTAGGTCATAGACTAACCATTGTCGAGAGACTTCTAAATCGCTCCAATTCATTAGACGCGGTTGGATTTCCGTGTCAAATGGTTTTGGTTCAAAGATTTCAACGATTTTATTATTGTTTGATCTTGTTTTTGTTTTAGGAAATTTGGTCAATTCGTGAATTGTTTTTCAACGAATAGCCAAATCATGGGAATTCGATTTCATTCCTAATCCTTGTGTTTTAATTCTTATTCTGACTGTGTCCTTAAGATTATGATCATTTATGAAAATAAAGAAATTTGGTCTAACATTAAACCAAACTACTCCATTTTCCAAATTAGATTGAATTCCTCCAATGATTGCTTTCATTGGGTTGGAAAATCTTTTATCAAACATTACTGCCAAAATAGGAGTATCTATCCCTTGTCAGAATAAGGCTGTTATGGTTACCTATATTAATCCAATATGAATATATTGAATCTCAAGATATTTCTTTTTCCATCTTGCAACTTTTTTTTTTTTTTTTTATCAAAAAAAGGAATGTCAATATTTCTTTCTTCTGACCATTTTGCTTGAGTGTTGACACTATATTGTTCAAACACTCTTGCTTAAAAGAAGTTAAATTTTGAAAGTTTGTTGATTTTTGGCACAGCAACTGCTTGCATTTTTTTTCGAATTTTGCTAATTCTTCTTCAGCAAAAGTTTTTTTTTCTCCGATTACATCTCTAAGTCGAATTGTTTGTAATTTTTCTTGAGATATACTATCTACTTCTTAAGATATTTCTTGACTATCTATATTAGTCATCATGAAGATTAGTTCTTCATCTGAACTTTCTTCATCACTGGAAATTTCATATAAGATTTCTTCTTCATCAGAAATTTCTTCGCCATATATTATTTCAAAATCTTGTTCTTCCAGAATTTTGATCATTTTCTTTGGACTTTTTCCCCTTTTTGGGCATTCGGGTGCATAGTGAGCTTCTTCGTTACAAATGTAATATCTACAAGTTTTCTTTTTTGAAACACTTGTTAGTTTCTTTTTTTGAATATATTTTTTCTTTTTTGAAAAAGTTTTGTTCTTTTTCCAAGATTTCTATTTATATTTTCTGCGTTTTTTGAAAAATCTTTTTTGCTTGGGAAATGTATTACAACCAATTTTCTAATTTTCTTTCAAAATTTTATCACAACATTTTTGACCATATTGTGAGTTGGAAATTTGATTTTTTATTTGTTTTTTCACTTTTGCCTCTAGACACCGATCTGCTATCAATCTTAGAACATAATTAATGCGAAAACCAAGATTATCATATTCTTCCTTCTCCATTTTTTTGAGAAAGTCAAGATATGTTTTAATACATAACTCATCCCATGGATTGTGGAGTTTATGAAAAAATTGATCTAACCAAGGTTGATTTGCTGGTAGATCAATAAGATAATAATATTTTTGAAAAGTTTGAACATAATCTTCAAAAAGACAAATGTTACATAATTCTAATTTTGTCAAAATATAATTTGCATCTTCTTGCAAATTAGTATCTCTTACAAAACCATATAAATTTTCTTTTATGATTTTTGCAAACTCAGCTAATATTGTGTCAAGTGTGAGAAAATTTGCCAACAAAACTGTTTTTTGACTTTTTTCAGTTTCAGATTTTTCTCATTGTCTTAACCATTGCAACATATCTCCCTGAAGAGTTGCTGTAATATAATCAAGGAATTTTTTCTTTGAACAACCATTCTTATAATTGATAATAATGAGGGACAATGATTGTGCTCAATCATCAATTGATTGTGGCTGATCCTTAAATGAAACATGAGACAAGTCTAAATAAGTACCATTTTGAGCTATTGAATACTTATGATTATTATCTTTTCTAGATATTATTCGCTTAGGTATAGGATTTGAGGTACTTCCAGTATTAGTATCATTTTTAACTTCATTTGTTTGAATAAAGTCAAAATTTTCTCCATCTTCTCATATGCCAAACAATTCGAGATCAATCGGCTCTTCTACCTTTCTTTTTCCCTTATTTATTTCTGGTGAAATATCTTGATCTATTGTTTCTTCAGATGAGAATGATTATCATCATCATTAGTTGATATATTAATATCATAATTGAAGTGTTGTCATATGGTTTCATGTTCTAAATAAGTTTCTCTTATCTGATCTAGTAGCCTATTTCTTTCATCAATACCTAAATCTGGGTCTTTATATAATTTTTTTCCAATAATCCAATATTTCAACAATATTTTTATATTCAGTCATATTATAGGTATTAGTTTGAAGTACCAGAATATCTTATATACCATAAAATAGCCTAAGAATGGAGTTATCTCTTGGATTATTCATTCCATCATTGTTTATGAATGATATGGTTTCTAATTGAGTTACAAAATTGTTTATTTGGATTTTTGCTTCTTTGTTTAAGTCAATAGTTATTATAGAACCTAAATTGTCTATTTTGAATTCTATAAACTCAACTTTGGTTTCTAGATAATTTTGATTTATTTTTTATTTTTATCTAAAGAGCACGTAATATCGATAATATTATTTAAACTAGAACACATGCTATTTATATTTGCAGACTCTTTAGTAATATGCAAACTATGGTCATATTTATTATTAACGTCATTTTTTATATTTTCAAAGCATATTATATCTTCAAGATTAATTGTCATTATAGATTGTTGTTGGTATCTAAGACCCTCCTAATGTATTTATCTGGTGTGTAAAATCTCTCTTTATGATCTTAAAGACTTTAAAATGCCTAATTATGACCAATAGTCAAAAGATCTTAATGAGTATATAGGTTTTGACATACACTAAACATATAAGTTTTAAAACAACGATAAATGAAACAAATGATTATAATGATATAAAATACAAAGGATACACAATTAAAGACTAAATTTTACCACCACATCCGTCCACCCCCCACTGCCTCTAACAGCTCACTAAACATTTTTTTTTTTTTCCAAAATATTTTTGAACTCCAAACAAACTTTTGTTTTTGTTCTTTACCCAAAAAACAAAAAACAAAAAAACAAAACCTTGTTCTTTGTTTTTCTGTTTATTAAAAACAGAAAACAATAAATTGACAACTATATCAAACTACACCTAAGTTTCAAGCATCTCAAGGATCAATCAACACGAGGATACCCAATCAACATGAACAAAACAATGGATATCATGCAAAGGAAATCTAGCAAATAAAATTTCATCAAGATTTTTCATACATGTCATCTTCAGATAGGTAAAAGATTGCAACTCATCAAATAGTTATAGATTGATGTTAAGTTACTCCCAACAGACTACAAATGTTTACAAAACATGCTCAGTAACTGTATGTAATTGTGAACTTACTGCTCAAATTATTCCCACTTTACAAATTCCACCATATGAGGATACGGTCCGGTAGAGCACCCAAACTGGATACAACACAAAAACCACAAGAACTTACAAAAAGAAAAAGAAAAAAAAATGAATGAAAATTCAGAGGTTAAACTGCAGATTCAAAGACTGACATCACGAGTGCCAACGAAATACCAGAAGGTGAAGAGCAGTTCTGGGACAAGAATCAGCTGTTGTTGAACTTTAAGAAGACTGATTCAACCCGTTTTGGGGAAGTTAGAGTTGCCACAGACTTGAACTGTCATGATACCCACATTTTCTATCAGTTAACACAACTGAATGAATACCAATATATATATATATATAAATGGGGATTTCTACAAATATGAAGTTTAATTCAGTGAACTTTTTCTTTATCTCTCACTAAATTTTTTACTTCTTAGGTGCTTCTAGACTAGAAGCCCAAAATTTTTAAATGGAAAAAGTCCACTTTTTTGGCTTTGTTTAGTAGATTTTTGAAATAATAATTTTTGGGTCTTCTAGTCTAGAAACACTAAAAAAGTTATTTAAAATTTGACAAAAAGTACTAAAGACCAAAAATTGAAAAAAAAAAAAAAAAATACAGCAAAAGAAGCATTTGCTGCCCCAAAAAAGGTGAGGAACTTCAAGTCTTTAACAGGACAATATAATTTAGAAACACAAAGCGTGACATATGTTTGGCAAAATATAAAAGCCTAACAAATGGAGAGATTTTCATAGTAAATTGAAATGCACAGAAAATTTTCACAAAATAAGACAATTGCAAGACAAATGATGAATCCCACATATGGTGACCCCACATGTGGGACACACCATTTGTCCCACATATTTGTGTCCCGTTTCGTGAAAATTTCCTGTTCATAGCACAGCTGCAATTTTCCATTTAGAAGCAAACGTTTTTCATTTAAAAAAGTAACAATTAAAACACATTTAGTGCACTATGATATTAGCTCAATCTTTTGAAATCCAAAGATACCTCACGGTGTTCATAATTAAGAGACATAATTGGCACATATGAGCACTAATTAGAAAGCTTATGCGGTCTACACTTGCTAAAAAGCAAACAAATGAACACAGAGGGAAGCAAGTTGTCATATAATCCAGTACATTTGTTACCTTCTGTTGCCTATACTTTTCACGAATAGCATTAAGTGAACATCCTTCAGTGTTTAGTTGCAGCTCTTGCAAAGCAAGAACTGTGCCTTTCAAATCTGATGTCACGTAACCGGTATAGTGCTCTAGAGTCGGATTCTGCAAAAAGTCCGCATTTAGTCACTTTCTGTAGTTGAAAGGGAGCAAGAAAAAAGTTGAAAGTTAAAGAGGCACAAACAATGCAGACCCATGGGTGATCTGACTGACTTAGTATCCATCTGGCTAGGAATACTGCCGATGCAGCTATTAAGGATGGAAAGAACCTGAGGAACCTATACTCGACAAGAGTCAATTCTGCTAAATAATTCGCCAAGAATTCCATTTCAACACAAGGAACCTGCAAACCAAAGCAATTCGATACAGGGGCTAGTATACTTTGCCATGAATTGTCGGTGAAGGTCAAAAGGGGCAGTAAACACCATCTAACATACCTTGTGAGAAACTTGTGATGCTTGGATGAATCTCCTGAAAACCAGTATGTGATTAGTGTAAATTAGAAGCTTTAATTCAGTCAGATGGTGTTGTTGGGATAAAGACGACTGATGGTGGATATGCAAAGTACCTAAGGAATTTTTTTGTGGTCGGAACAGATAATTGAAAACCCAGTAAGTTCAAAACTTGACTCTCCATTTTCAATACCTGCCATGTAACTTCATTCATAAGCCAATACAATGCACTTATACATTGATAATTTCACGTGATAAGACAAAAGCATAATTTTTTAGGATATTGTATGAATCATTAACTAGAAAGAATGTTATTTCCATGAAATATGAGAATTAAAAAAAAAAAAAGCAGGGGATCACAAAATGGGTACAAGAAGCGGAGATGGTTCTCATGTGTGGAAGGCTAATTGCAGGACCTAGGAGTAATATGACTCAGGTTGATTGGACTGTGAAGGCAAATAAGAATTTTGTGAGAACTGAGTTGATAGCTGTGGCTTGGTAGAATTTGTGGCCATAGGATAGATTGTCTTGATGATCCATGGTTTTAGAGGGGTAGTTTTAAGAAATTGGTGGATCAAAATGTGAGAATATTAGGTTAGACAATGTTTCCTTTTCAGAGAGATTGTATAGGTGTATATATATAGCAATGTTTTAGGTGTGTATATATGGCAGTGTTTTAGGCAGTGTTTCCTTTAGTCTTGGGGTTAGGTTTACTAATAATCAAATGTATTCTTTGTATTATTACACAAGTGAATATACAGTTTCATTCAAAAAACTTACATAGTATCAGAGCCAAAACCCTAGGTTGTTCAAAGTTCTCTTGGTGGTTCTACGAAGTTACGACAGCTTCTTATCTCTAGGCTGAAGTCGCAACTCTCTGTTCAAGGCCTAATCGCAAAGGGCCCTCATCTCTCTCTAGTTTAAAAACTCGACTCGACACTCATCGTGGGTCGTTGTTTCTGTTCGATTGAAGCCTTTAGTCTCTAATTCTGGTTCGTTGGTCTCGATCGAAGTTGTTTGATTTTGGTTTGCCTGGGTTTGTTTTTTCTCTCGACCTTTGACGTGGTTCAACATCTTCTTTCTGGACGACATCTAGTCGACCCATCTGTTCGACGTGGTAGCAGTGATTTCGTCTTCTGACAGCTTAGTCTGTCTCTCTTCTTTTGGTTCTCTCGACTTCAGTCGGTGATCTCTTTATTTGGGTGATCTCTTTATTTGGTCCTTTAACTTTTTTTGAAGTATTTCTTATTACGTTTTGACCACAGTTTGTATCTCTAGTTTTGGTTGGACTTATTTGACTGCCAATATTGTGAGTGTGTTCATTGTTCTTGTTTATGAATATACTCATAATGACGGATACCCATTAGCTTTAGCCTCTAGCAAAGCCTAAGAAGGGGCCATTAGCATCAGATGAGTGTGCATTCTGCCATCAGAGGGGCCATTGGAAGTATTATTGTCCCAAAAAGGGATGTTTGTCTGCTTTACCTGTGTCTGCCTCGTTTCTTAGCAATTTCCGATCCGGTTTTGCGTCCCTTCTCTAAGTACTGTTCAGCCTCCCGAAGATTCTACTGCATCTGCTCCAGCTCCTGATCTTGACTTGGCTTACTTGAGTACTTAGATTAGTCAATTTCAGCATATTCTGTCTACCTCTTAGCCCACCTTGTTTGCTTCGGTTGTTTTCTCTCTTCATTCAGGTTTGCTTGGATTTTCTTCAGGTATCTCTTTGTCTGTCTGGATTTTTGACTCTGGTGCCTCTCATCATATAACTCCCCATCTCTTCTTACTTCAAAATTGTACTCCTCCTCTCTTTCCTATTGCTGTTAATGTTGCTAACGGGTCTAATATATCTATTATATATGTTGGCTCTGTCTTACCGTTTGTTATGTCTACTGTCTCTATTACATCTGTTCTTTATGTTCCTCAGTTATCTATCAATTTATTATCTATCAATCAGCTTGATACCTTCGGTTTTGATGTTATCTTTTCTTCTTTTATCTGTTCTGTGCAGGATCGGATGTCCAAGCAGCAGATTGAGATTGGTCGCAGAGTTGGAGACCTCTATGTGGTAGAGAGCTTGCATCTGTCTATGACAACCTCTCCGACTGCCTTTTCCTATTTTCAGTTAGATTTCTCTGTCTAGTCCTTTCTACTTGTGGCATTTGAAATTAGGTCATTTGTTACTGCTTACGATCTTTAGTTCAGTCAAGTATATTGGGTAAAGTTTCTCCTAGTGAACTTACGGAATGTTGAGGGTGTAAACTTGCCAAAATGACAGCCTTACCATTTCGTAAAAGTATTTCTATATCTGATACACTGTTTTCTTTAGTTCATAGTGATGTTTGGAGCCCTTCTCCTGTTCTCACTAAAAAAAAGTTCTGCATACTATGTGTCATTTGTTGACGACTGCACCCCTTATACTTGGGTTTATCTTATGACTCATAAGTCCGATTTCTATCAGATATACCGTACCTTTCAGTCTATGATTACTACTCAGTTTGGGTCTACAATTAAAGTGTTACGGTCTGACTTGGGTGAGAAATATTTTAAAAATGAGTCTTATGAGTATTTGGCCAATTTGGGTACAATTCACCAAACTTCCTGTACAGATACACTTGTCCAAAATGGTCGAGTCGAGCGTAAATACCGTCATCTCTTTGAGATAGTTAAGTCTCTTCTTCTCTCTACCTCAGTTCCGACTCTATTTTGGGAAGAGATCTTACTGCTGCTTTTCTTCTCAACCGCATGCCTACTCCCATTCTTTCTGGTCAATCTAATTATGAAGCTTTGTTCTCCCAAATTCCTAATTACTTCATCATTTGTGTGTTTGGATCTGCCTGTTTTGTCTTTTTTCCCCCCAAAGATCGGACCAAACTTAGTGTCCAGTCTGTCCTCTATGTCTTTTTGGATTATAGTCCTACTTAGAAAAGCTATCGATGTTATGACCTTATTTCCCGTCGTCTTTATGTCTCCCATCATGTTTCTTTTCTCGAATGTCTACCTTACTTTTAGCTTCCTCCTATTACTGCTCTGGTTTCCAAAGAGGATTTGATTAATATTGATCCATTTCCTTCTAAGGTCCCTCCTGATAAGTACATCTCTACTGTTTCCCCTGAACTTGTTCTCTCTTCTCTTCCTACCACCCCTCCTACTCAGTCTTTCTCCACTGAACCCCATAAATCTGCTCCATTTTCTCCTCTTTCTCCCCAACCTGCTCATTTTCCTTCTCCGTTGTTAGCTTTTTCTCGTCGCCAGGCTCTCCCTCCACCAATTGCCTCTGCCCTTACTGTTGATCCTCCTGCTTCTGAAGACTCTGATCCGGTTGCACACCCATATTCTACTCGAGCGTGTCATCCTCCAAACAGGTTGGGTTAGTCTAATACATGTTTTTCTACTTCTTATCGTACTTTTTTGTCTCCTATTCATTCTTTTTCAGAACCTCAGTCTTACAAGGAGGCCTATCAAGATCCCAATTGGGTTCGAGCCATGGAGGATGAGTTGTTTGCCTTGTAAAAGACTAACACTTGGACGTTGGTCCCGTTGCCTGCTGGCAAGAATCTGGTTGGTTGCAAATAGGTCTATAAAATCAAAACTCATTTTGATGGTTCTCTCAAGCGATACAAAGCTCGCCTGGTTGCCAAGGGTTTCTCGCAGGAGTATGGTATTAATTATGAAGAGACTTTTGCCCCTGTTGCTAAGATAACTACTGTTTGTACCTTAATTTCTATTGTCGTTAGTCAACATTGGCCTCTCTATCAGATAGACATTAAGAATACTTTTCTTAATGGTCAGCTCACTGAGGAGGTCTACATGCATCCACCCTCTGGCCTTCCCCACTTGTCTAGACAGGTTTTCAGCATGCTTTGTATGGTTTAAAGCAATCTCCCCGTACTTGGTATGATCGCTTTCAGACTGCTGTCATTAAGCTTGGATTTCATCCTTCTGCTTCCAACTTTGCTTTGTTTCTGAGACATACCTCGGCTGGTTTTGTTGCTCTCTTACTATATATGGATGATATGATTATCACTGGTTCTGACTCTTCTGCTATCTTTGAGATCAAGCAAGATCTCTTCCGCACCTTCGAAATGAAGGATCTGGGTCTATTGCGGTATTTTCTTGTTGTTTTTTTCTCCAAAGGGTTATTTTCTGTCTCAGGCTAAGTTTGCTAATGAGGTCATTCACCGTGTTGGTCTTACTGATACTAAGGTTTCTGATACACCTATTGAGCTTAATATGAAGCTCAACTCTACTGATGGTGTCCCTCTGGATTAGGGATGGCAATTTGAAACCGAACCGACGGGGATCCCCGACCCCGATCTCGATTTAAGCGGTTTTTCCCCGAAAAATACCCCCGACGGGAAGAGGACGGTATTTGAAAATCAATCCCCGATCTGTTTCGGGCCGGGGACGGTGATCAGTGTTCAAGCCCCGGCCCGGGCCCGGGCCCGGGCACGGCCCCGTCCCCGTCCCCGTCCCCGGCCCCATCCCCGAATTTCCCCAAAATTAAATTACTTTTATACCCCTTATATATATATAATAAATCAAACCCTAAACCCGTGCGTCACTCTCTCACTCTCACTCTCGTCCTTCTCTCTCTCTCTATCTCTCTCTCTCTCTCTCTCTCTCTCAACTCTCGTCCTTCTCTCTCTCTCTCAACTCTCTCCCTCTCACAGCAGTCGCTTCTCGTTCTTCTATGTCTCTCACAGCACAGCCACCGTCGATCTCACCCTCAACTCTCACTCTCACCGACACTCCTCCCTCACCGCTGCTGTGCTCCCTCACCACCGATCGTCCCACTCTCTCTCACACATACGACGGAGATGTGCTCCCTCACCGCCGATCGTCCCAAATCTGGAAGATGGAGATCTGGAAGATGGAGATGATGAAGATGAAGATGTTGATCTGTGCTCCCCGCCGCCGATCGAAACAGATTTGAAGATGGACAGATCTGGTTCAGATTCATATGTTTATGTTTATGTATATATTTTTTAAAGATTCATAAATACATATATATGTATATATGAATCTATTCAATGCAACAGATTGAAATTCATATATACATATATGTTTATGTATATATAGATTCATATATACAGGTTCAGATTTTTTAATTTTTTTTTAAGTTGATGATGATTGATGATGATAGACTGGCAGTGAGGGGTTGGGTGTATATATAGATTCATATATGTTTATGTTTATGTATATATATATATTTTTTAAGTTGATGATTGAAATTCATATATATATATATATATATATGTTTATGTATATACAGATTGTTGTTTTTGTGTTTAAAAAAAAAACGAACAGGTCGGGGATTTTCGGGATCGGGGAAACCCGAACCCCGATCGGGGGCGGGGGTGGGGGGGCCGATAGGGTCCTCGTCGGGGATCGGGGCCGGGGACGGGGAGGGCGGTCCCCGGCCCCGCCCCGCCCCGCCCCGTTGCCATTCCTACTCTGGATGATCCCACTTTATATCGCAAGCTTGCGGGTTGCTTAGTCTGTCTGACAGTTACTCGTCATGATCTTACCTATGTTGTTCATGTGGTTAGCTAGTTTGTTTCTGCTCTTCACTCCACACATTGGGCTGCCTTGGTTTGAATTCTTCGCTATCTCTGAGATACTATATTTCAGGGTTTACAATTGTCCTCTACTTCCTCTCTAGATTTATTGGCCTATGTTGATTCTGATTGGACTGGTGATGTTACTGATTGCAAGTCCACGTTTGGTTTCTGTATGTTTCTTGGCGATTCCTTGATCTCTTGGAAAAGTAAGAAACAAACTGTTGTTGCTCGCTCTACTGCCGAAGTTGAGTACTGTGCTATGACTCATGCTACTGCTGAGAATGTTTGGCTTCGTTGTCTCTTATCTGATTTGGGTTCCCCTAGTCTTCTCCAACCTCCCTCTATTATGACAACCGTAGTGCCATTCAGATTGCCCATAACACTATCTTCTATGAGCGGACCAAGCACATTGAGATTAATTGTCACTTTGTCCGTCAACATCTGCAATTTGACTCTATCTCACTTCCTTTCGCCTCTTCAGCTCTACAACTTGCTGACTTTTTTACCAAAACTCACACCACTGCTCGGTTTCAGTTTCTTTTTGACAAACTCTCAGTGTTTTCTGCAATAACACCTTGAGTTTGAGTAGGGGTGTGAGAATATTAGGTTAGGCAGTGTTTTCTTTTTTGAGAGATTGTCTAGGCGTATATATATGGCAGTGTTTCCTTTAGTCTTGGGGTTAGGTTTACTATATAATCAGATGTATTCTTTGTATTATTACACAAGTGAACATACAGTTTCATTTAGAAAACTTACACAACTGAGGCTGTTGAAATATGCTTTAAAGTGAAAATAGAATTGGTACATCTGCTGTCTCTCTTTTGAATATCCCACAGTTCTTTCTTTGCATAATATAGATTGAAGCATTCAAAAGAACCCAGCTTCAAAGATTAGACTAGGACATACCTCTTCTCTCATGTAAGTGTTGTCCGTGATAAAGCAAAGTTCTTCTACACGGGGTGCACAAATTTCTTCATATTTTCTTCAGGCAACAATAAAAAAGAAGCAAACAATAAAATCCCTGAGTTATGGAGAAGATCCACAAGCTATGTAATACATTAGCCCCAAATCCCAATGCATGCAAGAGATTTTGGGATATATAAACTACAAACAAGTTGGTTAATTCTTCCAATCAAGACAGCAATGTAATGATAATATAATGGATAAGGTGAATTGTTGCAGTTAGTTAATTCTTCCAACTAAGAGCAATGTAATAATAATATGATGGATGAAGTAAGTTGTTGCTTCTTCATGGGCATACATGCACATGTGAGAGAGTAAGAGATTTCAAATGTACTTAATATTGATTTCACAAATCTTCTGACATCAGTTTGTCGAAGGACTAGTGAAGGCAATTGTTGAAAACATGATGACTCCTTTTTACACTTGACTCTTCAGATAAATAATTGGGTTCAGACAAATAATTGCAGTTATAATATAACTGTTGAATGCATATTCACCAATATCTAATTCTTAACAGGATGAGCTTGGATGACGATTTTGGAAATTACAGCTTCAAAAACGTGTAGGGATTTATTTATTGGTGTCGGACTCAGGGGGGTTAAGGAAGAGTACAGACTAGAGGTGGGAGACATCCAACTAGAATCCTTTACTGGATTGATTTCAAAAAAGAACTCCCTTTGCTATTTGAAATTCACCAACATAATCTCTCAAATCCATTTGTGGGTATTGATAGTAATACGGTATTGTTGAAATCCAAATCGGAGTCATTACACTTAAATGAGAAAACAAACATTAATTCCTTCCCAATTCATCAAATCAAATGCAATATGATATCTTTGGCCTTCATCTATCTATTACTTGATACATCTTGCAATCTAGTTCATGAATCTAAAGAAAAGGGACATTCCCAATGCACAAGGCTTCTGCCTACACTAACAACACAATTGACCACACATTTTTTGTGGAGAGGCTGCAACTTGAAGGGAAAAAAAAAAAAAAAAAAAACTGAAACTGAAATAGTAAAGAATTCAATCATATTGTTGACATTAAAGAAGTTTCATCATCATCAAAATGCATTAATGCTTTTGAATCTGGAACATTATATCTATGCAATTTTTCCTGGTATTTCAAATGAATAATATTAAGGCACCAACAACAACAAAGAACTTACGAGGCAATTAACATGCAAGCAACACCAAGCAATTGGAGTTTTTGTTTTTCAATGTGGTTTTGAGAGAGAAATCGATCAATGAGATTGACTGTCAGGTAAAGGGTGTCTGGGACCAGCCTATATTCTTCAGAAACCTGAAGGAGAAAATAGAAATAATGGTAAACATTTTCATCACCCTCCACTGATAATAATAATAATAAATAAATAAATAAAAAACACTATGCACTTTAACAGAAGGATCAACTTAAATCTAGAAATCTAAATTAACACACTCTGACAAGTATAGCTTGACTAGTAAAGTACAAGAAAAAGCAAGTGATCATTAGAGTGAAAATTTGTTTTCAAGCGAAGATTGGTTTGAACCTTACATCAGATGTTGCTATAATATGATAGTGTACGGTGTACTGTACTCCATGATTTATATCAATATTACAGAATAGAAAATGAAGATCCAAAATAATACTAATAGCGGTTAGGTACTTGTAAACAAAATAAGAACTAACATTTATTAAAACAAGGAAAGAAAAGAGAAAAAGTTGAAAGCAAAGACCTACCCATAAAAAGCAATCAGTGATTCAATGCAAATTTCATATTCATTGATAGCAAATAATCATCAATGTACACTACGCTGCTTAACAGTGGTAATAAAAAAGATAAATAAAGAATGAGAGGAAAAACAAGGAATTTATTGGAAACGAAAGGAGCAACAAAGTGAGATACAGGAAAGAAGACCATATGCGTTTATACATTGTAATTGCTTCAACCTTCTTAGATGTGAAACTTATCCAGGAAAGATAGAATCAAATGAAGTTGATACTTACTTTGCAAAGTTATAGAGCGAGCATTGAAGAAATTAATCGAAATGAGCTTTTATCATGAATCCAATGTTTGTTCAGATGGATGGTGCAGATTCATGCACAAAGAAATTAATGTTTCTGGTCTATTGAAATAATTCCAAGGGAACAATTCATGAGGCGTCACCAACATCTTGAGGGGAACAAACAAAAACTGCATGTCTTTCCAAACAGATGCATATATTGTTACATTAAGGAATGTAATGTACATAAGCCCAAGTGGCTGAGCAAACCTCCACAAGCCAATCAATCAGAATTCCTCGCATGTTCGGATTAATATCTTGCTGCAACATTTCCATGTAATTGACTGAAGGCCTTCGATCAAGCTGAAAATAGGAGGGATTCACACATGTGAACGTATAAACTTAAAAACATTTTGTTGTAAAAAGAAAAATTCAAACTTCAAACCAAAATGCTGATGTGCTTCAAAAAGAAAGCAAAAAGGCATTTATTTCAAAAATAAGGAAATTAAGCAAATGCATAGTCCTTGTCTTCAGATATTGCCGTTCAATGAGACAAAATCAACTAATGTGGAGATCATATTGTGATGGAGTCCTATAATGATTACATAATTCTATCTTGCTGTTAGAATTTGACAATAACTTAACACGTATGAAAGTGGTTGGTACTGCAGCAGCAGGGTGTGCAATTGAGCACAGTCAAAATCATAGGCAAGTAAAATAGTGACAACTATTAGTAAATGATATGGCAGGTCAGCAGCCATACAAACCTCCATAACACGTAAATTATTATAAATATCAGGGGCATACAGGCTGCACATTTGAGGATCCTTGTGGTTAGAATCGACATCTGCAATCTGCAAATCTTTTGGGGTGTCCAGTTTTTGACAATGCTTGTCTTCTGCATGACCCAAGAAAAGAACATTATGCTTGGCTAATAAATTATTGAAAGAGAATAATCTATTTAATAAATATTTTGTGACTAACAATTAACTTTTACTGTCTAAAACATATAACAGGAAAAAACAAGTTCCTCTAATAATATGACTCCAAATGTTGAAGAAGCATGCTTGATGACCAGTTTTCCCGTATAGACACTTTTGTTGCTTAGCAAAAAAAGGAGGCATGAATTTACCAAGAGGACATTCAAGACTTAATGAATGATACTAAAAGATATGAAATGATTCATAGATCAATGTAAATGTGTAATAAATAGATGCGATCTTGTTGAAAACTCAGAAACTTCACACGTCAATGTGATCAGCATATTGTAGTAGTGGATACAAAGATGCTCACAAGATTCTATGCAGATTAAAAAGGAACATAAATCAAGCGGTTGAAACAGTGCATTTCATGTCAGCCACTATATAAATAGCAAGCCAAACCATATTTTCATATGTTATGACCTGGTGGAGAAGATGAAACAGAGTATTTAACCTTTCTTTGAAGGACTTCGCTGTCGAGCATGTGTATTGGAACTTTGCTTTATAAGCATCGTGTCTGCTACACCAAATTCTCTAGCATTAATTGATTTAGTTTGCCCCTTTGTTAAGTTAGTTTGTTGTGACTCCTCCATCTTCAATCTGGATATTTCTTCAGTTATTTTTGCATCTGCTCCCTCTTGAACCAGAGGATTTTCTAGGACATCAACTGGAGCCACCTTTGCATTCTTCTTCCCAATGCTTTTATTAACCTGTTTGCTAGACTGAAGCAGAAACGTCGATGGTGAGCTTATTGAGCATATAGCCAAATACAAATAAGAAGTTCCTTTTTGCATGAACAGAAAATGATAACATCCCAGAAATATTTAAGTTCTCAATATTCATCTCCATTTTGCTATAGACAAAACTAATACACAATTTATGGGAAATAAATTTTGGCTTTAGAAAAAAAGAAAACTGGACTTCAGATTAAGAACCCATCTAACATATTGTCCTTACCTGAAGTTTGACTGCATTAATGCAGTTGATATATGGATTATCACATAAAATGTTAGTGACATCCTTTAGAACTGCCCTTTTCTTATGCTGGAGACAATCAGTGATGCTAACGGAAGGATTGTTCTCATCTGATGCTGATCTTTTTGAACTTTGTTGGAGGATTAGCTTCTGTTCTTGTTTCATTGAAGGCTTTGATGGGGGTAATCCTCCTGACGTTGCTAATGCCTTAGCCCGTGCTCTTGTAATTCGAACAGTGGGCTCTTCAAATTTAGCAGCTGTTCTATTTTCTTTATTCATATCTGCATGCCTTGTAGAATAGCTATGCATGGCTTTAAGCTGAAATGCTTTTCATCAGACCTGCATTTCTATGATTGGTTTAATGCTCAGAAAAGATAAGTGAAGGACCTGAAAACAAATTCAGCAACTAGCAATAGCCAAAGATACACTATTAAATAATTAAAAAACCTATGTTCATAGTTGTGTAGGTGGAAATATTTGAATACTGCAAGACATTTTCATGAGTTTTCTTTACAATTACAAAAAAATTTATGAAATTCTCCCACTCTTATTTGAAACTTAGACCAGGCTGATAACTAGTTATTCATCATATTGGGACCAATTCCTCTAGTGTCTTCATTTTTCCTTTAGTTTGTAAAAACAGCTGCTTTTTTTTTCTTTAATTTTTTTTTTTTTTTTACTTTTTTCCTTTTTTCCCAGCAAAT
Organism: Camellia granthamiana; assembly: GCA_036172215.1. Taxonomy (NCBI): domain Eukaryota; kingdom Viridiplantae; phylum Streptophyta; class Magnoliopsida; order Ericales; family Theaceae; genus Camellia; species Camellia granthamiana. The sequence continues at coordinate 41,451,562 of CM069913.1, forward strand.
GATATGTCAAAGGGTGAAAAGAGCAACAATGTTCTCAGGTAAATGAACTCACGTAGGGAAAAATAATAACAGACTGGCAAAAATAGTCATTTTGTCCATATTTTTTTTTTTCATAACAAAATGGCATATCAGGTCAACCGATATAGAGATGTAATGTACGCATTATATTTAAATAGTTCAATACTAGGCCGGCAATCTGTAAACTGCCCAGAGAAAAACAAACATAGTTGCATAAGTTGATTGAATAAATAGTCAGTCAACTAATGTCAAATGCACTGAGACAGAAAAAATAATGAATACCCGTTAAATTCAAATCTCTGTAGCTCAAAATCACACGTAAAATTTAGGATTCTTCTGAACCAAACGTGATTTATACGATGTCAAGAAGATCAAGTATCATAAACCAGACATATACTTTGACTTTAGATTCTTCAAATCTCTCATCTTTTCGTAATTCCATCAATACATGTACACAATAAAACCAAAGTACAAAAACACTCAAAATAAAAAAGTAAAAAATCTCAGAATGTAGCCCAAATTTTATACAATTATTTCCTCAAACCACATAATCAACCAATTGTTGTGGGAATTGAACAATAATTACTCTAAATCAATTTTATAGAATAAAGATATTAAACAAAACAGATTCTGAAAAAAGGGTTTTTTTCCAATTTGATAAAACCATATATATATATATACACATAACAGAATAAGAAGAAGATTGGTGCCGTTTGGGAAGCCAGGCTTTTTGGCTATTTTAGCCACAAAAGACAAAATAGGCTTTTTTAACCACAAAAAACAAAACATCACATCCAACCCATAATCATTACACTCCTCTCTCACAAAAAAAAGGTCAAAAAAGCCAAAAAGCCCTTCCCAAACCAAACTTTTAAGCCCAGGCTAAAATAGCCAAAAAAGCCAAAAAGCCAACTCACTTCCCAAACGGAGGCAAAAAGGGTTCAGAAAATAACATGTGTAATTGTAAGAGGCACGTCAAAGACGTTATACTAAAGTCATTATGCGCTCCCTCCGCACAAAGGACTTGAAGATACAACCTACAAACTCACAGGATCTGACACACTGACCTGTTGCACCAAAAAGATTTGCCAAGTCCGTATCGATTGCCCAGAAATGAGGAATATCATTTTTTACCTGAGTTAGAGTCCTACTAATATAGGCTCTTTGAGGTCTGTTGGGACCTGACACACCGTTTGCTTTTGAAACCAAACACTTATTTAAAATTCAAATAAATAAGACTGTTAAAAGGAAGAAAGAAATAACAATTAAAGTTTTGAAGCTTTTAAGGAAATCTTCAACATCAATAACAGGAAATTATAACAAAATCGGGTGAATTATGGAGCAAATAACCAAAAACAGAGGCCAAAAATAAGTAAAAACCGAGCCGAGCATAGATCTGCATTGCGATGCTGAATATATATATAGATGTATATACACATTCATGTAATTACGCATCGATATAGGATTTGGAAAGAAGACAATGTAAGTACATATAATGAAGCTCAATGTAGTTGAATTTTGAAATAGATGAAACGCATGAGAGAGGTGAGCTTACTCGGCTGCATTTGAGAGCTCCGATAGACCTTTTCAATGGCGGTATTCATAGCAGAGTTAGGGTTTCGAATCGCACAAATTGCAGAGAGAGAAGAGTGTGGTGGTGGTGTTGGTTGTAATAATAAAGAAGAGATAAGAGAGAGGAGCGTGAGAGAGAGAGAGCGGGACAGTCTTACAGTTCAAACTTCCCAAAATCCAAACATTAAAAAATTGTTATTTCCACTAATTTTTTGCTTCTTCCAATATTTGGAATATGCAAAAAAAAAAGAAAAAAATTATTTTTTATTTTTAACCCACGTGTTTAAAAGGTGTTCACATAATAGGACATGGAACTTGGTGTTTCTAAAGTCAACTTCTCTGCGATAGTTGTGTAAATAGCAATTTAAAAGTTATAATTTGGTCAGAGTATCGCTAACTATGCTCGCTATAATGTTATTGTTATTATTATAATTTGATAATGAATATTATTATTTTGTCAAATTATAGTAATAATATTTTAATAGTCATTTGTTATTTTGACAAATTTCAATTAATTTTTTCTTTAAATTTGTAGGTATTATTTGAATATAGGTTTTTTTATGATTTTACTTTTGTTTATTTTTTGACTTTTGTAACATTTTTTTACCTATTTGTTAAAAAAAATTATATATTTATATTATTTTCAACTAGACAAATATAAAAAAAAAATTTTGAAAAATTAGAAAAAAATTAAATATAATTCACCCCACCGAAAACATATCACTACATATTTAATAAATTTTTTTAACTACACATAAAAAATAAACAATCACCAATTACCCACCAACAATCATCCATCATTCACCAACAACTAACCACCAACAACCATTCATTATTAACCCAGCATTCATTCACCAACAATTACCCATCCAACAACCATCCATTATTCACCCACCCATAATTTTCTCTATAAATATAACACAAGGTTTTCTACAATTTTTATATTCACCTACCCATCATATTCATATCTTCTAAACTCGTTGTATCCACCCAGAAGATTTTCTACAATTTTCGTATTCACCCACTCACCCATCCACCTACAATGAACAATTTGACTAAAGCTATATTCGATGGAGATTTTGATGAATCTTCATCATCTGATGATGATATCATCATGATGCAACTGTTCACAGCACAACAACAAAAAATACAAGCGTTAAGCCTAAACCAACCAACCAGACATATTGGTTCCACAAGTGGTCGTCGATACATTAATCGTGAGAGGGTCTAAGGCGACGAACAAATTTATAGAGATTACTTTACAGATAATCTTGTCTATCCAAAAGAAAATTTCCAAAGATGTTTTCGAATGAGACGGTCATTGTTTGTTAGTATCTTACATGATATTCAACAAGTGAATGAATATTTTATCCAAACCCGTGATGCCACTGGTGCTCCTGGATTATCTGATGTAAAGAAGATGACTGCAGCACTTCGGATCCTGCAATACCATGTGCCTGCTGATATCGTAGACGAGTACATTAGAATCGACGAAAGTACTGCAATTGCCACCTTGAATTTTTTTACCAGATCAATTGTTACTACCTATGAAGCCGTTTACTTAAGATCCCCAAATGAAGCAGATGTCACCAGATTATTGCAAGAGGGAGAGCAACGCGGGTTTCCTGGAATGTTAGGGAATTTGGATTGTATGCACTAACATTGGGATAAATGTCCAACTGCCCAAGTCGGTACTTACACTGGACACTACCACAAACCAACAGTTGTACTCAAGGCAGTTGTCTCCTATGATTTGTGGATTTGGCATGCATCCTTTGGCATGCCTTCTTTGGCGTACCTGGCTTTCTAAATGATATTACTGTTATTGACAGGTCGCCTTTATTTGTTGAATTAACTAGAGGACATGCCCCTGTTGCCAACTACACCATCAATAATCACGCGTACATCATGGGGTATTATCTTGCTGATGGTATCTATCTTCGTTGGGCAACAATTGTGAAAACAATATCTCAACCTTAAGGCGCAAAGAGACAACTATTTGCGAGGATGCAAGAGGCATGTCGGAAGGATGTCGAAAAGGCATTTGGAGTGCTCCAAGCACGATTTAATATTGTCAGAGTTCCAGCTAGAGGTTGGAGTGACGAGGATCTGTACTACATCATGAAGACGTGCATTATTTTGCACAATATGATCATTGAGGACAAGCATAATATTCCAGAAAATGAACGCAGTGCAACACAACTTGAGACTGATACCAGTAATACCCGTTGTCAAGTGTCACGCGATCCGAATGAGGAGTATGCTCAATTTACGTTGAATCGGCAGAGGATTAGATCTACTGAAGCCCATAATGCAATTCATAATTGTTAGACTTATTTATTTTGATGATTTATTTAATTATGTTTTAATTTATTTGAAAGAGAAAAATAGAATCCAAAATTTATTTTGATGATTTATTTAATTATATTTTAATCAAAATTTATTTTGATGATTTATTTGAAAGAGAAAAATAGAATCAAAATTTATTTTGTCCTATTATTTCTCACCTAAAACTTTATCCTAAATATTGTTAGAATGTATTTAATATTTGATTAAATCAGGAGTTCAAACAGCCCAAAACAAAGATTCAAACAGTCTAGCACAACAGTAGCCCAAAAGGTTCAAAAGGTTCAAGTGGAAGATATTCAAATTAGTAATGATGGAAGTACAGCGGCTATAAAGGTTCAAAAGGCCAAAAGGTTCAAAATGTTCAAGTGGAAGATATTCAAATTGGTAATGATGGAAGTACAACGACTATAAATTCAAATGACTACAACGGCTATAGACGGCTATAATTTTCATTATATCTACCAAAGCCTCTAATGTAAACAAGTGACAAAAAACCTGAAAATATTCTTTGATCTATAATCACTCACATCTATTCTCAGAAATTATACACTGAGCCTTATAGCATTAAGTTCATCTTTCCTATGTGAGATTTACAGAAAAATCAAAACTTCATTTTACATATCTATCTTTGAGAGATATTTATTGTAAGCTTTCTTTGAAAGTAAAAATACTATTTTATCTTGTAAAAGTATTACAAACATTGTGTTCTTGAAATCTTGAGAGTGATTATGAATCACCTAAGATTTGTAAGGGTTTGGGCTTGTGAAGTTTGTGTAAAATCTGTGGAGGATTGCTCCATTTGTAAAGAAGTTGCTAGCACCCCTGTGAAGCTAGAAGATAGTGGAAAATCTCAAGTGAAGCTTGAAGAGTGGATGTAGGCTTGATTGAAGCCGAACCACTATAAATCTGTTTGTCTCCTCTTCCCTAATCTCTTTACTTTCCTACTACTGCTATAGCTATCTAATATTCATGTGTTAATCATTTGATTTACGCTGTATGTTAGTTATACTTCATTGTTATTTTGCTTGATCATTTACTGCTAAGTTCATCATTGTGCTTGTTAATAATTTGTTGTACTAGTAGTTACTTTTATTGGGGCATTATTAATTTTAATTTGTAGAAACCTAATTCACCCCCCTCTTAAATTGCTTTTTGGGTAACAATTGGTATCAAAACCTGGGGCTCTTGTTTAGATTTAACAATCTTGAGTTTTTGATCCATAGCAACCATGTATTCTACTTACTCTTGTCACGACCCAAACCCGGCCCTATGGGTTATGGCACCGTAACCGGCCAGTAATCCGAGATTACCGAACGCCTGCTTAACAGTAGTACAGTAAAACAGAGTTCAGGGCCTGGCGGAAGCCAATACAGTAAATAAATAATGTCCATTGAGCTGTGACAGTCTGTATGCCAAAAAGATTTTTCATGCATTCACACATTCAAACAGTACAGTCTATACAAAATTTACAGTCACACAGTAAAGGGACCTTATCCCTTGATAACAGTACAGTTAGTAGCTGACAGTCTATACAGTAATCCAAAACAGTACGGAGACAGGCGGGGAAAAACAAAACACCCCAAAGCCATAACATGGCAACTCGGGACCTCGCAGTGAGGCACATAGGCTGGCTTGACAAAACTGGAGTCTAACTCACGCTCCTAGCTCCGATCTGGTGGCTGAGCACCTACATATATATATAAACAGTGAGCTAAAGCCCAGTGAATAACATAATGCGTAAAGAGGTTAAGAATGAAATGTCCTTACAGTAATGAAAACAGTTCATTAAACAGTATTTCAGTTTTTCAGTCAGAACAGTTATTCAGTCATATGTGGTACATCCATTAGCATAGCAGTAAACAGTAGGTCTTAAAGACCGAACAGTAGTGATGGCCATCAATCAGTAAACAGTAATGGTTCCATGCGGGAACCGACAGAGATCTCTGTAACAGTAACAATAACAGTATACAATAGTTGCTAAGGATGCCACAATACATTTCAGAATATAAGACATACATTCAGTCAATTAACAATAATCAATTCAGAAAACAGTCCGGTTAATCAGTCAGAAAACATTCTCAGTTGAACATATCTTTACACAATTGTTACTCACAGAGTTTGGGCTACAGTATGCTAGAGCGTGACTCCCCAGTCGCCAACCCTACACAATTCACAGGTTGAACACACACTAAGCTACACAGTTGGGAAATATCATACTTTAATCCCTAATTTGCCTTGGTGTGTTCTACATCTATATCCTCATTAAGATGTCTTAAACTAGGCCTAAGAATGCCTAGAATGGGATGAGGATGCAAAAATACACTTAGAAAACATTTTGCAAAGTTTGCTGAAAATAGGAGCCTCGCTCGAGCGAGCCTTCCTTCGCTCGAGCGAGCTTCCAAAATCAAAGGCTTTGCTCGAGCGAGAAATCCTTCACTCAAGCGAGCTGCTGAAACAGTAAAAGTACTGGATGCTGAAATTTTACGCTCGAGCCACCAATCCTACGCTCGAGCGTAGCTTCGAACAAAGGTTGGTCGCTCGAGCGAAGAATCCTTCGCTCGAGCGAAGAAGCCAAATTCTGGAATTTCCAGATTTGTCTCCTAAGCTCAAACCAAGCATTCTTTCACTCAAAACTCGACCTCTTGGGCCCAAATTCTGGAGAACACATCTAGATTCAATGTATAACAAGTTTCAAAGCTCAATTTATGAATTCAAGCCCCAAAGGTGAGTTAATTAAAACCATTTTTCAAACCCATTTTTCATGAACATGGAGAAATGCAAACATGCATGGATTCAAGCCAAATTCAACCTTCAAAGCTTGCTCTAATGAGCTCAATATTTTGAAAACAAGATGAAAGTATGGGCTATAACAACAATATGGGCATGCATGTACCAATTCCATAAAATTAAACCTCCAAACTTGACTATATGAGCATGCATGCATGAGATGAGCTCTAATTCAACATGTATGAACTAATTCAAGTTTTAACTCTACAATTAAGCATGGAACATGCAAGAATAAGCCTTAAGGACAACAATGAGAGGTCCAATTACCTTACTAAGTCTTGAATGCAGGATGAACAAGCTCAACTATGCAATCTATGCTACCAATCCTTCAATTTCCAAGCAATGCCAAGCAAAATGAGAAGAATTACTCTAACTCTCTTACTCTCTCTCTCTAAGGTCGGCAGAAACAAGGGAGTGTGGCTGATGAATTGTTTTGACTCAATGTATACAAGCCTCAACAAGTGTAAAGTAGGGGCCACTAAGGGTGGCATTCTAGTAATTAAGTCTAACTTTGCAATTCATCAATATTTAATCTAATTTAATCATACCTAATCAATTTTCAGATAAATACACCATAAAATCACATAAATCCTACTGATCATGAAGCACTAAACAATTCTCAGTTCGGCCGCCGATAAGGCCTTCAATTTGTAGTTTAAACATAAAAACACGAACAGATAAATCAATAATCGAAAAGATAAAAATGCGATACCATAAACATGCTCAGTCAATTCGTTTTAAATTTTCAATCAGTCCATTCAGTACTCCAGTTAGTTCAATTATCAGTCATAAGCATTCCAGTTTAGCAGTAATCAGTATGTAATTCAATAAATTCCCGGTAAACAGTATGGAGTTGTTACAACTCTGCTGTATGACAAGCTAGCAATAGGCCACCTCTCTTTGATGGTAGTAATTACATTCATTGGAAAGAAAAAATGACTTTGTATCTTCAAGCTACCAATTATGCTTTGTGGCTCATTATCACTAAAGGTCCTAAAATCCGTACCAAGGTAGTAGACCATATCAGTATGTCTAAACTTGAGGATGAACTTGATGAGCGTGATTATAAACTCCTTCAAGCTAATGCTAAAGCTAAGTTTATTCTTATGTGTGGACTAGATGCAAATGAGTACAATAGAATTTCTAGGTGTATTACTGCTAAAGAGATTTGGGATAAACTTGAAATCACCTATGAAGGAACTAGCCAAATAAAAGAGTCTCGGATTGACATGCTTATTCATGATTATGAACTCTTTACTATGGAATCATTTGAATCTATTTCTGAGATATTTTATAAATTTACCAATATTATTAATGCTCTAAAATCTCTTGGTAAATCTTATACTAATGGTGATCTTGTAAGAAAAATACTTAAGTCTTTGCCAAATGAATGGGAAGCTACGGTTACAGCTATCCAAGAAGCAAAAGACCTAACAAAATTAGGCATTAAAGAACTCCTAGGCTCACTCATGGCTCATGAACTTTCAATGATGGATAGCAGCAAAAAGGAAGCCATTTGGGGAGAAAAATGATGGAGTAGCCAACATGTGTCTCATGGCTCTTGGAAAAGAGGAATTTACTCAAGATGAGGTAATTTCTAATTATGTAGAACTTGAAAGTGCTTTCAATGAATTACATGACATATTTAGAAATGTTTGTGTTGAGAATTCTAAATTAAAAAAGTTAGTTACTTCTCTTTCAAATGATGTGGATGTTTTAAAAATGGAAAATGCTACTTTGAAAAATGACTTTACATCTATTGCCAATGAGAAAAATATTTTGAAAAATAATGTTGAGAATTGAAACAAAACTCTTGAAAATTTTGTAAAATGAAAAGAAAACCTCAATATGCTTCTTGGAAATAAAAAATGTGTTTTTGACAAAGTAGGCATTGGTTTTGATCCTTCTAAACCTTTTATGAGATTAAATATTTTTTAGACTAATCCTTATGGACCCAAGAAAGTATGGGTACCAAGAAATAAATCAAGATATTTTGTAGGTGGAATCTCAAAGAACACTAAGGACTTCGAGAGGAAATGCACAACAAGAGTGTTCAATCTAAAGAGCAAAATTAGCTCCTACAAGAAGAATAATGATGAAATGAAAATCACCAAGATGAACAATAGAGGTAATATATGGGTGAAGATTCCAAAGAGATAAATGAAGGTATAACTCCTAACACACCTTTAAGCTTAAAGTTCTATATTCTTTAAGGTGTGATTTGTATACAATAGGTTGTGTCTAATCATTGCTTCCATGTAACCTAATTGTACTAAGTTTGCTACGTCATGTTTTGCTAGTTTCTTTCAAACCTTCATTAAACTCAAAAATGAGAATTATATTATTTTGATGAATGCTTAGTAGAATATGAATGATTCATGTATTCATTAACATTGTATATCATGTCATCCATTACTATGAAAAAGAGATAAGAAGTGATAAATGTTTTTTGTGAGCATACTTTTCACATCTTATATATGACTTCATACTAATATGTTAATTCCTTATTGAGTCATATCTTTGTAGAATCAATTTTGATGTCATAGCATGTTTTTGAGATGTATACTATCTATATTTTGAATTGTACATTTACGATCTCAAGAATATACTCAATATGAAAATTTCATACTTATATGCTTTACATTGAAATATTTGAATGAGTTATGAAATTCGTTGATTATGATCCATTAACAATGTCTAAATGAAAAGAAGTATCATACGTTTGTAGAGACATTGCATCTATCATATTGAATATATTTTGAATATGAATTATATTGGCATATATCTCATGAAATGCTTTTGAGTGATAAATTGTTGAATTAATTGTTTATAGCATTCATGTTGTGTTCCACATGGAGTAAAATGTTTTATCACACTTGAGCATATGGATTGAATTGATGAAAATGCCTCTTGATGATTTTATATGTCGCATCAATTCTTGATAGAACAAAGAGCATAAAACAATATTTTCTCATGCATATTATGCTATGTGTTACAATTTAAAATTTTTGAAGAATAGCATCTCAAGCTCTTGATTGATCATGGTTCATACTGAAATATTTCTCATTTTCTGAGTTTGCTTACCATGCTTGCTTCATGAGTTTAAATGTGATTGTGCTATACAATTGCCATATCTCTACAAGATCACAATAGAAAATGAAAGCACCAATTTAGGAGGAGAAATCATCTTTGCTAACATGCTTGTTAAACCTCTTTGAGATGAACTCCTTATGAAAGAAAATTAAAGATTGAAAACCTTCCAACTCTTGAATCAAAGGTATGCCTCTTCACTCTCTTAAGCTTTTGAGGTAAAAATTCTATCTTATATCATTTGAGCTAATACTGTTATTACTTTGATATGAAAAAGATTGATTATACTTCATATGATTTGCAATGTATACACTTTGATGATGCTCTTGCCTAAAAATCATGCTTATACTTAAAACGTGTGCTATATATTGAAATTCATGATTTTTCTTAGCATATAGATTGTTATACCTTGAACATGCTTCATTTTTTTTGGATTTACATTAGCTCCATGAGATTATATTGAGTTTAACCTATTATGAGCAATATTTGGTATTCTACATAATGCTTGAGCTATGATAATTGTTAAATTTTCTAGATTGCATATTGGTATTCTTAGTAGATTGCATGTTGGTATCATTTTGGCATCCTTATTGGTAACATTTGGCATCCTAATTGATATTATTGAGGAGAACATTTCAGTTATGAGCTTTCATTGTTCATATCTCCTATTGATTTTGCCAAATGAAACAAGGGGGAAAATTTAAACTTGATTAGTTTAAAAATAAATAAATAAATAAAAATCCCCTCAGATTCTATTATATTTTTGATATCACACTTATGAGCTTATACCTCATATATTTTTTTTAATTATCTTGTATAAAATCTGTATGCTCTTGCCAGAAATTGATTGTTAGATCATGCTCAAATCGATTGTTAGATCATGCTCAACTGCTTCACATATACTTTAAGTTTAATTTATGCTGGTATTATTTTATTTTAATTTATTTTATTTTTTTATTTGGCTATTAGGCTTAATTTATTTTATTTTTATTTTTTCTCATTATTATTATTATTATTATTATTTGGCTTAATTTTCTTATTTTTTTTCTTTTTAATTTCATTTTTCAGTACCTAAACATAAAAACAAAAACAAATCCAAATACAAATATTTACATAAAAAAAAAAACACCCTTCATTGGCCACACGCCGATCCAAATAAACATATAAAAAAAAAAAAAAACAACAACAACACCCTTTACTTACTCGCCTCTTCTACCGCTCTCTTTTTCTTTTTATCACCTTGGGCGACCCTTGACGCCCCTACCCTCGTGCTTTCGTCGAGAGCGACGACTCCCCGCTGACTATCAAAGGCCAAGAACGACGTTGCTCCAAATCGGGCCATAGAGGTGGTTTTCTGTTTAAGTTCTTTATTTTCGGCCTTCAGTGCGCCTATTTCTGCTCGTGCATCCTTGTACATGCGCTGAAGCAGAGAGAGTTGGGCGTTGACCTGATGGAGCTTACTCGTCCTGTTCTGCAATCGGTGAGCTAATTTTGTGACTGTAGTCACCGTCTCCATACAGGACGTCAGTGTGAAATGATTGGCTCTAATGTCTGATTGAGCTACCATGATTTGCTCAATCAACATCATAGGAAGGTTAGGCAGGGGAATGACAGGAAGAGTAGGAGTAAGGGCACTCGGTCTAGCAGAGCTCATGGGATCGTTCAGGTCCGGAAACAGAGTGAGGGGACGGGATGAGGAAGCCATGGATTAGAGGTGAGAGGTGTCAATGAAATAAGTGCAGAGAAATAGAAGCGAACAGACTGAGGTTTGGCCTCCTCCGTTCAGTTTCTTTGTCTCTCGATGAGGAAGAAGAAACAGAAGAGAGTGATGCAAAAGCGATAGAAGAAGAGATAGAAGAGAGTGAGGCGGAGAAGAAGACGTAGACGAGTGTGATTAAGAAGAAGGCTGAAGAGAAGAAGGCAAGGAGGGAGAGATAGCCGAGGCGAGCAGCAATCGCGAAGCCTACTTTTGTCGGCCAATGACGCAAAAGTGAGGCCGCGTATCAAACGCGTTTTGCGAAAAACGAGAGAGACGCGGGAGAGTTGTATGTGTATGCATATTTGTCTATATATTGTATAGTAATGTAATATATATATATATATATTTGTTGATTGACCGTTGATTGATATATATATATATATATTTGCTATATATATATTTTTGATGCCATTTATCACTATCATTTTCCTCCTCCTCTAGATTCTGAGCCATAATTTCCTTTTGATAATGTCACAGTGGGAGAAATTATATGATGTTATGTATTATGGTATTATTTGAAAACTAATCTGATGATTATGCATTATAATTTGATATCTTAGTCTCATATCATGTCTCCAATTAAAGCTTATTTATTACACATGTGCTAACCTATATTTTTAGAAATGAATTCAGGAAGCATGACTTGAGGGGGAGCTTTTCTTACTCTCAAATCAAATCAAAACATCATTGTGTGCCATCATAAAAAAGGGGGAGATTGTTAGACTTATTTATTTTGATGATTTATTTAATTATGTTTTAATTTATTGGGGCATTATTAATTTTAATTTGTAGAAACCTAATTCACCCCCCCTCTTAGGTTGCTTTTTGGGTAACAATAATGATCTAATTGAACAATTGTGGTCCCGAGCTGAAGAGTTAGATTAAGTTTGTATTTTATCTTTTTAATGACAGTTAATGTCATTTAATGACAATTAATTTCTTTTTATTATAATAGAATTATCTTCATTTAATGTCAGTTAATGTATTTTATCTTTTTATTGCCTTCATTTGAAAAAATATATTTATTTTTTTCATTATACTTTATTGAAAAATTTAAATTATACTAAAAATTAGTCAACATTATACATTGCAAAAATAATATTACATTGTTTTGTAGAAAATACTCAAAAAAAAAAAAAAAAAAATGAGATTTCATTACAAAATAAAAAATGACACTGCAAATAAAGACTAACAATTACATCAAAAATTAAATGACATTGCAAAATTTAAAAATACATTATCCGGTAATTATTCATCAGGAGATAGAGGGAAATAAAAATTTGGGCTACTCACATTTGAGGATCACTTGGCGAAAATCTCATTTTTTTGCATTGTGTAATACATTTTCATCTGAGGGTTCAAATGAGAAATGTCCGTAGTCATTATTATATGTTCTTCCTTTTTCATCTCAAAGTCATGTTTTTTCATCTCAAGTTGTTTCATTTACTGCAGTGCTTGAATCATTTTTTCTTCTATTTCCTCTTTTTTATTTTCTTTCTCAGTAAGGTGTTGGTTAAATGTCTCTAATTGTATACTCATTTTTTGGACTTCAGTTTCAACGACTTGATTTCTCCGAAATGATTCTTTTCAGCTTTCCTACTCATAGGCCTTTTACCCCTTACAGAGACACTGCCCTCAACAACAGTTGGATTGTTACCAACACTTGGACTGTTGTCGTCTTCAAGAGAAATGCAGTTATTCATGAGGGGATTGGGGGTTGAATTAGGGGTAAACGCTGTATGCATCCTTGACTTTACCGTATTCGTAGGAGTTACATCTTGCCACCTGATATTGTCTTGCAAAATTGGCCAACAATGTTCAAAAGCAAAATGTTTGTTTTCATCTTGATGGTATAACAGTTTTGCTTGAAGCATCTGTATAAAAAAAATTGAAACATTATTTAATTAGTTAATTTTTATACAATACTAGAAACAGAAACTAAACATAATAACTGAAGATGAAAACTTACTATATCAACTTGAGATATCCACTTGGGTGAAGATTTTCGACTTGCGCTAAACACCCCCGAAATTTGTTACAACATTTCATGATTATACCCATCAAGATTGAATAGACACTTGTGTTCTTGACTGATCATTCTGAAGCAAGTGATAATTTTCGTAAATTCTCCCCCAAAAGTGAGCATACGATTGCAAATTGCCAACAATTGGGTCTTCTGAAATGTGACACCAAGATTTACAAATTGCCATATCTTCTTCAATGGTGAATGATTTTCCTGTCTTTGTTTTTGATGAAACTTCCATAGTAAATGGATGAAAAAACCAAAAATAAAATAATTTTAGAGGTTTGCTGTGAAATCAAATTCAGAGAAGAAAGGAGAAAAGAAAAATTAAATCCCAATGTTGGCTGTGAAATAAAATTGACATGGAGGGTTTCAATTTATAGAAATTCAAAATATTACCTTTTGGGGGAAATAGCCGTTTGAAGATAGCTGTTGTAAAAAAAATTAATGTTTTTTATTTATTTTTATTTTTTATTATAATTTTAACCATACAGAGCACAACGGCTCTTTTTATACAGAATGAGAGCATCTCCACCGTCCACGTATAGAACTTCAATGGTTGAGATGATTTCTCTAGAATCATCCAACTTTCCTTCGACTGATATGCACCATCTTCCTCTCCCTCTCACTCTGTCTTCCCTGTTCTCAAACCACTCTCCGTTCTCCTCCTCCATGATCGAAACCTCTCTCTCTCTGTTTTCACTCTGTCTTCCCTCTTACTCTCTCACTCTGTCTTCCCTCTCTCTCTGTTTTCACTTTTTCCTCTTCCTCTCTCTGTCTTCCATCTCCTCAAACCAGTCATTTCTCCTCCTCCATGATCGAAACGTCTCTCTCTCTCTCTCTCTCTCTCTCTCTCCTTGGTTCCAAGTCTTCACCTTCACATAATCGCCCCCCCATTTCTTCTCTGTCTCTATCTCTGTCTCTGGTACGATCTCCATCTATATACATAATCATATATATATATGCTTTGATTTTTTGTTGATTTTTCTAGTTGTTGATGTGGATCTAAGGTGATCGCGATTTTTGAAACTCAATTCTCGCGATGGATTCAAACCGGATCTTCAAAGAACTCAAGTATCTCTAGAAGGATCTTCAAAGAACATAATGTAGTATGTTTACTAAAATTTTCTTAATTATTTATTTTGATTTTTGGTTTAATTTTTGTTCATCCATCTATTTTATTTTGATCTTCAAAGAACTAAAGCCTATTTTGGTTTGGTTTATTGTGATAATATCCATCTGATTTGGTTTGGTTTATTGTGATAGTATCCATCTGATTTGGATCGACTGATTTGGTGATAAATGATTAAAAAAAATAAAAAATTAAGAGAAACCGAATTTGGGCTTGTCAAATTTATTTTGAAATTTGTTAATTTGGCAACAAAATTGAAAATTGGGTTTGATTCTCATATTTGGGTTTGATTCTGAATTTTTTGGGTTCTCTACTGTTTCAATGCTGTTTTTTTCAACTGAATTTGGTGCCAAAAAATCTGTTGATATTTGTGATCTGGCAAGTTTGGCAGCTGCTATTCAACCTGTCAAATTTGAGAACAGATATGGCATCTGCTATCTTTGGCAAGTAGAATAGCAAGCCATTGGAGACCCTCTTTTTGCCATTCTTGTCAAATTTTAGCTTTGGCAGGTTGAATAGCAGCTCCATTAGAGATGCTCTAAATGATAATATTTTTAGGGAAGATTTAAGCCTTGTTTGAAAATGATTAAAATGACTAAATAAGAACAAAAAAATAAAATAGGCTAATGTAGCTTGCTTTTCGTGCTTCTTTCGGATACGATAGCTCTACAGTTCGGACTCTTGTGGTTTTGAATATGATCTTATAAGTGCAATATGAAATAGATAAACACAAAAGAGTTCAAATTCGGTAAATCTTTTGGAAAATCGATTTTGAATCAAAATGCCAAAAATGGACTATTTTGCCAGATTACAGAGTCACCACCTAAATATTTTGGAGAAATTTAGGAAACCCGGGATTCGTGCCAAAGGCCACTTATCCGTCATCACCAAAGTGTCTCGGCTCGGGAACTTAGGTACAAAAGCAGAAGGTCATGAATTGGGCACCCTACTCGCTCGATCAAAGATCGGCCTCTACTAATCATGATGTAATTCTTATTTACATTATATGTTCTTGTTCTGATTTATTAGGCTAACTTTACTAGGTGATGCATGCAAGTATAGACTAATTTGCAAAAGTTGAAATATTTGATTTCATGTTTGTTTTGAAAAAAAAAAATATTTTGAATATGCATCACTTAAAATAGTGAGTTTGTATATACATTAATCAATTTATCCCAATTTTAACAATTAGCCTTCATTCATTGGCATTAAAACAAGTATATCAATTAAGCACTTAGCCTCATGGTATTATGTTTGGCATGGCAACAATCACACTTATGCGTTATGCTAAAATAATAAGTATTCACCTAGTACTCCATAAAGAAAAATGATTAGAAGATATGCATGTTCCTAAACAATACAATGTGACTATGCAACGCACACATTTATGCAATTTTTATAAGTTTGGCTATGAGCATGGTATATGATCTAATCCAAGACATGTGATAAATCACGTTTTCAAGCAATGAAATTGAAATTGACGGTGGTTAGTTTGTTGAGCTGAACCCAAATGTACATGAAACAAGTGTATGTGAACATGGGAATGCTAAGTAAATATGATGCTTTATGCTATCATTATAAGCGGGTAAATAAAAGGGAGAAAGAAATGGGGGTTAGAAGACATATACCATTATTTGCCCTCATGCAAGAGGGTCCGAATAAGTGTCCAAATGTCCGGATTAACTAATTCTTACAAATTTGAATAAATGAATTAAATAACTAACCAGCTAAGTTAATTAACTACTTATTACAAATTCAACGGACACTAAGCTAACTATCTAATTTATTACAACAAAGATATTATATCAATACTAATTACACGACAATAATATCCAATGCAATTGCAAGAACAATTAATATTTGCAACAACAACAATAATTACAATAATAAGATAATAATACGAATACAAGTAACAATGAGGCACAATGATTGTATGCACAGTGTCTAAAAGCTGTTCTGTCTGCCCAGACTGCTTTGCCTCACCCTCAGTCACTGCCCTATGTTTCTGCAAAAAACTCACTGCTTGCCAAACATTAGGAGCCGGCCGACCCCAAATGAGATCCGGTTGAGTCCAAAAAGAGCTGGCCGTGCCCTAATTTTATGTCAAAACTCTTTTTGTGCTCTGAGGTGAGAACAGTGCAGTTAGAGCCCTTCTAGGCTCTGTTTATTCCTTATGCACTTCTCTGTCATAGGGAACTCAAGAGAAGAACGATTTCGAGTCCAAAACCACCAATAAGCACAATTTGATGACTTGATGATTTCGAGCACATTTGGAAAAAATTTAACAAATGCAATGGAAAACCACCCTTCTCTCCAATCATGAAGACTCAAAAAGGAAAGTAGACACGCACCAAGTGTTATCAACATATCATGGATTGATACGTGACACTTCTTGGAACGATGGACTCGGCATAACGTCCGGCCGAATCCAACCAACTCTAAACATTTTCTTTATGTCGGTTTAGTTCATTTTAAGCTGATTTCATTAGTCATTTCCATTCTTTAATCAATTTGTCCAAAGTGATAGTTAAGTCCACTAAATGAGAAGAAACGTCAAACGAAAAACGATCCTAAGCATGAAAGAGAGCCTATGCCTTGACGATGAACCTCCGTAGAGATTAATCCACTGAGCATAGGTTTCTTTCTCATGCTTTGAATAACCGTCGATTGGTTGAAATGACTCTCAAACAAAAGAAGAAAAGAAAAGAGGGAGGTTGCAGAAATGATTGTGGGATCAATTATGAGAATGAAACTCTTCAACATAGAAATTAAACAAATAAAGTTATCAACTCAAACAACTCGATGTCTAAGGCCTAAACAACCGAAGCTATAAGGACGTACAATACAACAAGCAAATATTCAAAGCATAAACTAATTTAATAAATTAGGATAGCCCTAAATAGCCCTAATATGCAAAAAACTAGTGGCCAAAAATTATGTTAAAGAGCATAAAAAAAGTAGGAAAAGACAAGGAAATATAAGGCTAGTGAACAAGAGTAAGGAGATGTGGCTAACCCCTCCATTTTTGAGACCTCAAACCATGTTTTTTTAGCCTTTCTTAAACTCTGAAAATCAGTTTAAAAGTCAAAGAAAAGAGTCTAAAAACAAGAGGATGGGCTATGAAGTAAAGTGCAAGAAAGGGTGTTAAACCTTTCTACCTTTGGTAGCTATTCAAACCCAAGTTTTAACACTTGAAATGGATCCAAAACAACACAAAGACACCCAAAATAGATAGAAAGGGACAGAAATGAAAGAAAGAGAAAAGGTGGTAAGCTTATACCTCTTGAAGAGGACAAGTTATTGTTGTGAAACTTGGTCTAAGCACACTCTCAAATTTGAATTGTGATTCAGAAATCTCAACTAAGGCTCCAAGGCTTTGCTCTAAGGTTGTATGTAGTGTATAGATATTGTGTATGGATGATCGAATATCTCAAAGTTAGCTTGCACAAAAAGAAGGGGCTCTCAACTATGTTTTAACTTCTTTGAAATTTTTCCAACCTCTAACACTGAGATATATGCTCGTATTTATAGAATTTGAGCAAAATAAGTCGAAAATATCTTCAAAAATTGACAGCTGGTTGATTCCTACCTAGAACAGTGTTTCTCGCTAAAGAGAGCCGTCCAGCCCCCAATGCTCACGGCCGGCTCACAATGTACAATGTGCTTCCCTGTTTCTCTATTTCAAACTTAGTGTAGGGTGGTATAATGTTCAAAAATGAATTTTTGGGGTAAGAACAATATGAATATGAAAGGTTTGGGATTGGTTTTGGAGCTTGAACTTAAATCCTTCGTTGAGAACTCGAACCACACTCAACGCAACTTTCATCATAGAGTACGCAGGACAAAGCGTCCAAGTCTTACGGGCGATCAAAAATGGGATGTCTACAATTAATTTAATTAATAAAATAAAATGTCATATTCAAATCATAATGATTTCACTTCTTTTTTTTTTAATCATCGTGGCCAAATCAAAAAAAGTCAAAAGTTTTTTCCAAACAGAGTTGCGAAAAAGTCAAAAAGCCAGGCTCAATTAACTTTTCCCAAACGAAGGGTTAAAAAAAAAAATCTAAAATTTGACTTTAGTAATAAATTAATTTTTTTTAAAATTATTTAATTTAAATCTTAATCTTTAAAATGGTTTCAATTCTAATCAAATATAAATAATTTAGATTATTTAATCACTTTTTATCGATGGTACTGGACGTCGATAACAACTATGAACTAGAAAGGAATAAGAGGGGTGACAGTGAGCTTGAGACAGGAAGGAATGATGGTGGACAAGGAAAATGGATGGAGGGATGACAATGGATTGAAAAAGATGAAGGGGTAGTGATAGACGATGGTAAAAGTGGAAGGTTGTTGTCAATGCTAATGAGAGAGGGGAGGATGTTTATAGTTTAAATTGAAACAATTAAAAAAATTAGGATTTGATTTGTTACCGATGTCAAACCTTGAGATTTTTTTTTCATTATTTAATAATCCAAATGTCATTCTGGCACATTTCGTAAGGGGTTGTTTGGGGTAACCTAATAAGTACACACTTTTTATCTTTTTTAGGTCACATCACCTCTCTACTTTTTTGCACACATTTTCATAAAAAGTCAAAAACTACACTAATAAGTGTTTGGGATTATTATTAGTTATTTATTGGTTTTTCTAGGAGATAAAAAAAATTAATTATATTTGGAAATGACCTTTTTAGTTGCAGGAGAAAAAGTGACATATTTTTACTTTTCGCATGAATTTTCTGTTTTATCCTTTCAAAAGTAAACATCTATGCACTATGAGAGCAATTAGATCGTTTCAAACTGGTACAAAAGATTTCCTAATTTTTTAGTGCATGCCAAACATTTTTGACTTTTTAGTTTGTCTTTAATCAATATTTAAATT
The DNA here is from genome assembly GCA_036172215.1 of Camellia granthamiana. NCBI lineage: Eukaryota > Viridiplantae > Streptophyta > Magnoliopsida > Ericales > Theaceae > Camellia > Camellia granthamiana. The sequence continues at coordinate 41,471,182 of CM069913.1, forward strand.
GTGTCAATTTGATTCTTAATGTATAAAAAGTATTTTGATTTGATCCCCATTAGTAAGTTTGAAAAAATTATAATTTTAATCTCTAAATATACGGTTTGTCATTTTTGCGATGATTTTTTGCAGTTGTCAAAATATATTGTCGCCCGAAAGTCACTTTCCGCAATAAAATGGGATTCTCATTACCAATATTGTTTATAGATGATTTTTTCCAATCGTGAAAAATGATTTTTCTTTTAGTACAGCGTTTAATATGTTTGGGGAATTCTATTTCCACACACCTAATTAGCTCAGGGCATATCTTTTCTCAATATAACATCTACTAATTTGATTATTAATTTATTTTCTCAATCCACACACTTAAAGTTACAATTATACCATTCACTCATAACCATTGTACACACACCACTAACCTTCCTTTCCACACACTTTTGATTGACTCTACTTTCACATTTGTAAACCCATAGACACCCTTAAAGACTTTGATTTGAAGTGAAATTTCCTCCATTGAAGACGTGCATAGAAGACCTCCATTGAACATCCATTGAAAACCCTCCAAAATAGTGTTGAAGATAAGGCATCTTTCCATTTTCTTATTACATTTAATATTTTTGGATCTATGTGCACTTCATTGGCATATAACCTTCAATTTCGTTCTTGTGATTTACGATTTGGGGGTTTCGGCACTGGTTTTCCGAAACAATAGAGTGAATTTGGAAATTGACTTCCGAATAAATGGTATTAGTTCGACTAATTACTCAATGAGACCCAATTCACAAGCAAAGAGAGACAAGAAAGAATGAAAAGCTACTAATAGAAACGAGAGAAAGAGATAGAGAGAGAGAGAGAGAGAGAGTCATAAGGAAAGAAAGAAAGAACAAGCAAATGGTGTTTAATAGCTTGGTGGTATTAACAATGCCGAACATATCAGCAGATGTATGTCAATACATAGCATGTTTTCTAGAGAGGATAAGCAACGATCAGTTGTTTGAATGAAAAACTAGGGTTTAATTTTTTTTAATTCAAAAGGTGTATATTGAGATTTTTTTGTTCTTAAAAGATGTGTATAGATAATTTTTTTCATATAATATTATGGGTGTTGCTAGATGCCTATTATAGTCATTTTTGTTTAGGATATAATTGTCATTAAATTAATATTTCATTAAATGTGTGGGGGCAGAGTAAAAGAGACAACTCAGGAGCTGCTCAGATGCCGAGAGCCGAGAAGACTGGCGAGGATAATTCAGCATGACCAGACCCATTTGAACAAGACCAAGGCCGAGTAGAATATATCCCAAAACCGAGTATTCCGAAATTCTTCTGGCACATCTGTGGGTCCCAGATATGATGGCGAAAGGAGATGATGAGAAAGCGGGCCCCTAGAGTGCAGTATAAAAAAGAGAAGCTTCAGCCAAACTAGGGTATATGAAAATAAACGAGATAACTTGAAATAAAAGTAAACTTGAGAGGATACTGACTTGTCCATCGGAGTGCTAATTCTGGCACCCCTAACCGGAGTGTTCATTTCTTTTTCAAGTAGCAATCAGAGGATCAAGAGCACCTGACTGGATCCAAGAGTATTCTTAAAACCCTTTTTACCACAATTGGCGCCATCTGTGGGAATACTCAAGTGCGTTCATGGCAGCCGTGACAGATGATCCTTTGGTAGTTGTTGACAATGTTACACCAAAAGATGATGTTACTGCAAGAAACATGCTTGGACCGGAGAATATCACCGCGCGAAGGGCCCTGAACTTCGACCCAATGGCTCAAACCTCACCTTCAACCTCTGTGTAGGAGACTATGCGGACGATCATGGATCAAGCAAAACGAAATGAACAGTGTCTGGAAGATATGACGGCTTAGAACGAGCGCTTACGTAAGGAATTGGCCCTAGAGTTAGCCAAATCTCAACAGGCTGCATGTCATAATTGAGGTCGATCGCCAGAAAAGAAGAAGGATGATCGACGGTGTCGACTTCAGAAACATGATAATGGCAGTGATTCCGACTCGCCGTCTCAAGAACCTAGAAAAAAGGGGTGAGTTGATATATCCAACTCATCCGAGGGAAGTCTGTATGTATGGCACAGGCGAGGGGAAGGAAGTGATGGTTCGGATGAAAAGGACAGGCACAACCTTTTCGTACGACGCATTGCAAGGGCTGCACTACCTAAAAAGTTCAAAGCACCAACATTTACCCTGTACGACGGAAAGTCAGACCCCACGGACCATATTCGTCATTACAAACAAGCGATGACGTTGCATACTGATGATAAAGCCCTTATGTGTCGAATGTTTCCAAGTAGCCTAGGGCCATTGGCCATTAGATGGTATTATAAATTGTAGCCAACATCAATAAAGAGCTTTCATCAGCTCTAAAAGTCCTTCAGGGCAAGATTCATCACTAACGAGTGTAGACACACCATTTTTAACGACCCTTAAGACTTGAATGTCCTTGTAGGTACATCCGATGATAGGTCTGTTTGCTCACCGAGTGCTCGAAGTGCTCAGCGGAATGCCACAGCTTTGAGCCTTTCAAACCCTGCTTCCTTTTTGTCTCATTTTTGGAATCTCTGGTGGCCTACCGGCCATCCTTGGAGGCTGCCGGCCATCATTTCTTGTTTGTCGGCCATTGATGTGCCTTGCCGGCCATCAATGATGCCTTGCCGGCCATCACTGATGGCCGACCGGCTACCAGTGCTTTCTGTAGATATTTTATGCCAGCTGTGCCAGCTGTTTGCACATATGCTTCCATCTGTCCACACGTGGAGGGCTGGATCTCCTTGTATAGATTTCATGTTTTCTATATATAAGGACACTCTCTCTCATGTTTGGAGGTTAGAAAATTTTAGATTCAAAAATTTTCCTCTCTCTCTACAAATTCTCTACACTTTTGCCTACTTACACTACACTCTTGCCTATACTTCCTTAACCAAACTTGATCACCTTTGAGTTGAGGTTCCTTGGGGTCTTTTTGAAGCTCTTGAAGTTGGTTTTGGTTTGAATTGTTGCCTAGAATCACTCTTCTCTTCAAGAGGTATAATATTTGCTTTGTTAGCTTACTTTGCATGCTTGTTTTCCTATCTTTTTCCCACTATTTTTGAGTTGTTTTTGGGCTATAAAAGCTCTGTTAAAGTGGGCTAAAATTTGTGGTTTAAAGCCATTTTAAGGTACGGGGTGATTCACCCTTCTTTGTACCTTGTTTGTAACGCTTTCCCACTTGTGTTTCCCACTTTCAAACTATCCTTTTTTAAGCTTTTAACCACTAAATCTCAAAGCTTTTTCAGTGGTGAAAATTATGTTTTGAGGTCCAAAATTGGAGGGGTTAGCCTCCCCTCCTTGTGTCTTGTTTGCTAGCCTAGTTGGTGCCATGTGTTAGCTTGTTTTTCTAGCTTATTGTAGCTTAATTCCAGCGTGTTTTAGCCTCTAATTTAGGCTATTTTAACTCTGTTTTGGGTTGGTTGTTGCATTTGAGTCTTGTTTTGTATGCTTGTAGTGTAATAGTCCTCACAAGTTTGGTGTTATAGGCCTCTAGACATCACTTGTTTGAGTTGATTGCATGTTTTTAGAGCTTTTTATACTTAATTTCAACACTAATCATCTTTGCAACCTCCCTCCTTTCTTGGCTTTTCATTTTGCTTTGAAAGTGGTTTCAAGTCATTTGTTTGCCTAAGTGTGAAATTGAGGTTTCATACTTAATGGTTTAATCCCTTAGAGGGTTCATTACCAATTTCATACCCAAAACAACTTGTGTTTTGAGCCCTCTTTCCATTAGAGGACTTTAATTCACCTTTTGGACTTAATTGGATTAAAGAATGGTTGGTAAAGTAAAATGAGTAACTAACAACTTGGAATTAAAAAATGAGCAAGATAATAACTCGTGTGTTGTGTGATCAATTGGACGTCAATTGAACACAAGGAAAATTGGGACATTTCATACTCAAAGTGATGAAATGTGTCAAGTTTCCTAGGTCTCTATTGCCCTTGATCATGCATGATAGGGTGATGGTTCTTGTGTGTCTCATTTTGTATTTATTGAGCTTGCACATCTTGAATCACAAGCCATCATAGAAATGAAATTGCTTGAGTTGGTGGTTTATGGCTTAAGTTCACAACTCCTTGGATTTGTTCATGAAAATGAGGGGTGAGTTGTGCAAACAATCCTTGGGAATACCCTCTTTTTGCTCTGTTTGTGCTTTGTTGCAACAAGATTAACCAGTTCATCAATGGTCGGCAGGCCACTATCCATGGTCGGCAAGCCACTTTCATGGCCGGTAGGTGGCCGGCAACATTCACCAGTGGTCGGTTGGCCACTGATGCAAGTCTTAGCAGAATGTTAGTAAGGTGGAGCAAAATGATTCTGGAAGTGTTCAACTGTGCAAACAAAGTCTTTCAAGAGCAAAATAGAGGTCTTTCGGTTGGAAACCGAGCATGCGCATGCATATCTTTCATTTCTCGAGGCGGAGCAGCTAATTAGCATAGTCTAGTTACTTAGTTTAATTATTAGTTACAATTGTTTTGTAATTATTTAATTAGTTAGTTAGCTAATTAATTCATTTGTTATTGTAATAATTAGTTAATTAGTTTAGCTAGTTATTTATTTTGGTTTGTAATAATTAGCTTAATTAGCTTAAGTATCATAGTTTAATTAGCTTAGCTTAGTTTATTTTTTCGGACTCTCCTTCGTGAGAGCAAAATGTAATAATATGCATGTCTTCCAACCCCGCGTCTTTCTCCCTTTTATTTATCCGCTTTCGATGGTTAGATTAAGGACATCATGTTTCAATTAGCATACCTTATACTTGCATACATTCATCTTGTCTTGCATGCACCGAGGCTCAGCGCATCATTCAAACTACATTGTCATTTCAATACTTCTTTGAATACATGCTTAGACCGCATGTTATCAAATTGCCTCATATGCCATATTAGTAGCCGAGCCTTTTAGTTGCATTATCACATGTGTTGCATTAGTGTAGACACCCCATTTTGACCGGCCGTAAGACTTGGGCGTTTTCTTTTGATTACCCGATGATGACAATTAGGATGTGTTTCTCACAGAATCTTTAGTAAGAGAGATGGAATTTGAACTTTAATTCCAACCTTCACCATTATGGCCAAATTGCTTTAAACTATCAAATATTTTATTAGTTTAGTATTTTGTAATTTTGCATAATTTTATGTGTTTGTTCATATTTTTGGTGTTTTTATATAAATTGGTATAAATTATATATTTTTGATATTATATATTATATTATATATATTATACAAGACAAATATTGTTCATATTTTTGGTGTTTTTATATAAATTGGTATAAATTATTTATTTTTGTTATTATATATTATATTATATATATTATAAAAGAAAAATAATAAAAAAATTTATGTTGGTCAGCCCTTGGCTGCCGACATCCAAATCCAAGCACATAATGCATATATATATATATTATATTAAATATTTATTATATTATATGTATATAGTTTGTTTGTGGAGAGAGTTTGGCTGGCCTGCTGGATTCAATTGCATATAGATATATATTATATAATATTTATATTATTATATTATATTTTATTTGTTTGTTTCTTCCTAGTTTCTGCCTATATAAAGCAATCAAAGGGAGAGGCTCAGGAGGGGGCTAATTTGAAAAGTCTGAGAGAATTAGATTAGGGAATTAGAGACGAAAAAAGAAGTGGTGGGAGAGAGTTTGAGAGAAAAAGAATCAGAAAGAAGGAAAATTATGTTTTGAGAGAGAGGAAAAATAAAATATTTTCTTTGATATTTTTATTTCCATTTCATCAATACACCATTCAAAAAACAACCACTAAAGCTGTAATTTCAAATTTTGGACTGAGAATTGAGAACACATTCCATAGACTTGAGGGTAATCAAAAGAAAGTTTGTGACTCAGAAAATTCATCATTTCCCCAAAAGGTGAGTTTTCACAAACTTTCGTTTAATTTAAAAATGTGATATAATTTGTTTAAATACTTTATTTACTGCTTTTCATAACTGTTTTACTGCTTTAATGGGAAGGCTGCACCACCCACATATTTGTTGTAAATTACTTTTTTTTTTTATATAACTGTTTTATTGCTTTAATGGGAAGGTTGCACCACCCACATATCTGCTATAATTTAAATATTGTATATAAACTGTTGTAATTTATTACTTTAAATAATTTATCCCACCAGATAAATAGTAACCTCCGGCGGTGAATAGTAACCCCGACGATGAATAGTAACTATGAACGAAAAATATCCAATAAGATGAATAACGATCAAAAAGGGTAAATAGTAATTATCGTGGTGAATAGTACTGTCAACAATGAATAGTGCCCCGGGATGAATAGTGCTCCCGCAAAATAAGTTTCCCTAGGCAGAACGGAGCAGTCTTCTGGTGTCAAATAGAATATTTTCTGGCAATCCCCAAAGCACATGAAGTTTCTTTATTTTTATTATTATTATTTTTTATTTTGAGAGTTTGTGAGGTTTTTATTTTGTTGTAATATTCCCTTCTCTCTCTTTCTCTCTCTCTCTCTCTCTCTCTCTTATTTGGTTTGTAATAATTTATTCAAAGTGTTGTAATAATTCCTTGCCCCGCTTCTTTTTATCCGATTCTTTTACTTGCTTTCTTTATCTGTGAATATGCATCATATTTCGTCTTTCATTAGATTCATGCTTTACATCCATGTTTCATGCATCTTGATTTGGCTAATTTTGCATTTGTGGATTTAATTAATTCCTATGTGATTATGTGCGCTACCTTATGTTCTTGAGATGGTTCACATGTCATATCTTAGAAGCCGAATCTTTAGTTGCATCTCATGAGTGAATTGCATTAGGATTTTGTATATAAGATCATGCATATTTTACTAAGTTTGTTTTGTAGCTTGTTCACAGGTGGTCAAACATGTAAGTTTTTATGCTTTAACATCCCATTTGTGTGTATTTTTCTTACTATGTTTGGCATTCTACCATGAGACTATTTGCTTATGTGATATAACTCTATGAATGCCAGTGGATGGATGTTGTGTCGCTTAATTTAGAATGATGTTGATTTTCATGTTTGTAAGCTCAATTTATTTGGGTTGTACTTCTTCAAAACTCTTTCAAAACTACATGAAATCAAGTTATTTCAAAGTGGGTGACATAGTCTATACTTGTATGTTTCACATAGTAAATTTTAGGATTTATTAAATAATCAGAACATGAACATAAAAAGAAAATAAAATTCATATCATGGTTTGTAAAAGCTAATCTTTTGATCAGGTGAACGGGGGTGCTCAATTAATGACCTTCCTCTCTCATACCTAAGGTTCCGAACCGAGACAACTTTGGTTACGACGAACAGTGGCCTTGGCACGAGTCACGAGTTTCCTAATTTTTCCAAAATAAATATTAGGTGGGGACTCTAAGATTTGGTGATGTAGTCCATTTGTGGTAATAATTTTGTAATAAAATGGATTTTCTATAAAGTTGCCAAATCTAGACTCTCATTTATGTTTCACATTGCACTCGTGAGACTAGATCAAAGAGGCTGAGGGTCCGAACTGTTTAACGCGCACGAGTCCCCCCCAGATATGTTACAATTAGTCATCTCGTATAGTTAGGAATCATGTATATTTTTCTAACTCATATCTTCTTAGCTTGGAGTACTAGGTGAGTTTTCAACGCTTTAGCATACTTGCATGAGTGTAAGTGATTGTCATATCTAGCATGCTTGCCATGAGACTAAATGCTTATTTGATAAATTGCTTGAATCCCTATGGATAAAGGCTTGTTGCTTGAATTGGAACGATTCAACGAATGTATACTTTAAGCCCACTTTGTTGAATGGCAAATTCGCAAACTTTAAGCCCACATGAGGTGGCAAAATCAAACCCTTTTCGCAAACAAACATGAAATTGAATTGTTTCAATTTGAGCAAACTAGTCTATACTTAATTGTGCGCATCACATAGTAATGCTAGCCTAATAAACGGAGCAAGAGCACATAATGTTGATAAAAAATCATATCATGATTAGTAGAGGCCGATCTTTGATCAGGCGAGCGGGGGTGCTCAATTCATGACCTTCTCCTCTCGTACCTAAGTTCTCGAGCCAAGGCAACTTTGGTGATGACGGACATGTCGCCTTTGGCACGAGTTATGGGTTTCCTAAATTTTTCCAAAATAAAATATTTAGATGGCAACTCTGTATCTGGCAAAGCAGTCCAATTTTGGCATTTTTGATTCAAAATCAATTTTCCAAAAGATTTGTCGGATTTAGGCTCTTTGGTGATTATCAATTTCACATTGCACTTGTGAGATTAGATTCAGAACCGCGGGAGTCCGAACTGTAGGGATTTTTTTCAAACTTCTGAAAGGGGGTGCAAAAAAGCCGAGCTACAACGAGGTTCAGCCAAAGCAAGCTGACTCTCTCTGGGCGATGCAAATTAAACCAGATGAAACCCTCCGTGAGTATTCGACACGCTATTAGGAGTGTTTCAACTTGGTAGATGATGCCTGCAATGATTCTATGGCCATTACTGCCTTTAAAATAGGGCTACACCCCGATAGTCCTCTCCGAAGTTCACTAACTAGACGGCCTCCCAAGACAGTCTGGGCACTAATGAAGAAAGTTGAAGAGTATTGCAAGGTGGAAGATGATGCCCTCCGCGTCAAGACAGGAGGGAAAGTCATGAAATCTGCGCCATCTGGTCTGGTTCAGCCGATAAGCTCCGTGCCACCAAGAAGCCCTGAACCTCGGAATAGGGCTAAACGAGACAATCGGCGTGATTCGCGTCGAGCAAGCGGGCAGTGTCCGCACCTTTAAACGAACAGTATCACGTGGATAGTAGGCGCACCAGAGGTTCAGACAAGAAGTATACGGAATTGGCGGAGCCGATCAATAAGATCCTTCCCAAAGTCCAGCATCTTCCTTTCTTTAAGTGGCCATCCAAGATGATGGAGCCCCCTGATACTAGAAGGAGGGATAGGCGGTGCGAATATCACAAGGATCATGGCCACGACACTGACAATTGTTATGCACTGAAGGACCACCTGGAGGAGTTAGTGCAAGACGGCCAACTGGCGCAGCATATCCGAAAGAACAATCCACCAAACATGGTTTCCCTACGGCCGAATTCACCCCCATTTGGCGTAATTCACATGATACATAGCCTCTCGTCGCCAACCCAAGTACATACAATTCAGTTGCAACCTAGCCCATCCAAGCCGATCACACTAGTAAAACGACCCCATGAAACTGGTAAAATTAGCTTCGACGACACCGATCTAGATGGAGTGACTCTTCTCCACGCTGATCCTCTCGTCGTCGAGCTATGAGTGAACTAATTCACGGTCGAACGTGTTCTCATCGATCAGGGAAGCACCTCAGAAATAAAGTATTACAAGACATTTATTAAACTCGGCTTCATTGTTTCGGATCTATTATCGGTCGATTACCCATTGTTTGACTTCAACGCCAACTAAGGGTGCAACTCGGGCGGGGTTCGGTCGGGTTGGGAGGTTGTCCAAGCCCAGACCAAGTTGTGCTGAGACCTGTCCAGGCCCCCCCAAGCCCGAATTGTAACCTGAGGTTGCCTGTTCAAGTCCAACCCGAGTTAAACCTGAATTGCCCGAATTGTAAATGATTTAGTTTTTTTTTTTTTTTGCAACTGCCTTATTAAATTATTAAAATTTGACTATATTTACATTTTTTTTTATATAGAAAATCATTAATACAATAAAATAAATAATTTATATAATGTAAGAGAGATGCCACTATAGTAGTCCCTACAATTTATGAATGAAAATAAAAAATATAAAAAAAGAATATGATTTTATGTTATTTGTATATATAATATATATTCAATATGATTTAATAATCTAAATTACTTTAATATCATGTAATGACTAATAATTTATATGTATATTTAATATTTTTATATATCTATATATGTATAATTCGGGCTTCGGGTTGCTCGGGTTGTTTGACATCTTTGTCTATGCCTGCCTAAAGTTAATTCGGGCTTTTGAATTTTTGCCGAAACTCGTACTAAATTTGAAAATATCTTGTCCATGCTCTAAAAAAAGTTAAGTTGGGTTGGGTTCGGGTTGCTCAGGTTGAGCCCGTCCAAGTTGCACCCCTAACGCCAACCCCAAGTATCCTTTGGGCAAGATCACACTACCAGTATAGGCGGGTACCAAATCAGTCGACATGGAATTTCTAGTCGTCAAACTCCCATCACCATACAATCTTATCATGGGAAAAACCTGGCTACATGCTATGCAGGTTGTGCCAAGTAGCTACCATCAATTACTTTGCTTTCTAACTGAATATGGCATTGAGCAAATTCGGGGTTCTCAGAAATCGGCACAGGCATGCTATCTTATTGTTGTTGCAAAAAGGCCAAGGGAACTAGAAGTGAACTTGATTGAAGTACCGAATCGAGAAAGTCTTAAGGACATTGGGAAAACCCCCAGTGAGAAGGCAACTAAAGACCTTGATTAAGTCGAAATCAATGGGGACCCTAACAAGTTCTTCATGATTGGCACTTCCCTGAACGAAGTTGAAAGACACGAGCTGGTTTCCTTTTTACTCAGCAATATTGACGTGTTCACCTGGACACCATATGAAATGCCGGGGGTGGATCCAGTTGTGGCCCAACGCCTTTTAAACATCGACCCAAAAGTCAAACCAATCATTCAAAAAATTGGCGGTCTGCCGCAGAGCATGCATCGGCCGTCGTTGGCGAAGTTAACAAGTTACTTGATGCCGAGGCAATTCGTGAAATAACTTATCCCACATGACTGTCCAATACCGTGGTTGTAAAGAAGAAAAATGGATCTTGGCGCGTTTGTGTGGATTTCACAGATTTGAACAGGGCTTGTCCCAATGATTGTTTTCCTCTTTCCTGAATCGACCAACTTGTGGGCGCAACAGCGCATTATCAACGCATAAGCTTCTTGGACGCCTACAGGGGTTATCACCAAATTGCCATGCATCCAGAAGACTAGGAAAAGACTGCATTCCTCACCCCAAGGGGAACCTATCGCTACAAGGTCATGCCCTTCGGACTGAAGAATGTAGGGGCAATATACCAGAGGCTGGTTACCACTATGTTTAAGAAACAACTCGGCCGCACCATGAAAGTATACATTGATGACATGGTGGTGAAATCTAAGGAAAAGCATACCCATCTAGCTGATTTAGCAGAGACCTTTGGCATTCTCTGAAAGTACAAGATGAAACTGAATGCCTCAAAATGCGTATTCGGCATCGGATCCAGCAAGTTTCTCGGCTACATTGTGAACCATCGTGGAATAGAGGCCAACCCGAAGCAGATCACAGCAATTCTAGAACTCGGCTCCCCTTAATCAGCCAAAAAAGTTTAGAAGATGATGAGAATGGTCGCCGCCCTCAATAGGTTTATCAGTCATTCATCAAATTACTGCTGACAATTTTTTCACACACTTCGGCAGGGCGAAGCATTTGAATGGACACCAGAATGCTAGGCCACATTGGACGGCTTGAAAACTTATCTCCATTCAGTGCCACTCTTGGCAACCCCATCGCCAGGTGATCCGCTCATCTTGTATCTGGCGATATCCGATTGGGCAGTCAGCGCCGTGTTATTGAAGGAGGAACTTGGGGAGCAGCGACCAATCTACTATGTAAGCAACGCAATGGTTGACGCCGAAACACGATACCTACCACTAGAAAAACTTATCCTAGCTCTCATAGTGGCTGCCAGAAAGTTGATACACTATCTTCAGGCTCATACCATAGGGGTGTTAATGGACTATCCTCTCCCAGCAGTGCTTCGTAGTGCGGAAGCATCGGCGCGAGTCTCTAAATGGACTTTGGAACTCGATCAGTATGACATCCAGTTTTTGCCCAGAACAATTATTAAGGGGAAGGTGTTGGCCGACTTTGTAGCTGAGTTCACAGGATGTTATACCGACTTCAAGTCTGATCAGGTCCACCTTCAACCACAACTCAGTTGGAGAATGTATGTTGGAGACATCTGGCAAATGTATTGTGATGGATCATCCAACCAACATGGCAGCGGGGCAGACATAGTAATCATAACCCCCGAAGGGGCAATAATCAAACAGGTAGTCAAACTGGGTTTCGATGCATCAAATAACGAGGCTGAATACAAAGCATTACTAACCGGCCTTTGAAATGCACTTCATCTTGGTGCACGATGGTTACATGTTTTCTGTGATTCAAAGTTGGTCATCAACCAATTGAAAGGGAAATATGCTGCTAAAAATAATTGAATGGCAGCCTACATAAAAACTGTAAATTCCTCGCTCACAAAATTTGACCACCACAAGCTGAATTAGATAACCCGGGATCAGAACACGCATGCGGATGCCTTTGCTTGCCTAGCGTCCTCCATTAACTCAGAAGTGAAATGAACCATCGAAGTAGGGTTCGTCCCAGAGCCGAGAATCACTTCTTTTGAAACAGTTCAGATTGACATCATTGATTTAAGACCGAGTTGGATGGACCCTATTGCTGCATTTCTTTCCTCAGAATAACTCCCAATAGATAAGAAAGAAACTCACAAATTATGGTATAAATCCATGCGATATTATTTGGATCCGCAAGGAAAGTTGTACAAAAAATCTCTCTCTTAGTCGTATTTGGAATGTGTTCACCCAGATAAAGATAAGGACTTTTTGGCTGAAATACATGAGGGTAGTTGCGGTGCTCACTCTGGAGGACGCTCATTGGCTCACCGAGCTATAACACAGGGATATTATTGGCCTACCATGCGTACTGATGCCGAGAACTACGTCAAGAAATGCGAACAATACCAAAAGTTTTTCCCATAACTCATCTATCTGCCGAAGAATTAAATTCCATTACTAGTCCTTAGCCATTCACTCAATGGGGAGTTGACATCGTTGGACCGTTACCGTGAGCTTTGGGAAACAAATAATTCCTGATCATCGCAACAGACTATTTCACGAAGTGGGTCGAAGTAGAGGCATTGGCACATATTCGAGATGTCGATGTTAAGCACTTTGTTTGGAGAAACATTATAACTCGATTAGGCATACCAAGAGCACTGGTATCTGACAACGACACCTAATTCGATTGTGGTGTCTATCGGGAGTTATGTAACACATACGATATCCGACCCTATTTTTCCTCACCGGCGTACCCGCAAAGCAACGGGCAAGCTGAGGCCTCTAATAAAGTGATCCTGGACGGCATCAAGAAATGATTGGAAAAGGCCAAAGGCAAGTGGGTGGAAGAGTTGCCTAGTATATTGTGGGCTCATCGCACCACTCTGAAGTGATCTACTGGAAAAACACTATTCGCCTTGTACTTTGGGACGCAGGCTATTATCCCTCTTGAAATCGGCCTGCCCACACTGAAATCAAAGGTTTTTGACATGGGGCGTAATGACATGATGCTGGCCTTAAATCTGACTTTGATCGAAGAATGCTAAGATCGTGCTCTTGCGTGCATGGCGCAATATCAATAGCAGCTTGGCAAGTCGTATAACCAGCGCGTTCAGTTGCGTCATTATGTACCTAGAGATTGGTCCTCAAGAAAGTGCTTACTGCTACTAAAAATCTAGCAAATGGCAAACTAGGCCCCAACTGGGACGAGCCTTACCAGATTGATTCGACTGCCGGTAAGAGGATGTATCGACTTTCAGACATGACTGGCAGAAATTTACTATGCCCCTAGAATTCGACCCACTTACGTAAATTTTATCATTAAGCCAACTTGTACGACATGCTAGTTCGTTTTTTGATTTTTGTTGCTATACAAACATGTATGCATCTATGTATTTTGTAATACAGTATGCCTTTATTTATTTATTATTGATCGTCTCATTGAAAATGGTTGAATGATGATAAAGCCTCCGAATTCGGAGCGCCCTTCGTGTATGATCACATTTGGGCCGAATAATCCTTCGGATTCGAAGCGCCCTTTATGGATATCACGATTGGCTAAAACAAAGACTCTGAATTCGGAGTGCCCTCGTTCATGATCACGTTTAGGCCGAATAAGCCTCCGGATTTAGAGCATCCTTCGTGGATATCACGATTGGCCAAAACAAAGACTCCGAATTCGGAGCGCTCTCGTGCATGATCATGTTTAGGCCGAATAAGCCTTCGGATTTGGAGTGCTCTTCGTGAATATCATGATTGGCCAAAACAAAGACTCTGAATTCGGAGCACCTTCGTGCATGATCACGTTTGGGCCGAATAAGCCCCCGAATTCGGAGCACCCTTCGTGTCACAATTGGCCAAAACAAAGACTTTGAATTCGAAGCGCCCTTCACGTTTGGGCCGAATAAGCCTCCGAATTCGGAGCACCCATTATAAGGATTAGATCAGCGTAGCCTAAGCCGGTGAATGTTAGTAATTAGACTAACGGTCAATGGAAGAAACAATTCTAAAGATGCATTAATAAGCCAGGAGCAAGAAGATGGCATGAGACCACAAACACACATTCCTAACAGGGGCACAAAGGCTATTTATTTCTTACAATAATATACAAATATATGGTTACCGACAGACTAAGAAATACAATGTCTTTCTGGTTATCTAGGCCTTCTCATTATCGATGCTTTCTTCTTCGTCATCAGTCTTTTCGACCTCATAAGCCTCGAAGGGGAACTCGTAACTTTGGTACAACGAAGACGCCAAATCGACACCCGCAGCTTGCAAAGCCTTGATCCATCCGTGCTTGAAACCACGGTTCTCGCATCGGCAAAGGTCATCCGCTAGCTTTTCCTTGGTCTTCTCAATGCCGATCTTTCGGCCGTCAAAAAAGCCTTGTTCATAGGCCTGTGTTCTTGTCGCCTCTTTTGCGAACATGCTTGCTGTATCTCGATCGGCTATGGCATGATAAAGCAGGCGCTGGTTTACTCTGTCCATCACAACCGAGTTCGTCTGACCCGCCGATTGCGTCTCGGCTACCTTGGTTTTTCTTAGCTCACTCTTCGCCTTTTCTATGCAGTGCTGCAAGTCCCCAATACGGCCGTCTTTCTATTCAATCTCTTTTCGTGCGGTGCGAAGGCGCATGTTGATCTCATAGGAGCTATATAGTCCTTTGACCGCTCCATGGACACCCTCTCGAAAAATTTCGTAATCAGCCCGACTGCCCATTGACTGCTGTACTTCGCGTGGAAATATTTACTGAATAAACTCTACTGCCACGTTTGGATCACGGAAAATTGAATCTGCTTCGATCATTGGTTTGTTCCCAATAAACATTGAAAAGCTTAGTAGGCGTGGTGGCCTAGTTGGTTTGTTTCGTGTTGAGACATGGACACTTCCAGTCCTAGAGTTCCCTCGCTGATGCACCCCCCTCCTGGGTGATTTTTCTACCTCGCCCCCCTTAGGGATCTGCTTCGACGACGGGGGGATCGACGTCTCTCTCTTTCCTCCGACGCCATTTTTCTCGTGCGGGAACATTCTCCACCGGCTCTGCGGTTCATTTTTGCTTCTAGATCAGCTAATGTTCTTCCCTCACGTCTACTGTTAAAGAACACCCTGCTTGACATACGTAATCGCTGGGGTCGCACTAGTGTTCCTTTTTTCAGTCATACTCTCATCAGCATCTATTTAAAGAACCCATAGGCCCCATACGTGCCTGACTACCTCGTATATTAATTGCGGGTACGATAACGAAGCACCCGTTATCTCCGTATACCTATGTATTTGGCAATTACGCTATGTGATCAGCTGGGGCAAGGGCAGATTTATTAATCTATTCGGCTTTTCATTAGTTTTGCTGAATTCAGACAAATGCCCCACCTGACTCCATAAGCTTTTTTCAGACTATATTCAGCGATTACGGTATGTGATCAACTGAAACAAGGGCAGATTTATTAATCTATTCGGCTTTTCATTAGTTTTGCCGAATTCAGACAAATGCCCCACCTGACCCCATAAGCTTCTTTCAGACTGTATTCGGTGATTACACTATGTGATCAGCTGGGGCAATGGCAAATTTATTAATCTATTCGGTTTTTCATTAGTTTTGCCGAATTCAGACAAATGCCCCACCTAACTCCATAAGCTTTTTTCAGACTGTATTCGGCGATTACGCTATGTGATCAGCTGGGGCAAGGGCTGATTTATTAATCTATTCGGCTTTTCATTAGTTTTGCCGAATTCAGACAAATGCCCCACCTGACTCCATAAGCTTCTTTCAGACTGTATTCGACGGTTACGCTATATGATCAGCTGGGGCAAGGGCAGATTTATTAATCTATTTGGCTTTTCAACTAGGGCAAAGTAAGATTTACAAGTCATGTTCTTAATTGATATGACATATTTTAGTTTTTCAATGCCTAATCATTAACATTCATTAACAAAACAGACATTTTCATTAATAAACTGCGAGAGTACATCCACTTTATACATGAAAATGGCCTATGTCCAAAAATAAAATGCTAACAAAAACTAATAAAAGCTTACAAAACAAAGAAACAATAGAGTATCCATCACAAAAAACACCGATCAGAAGTCCAAATCCTCTGGATCTAATTCCAGTGGTTCGACTTCTTATTGATCATAAGGAATCGGCTGATCGAGAGTCACCTTGGCTGCCGCCAAAGCTTTGAGCCATCCGTGCTTGAAGCCTTGATTCTCAAACTTCAAGGCTTCATCAATGTACAATTCCTTGGCCTTCAGCTGGCCAGCATCAAAGGCTTTGGCCGCGTCTGCCTCAGCAAGCTCCCTCATCTTCTTCTCCACTTCAAAATCAGCTTTCAGTTGTAAGATTTCTTCTTGAGCCGACTTTAGAGAGCCGTCTATAAAGTTAGCTCTCTCTTTGGCAGCCCTGTGGAGCAGATCAGTATGTTGAGCTTTCTCTTGAGCAGCAACTGCCTTTGCCTGCTCTTCTTCGGCTTTTGCCGTCGCCGTAGACAAATCGGCGATCACAGCAATGGCCTTGCCTATTTCTTCTTCCATCTGGCGTTCAAGGATGCTGACTCGTTCCACGACGTATAATGACGACGGCCGATCTCTGCGATCTTTCCCGTTGTCTAGAAAAACAATGAAGTCAACATAAGTTTGAGTATGAACAATTATTTAAACTATTGGGAAATTTTAGATGTTTTATTAACTTACCAAAATGGCCAACTGTGCTGCCAAGGCAATCGAAATGACATCCGATTCGGCACGGAAAGTTGCTTGGTCAGCCGATAGAGAGAGCGCCGAAGCTACGCTTAGGGCCACGATAGGATCTTTGATGGCTGACCCGCTGGTAAGCACTGATACATTCTTCATCCGTGGTTGGATGACGAATACCTAGGCTAAACCATCTTCGACGGCGGCGCAGCCACCCTTAGCCGTTTCTAGATCGGCGCCTCTACTAAATCGATCAAGGTCTTGGTAGGTCGCTTCTGCCCTGTCAGATCGGCTCCTAGGACTTCTACCTAATTCTGTCCAGGAACCAAATCGGCCACAGTTGATTCGCATGTCATTTCTTCTTGCCGTACCTCATGAGTCGGCATTATTTGGCTCCCTACAGACCCACTGACTTGTCTTCTGGCCGCCATCTTCTCTGTATTTTGTCTCCTAAAAAATTGAGCAAGTGATTCTTCGCTCATCTCTTCGGTTTCGGATTCGGCCCCAGGAAGATTTTCTAAACCGGTGAAGATATCGTCCTCCAGAGCAGATAAGTCTACTCGGCCAGAAGTGGAAGGGAGATCGGTGCAATGGTCTGGGTCAATATGTTCAAACGCCAATTCAATTTCTCTATTCAACTCCTGGTCCTCTGCACGGCCCTCTGATTGTGCGTCTTCACCGACTTCTTCGCCAATCTCTTCGCCGGCGTTGGAACCCTCGACACCAATATCCCTTAGGCTTTTGTAGCTAGGCAAGATAAATGCAGTTAGCTGTCGTTCGTGTGTCGGCACAGGGATATTATCTGCGACCGAAAAGGTAGAGTAGGTAGGATCATACTTCAGCAAGACATGGGCTGCTCACGCTTGACCTTGAAGATTTGCATGACCTTTGTAATTGAGAACCGCCTTCACTTGTTCAAGGACGGCTTTGTCCGCTGATGTTAATGCTTATTTTAAATCGTTGCTTGCAAGGCAGAATTAAGTTCAGTATCTAATAGTTAAGCCGAATGAATTGTTTATGCAAAACATAACATTTATAGTCGGCCACCTGGCTCGCCTTTCGCCTTGGCACTGGGTCTTAGCGATCTTCTCCTTCGCCGAATTCCCAATTACTTCGGACGGTGACCATAACATCGTCCACCCTTTTGCCAGAGCTGGCAAGCATAGTCACCAAGTGGTGATCAATGTTTTTGGCTCTCAGGAAGTAACGGCCTTGCCGACCAGTTGATTTTGCCATGACGTAGCAATGTCGAATAGCTGAGATCCTTAGGTTAAGACCTAATCGGCGGCTCAATTCTACTACACCCATGATTATTTGGTAAAAGTTCACGTTAGGTTGGGAGGGAATTAGCCCCCAATAACGTATGACAGTCCTAAGGAAAGGGTGAAGGGAGAATCAGACTCCACCCTCAGTGATTACCAAGAGTGGGAAATTGATCGTGTTCATGTCAGCCCTTTCCATATCCACCACATAGTCTGCGACAAGGGATAGGTGGACGTCGTCTGGAATCGAAAAATGACAACGAAAAGCTGCAACTCGATTCTCTGAGAGGAGAGCTTTCAAATGCCTCGCCATTCGAGATGGAATGAAAACAAAGTGTATAAAACAAAACAAAGAAAAAACAAGCAGGGAACTGGAATGAAGAATAGAGCAAGAAGAGATAGGGGGACTTACAGGTTGAGGACAAAGATGAACAGTGGGAAACGGGGTTGCAGAGGTCTTGAAGAAGGTTGGAATGGAGAATGTTCAGAGAATGGCCTTTTGTTTCAAGAGTATATGCATGTACATATTTTAAATCGCATTAAATAAATGTCAAAACATAAAGGGGCAGGAAGTTGTAATGATTAACGCGATTGCTCTGACAAATTAGTATTGTTACCCAAAAAGAAACCTAAGAGGGGGGGTGAATTAGGTTTCTACAAATTAAAATTAATAATATCCCAATAAAATTAACTACTAGTACAACAAATTATTAACAAGTACAATGATGAACTTAGCAGTAAATGATCAAGCAAAATAACAATGAAGTATAACTAACATACAAGGTAAATCAAATGATTAACACATGAATATTAGATAGCTATAGCAGTAGTAGGAAAGTAAAGAGATTAGGGAAGAGGAGACAAACAGATTTATAGTGGTTCGGCTTTAACCAAGCCTACATCCACTCCTCAAGCTTCACTTGAGATTTTTCACTCTCTTCTAGCTTCACAGGGGTGCTAGCAACCTCTTTACAAATGGAGCAATCTTCCACAGATTTTACACAAACTTCACAAGCCCAAACCTTTGCAAATCTTAGGTGATTCACAATCACTCTCAAGATTTCAAAAACACAGTGTTTGCAACACCTTTATAAGATGAAATGGTATTTTTGCTTTCAAAGAAAGCTTACAATGAATATCTCTCAAAGATAGATATATAAAATGAAGCTTTGATTTTTCTGTAAATCTCACACAGGAAAGATGAGCTTAATGTTATAAGGCTCAGTGTATAATTTATGAGAATAGATGTGAGTGATAATAGATGAAAGAATATTTTCAGATTTTTTGTAACTTGTTTACATTAGAGGCTTTGGTATATATAATGAAAATTATAGCCGTTTATAGCCGCTGTATTTATTTGAATTTATAGCCGTTTATAGCCGTTGTAGTCATTTGAATTTATAGCCGTTGTACTTCCATCATTATCAATTTGAATATCTTCCCCTCCATCATTACAAATTTGAATATCTTCCACTTGAACCTTTTGGCCTTTTGAACCTTTATAGCCGTTTATAGCCGTTGTACTTCCATCATTACTGATTTGAATATCTTCCACTTGAACCTTTTGACCTACTGCTGTACTAGGCTGTTTGAACCTTTGTTTTGGACTGTTTGAACTCTTGATTTAATCAAATATTGAATACATTCTAACAACATTTAGAATAAAGGTTTAGGTGAGAAATAATGAGACAAAATAAATTTTGATTCTATTTTTCTCTTTCAAATAAATCATCAAAATAAATTTTGGATTCTATTTTTCTTTTTCAAATAAATTAAAACATAATTAAATAAATCATCAAAATAAATAAGTCTAACAATCTTCCCTTTTTTTATGATGGCTCACAATGATGTTTTGATTTGATTTGGGAGTAAGAAAAGCTCCCCTTCAAGTCATGCTCCTTGAATTCATTTCTAAATACATAGGTTAGCACATGTGTAATAAATAATCTTTAATTAAAGACATGATATGAGACTAAGATAACATCAGATTAGTTTGAAAATAATACCATAATTTGAAAATAATACCATAATACATAACATCATAAGTTTTCTCCCCCTGTGACATTCTTAAAAGGAAATCATGGGTCAGAATCTGGAGGAGGAGGAGGAGGAAAATGATAGTGATAAATGGCACCAAAAAATAGATATACATATATGCATACACATACAACTCTCCCGCGTCCCTCTCGTTTTTCGCAAAACGCGGTTACCACGCGGCCTGACTTTTGCTTCATTGGCCAACAAAAGCAACTCTCCTCGATTGCCGCTCGCCTCGGCTATCTCTCCCTCCTTGTCTTCTTCTCTTTAGCCTTTTCTCTTCAATCTTCTTCTTAATCACACTCATCTGCTTCTTCTTCTTCACCTCACTTTCTTCTATCTCTTCTTCATCACTCTCTGCGATCTTCTTCTTCATCGAGAGACAAAAAAAAAATGAATGGAGGAGGCCAAACCTCAGTCTGTTCTCTTCTATTTCTTTGTAACTCATTTCTTTTACACCTCTCACCTCTAAATCATGGCTTCCTCATCCCGTCCCCTCAGCCTATTTCCGGACCTGAACGATCCCATAAGCTCTACTAGACCAAGTGCCCCTACTCCTACTCTTCCTGTCATTCCTCTGCCTAACATTCCTATGATGTTGATTGAGCAAATCATAGCAGCTCAATCAGACATTGAAGCCAATCATTTTACACTGATGTTCTGTATGGAGACGATGACTGCAGTCACAAAATTGACTCATCGACTGCAGAACAGAACGAGTGAGCTCCACCAAGTCAACTCCCAACTCTCTCTGTTTTAGCACATGTACAAGGATGCGCAAGCAGAAATAGGCGTATTGAAGGTCGAAAATAAAGAACTTAAACGGAAGACCACCTCCATGGCCCGATTTGGAGCAATGTCGTTCTTGGCCTTTGATAGTCAGCGGGGAGTTGTCGCTCTTGACGAAAGCATGGGGGCAGGGGCGTCAAGGGTCGCCCAAGGTGATAAAAAGAAGAAGAAAACGATGGAAGAGGCAAGTAAGTAAGATCGGCATATGGCCTGAAAAAAATAAAGGTTTTTTTTTTTTTTTATGTTTATTTTGATTGGCGTGTGGCCGTAAAAAAAAATGAAGGGTGTTTTTTTTTTTTTTTGGTTTTGTTATGTAAATATTTGTATTTTGATTTGTTGTTATGTTTATGTTTAAGCACTGAAAAATGAAATTAAAAAGCAGAGAAAAAAATAAGAAAATTAAGCCCAAACAAAAAATAATTATGAGAGATCAAATTGTTAATAAGTATATGAGAAGCATTTGAGCATGATCTAATTCTTAATTTCTTAGCAAGAGCATACCAATCTCAAGACTATAATAGACATAACAGTGCATAGATCAAACAAGGTTGCCAAGCAAGAGCATAAATATGAAGCTAAAGTTCAAGTCACTCTTCCTTAAGGAAAACAATCTTCCTCTTACATTATCAACAACTAATCAGCTCAAAGGTCATGTTATAAGAATTAAGATATCAAAAGCATAGAGATACCAAAATAATCAGAGATATTAAAACAATCAAGTCTCTTTTTTTCCCCCGATGACATTTTCAACAAAATCAAGCACAATAAGGGAGTATGGTACATCACATAGGATAAAAGAATATAAGTCTCATTATAGTACAAATAATCATCCATATCAAGGTAGCTCTATGATACCAAAAAAATGATAGCACATACTGATCATACAATTGAAGCTCATACCATTTGACAATAATGGGCAAAAAGAATAGTAACATGTGAAGGTGCAAGCCCATAAGTTTGATATAAAAAACGGAATAGAAACTGAGGGGATTTTAAAAAATAATCAAGTTTAAATTCTTCCCCTTATTTTATTTGGCAAAATCAATAGGAGATATGATAAATGAAAACTCATAACTGAAATGTTCTCGTTAATAATATCAAATACGATGCCAAAATGATACCAACATGCAATCTACAAAGGATACTAATATGCAATCTAGAAGATTTAACAATCATAGCTCAAGCATTATGTAGAATACCAAATATTGCTCATAATAGGTTAAACTCAATATAATCTTATGGAGCTAATGTAATTCCCAAAAAAAATGAAGCCTGTTCAAGGAATAGCAATCCATATGTCAAGAAAAATCATGAATTTCAATATGTACCACACATTTAAGCATAGGCATGATTTTTAGCTAAGAGCATCATCAAAGAGTATACATTGCAAATCATATGAAGCATAATCAATCTTTTTCATAGCAAAGAAATAATAGTATTAGCTCAAAGGCTATAAGATAGAATTTTTACCTCAAAAGCTTAAGAGAGTATATGAGGCATACCTTAGGTTCAAGAGATGGAAGCTTTTCAATCTTCAATTTTCTTTCATGAGGAGTTCATCTCAAAAGGGTTTAACAAGTATGTTAGCAAAATAACTTCTCCCCCTAAGTTAGTGCTACCCTTTTCTATTTTGTGTAAATGTAGCATTCATAGAACAATCACTATTACTCAATAAAAATACAACACAAATCACTTCTTATCACAAACTAAAAGGGTGAAAAATAATTTGTGAGACCATGAAATATCCTATCACAAGGATGTAGTAGAGATCCAACGAAGAGATGAACTTTGTGCCTGTGTCTGCAAAGATGAGCATGATCGGCGCCACCCAACCCGGGTTGCCGGTCGGAGGCCCTCCGATGGTGAAGTTAGTCACTTGATAAACAAAATCAAAAGCTAGAAAGAATAGAGTGCTTGGTGTGTAGTGTAGGGGAGAGAGTACATATCCTTTCTTCTGGGATGCCCCCCCTTTATATAGATGGAAGGTGTGATATTTGTTTGGGTTGGACCCAGTGTAGGCCTTGTCTGGGTTAGCCTCAATAAGGTGATATATATTTATTTTCTGGCTCCCACAATTGCCCCAAAACTTTCATTGTCTGCGGTAAAAGGAATGAGAGTTTTTCTTGCCGAGTTACGCTGTACAAATATCTGTTAGGTTTTTGTCACGACCCAAACCCGGCCCTATGGGTTTAGCACCGTAACTGGCCAGTAATCCGAGATTACCAAAGGCCTGCTGAACAGTAATACAGTTAAACAGAGTACAGGGCCTGGCGGAAGCCAATACAGTAAGTAACTAGTGTCCATTGAGCTGTGAAGATCTGTATGCCAAAAACATTTTTCATGCATTCAAACAGTTTAGAACAGTACAGTCTATACAATCATTTACAGGCAGTCAGTACAGGGATCTAATCCCTCGATAACAGTACAGTAAAACAGTAGACAGTCTATACACTAGTACAAAACAGTAAGGAGACCGATGGGGGACACAAAAACACCCCAAGCCATAGCATGGCAGCTCGGAACCTCGCAGTGAGGCACATAGGCTGGCTTGACAAAACTGGGGACCAACCCACGCTCCTAGCTCCGGTCTGGCTGCTGAGAACCTACATATATATATAAACAGTGAGCTAAAGCCCAGTGAATAACATAAAGCGTAAAGAGGTTATGAATGAATGTCCTTACAGTAATGAAAACAGTTCATTAAACAGTATTTCAGTCTTTCAGTATTTCAGTCAATCAGTCATATGTGGTACACCCATTAGCCTATAAACAGTAGGTCCAAAAGGACCGGGTCTTAACAGACCCAACAGTAATGATGGCCATCAATCAGTAAACAGTATGGTTCCACAAGGGAACCGACAGAGCTCTGTAACAGTAACAGTAAACAGTAAGTGCTAAGGATGCCACAATACAGTTCAGAATACAGGACATACATTCATTCAGTAAATAATATCAGTTCAATAAACAGTTCAGTTCAGTATTCAAAAGATAACCATTTTGAACATATCTTTACACAATCGTTACTCACAGAGATTGGGCTAATAGCAGCTAGAGCGCGTCCCCGAGAGCCAACCCTAAACAGTTAACAAATAGAACACACACTAAGTTTCACAGTCGGGAAGGATGATAATTAAATCCCTAAATTTCCTCGGTGTGGTTCTACGTCTAAATCCTCATTAAGATGTCTTAAACTAGGCCTAAGAATGCCTAGGATGGGATGAGGATGCAAAAATACAGTTGGAAGGCATTTTTCAAAAGTTGCTGAAAACAGGGGTCTCGCTCGAGCGAGGTTGCAAAATCAAAGGCTTCGCTCGAGCGAGAGTTCCTTCGCTCGAGCGGTCTGTAAAATGCAAAAGTACTGGTTGTTGGATTTTTACGCGCGATACCACGCTCGATGCTCGCTCGAGCGGAGCCCTGAATAAATGGTGCTCGCTCGAGCGAGGAATCCTTCGCTCGAGCGAAGAAGCCAAATCTGGAATTTCCAGATTTGCCTCCCAAGCTCAAACCAAGCATTCACAACTCAATTCTCGACCTCTTGGGCCCAAATTCTGGAAAATACATCCCAAAACAATGAATAACAAGTTTCAAAAGCCAATTTATGAATTCAAGCCCCAAAGGTGAGTCAATTAAATCCAAAATTCAAACCCATTTTCAAGAACCATTTAAAACATGCAATGCATGAGCTTTAAACCAAAATTAAGCTTCAATCCTTGCTCAATCGAGCTCAATAGTTGGAAAACAAAATGAAAACATGGACTTTGATAGAAACATGAGCATGCATGCACAATCCATCATGAATTCAACTTCCAAAATGCACCAATTCAAGCATGCATGCAACAATGGAGTTCCAATTCAACATATGTGAGCAAATTCATGACTTAACTTCTCTATAACCATGATACATGCAAGATGGAACTCAAAGACAACAAGAAGAAGATGGATTTTCTTATCTAAGTCTCAATTACAAGTCTTGCAAGCTCAATTTAGCAATCTATGTCACAAATCTTTCAATTTCCAAGCAATTCTCTAGATGAACAAGATGAATTCAATCCTTCCTCACTCTCTCTATGTTTTGGTCGGTTAGAGGCTCTCAATGTGGCTGAGGGAAATGTTTTGGTTAAGTGTATAAGGCTCAAACAATAAGATTAAACAAAGGTCCACTCAATGGCAAAGTTGTAATTAAGGCAAACTCTTTAATTGGCTTAATTCTAATCTAATTTAATCATTCCTAATCACATTTTAGATAAATATACCATCAAATCACAAATATTCTACTGATCACAAAACTCTAAACGGTTCCTAATTCGGCCGCCGATAAGGCCTTCAATTAGCAGTTTAAACACATAAACTCAAACAGATAATCAATCAATCAAACAGATATGAATGCAATATAATAGATAAACTTATTCAATTTCAGTTTCGATTTCAATCAGTCCATTCAGTACTTCAGTTAATTCAATTATCAGTCATTATCAGTTCAGTTTAGCAGTAACCAGTAGCTAATTCAGTAGTTTATCGGTAATCAGTACGAGGGTTATTACAGTCTCCCCTCCTTATAAGGAGTTTAGTCCTCTAAACTCGAGTTACCTTCAGTTTGGAAGAAAACAGGATTCAGTGGAAACAGTTCTGGGTATCTTTTAGCCATGTCATCTTCCCTTTCCCAAGTGGCATACACACCACCATGGTTCTGCCAATCAACTTTCACTAGCGGGATCTCTTTGTTTCTCAGTTTCTTGATCCGTCGGTTTACAATCTGTATAGGCCGTTCCTCGTAAGTGTAGTCATCACTCAACACTACTCGAGTAGGCTCAATCACATGGAAAGGATCCCGGAGATAATCTCTCAACATAGATATGTGGAAGACGTTATGCATATGCTCCATTTCAGGAGGAAGTGCAACTTGATACGCCACCGTATTGATTTTCTCAATAATCTGATACGGTCCGACATACCGCGGTGCTAACTTGCCTTTGACTCCAAAACGAGTCTGGCCTTTCATTGGTGTCACTTTCACAAAAACGTGATCACCCACTTCATATTCTCGGTCTCGTCTTCTAATATCTGCATAGCTCTTCTGTCTACTCTGTGTAGTTTTCAGTCTCTGTTGTATCAGTTTTATCTTTTCAGTCGTTTCATAAACAATTTCGGGTCCAAGCAACGGCCCATCTCAAACTTCTGCCCAGCAAATTGGAGATCTACACTTCCTGCCATACAATGCCTCGAAAGACGCCATTCCAATACTCGAATGATAGCTGTTGTTGTAGGCGAATTCAGCCAATGGCAAATGACTTTCCCAGTTTCCTTGGAAATCAAGGACACACATTCTCAGTAGATCCTCTAAAGTTTGGATGGTCCTTTCTGACTGTCCATCTGTCTGAGGATGATAGGCACTACTCAGCCTCAATTCAGTACCCAATGCAGTCTGTAGGCTTTGCCAGAACCTCGATGTAAACTTCGAATCCCTGTCGGAAACAATAGATACAGGCACTCCATGCAATCTCACAATTTCGTCAATATAGCTAACAGCCAATTTGTCTACATTATAAATTGTCTTGACAGGTAGGAAGTGTGCAGATTTAGTCAACCTATCAACAATAACCCAGATAGAGTCCATACCTCTTCTGGAGCGAGGTAATCCAACGATAAAATCCATCGTGATATGCTCCCATTTCCACTCTGGTATGGGTAAGGGTTGCAATAATCCGGCAGGTCGTTGATGTTCAGCTTTGACTTGTTGGCAATGAAGACATTTGGATACAAAATCGGCAATTTCCTTCTTCATTCCCGGCCACCAGAAATTCTGTTTCAGATCTTGGTACATTTTCGTGTTCCCCGGGTGGATAGACAATTTCGAATTGTGGCCCTCTTGCAGTACTCTTCTTTTCAGTTCAGTGTCATTCAGCACACACAGTCTTTCTTGAAATTTCAATACATTATTCTCAAATTTGAACCCCGGTCTCGTTTTAGAATCTCTTTCTTCAATAACCCTTTTCAAGTAATCATTCAGTTGCTGTTTCTCCTTAATTTCTTCAATCAATGCTGGTTGAGCAGAAATAGCAGCTAAGGTTCCACCTTGTTCCTTCAAAACAATTTCAATCTCAGACTTTTCAAGGTCACAAAGCAACTCCTTCTGTCCAGTCAGCAAACAGGCTAAGTTCCCAATCGATTTTCGGCTCAAAGCATCGGCAACGGTGTTGGCCTTTCCCGAATGGTACAAAATCTGTAGGTCATAATCTTTTATCAGTTCTAGCCATCTCCGCTGTCTCATATTCAGTTCTTTCTGTGTAAAGAAATATTTCAGGCTATTGTGGTCAGTATACACTTCGTATGTTGCTCCATATAAATAGTGACGCCAGATTTTCAATGCAAATACCACTGCAGCAAGTTCCAGATCATGGGTCGGGTAGTTCTTTTCAGTGGTCTCAACTGTCGGGAAGCATAAGCAATAACTCTCCCATTCTGCATTAAAACACACCCCAAACCCTTATGAGAAGCATCACTAAATACAGTATAACCATCCGTACCTGAAGGTAGAGTTAGGACCGGTGCAGTCACAAGTCGGGTTTTCAATTCTTGAAATGCTGATTCCCTTTGGTCTGTCCAGTCAAATGATGTCCCCTTCTGAGTTAACTGAGTCAATGGTAGGTCAATTTTGGAGAAATCTTTGACAAATCTTCTGTAATATCCAGCCAATCCCAAAAAGCTTCGGACTTCAGTCACATTTGTTGGTCTAGGCCAGTTCACTACAGCTTCAATTTTCTGCGGATCGACAGAAATTCCATCTTTGCTAACAACATGCCCCAAAAACATAACATGATCAAGCCAGAATTCACATTTAGACAGTTTAGCATACAATTTCTGTTCTCTTAAGGTCTGCAGGGCAAGTCTTAGATGGTGTTCATGTTCTTCAACAGTCTTAGAATAAATCAGTATGTCATCAATAAATACCACAATGAAATCATCAAGGTACGGTTTAAAAATTCTGTTCATGAGGTCCATAAATGCAGCAGGGGCATTCGTGACTCCGAACGGCATAACTAAAAATTCATAATGGCCATACCTCGTTCTAAAAGCAGTTTTATCGATGTCTTCTGGTTTCACTTTCAGTTGATGATACCCCGATCTGAGATCAATCTTGGAAAACACTTGTGCACCCTGTAACTGATCAAATAAATCATCAATACGCGGTAATGGATATTTATTCTTTACAGTTACCTTGTTCAGTTCGCGGTAATCAATACACAGTCTCAGTGAGCCATCTTTCTTCTTTACAAACAAAACAGGTGCACCCCACGGTGAGGTACTAGGTCTGATGAACTTTTTGTCTAACAGTTCTTGCAGTTGCACTTTCAGTTCTTTCAGTTCAGTTGGGGCCATTCGATAAGGAGCCTTAGACATCGGTTGTGTTCCCGGAATTACATCAACGGTGAATTCAATCTCCCTATCAATCAAATCCCCTGGCAGGTCATCTGGAAAAACATCTGGGAATTCTCTGACTATAGGAATACAATTCACATCAGTTTTAACACTATCATCAGTAGATACAGTCAGTACGGAACACAGATATCCTTTACACCATTTTCTAATCAATTTAACAGCTTTCACTGAAGAAATCAAATACGGAGGAGGTACTACTCCACTCCCATTAAACACAAATTCAGGCAAACCAGGCAGACGGAAAACTACTTGTTTTGTTACACAGTCTATAGTGGCATGATATTTTTGTAGCCAATCCATCCCCAATATTACATCAAAGTGATCAATGTTCAATGACAGTAAATCAATAAACAGATGCATATCCCCAACGATAATTTCACAAGCAGGATACATATATGCACATGTCATGGATCCCCCAACAGGTGATGATACAGCTAGTAGATAATTCATGGGTTCTAAGGGTCTATTTAATTTTCGTGAGAAAGCATGCGACACATAAGAATGTGTAGACCCCGAATCAATCAATACATATGCATTCTGAGTACAAATAAGGAGGATACCTGACACAACGGTCTCAGTATTCTGAACGTCTCCCGGTACTAGGGCAAATACTCGGCCCTGCCTCATAGGCTCTTTCCCGGTAGCTTTGGGGTTAGGCTTTGGTGCTACATTTGATGCTGCTGCGCTCGGTGTAGCTTTACCACTAGCTAGTGGAGCAGAAGGGCAGTCTTTAATTCTGTGGCCCACCTTGCCACATCTGAAACAGGCTCCCGTTATGTTGTGACAAACTCCTTTGTGCTTGTTGCCACATGTAGAGCAGGGTGGAATGAATCCACTCCCTTGGCTGGGGCTAGTTGTTGACCCCGTATTCTGTTTCTTGTTGGAAGGGTTGTGCTTGCCTTTCTTGAATTTGAAACCCTGTCTTTTACCACGCCATTCAGTTATTGGTGGTTCAGTTTGTTTCAGTGCTTCAATATTTGATTCGGCCATCAAGGCCCGGTCAAGAACATTCACATAAGTTGGCAATTTCAACATGTTGACTCTGTCAAGGATAGCAACATTCAGGCCGCCTTCAAACTTCCTGGCCTTTTTGTAGTCGGTGTCCACCATATGCGGTGCATACCTAGCAAGCTCGGTGAACTTCGTCTCATATTCGGCAACAGACATTGTGCCCTGTCTCAGTTGTTCAAATTCAGTTACCTTTCTGTCCCTGACACATTGAGGAAAATATTTCTCAAAGAAGGACTCCTTAAACTGAGCCCAAGTCATAACAGTATTTGTATCACGGATCAACATCCACCACCTTCTAGCTTCTTCTTGTAGGGTGAAGGTAGCTAACAGTACTTTATTGGCTTCGGAGCACGGAAACATTTCAAACAATTTTTCTGTTTCAAGCACCCAAGCTTCAGCCTTAAGCGGTTCAAGGCCTCCCTGAAAGGATGGCGGTTTCATTTTGCTGAACTTCTGGGTAAGAGCAATTATGTCCCCATCATTTACATTCACATTCGGTTCCGGCTGTACCGGAGGAGGAGGAGGAGGAGGAGGCTATTGGTTCTGTTGTTGGTCAAGTCTAGCAGTTATCAGTTCCATTATTCTTTCCATTCTGGCCATTCTGGCCTCAGTGGATGATGATTCAGTTTCATTTGCAGTGCTTGCATTATCCATTATTCTATAAACAGTTATAACAGTTATCATTATAAGCGGTTGTATAATTAAACAGGTTAACATTTTAACATATAATCAGTCAGTCATAAGCACACACTTTTCAAGTTCATGAGATGCCCTAATCACTTTTCTAGGACACCCTATAGCTCATTTGGACACGTGTGTGCGGTATAACTCGTGATAAGTATCGCTCTGATACCACTCTGTCACGACCCAAACCCGGCCCTATGGGTTTAGCACCGTAACTGGCCAGTAATCCGAGATTACCAAAGGCCTGCTGAACAGTAATACAGTTAAACAGAGTACAGGGCCTGGCGGAAGCCAATACAGTAAGTAACTAGTGTCCATTGAGCTGTGAAGATCTGTATGCCAAAAACATTTTTCATGCATTCAAACAGTTTAGAACAGTACAGTCTATACAATCATTTACAGGCAGTCAGTACAGGGATCTAATCCCTCGATAACAGTACAGTAAAACAGTAGACAGTCTATACACTAGTACAAAACAGTAAGGAGACCGATGGGGGACACAAAAACACCCCAAGCCATAGCATGGCAGCTCGGAACCTCGCAGTGAGGCACATAGGCTGGCTTGACAAAACTGGGGACCAACCCACGCTCCTAGCTCCGGTCTGGCTGCTGAGAACCTACATATATATATAAACAGTGAGCTAAAGCCCAGTGAATAACATAAAGCGTAAAGAGGTTATGAATGAATGTCCTTACAGTAATGAAAACAGTTCATTAAACAGTATTTCAGTCTTTCAGTATTTCAGTCAATCAGTCATATGTGGTACACCCATTAGCCTATAAACAGTAGGTCCAAAAGGACCGGGTCTTAACAGACCCAACAGTAATGATGGCCATCAATCAGTAAACAGTATGGTTCCACAAGGGAACCGACAGAGCTCTGTAACAGTAACAGTAAACAGTAAGTGCTAAGGATGCCACAATACAGTTCAGAATACAGGACATACATTCATTCAGTAAATAATATCAGTTCAATAAACAGTTCAGTTCAGTATTCAAAAGATAACCATTTTGAACATATCTTTACACAATCGTTACTCACAGAGATTGGGCTAATAGCAGCTAGAGCGCGTCCCCGAGAGCCAACCCTAAACAGTTAACAAATAGAACACACACTAAGTTTCACAGTCGGGAAGGATGATAATTAAATCCCTAAATTTCCTCGGTGTGGTTCTACGTCTAAATCCTCATTAAGATGTCTTAAACTAGGCCTAAGAATGCCTAGGATGGGATGAGGATGCAAAAATACAGTTGGAAGGCATTTTTCAAAAGTTGCTGAAAACAGGGGTCTCGCTCGAGCGAGGTTGCAAAATCAAAGGCTTCGCTCGAGCGAGAGTTCCTTCGCTCGAGCGGTCTGTAAAATGCAAAAGTACTGGTTGTTGGATTTTTACGCGCGATACCACGCTCGATGCTCGCTCGAGCGGAGCCCTGAATAAATGGTGCTCGCTCGAGCGAGGAATCCTTCGCTCGAGCGAAGAAGCCAAATCTGGAATTTCCAGATTTGCCTCCCAAGCTCAAACCAAGCATTCACAACTCAATTCTCGACCTCTTGGGCCCAAATTCTGGAAAATACATCCCAAAACAATGAATAACAAGTTTCAAAAGCCAATTTATGAATTCAAGCCCCAAAGGTGAGTCAATTAAATCCAAAATTCAAACCCATTTTCAAGAACCATTTAAAACATGCAATGCATGAGCTTTAAACCAAAATTAAGCTTCAATCCTTGCTCAATCGAGCTCAATAGTTGGAAAACAAAATGAAAACATGGACTTTGATAGAAACATGAGCATGCATGCACAATCCATCATGAATTCAACTTCCAAAATGCACCAATTCAAGCATGCATGCAACAATGGAGTTCCAATTCAACATATGTGAGCAAATTCATGACTTAACTTCTCTATAACCATGATACATGCAAGATGGAACTCAAAGACAACAAGAAGAAGATGGATTTTCTTACCTAAGTCTCAATTACAAGTCTTGCAAGCTCAATTTAGCAATCTATGTCACAAATCTTTCAATTTCCAAGCAATTCTCTAGATGAACAAGATGAATTCAATCCTTCCTTACTCTCTCTATGTTTTGGTCGGTTAGAGGCTCTCAATGTGGCTGAGGGAAATGTTTTGGTTAAGTGTACAAGGCTCAAACAATAAGATTAAACAAAGGTCCACTCAATGGCAAAGTTGTAATTAAGGCAAACTCTTTAATTGGCTTAATTCTAATCTAATTTAATCATTCCTAATCACATTTTAGATAAATATACCATTAAATCACAAATATTCTACTGATCACAAAACTCTAAACGGTTCCTAATTCGGCCGCCGATAAGGCCTTCAATTAGCAGTTTAAACACATAAACTCAAACAGATAATCAATCAATCAAACAGATAGGAATGCAATATAATAGATAAACTTATTCAATTTCAGTTTCGATTTCAATCAGTCCATTCAGTACTTCAGTTAATTCAATTATCAGTCATTATCAGTTCAGTTTAGCAGTAACCAGTAGCTAATTCAGTAGTTTATCGGTAATCAGTACGAGGGTTGTTACAGTTTTTTTGATAAAGAACACTCTGGATAAATGAATAAAATGTATGAATGAATGATTGCATGTATGCTTGAATGTATGCATGTACGTATGTCTTGAATGTATGTATAAATATACATATGTCTATCATAGGATGAAATTATATCACATGAGTTCCAAACAAATCATAATGATAGGCCATGGTATTGTTACCCCCAGGCAAGGGCTGTAGGCCGCGGTATTATGACCCCCGAGCGAGGGTGTAGTATATTGTTGAGTGCAAAGAGCACTTCAAAATATGGATTTTCGTGCCAAGTTAGTGAAATTTCTATGTACCAAGCACGGAAATGATTGCCTGAACCAAATAATGTAGATTAAGTAAGGTAGATATATCAGCCAAAATATGGACCACGGTATTATTACCCCCGGGCGAGGGTATAGGCCTACGGTATTATTACCCTCGGGCGAGGGTGTAGGCCTGCAGTATTATTACCCCCGGGCATGGGTGTAGGCCTTTGCTGATGGCGCTCCGTGCCGAATGCGAAGATTACGCTGTATTCGGAGACTTTTGCTGATTTTAAGTGGCGATCAAGCGCTAATATTGCAAGGATTTTGAATAATGCATTATGTGTTAGCGATGGCCTGTACCGAATGAGGTAAACGTGTTAAACACAAATAATATTTCACAAATATATAGCTCCGCTTATAAGGAATTGCCAAGTAGATATCCAACTATTTAATTGCCGAGAATTTTGGGCCAATTATCATTGCTCGGTTTACGTTTAGTCCAGTGTAGACTTGCTCCATTTCTTTCGAATGACAGGTGTTAGTTGGAAGGAATGCAAATTGGATGTGCCCCATTGCCGTATGTTGCGGGGTAGATTCGGCTTTGGTAAAATGACGGCGCGTAAAAATATGCGAACTGCCGACTGCCAAATGCGTAATATGTTGCCTCAAAACTGGTGCTTGCTTGGAGCGGTGTGAAAAGGAGCAAGAGTCTGTAACTCAAGTAAATTTGGTTGTAATGTGTACCAAGTTGGCCGAGTATAGCAGAGGTGTCGAGATCTTGATTGACTAATATGCCCCAAATGGAGAGCGAAAAAGTGACTAAGATGCCTCAGTGGGCAATAAATGGCCTAGGTAACAAAATGACTGATCGGGGAAAACGGAGGATTATTTCCTAGCCCCAAGATCCTACTACTAAAATTGCATACCGATTGGAAATGATTTGATCATTGATTTTGCATTTAATGTTCCCGATTGGCTGATGTATTGATCACAATATACGACTCAGAATTTGCAAAATTAGATCGTATGGATGTGTTCAGAAGGCTCTAAATAGTTGGAAATGACCATTAGATCGTTGTAATCGGACTCCTGATGGCGTAGTTGTAGCCAAAATAGAGCTGATGGCTCAGATCAGTTGAGAATTATGCGCCGCAAAGCACCGGATAACTTCTCTTGCATGGCTTGTTGGTTCGTCGTCCTCAGTAAATTCGTCAATTCTGGGCAAACTTTGATCGGCCCGTTCGGCGTCGTTTTAGCTTCAATTTCGACGCGGTTTGTTGTGTTGGACTCGTCTCAATGAGTATTTCACATTGGTATGGTCAAAACTTGAGTTTTGACAGCTTTGAAATTTCAGTTTTCGGCACGTGTGATCTGTTTCACAACTTTCGGCGGACTTAGGTTGCTTCTTGGCTCCTCAGGTTAGTGGGTTTGGACTCTTTGAGCCGATACGAATCCTGTGGTATGTTCAAATGTGGATTTCGGTAAGCCGAGATGCTAGTTTTATGCTGAGATATTAGTGCTGAATAAGTTGCCGAAGCCAAATAAGCCGAGTTGATCATATGCATGCAGCGTTCATAATGCCGATGAATTCTGTTGCCGAATAAGTTGACATATAATGTTGTGAGCCGAATAATGTAGATAATGGGGTGGGATTGTCCGATGCTGTATGACGTATGGGAGGCCGAGTAAGTTGCCGAAGCCAAGTCGATAATTAGATACTGTTGTTGTAGCCGAATACTGTTGCGAATTAATGGATCTGTAGTTGCGAATATGCCGAATATATTCCTTCGCCATAGCTCCAAATAACTTCTTATTCGGCATAAAAACATGAGCATATTAACATTATATTGAAACATTAGATTTCGGCACCAAATAACATTATTCGGCAACTTCTAATGTTGAAACAACACCACACTAGATTTAATATATTAGCCGAGTAGAAAGCATTAGATTTCGGCACCAAACAGAGCACCGAATAACATTATATTGAAACATGAGCAAATCTAATGTCCGTACGGCATAAAAAACTTCTTATTCAGCAACTTCTTATCGATTCAATATTTTAGCCGAGTCGAAAGCATATTACTCTTATATTAACATGAGCATTGGTACATTAAATTTTGGCACCAAATAACATTATTCGGCAACTTCTAATGTTGAAACAAAGCACCAAACATTAGATTTAATATATTAGCCAAGTCGAAAGCATTAGATTTTGACACCAAACAGAGCACCGAATAACATTATATTGAAACATAAGCAAATCTAATGTCTGTACAGCATAAAAAAACTTCTTATTCGGCAACTTCTTATCGATTCAATATTTTAGCCGAGTCGAAAGCATATTACTCTTATATTAAGATGAGCATTGGTCCAAACATTTATACGGCTCATTTATACAATTTAACATGAGCCGTATAGATTGGCTCGTACTGACGCAATTTATGGAGTAAAAAATGTTAAATTATTTGTGATAACAACTCATGGCTTTTATTTATGTCAATTTAGTCTGGAGAGAGAAAAAGTGAAGACTAACTGTTGTAGCATAGGTACATGTGTATACATGTTAAGATTCAACTTCAAGATAAGTTTGAGAAAAAAAGAATAAATAAATAAATATATAGATCATGCATGAATTTGGCCGATAAACCTCGTATTAATGCCGAAAAGATGCAATCACCAACAAAAATGTGAAACCCATTTTTAGAGCGAGAATGAAAGTGCAAAAATGCAAAAATAAATACAACGAATATGAGCCAACTACGCTGCTAGAGAGAATGTCGAGATCGATATGAAATAAATGTTTGGACCAAACCTAGGAGCATCAATATATATATATATATATATCTATGTATATGTATATGCACAGCAAGATTGAAATTTAAAACATAACTTTAAACAAAAAGGAGAAGGATAGGATCAACCGTGGGTCTTGTTTTTAGTAACGTGAAATGATGATCTGAGCATCTTGAGTGTGGTGTTTGTCATCTCCTTCATTGAATTCTTGTAGACGTTTCCCACAGACGGCGCCAATTGTGAGATGAAATATCCTCTCACAAGGATGTAGTAGAGATCCAATGAAGAGATGAACTTTGTGCCTGTGTCTGCAAAGATGAGCATGATCGGCGCCACCCAACCGGGGTTGCCGGTCGGAGGCCCTCCGATGGTGAAGTCAGTCACTTGATAAACAAAATCAAAAGCTAGAAAGAATAGAGTGCTTGGTGTGTAGTGTAGGGGAGAGAGTACATATCCTTTCTTCTGGAATGCCCCCCTTTTATATAGATGGGGGGTGTGATATTTGTTTGGACTAGACCTAGTATAGGCCTTGTTTGGGTTAGCCCCAATAAGGTGATATATATTTATTTTCTGGCTCCCACATAATTCAATGATCAAACAAAAGTTTGGAATGTTATTTTTCAGAATTTTCAAGTTGTAACGCATAGCATAATATGCATAAGAAAATAGTTTTATACTCTTTGTTTTATTAAGAAATGATGCAACAATCTTATTTAATCACATAACATTATCAAGAAGCATTTTCATCAATTTAATCCACATGCTCAAGTGTGATAAAACATTTTACTCAATATGGAACACAACATGAATGTTATAAACAATTAATTCAACAATTTATCAATCAAAAGTATTTTATGAGATGTATGCCAATATAATTCATATTCAAAAGATATTCAATAGGATCAATGCAATGTCTCTACAAACGTATGATATTTCTTTTCATTTAAACATTGTTGATGGATCATAATCAAGGAATTTCACAATTCATTCAAATATTCCAATGTAAAGCATATAAGCATGAAATTTTCATATTGAGTATATTCTTGAGATCACAAATGTAGAATTCAAAATATAGATAGTTTACATCTCAAAAACATGCTATAACATCAAAATTGATTCTACAAAGATATAACTAAAAAAGGAATTAACATATTAGTATGAAGTGATATATAAGATGTGAAAAATATGCTCACAAAAAATTTTATCACTTCTTATCTCTTTTTCATAGCAATGGATGACATGATATAAAATGTTAATGAATACATGAATCATTCATATTCTAATAGGCATTCATCAAAATAATATAATTATCATTTTTTAGTTCAATGAATGTTTGAAAGAAATTAGCAGAACATGACTTAGCAAACTTAGTACAATTAGGTTACATGGAAGCAATGATTAGACACAACCTATTGTACAGAAATCACACCTTAAAGAATATAGAACTTTAAGCTTAAAGGTGTGTTAGGAGTTATACCTTCATTTACCTCTTTGGAAGCTTCACCCATACATTACCTTTATTGTTCATCTTGGTGATTTTTATTTCATCATTCTTCTTCTTGTAGGAGCTGATTTTGCTCTTTAGATTGAACACTCTTGTTGTGCATTTCCTCTCGAAGTCATTGGTGTTCTTTGAGATTCCACCTACAAAATATCTTGATTTCTTTCTTGGTACCAATACTTTCTTGGGTCCATGAGAATTAATCTCAAGAACATTTAATCTCATAAAAGGTTTAGGAGGATCAAAACTAATGCCTACTTTATCAAAAACACATCTTTTATTTCTAAAAAGCTTGTTGAGGTTTTCTTTTCCTTTTACAAAATTTTCAAGAGTTTTGTTTAAATCCTCAACATTGTTTTTCAAAATGTTTTTCTTATTGGCAATAGATGTAAAGTCATTTTTCAAAGTAGCATTTTCCATTTTTAAAACACCCACATCATTTGAAAAAGAAGTAACTAATTTTTTTAATTTAGAATTCTCAACACAAACATTTCTAAATATGTCATGTAATTCATTGAAAGCACTTTCAAGTTCTATATAATTAGAAATTACCTCATCTTGAGTGAATTCTTCTTCTCCAAGAACCATGAGACACAGGTTGGCTATTCCATCATTTTTCTCCCTAAATGGCTTCCTTTTTGATGTCATCCATCATAGAAAGTTCATGAACCATGAGTGAGCCTAAGAGTTCTTCAATGCCTAATTTTGTTAGGTCTTTTGGTTCTTGGATAGCTGTAACCTTAGCTTCCCATTCATTTGGCAAAGACCTAAGTATTTTTCTTACAAGCTCATCATTAGTATAAGATTTACCAAGAGATTTTAGAGCATTAATAATATTAGTAAATTTATAAAACATCTCAGAAATAGATTCAAATGATTCCATAGTAAAGAGTTCATAATCATGAATAAGCATGTCAATCCGAGACTTTTTTATTTGGCTAGTTCCTTCATAGGTGATTTCAAGTTTATCCCAAATCTCTTTAGCAGTAATACACTCAGAAATTCTATTGTACTCATTTGCATCTAGTCCATACACAAGAATAAGCTTGGCTTTAGCATTAGCTTGAAGGAGTTTATAATCACGCTCATCAAATTCATCATCAAGTTTAGGCACACTGATATGGTCTACTACCTTGGTAGGAATTTTAGAACCTTTAGTGATAATGAGCCATAAAGCATAATTGGTAGCTTGAAGATACAAAGTCATTTTTTCTTTCCAATGAATGTAATTACTACCATCAAAGAGAGGTGGCCTATTGCTAGTTTGTCTTACAGCAGAGTAAGTAGAATACATGGTTGCTATGGATCAAAAAACTCAAGATTGTTAAATCTAAACAAGAGCCCCAGGCTTTGATACTAATTGTTACCTAAAAAGTAACCTAAGAGGGAGGTGAATTAGGTTTCTACAAATTAAAATTAATAATACCCCAATAAAATTAACTACTAGTACAACAAATTATTAACAAGTACAATGATGAACTTAGCAGTAAATGATCAAGCAAAATAATAATAAAGTATAACTAACATATAGGGTAAATCAAATGATTAACACATGAATATTAGATAGCTATAGCAGTAGTAGGAAAGTAAAGAGATTAGGGAAGAGGAGACAAACAGATTTATAGTGGTTCGGCTTCAACCAAGCCTACATCCACTCCTTAAGCTTCACTTGAGATTTTCCACTATCTTCTAGCTTCATAGGGGTGCTAGCAACCTCTTTACAAATGAAGCAATCCTTCATGGATTTTACACAAACTTCACAAGTCCAAACCCTTGCAAATCTTAGGTGATTCACAATCATTCTCAAGATTTGAAGAATACAGTGTTTGCAACACCTTTATAAGATGAAATGGTATTTTTGCTTTCAAAGAAAGCTTACAATAAATATCTCTCAAAGATAGATATATTAAATGAAGTTTTGATTTTTCTGTAAATCTCACACAGGAAAGATGAGTTTAATGCTATAAGGCTCAGTGTATAATTTATGAGAATAGATGTGAGTGATAATAGATCAAAAAATATTTTCAAGTTTTTTGTAACTTGTTTACATTAGAGGCTTTGGTATATATAATGAAAATTATAGCCGTTGTATTCATTTGAATTGATAGCCGTTTATAGCCGTTGTAGTCATTTGAATTTATAGCCGTTTATAGCCGTTGTACTTCCATCATTATCAATTTGAGTATCTTCCCCTCCATCATTACAAATTTGAATATCTTCCACTTGAACCTTTTGGCCTTTTGAACCTTTATAGCCGTTGTACTTCCATCATTACTAATTTGAATATCTTCCATTTGAACTTTTTGGCCTGCTGCTGTGCTAGACTGTTTGAACCTTTGTTTTGGACTGTTTAAACTCCTGATTTAATTAAATATTAAATACATTCTAATAACATTTAGAATAAAGGTTTAGGTGAGAAATAATGGGACAAAATAAATTTTGATTCTATTTTTCTCTTTCAAATAAATCATCAAAATAAATTTTGATTAAAATATAATTAAATAAATCATCAAAATAAATTTTGGATACTATTTTTCTCTTTCAAATAAATTAAAACATAATTAAATAAATTATCAAAATAAATAAGTCTAACAAGTACGAAAAGGAGTACAACCGCCGTATCTCTGACTTTTGAAGATTGTTTGATTTGCTAGCCGAGAAACCAAACACGCCGAGTAAATATATAATTCGGATGCTTAGGGGGCAATTGTAAAGGCTGAGTAAAAGAGACAACTCAGGAGCTGTTCAGATGCCGAGAGCCGAGAAGATTGGTGAGGATAACTTGGCATGACCAGACCCATCTGAACAAGACCAAGGCTGAGTAGAATCTATCTGAAAGCCGAGTATTCCGAAATTCTTCTGGCATATCTGGGGGTCCTAGATATGATGGTAAAAGGAGATGATAGGAAAGCGGCCCCCTAGTATGCAGTATAAAAATGAGGAGTTTCAGCCAAACTGGGGTATGTGAAAACAAACGAGATAATTTGAAATAGAAGTAAACTTGAGAGGATACTGACTTGTCAATCGAAGTATTAATTCTGGCACTCCCGACCGGAGTGTTCATTCCTTTTTCAGGTAGCAATCAGAGGATCAAGAGCGTCTAACTAGATCCAAGGGTATTCTTAAAACCCCTTTTACCACAAAATGTATGTCCTGAACAAATTAAATGTGTGAAAATAAAATTTCCTAATATGTTTCGATATATAAGTTTTGATGACTATACTATTTCCTTCTGAAAATGTTGACTCTTTTTTTCGCTTTCTACTAGAATGTGTGTTTATGGTTTCAGTACCCCAACTTCATAGACGAAGATAGATGAAATTAGGTTAAGGGACCAATTGAAACATTTTTTTATAAATTGGGAATTAAATTAATGTAATTAAATATTAGAGATTAAAATGAAACAATTCACATGCTTAGAACTAAAATTTTAATTTTTTAATTAAATTTGTCTACAATGTCATTGTAACCCTTGTTATTTCCGCCATCCATATAAAATTTCCAGTCATTCCTTTCTCTTTTGATCTTTATTGATTTATATAAAAGTAAAGGGGAAGCTTTTCTCCGGTTCGAGATAGAACTGAAGCATACTGTTGAACTCATGGAGGTCTACCATGGACCCTGTTTCAATAATTCGAACCGTTCAATATGTAGAGCTCGTT
Organism: Camellia granthamiana; assembly: GCA_036172215.1. NCBI lineage: Eukaryota > Viridiplantae > Streptophyta > Magnoliopsida > Ericales > Theaceae > Camellia > Camellia granthamiana. The sequence continues at coordinate 41,512,275 of CM069913.1, forward strand.
GAGTACGTTATTTCTGTAAAAAATCACGTTGATTGGATATCAATAGCTATTTGATTGGATCCGATTTCTATCCATGGTAAAATAATTTTCAAAATAAATTGTTGACAAAAATTTGATCCGATCAAGTAGCTATCGATATCCGATCAATATGATTTTTTATGAAAATAAAGTACTCGATGAGCTCTACACATTGAACGGTTCAAATTATCAAAACATGACTCGTGACGGATCCCACGGATCCAACAACACCGTCCAGTGAGACAAGTCTGACCCAAAAGTAAAACCAGTAAAAGCAACCAAAAAAAAAAAAAAAAAAATGAAAAAATTTGATTTGATTTTTTAAAATTATTTTTCAATGGGTTTTTGTTTGACTTTCATGAATTTTTATAAATTTTTGTATTTTTTTTTAAACTTTTAGACGCATCTAAAAAAAAAAACAAATTTATTAAAATATGAAAAAAAATTCACTAAACACAAATAAAAATCTGTATGTAATTTTGTTTGGCTTTTCGTTTGTCTTTAGTAAACTTTTTTTTTTATATCTTAATCTTTTATTTTTGTAAGATATATCAAGATTAGTTATATCTAAAAAGTAAATAAATTGACTAAAATTTGAAAACGAAAATTACACAAACAGAAACTCATTTAAAACAAAAGAAGTTTAAAATCTTACAACTACAAGCAGCTTTGGTTAAAAACTATAGGATGTATTAAGGCCTCATTTGGACCAGTTTTTTAATCAACATTTAAATTTTTTTTATTTCTCTTTAGATATAACTTCTGGTAAAATAAAATTAAAAAATAAACCGTAAAAGTCCATTAAAAGTTTAAAAAAATTGTTGAAAAAATCATAATAAGGCAAAAACAAAAACAAAAAAAATCGTTAAAAAGTTAAACCAAACAAGGAAGAACAATGGCAGGGCCACATGTCCCTCCTCAACAACTACTTTTTAACCCGATCAAAAAAAAAAACTACTTTTTAACTTTAAATATGTTTTTAAATTTTTTCTCTAGAATAATTGTATATTTGGCTAAAAAGTTTTAGGCTCTGTTTAACTTTGAAATTGTGATTCTAGCGCTTAGTTTGCATATGGTGTTTGGTTGTGGCTTTTAAAAATTAATTTTGTGCTCATTTTTGAAAACTCGGTCTAAGGTGGGAAAATTTAGGCTGGTCGTCCCACAGGTTGATCGGAATAGTGCATAATTTTATTTTTTTTTGCAATTGACACATGTTAATTTTAATATATTTAATAAAAAAAAATTCTGAATTTTTAAATTTTTTTTATGAGTTTTGAATAAAATTTTAAGTTGTATGTTTGGTTATTAATTGTAAGTTTTTTTTATTAAATATCATATATCACATCAAAATTTTTCCATTTAATTCAAAACTCTTTACAAAACTCATTCACCAAACAAATTTTTTACACTCAAATCATAATTTCAAAACTTACAAACTCAAAATACAACTCTATTATCAAATCATATTTAAAAAATTCCACCAAACGCAACCTTAAATTTTCTTTTCAACAAACTGCATGCACCATTAATTAGAATAGTGAAAGCATTTCTTTTTATTATGTGTATTTTACTATTAGTTGAAAGTTCTATAAATTTGAATGGTACAATAGTTTTTTATGATTATATTATTAAGATAGTTTTTTAAATATTGATAATTGATTTTATTTATTATTTTTTTTCAAATAAACCAGAGGTGTCACAAATGCAACTGATCAAATGATTTGTCATGTTATTTGTCTTATCTAATAAAAATCTTAACTCCATACTGTATATTTTAGTCAAAAAATCACTATAAGATGTCATATCATTCTTTCTATTTTTCTGTATATTTTTTCGTAAAAAGTTAAATTTTTTTTTAAATAGTTTGTTCCTAGACGAGGCTTGAGGTTCAAGATGGATGAACAACATGATAGACAAAAATTCATCCAGAAGAAAATCATGGGCACTATTTACAAAAAATCTAGCAACCCATAAAAATATTCAAAAAATTATTCATAATTATAAATCAATAATGTATATTGAAATTTCTTACTAAATCTGGACCATTAAATATAAATTTTGAATAAAATTCTAAATTTTTTTTAGGGACCATAGCACTGCTAGCATTATTATGCCAACCTAGGAGAGGTTGATGGGTTTATTGGAATGGGACCACTAGAGATCTGAATGGATGGGTCAATAATTAACACATGGGTGCTTTATTGAAATAATAATAGAATGATTCATATGAATATTATACTAGACAAAACAAGGAGCAAAACATGGTCCCCTATCTCCACAATAAATTGTCCATCTAATATTTTAGGTAAGAAGGTGAACAACAGCAAGAGGACACAGGAAATTTGAAGATTTTTTTGAGCAAGAAAAGTCCCATGATCCATGTTCTTTCTTGTTTGTTGAGGTTCATTTCTCTCAATATGTTTTTTTTTAAATATATATTTATTATTATTTAAATAAATAGTGTCCATCTAATCAAGTTTTTATGAAAGTATAGTTTCTAATCATGTTTTTTTTTTTTTTTATGTGTTGTCTGAACTACATATTTACATTCTATTTTTATTTTTTTTTACCGGTGTTTACCTTCAAATAAAAAACATTGTTAGTATCGACATTTTCAAGAAAAACATAATTGCTAACCATGTTTTAATGTAGTTTTAGAGTAAAGTTTGTCCATACATTATAGGTTTAATTTTAAAATTTTAAAAAATAAAATAAAAAAAATCAAAGGTTAAAAGCTTGTTGTTGGGTGTGGGAAGAGCAGTTTTGGATATTAAAAGAAAGGATTTGAGATTGAATTTGATAAAAGAAAAAATAAAAAGGACGAAAGTTGTTGAGAAATTAAAAAGGAAAATAGAGAGTGGAAATTAAAAGGATGTATTTTGTTAAGACCATTGTATAATTATCATCCTTAGCATGAATTATTTATTTATTTATTTTTAAATAATACTTTTAGATTATTATTTCAAATCCGTTAAGTCTGGCAAATGATTTTTCTTCGTGTTTTTTCTTTGTCTTTATTGATTTTTTTGTTGTCAAATCTTTTTCTTTTTAAGTGCTTACAGATTATAAAACCCATTTTTAAAATAAACAAATGGATCAAAATTTTTAAAATTCAACTAAGCTTCTTTTTATCCCTCCAAATTTGGTTTATTTTCTAAATTTTTTAGAGGATTTTAATCTAGAAGAACTTCGAAGGAAAAAGAAAAAAAAAAGACAAATTTTTAAAAAGTTTACTAAAGGAAAAATAATATATATATTTCTCAGTCGTGCTAGACGCCTCGAAATTTCGAAGCTCGAACGCCTCGAAACATTTTTATTTTTTTTTTGTGTGTGTATTTTGGTTTTTTTTTTTTTTCAATGTTGGTTATGTATAGGAGTATGCTAAAAAACTAGACATCTCGTACTAACTCAGCCTATGTGGTTTGATAAGGTGAGTCAATTGGGTAAGACTGATTTGGTGATAAAATTGACTGATCAGTTAGGTTGCTGATTAAAATTTGTTAATTTTGTACAGTTTTATACGAGTTTCTACTATATTTTTATTTTAAATCAGGAAGACTCGGAGGAAATTAAAAATATAGTATAGAATCGTACAAAATTATATGAAATTAATAAATTTTAACCAGTAGTCTAACTGATCAGTTAATTTTACCACTCTATCAAACCACATAGGTTGAATTGGTGTGAGATGTGTAATTTTTTCGCACACCCCTACACATAACCACCCTTAAAAATAAAAAAAATCAAACCAACACAGCACACCAAAAATACAAAAAAAAGCCTCAATCATTTTTCTATATTTTTTACCCATGCCACTAAACACCTAGTGATGGTAAGTAATAGTTTGCTTTTGTCACAATTAACTTTAAGAAATAATTTATATTTTCACCTACACCTCAACCTTTGGCACTGAACTTTCATCACTTTCATACATGCATTTTTCTTATAAAGTAAATTATTCCAATCAGTGTGTTTGGTTTGAGTTTTTTGGATTAAGTTTTTTAAAAATTGAGTTTTTTAATTTTTGTATTCTTTTGTTTTTAGTAAATATTTTTTAAATTTTAAACATTTTTTTTACTTTTTTAGATGCACCTTAGTTAGATGTATCTAAAAAGTAAAAAATTTGTGAAAAAATATTTTAAAAAATTAATAAGTACATAAAAATACAAAAAATGTACTAAATTCTTATATTTTTTTGTATTTTTGTTATTTTATGAATTTTTAAAAGATTTTTTTTATAATTTTTTTATTTTTTAGGTGTATTTATGTTAGGTGTGTCTAAAAAGTAAAAAAATTGCTTAAAATATTAAAAAAATTCAATAAAAACAAAAAAACACGAAAAATAAGAAAGTAGAATTTTTTAAAAAGTGTTTTCTGAAAAATGAAAACAAGCAAAGTTTTTTAAAATCTTTTTTTTGGTGAAGTCCCTAAAATAAGTTTTTGTTCAATTAAGCATCAAACTTTTCAAATTGGTTTAACGTATTCTTTTGTCACACTCTACCCACTAAAGGGTAAATTTGTAAAATTAATCATAAATTATTTTTTCTATTATAAGAAAATTTCTCATAAGACCAATACCAATATAGGTTTTTAATGTTGTTAATAGATTCTCTTCACCAACATGAATTTTTAATGTCGTTAATGGATTTTCATATTAAGAAAAAAGATTTCGTATTGATTTTATTAATGAGTCATGCCATCAAGTGACCTAAGACATAAGAAAGTGACAAAATATATAAATCTTGAGACACCTATCACTAGATTCAACACATATTTTATGATTTTTAAAACACATTTTAATCTTTTTACAACTTTTTAAGACACCTTTATTTCATTCTCAAACAATACTTTTGAGACACCTATCCCTTTAGATTGGACATATATGATATAATTAAATAATGGAAAATGATTTGGAGCCCTAAAAACACCCCCTAATCCCCCTAATTTCCAATTTGGACAACTGTTTCCTTTTTTTTTTTTTTTTACTTGATATGGAAATTAAGGGGATTAAGGAGGGTATTTTTAGGGGGATGTAGCAAGGTCCTTAAATAATTAATTGTCAAAAGTTGATGAAACGTAACAAAATGGCTAAAGTCAACCAATTTATAAAATTAAAAGGGTTTATTTTAATGGTTTTAGGGCCTTAATGAAGAAGAAAAAACCATAGTAGGTTTTGGTAAAATCTGGATAAATTACAAACATAGTTTCTAATATTTATTTAGAATACAGATTACCTCATATATTCTAGAAATTACAAGCACCCTCTTGTCAAAATTTATCATTTAATAGAGTTAACAGAAAAAATAAAATTATCAAAGCTATTAATTAATTTTTTTAATGTCATTAAAAAATATTTTTAATGTTATTAAAATTTTTTAATTGACTTAATGATTGATTAGAAATTTGAAGAAGCCAAATGTAATTTTTAGAACTATAGGAACAATAGTATTTCAACAAACCTCACGAGTGTATTTTGTAATTTACCTTTTGTTTGGTTTTGATTGATTTTCTAAAAATTGAGTTTTGTGTTTTTCATGTTTTTTTTTTTAGGTTAATTTTTTTATATTTTAAATAATTTTTTTACTTTCTAAATGCATCTAACTTAGATATATTAAAAAGTAGAATATTTGTGAAAAAATAATTAAAAAAATAAATAAATACAAAGAATACGAAAATATACTGAATTTTTATATTTGATGGGTTTTTTCATAAATATTATATTTTTAAGTATATTTAGGTTAGGTATATTTAAAAAATAAAAAAATTCTTAAAATATTAAAATTTTTTATTAAAACCATAAAAATACGAAAAAAAAAAAAAAAAAAAAAAACTTTTCTGAAAATGGGCTAAACAGCGCCTAGGTTTATACACAAAATTTTCGAGGCTTTTCCCAAAATAAGCCCTTTTTGTATTGGATTTCCCAAACTAGGCCAATTTCTGACGGAATTCCAAAACTAAGTTAAAGCGCTATTGCTATTCGCGCTTTCACTGTTAGGAGCGTAAAATTGGATGAACAGTAAACTCGCTATTACAAATAGCGATTTTGATTAAGAATTCGCCATTACAAATAGCGCTTATAGCATGAAATTTTTTCGAAGAGAAAACGCTGTTGACAACAGCGCTTTTACCACAAAATGTTGTCGCCATGAAAACGCTATTGTTAATAGCGCTTGTATCACAAAATATTTTTCCCATGAAAACGCTATTGCTAATAGCGATTTTAACAGAATTCTCTTTTGGTAGAAAACGCTATTTCTAATAGCGATTTTAACAGAAACTTTTTTTCAAATAAAACGCTATAATAGCGTTTTTAAGCGATCATTTTTTGGAAATAAACACAATTTACAATATAAAACAAAAGAAAAAAAACATAAATGGGCCACATGTTTACAGTCTATAAAATTGAAATTGGCTTTGCTAAAGCCATTGTCATGTTAAAATATATTTTTTTTTCTTTTGTTTTTGTTTTGATTTAGAATGTGTAATTCATAAATTTTACATAATATGAAAAAAATCTCTTTTCATATATTAATTTTACATACTATTTTTCATATATATAATTTTAAAATCATATTGATTTAGATATTATTAAGCCAATCATGTTAATTTATTTAGCTTTACTGAAGCCGTTGTCATGTTAAATTTTTTATTTTTTAGTAAGCCATTACAGTTAATAAGGTGATAATGTAATTAATAAGGTTATGTTTAAAAGGTGATAATGTAATTAATAAGGTTATGTTTTTTGTTTTGTTTAGAAGGTTTTGTTTAAAAGGTGATAATGTTTTGTTTAAAAGGTGATAATGTAATGCATCAAAAAAAGCTTCAATAAATTGTTAATTTTTTAAATTTATTATTAATCCATTACAATTAATATTATTAAATAATATAAAATTTTTAAATTTTTTTATTTTATTATTAATCCATTACAATTAATATTAACTAATAATATAAAAATTGTTAATTTTTTAAATTTATTAGTAAGCCATTACAGTTAATATTAATTAATAATATAAAAATTGTTAATTTTTTTAATTTATTATTATTCCATTACAGTTAATATTAATTAATAATATTAAAATTATTAATTTTTTTAATTTATTATTAATTCATTAGAATTAATAATATTAATTAAAATATAAAAATTATTCTAGCCAAACCCTAGCCAAACCCTACCGCCGGTATCTAGAAGTCCTAGCCAAACCCTAGCCAAATACTTAATACATAATATTGCCGAAGTCAGTACTGTACTAAATACTCATATAGGCATGAAAACAACATAACTGAAGTTGCAAATGTAATAGTTTTCAGTTACATAGGTAGTACAAACATAATTCTCCCACAAAAATACATTCTGGACAGCATGAGCTGAACACACATTACATACATCCTGGACACCCTGAACTGACCACACAATACATAAACATAACAGTTACACAGTGAAACACTTGATTCATGACCTAATATTGCATATTAATAGCCGTAACATTTGACAGACACAATACATAAACATAGACTTAAGCATAAACATAACGTAACACCTAATTTGCGCTTAAATCGGCAGGTGGCTCCGAGTCTGAACAATCCGAAAGCTCAGTGTCAGAGACAAGTTCAGGATCCTCCATGATACTTTTGATAGCCGCAACATCTGGTTCTGTTCTGTTCTTCTGGGCATCCTTCTTAACTATGAGTAGCTGCATATCGCGGGCCAACCTACGGCCCATTTGAGAAATCTCACGTTGTAGTCTTTGACACAGTCGATCAACATTTTCAGGATCTTCCTTTTGGATCTCAACAGAACGTGCTTTTGGCACCTTCAGTCGTCTTTCCCGACATAATCTTTCATTTTGCACTCGCTCTATAAATAGTGCGGGCCACTTCAGAAGTCTAGCATTTGCATAACCATATCCTGTTTGATTCTCTGATGGATCCTCCACCAAACCACATGGATCTCGATAGTACTTGGGCATGACAAAATGTCGCTTCCCAAACCTATCATGATAAGCACAAGAGGCATCTAACAAAGGAAATGGTGTTTCATCTTCAGCATCGCCACTTCCCCTTCCCCCTCCTCGTCGTGAACTTTCACCCCTTTGCAAGTTCCTACCACCTCTGCGATTCCCACCACTCCCTCCCATGAACCATGTAGCCATGCTAATTTTTGAAAGCAAATAAATGATAATTTCGTAGGGCGAAATGAGTTATAAGGTTGTGTCTTCACCTTTACTCGTTTATATAGTTGGTTATGAACGACTTTAGAAAGATGCCTCTGCATGACAATCCCACATATATGAACAAGGTATGAGTTGTCAATAGATTGAAAAAACAGAGAAAAGCAAATACTGTGGTCGAAGTCACGTGACTTGACAATCCATCTGTATATACGGACAAAATAAATGCATGCTGACTGTAAGGTAAATCAGTGAATTCACTGTTGCCATGTGACTTTCTGAGTTGAGAATCCCACATCTATTAATAACTGATGAGTTGTCACTACAATAAAAAAGTCGAGCAAAAAATTGAGAAAAATAAAGCCTCTGCACCAAGTCACATGACTTGACAATCCATCTGCATATAAGGACAAAATAAAGGTATGCTGCCAGTAAGGTAAATCAGTGAATTCACTGTTGCCATGTGACTTTCTGAGTTGAGAATCCCACATCTAGCAATAACAGATGAGTTGTCACTACAATAACAAATACGAGCAACGAAATTGAGAAAACCAAAGCCTCTGCACCAAGTCACATGGCTTGACAATCCATCTGCGTATACAAACAAAATCAAACAATGCTGAATGTAAGGTAAATCAGTGAATTCACTGTTGCCATGTGACTTTCTGAGTTGAGAATCCCACATCTATCAATAACAGATGAGTTGTCACTACAATAAAAAAATACGATCAACAAAATTGAGAAAACCAAAGCCTCTGCACCAAGTCACATGGCTTGACAATCCATCTGCGTATACAGACAAAATCAAACAATGCTGACTGTAAGGTAAATCAGTAAATTCACTGTTACCATGTGACTTTCTGAGTTGAGAATCCCACATCTATCAATAACAGATGAGTTGTCACTACAATAAAAAAGTCGAGCAAAAAATTGAGAAAACCAAAGCCTCTGCACCAAGTCACATGACTTGACAATCCCTCTGCATATAAGGACAAAATAAAGGTATGCTGCCATTAAGGTAAATCAGTGAATTCACTGTTGCCATGTGACTTTGTGAGTTGGGAATCCCACCTATGCTGCCAGTAATGTTACGACCTACTATTTGTATTTCATTGAAAAGTATGACTATTTGAATTGTTGTTGTCATTTCAGAAGCTATTCACCGACCTACCTGTTATGGTTTTTGTGCTATTGAAGCCGGTAGTTCGTTTCACCGAGTTTACTTTCTGTAAACCCCTCATTCATTACCAGAGTCATCATTTTTACTGAACTTTCAAGAATTGGAAGGTGACTCTTTCTTCTTCCCCGATGGAGATTGAAATTCGTTGTAAATTCATCCCTATTTCAGCAGCCCTAGTTAAGGAAACCTTTTCTCCGAGTTGCCTTCTCTATTTTATGTGTTTTAAGATAATTGAACATACATAATTGAACATACATTAATCCATTCATTGATCCAGAACATTCATTAACTAATTGCAATTCAATAAAGAAAGTCATGAACTCATAAATGTGTAGAAATAAATGTAGTTATTTCATAAACTTCAGGTTCATAAAAGAAATACTTGAAATACATCCGTACGTTAGACCAACAACAACATTGTCTTACACTCCAGTAACGAACATATGAAAGATAACGGTGTTTGATTTCTTATTCCTCATCTGACATGTAGTAGTCAGAGAGATATTTTTCATTGTTTAAGACATTATTTCGCTCAACCATTCTCAAATCTCTGTTGCTTGCTTCTGCCATTTCAGTGGCTAGCTGAAGCATGAAATGTCGACATCGCCGCATTAACATTCTGTTGTTCTCCTTCTTAATTCTGCTAACTGCTTTTTCATAGTCACTCACATTTCGTCTAGGCATGGTCAATGAACGACGATGAGGTACCGGTGCCCCAAGGTTACGTAGATCATTATACAATCCTTCTTGCTCCGTTACCCTGAACGCCCATTCTGCTCGGATACCAGCATAATAATCCTTCGGACTCGAGTACTTTTCGCTCTTGTAGTCATACGTAAATGGAGGTAGCAGCCACACTTTCGGATTTATTTGCTGGCGTGAACTTCCTGCACCTCTTGAAGACATTGTTAATAACACAAAAAAATTAATAATAATACTAATTGTATATATATTACTTTTGTTATGACTTCAACAAACATCATACTGGGGTATTTATAGACATCATAGTGGTGCTAGGGCAGTATGGAATAAGTGATACACGTGATATTATTTGTTGTTATTCATTTCATGTAATTTTGATTACCCGTGACTTTGTGTACCTGTGATATAGTCACGGACGTGGTTGTCAGATATAAGCAGAAAATTGCAGGCCACAGAATTACAATGCAATCCCTTCATATTCGAGCAGTGCATTGTAAAATAAAACAAAATGCATTGGCAAATTAATTATCACTGTTTTTCTCACCAACATAATAAAATGGTCACTTGCTACGTAAACACGATTGGAACATTGGTACCTATATTTTTTCTGATTTTCATTTAATTAACTTCACAGTCATCCAATTTTCATTGTCATTACACAACCGTGCATCATGTTTTTTTATCAACATAATAGCATTTTCTGCTTATTTTCACAGTCGTAATAATGTGACTCAGATGAATTCTAAAATGTAATGAAAAAACAAAGCATGTAAGTTGCAATGCAGAAGTCACATGCATCACGTAATGTGAGGGAAACAGTCACAACGTATACAAGCATGGCAAAGTCAGAAAGTCACATGCATTACTGCACCACTGCATAAAATGACATGCATTATTGCATCAATGTACAAAGTGACTGCTTATGCGGCACAATAGCCGATGCTACAGGCCTTTGATTCGTTCATGACTTGACAAAAGTTGAGTCCGGACAGCCGAATGCACTGGATAAGGTCAGTGGCATGCATATGATCGTTGTTCAGGTCATCAAAGTTGACGTGACAACTCTAATGCATAGTTGTCATAGTTGTTTGCAATAATTGCATGCATACATACAGCTACCATGTGTATATATGGTATAAATATCGTAGCATACCACAACAAAAGTTTTACAGCAATTTCTATCGATATCATCATGACATATACGGTGGTTGATCTATATTCAGCAATGGGTCGCTATTGGGTTGCAGATGGAGATGAATTTCAATACCCATTAAATCCAAATTTGCGTTACTCACGTGCCACTGTCAATACCATGAGAGCTGAGTGGGAATTTCGCAAAACTCGAGCAAACGTTCTCGTTGAGCTATGCCGTGAAGTTAATCTTAAATTTCCTCGCCGGTTAGCCATGCGTATGCCAACTGACACTCCACAGTTGTTGCAAAGGGCATTGCATCGTATCCGCGACGAGGTTAATCGCATGACCCAACGTTTGCAAAGGTCCGGACTAATGAAGACTGCAAATGAGCGTGCCGAAGATGGGTTAATGGATGATGCACACCAGTACTACGCCTGGAGCATGGATGTTATGTATGAATCTGATATTGAGATGTCAGATGATGATGATAATAAATGAAATTGTTTGGATGAACGCCCAGGGCATTTCTGTAATGCATGCAATTTGTAATGTTTATCCATGACTTATCAATGAAGCGAGATATTTCAATTATTATTAGCCTTGAACAAACTTACTTTTTTTTAGCTTCTTTACACGTTTTGTTCAAACCAAACGCGTTTATAATTTATGTTTTCCTAAAAATAAACATAAATGGTTGTATCAAATTTATTTAAACTTCAATTTTATAAATAGTTGTCTCAATTTGTAAATTGGAGGAAAAATCGTCAATTACTATAAATAATGCACAGACTACGGATAATGAGAGAGGGGTATAGATGTGAAAGAGATTTGTGTGATTCACCAATATAAATAAGAATAAAAAATTGTGAAATTATAATTGCGAATAAATAAGTATGACATTACATCAGCTGTAAATGTTTGACACAAAAAAAAAAAAATTATAGACAAAAAAAACCTATATAGTCCATCTCGCAACCGCTAATGGCCTAACCTGCCCCCAGTCCCACAACCCCGACCGTGGATCTCCCTCCTCGGTCTCCTATGGTAGACTCTCTGAATATCTGGCACTCCCTCCCCTGCATGCGGCCCTCCACTGACTGCCTGTGGAGCCTGTGAGTGTGACCCCCCCTCTCCTGCATCTGATGCCCCCGATCCTGCCTGTGCCTGCAGATCAGATACTGCTGTGAGCTGTGAAACTCCCACTCCCTCATCTGCTGCAACTGTATCACGATCTGCAGCTGGACCCCGACCTCTGCCTCTGCCCGCACCCCGACCTCGGCCGCGACGTCCCCCACGACCATAACCTCGGCCTCTCACTCGCGCTCTGGGGGGGGCTCAATATGGGCCTCATCATCAATCTGGGAGATGTCAGTGAGAACTGCATCATGTGTACTCCTGGGCGCGGTCGAAGTAGTCCCCAGAGAAGTAAGTGGTAACTGGGTGGGTGGGGTAACAACATCATCAATGAACCGGGGCGCGGTCGAAGTACTACCCAGGAAAGCAGGCTGTAACTGGGTGGGTGGGGTAACAACATCATGCATGAAGCGGGGCGGTGACCAATCAGGGTCAGGGTCAGGGTCAGCATGCTGGGTAAGATGTACGTGTGGGGAATATGGAGACATGTATGGGATATCATGCGGTGGGGTGACTGAAGTCGAAGGACCTGATGTGGCTGGCGCTGAAGTGGGAGGCACTGACGTGGACGGGACTGATGTGTCTGGACCAGCTGCTGCACTGGATACACCGTAGTCCTCAAAATGCAGACGATCTACCCGATGGGCATGCTGGATCCCCTCGTACAATAACTCTCTGATCTCTACAAGGGCCTGCAGACCAAGCTGTCCATCACGTCTGAAAATGGCGTCCTCAGCCAAGTGATATGACCTCCCAGCTCGAACCACCTGAACACAAAATCAGATATATTAGGCTATAGTTGACTAAAAATAATCAATTATGATATTAACAATTATCTGACATATACTACGATACTCACCAATGCCTCGAGAGAAGGCCCAACTCCCTGATATCCGGCCTCGGACATGTGGCTCGGATTACCGACAAGTAGGTGTGTATGTCGCCGATACCACAACATGTAAGGGTCCGGAGAGGGGAGGACTCCATCGCTCCAGTCAGCCTGTACAATAGTGTCGCGACGGGCATCCCACAACTGTATGTATCGCAGATGATGCACACTCCAGTCAGTGCTGGCTCGGCCACGTCTATCAGTCGCATGCAACCGCCACTCGGTGTCACACCGATCCGGCACGGCCTGGACCCGACCAAACTGTCGGAGGACACGATCAGGGAGATGCCACTCAACCACGTCAAAGCAAATGAGTGGTACTCTCGCCATCCATATATCCTCACCTAGTCGGCAGTAGTCTGGGAGCGTATGGAGGACATCAGCATAAGGCTGCCAGATAAACTACAATAACAACAAGTCTATTAAAAATCGCTCATAAACATATACACTCCATATGACAGTTAAAATTTAGGTACTTAAATTTGATACCTCGCCGTCGATCATCCGGTCAAGCTGGTCTCTGTACACGACGACTACGTGGGTCGACACGACCTCGTGGCTCATGTCAACCCTCCACCGGCTACCTCGAGGTCCGGCCGGCAACTGCATGTCTCCCTGCCCGATGGAAAGCTCACCAGGAGCAACTAGTTGCCGCCTAGACGGGGCAATGCGAATCAATCTCTCCCACGCCCAAATCTGCAATAGTTTCAACGCAATTACAATACTGATATATGCCATACAATATGAATTGACATGTAATCAAATTCTTACTAACCTGTAGCAAGACAAGGGGTCCTCCGATCTGAGTCACACCCACCTGAGTGGCTCGACATAACATCCTATACAAGCATGCCAAAGCTGCGGCGCCCCAGCTGTACTGGCCGATCTCGTCAATGTCTCGCAACAGTGGCAAATACATCAGCTTGAGCAGGTTCTGTGACTTATCAGGGAGAAGTACCCCCCCAATAAGCCACAGAATATATGCTCGCGCATGCTGCTGTACTAACTCATCTGGAGCATGATCTGGAAGATCGCCCTGAAAATGCTCGGACAGCCACCTCACCCTCACTCTACCTGCCTGTAAGTCTGCAGGTGTAGGTGCTAGTCCCAATAGCTCAGCACAGAGGGCTATCCACTGCTCCGTCGTCAATGATGGGTCAAGTCCAGTGACTGCTCGTCCATCAATCCGTAGACCGTATAGGATAGATACGTCCTGCAATGTGACGGTGGCCTCACCGATCGGGAAATGAAATGTATGAGTCTCTGTGCGCCATCTCTCGACGAGAGCAGTAATGAGTGGGTGGTCTAGTCTGATATGGCCTATACGATATACACCATAGAATCCCGCGCGTAGTAGACACTGCAAGACTCTATGGTCCAATGGACGATCCCACAGGCCGGAATCTCCCCGCCGGCATGCCACCACGGTGCGTGCCTGGTCCTGCATAACAGAATGAGTAGTTTAAATTATAGCATTATCAAGGAAATCAATAACAAAATGCAGTGTATTTTCATTGTAAGCGTAAAGTTCAACAAACGTTATTGCATACCGGGTCCTCCCATACACTGTCAGCCCGATGTGGAAGACTCAAAAGGGGAACCTCATCAGGTAGATGTGCCATGAAGCCTGTACAATTGAAAAACTGTATTGATGAGCATGTAATTTAACTATATCAATTAAGCTCAAATTATTATGTACATGACGACTTGGAAAACAAATGTGGTCGATAATTTTAAAAGTATAAATTTGTGTGCCATTAACATGGAAGCAATTCACTAAATTCTGAATTTTGCATATTATGTGCCATTAAATATGATAAGCAATTCAACATAACCGATCGTTATCTATGGTTCGGAGTAATATACAAATATTTTACAAAATCATTTTACGATCTCCGTTACATAAGCATAATAATGACCAAT
>CM069913.1:41527623-41652914 GCA_036172215.1 Camellia granthamiana
AATACGTATCGGTTCCGATATACACCAAAACAGGTCAGACAAAAATATCAGCGACTCAAAGTTGATTACTTAACTTTAAGCGACTTCAGGAACAAACTGGTCTTGGATGGGATCTAATTGTAGGCACGGTTATTGCACCTAACGAATTTTGGGATAAGGTATCATATTAACCTGTTCCCTATTACTTACATTCATTTGTAAAATTTTGTCACACATACCATACGCTTATGTTCATATTTTCTAATTGGAGGTAAGCGTCAAAAAATGTAAAGATATTCAGGACTAAAGGATTTGAGTATTTTCACGAAATGGCTGACATTGTTGAACACTGCTGCGCGACAGGGGCCTTGGCTCATGCATTCACATAGGGGCCCCTGACTCCGATGAAGATGATGATATGCTTAACAAATTTTGGTCGCCTGGAGCTGGAGGTAGCAATTCGGCTGATGTTATTTTTGTTAATTTGTGTGGAGATGAGTACATGGAAACAAGTAAGGGAAAAAGTAAGAGGAGGGTCTATAGCTAGAGTGACAGTGGTCATTCCAAAAAGTCACAGTCAAGTGGTTTTGATGATATTTGCGCGGCTTTCACTGCTTATGTATCGGCAAAGATGGAACAGTCCTCGTGTACGATCAATAGACACGGAGGTTGTAAGCGCAGGTGGTGATGACTATCTTCTTGACACATGTCAAGATGCCCTGCTTCTGCTAGGAGACATACCACCAGTGCAGTATGTTAAGGCATTAACACTATTCAAAGATAAGGATTGGCGGAGGTTTTTATGTACACTCCTACGTATATGCGCCTATTAATGATCCTAGCTTTGTAGTCAACTATGAAGCTGTGTCTTTGGTGGGGTTTGCGATTTTTTCAATGGTTCTAATACATGCTCTTATGAGTTAGTCTTTTATTTTTTCTATTTCATTCATGTCTTCTGATTTTTTTTTTTGTCCTTGTTAGTATGTTTGTGTTTTCTACTTCTGTCATCCTCTTGTCAGGAAAAAAACACTGCATATAATGACTCATCTCCCATTTATTTCTATCCAGTTTCTATTTATACCTATCCAGTTTTTTCAATGTTTTCAACTTCTATCCCATTTATTTCCCATTCAAATTTCTACCTATCATGTTTTCTTTATCAACATGTTAAACAAGACGAACAAATGTTAACATGTATACATTAAATGTGTCACGACCCGCTCCCCGTACCCAAGGGATAAGTATCGTGATGGCCAGTAACTAAAGTTACCTCCGGCCAATTCTTGAACAAATTAATAAACGCGAGCGGAAATAATATTTAAGTGAGGGTACCAAAATAATTATCGGAGCTTCTATTTTTATTATAAAATTTATTGACTAAAAATGCCGATATTTACATATAAAAATATCATAAAGTATTGTGTGTGTCTATTCCGCAGCCCTGCATCTAAGACTTTCCAAAAGCTATTTCTGAATTGCATTGTTTCCTAAAAATTGGTAAATAACTATAAGCACATGGCAGAGTGAGAAATATTATGCCAAAAGTATAAGGGACACAAAATAACCATGGATAATTATGTAACTAAAATATTTAAGATAACTTAGTTTGAACAAATAATCATTTAAGTAGCAAAACTGAGATTATATAAATAAATAACCATAACCACAGTACCGAACAGAACAAAACAGAACAGAGGTCACATGAGTGACAGTCAGAGTAGAGGTACGAATTCAATAGGTGGCTCGTACGGATTATAGAGGTAGCTCCCAGAATAGTATAGCACTTATCTCCGCACAACACTTTGCTCCACATAGAACAGAGGTCAATAGATCCATGACAATAGAGGGCCACAAAGTGACCAAACAGAGGCTAATGGTTATTTAAGTTTCTGAAGGCGTGGGACTCCCGTGATGATACTTACAAAACATAATTGTTTATAAGGTCATAGTCAAATATTCTTTAAAATTTAAACAAACATATCCATGAGTGTCATTTTAAACAAATAGGGTTTAGAAAATAATCAACATAATTAAAATATAAATATAAGTTATAAAATATAACTTGTATAAAATAAATTATGGTAACTCAAAACATACGTAAAATATATTATGGTGATTTAAGGTATAATATAACTCACCTTAAAAGTAGTACCTTACTCTTTCTTTTCACTACCAAAGACCTTTCGATTTTCATTACTTTCTTTCCCTTTTCTTCATTTCCTTTCATTGTTCTCTTCATAGCACCATTCCTCCTCCTTTTATACAAGGTGAAATGCTTGCTCAGCAAGCTTCAAGTAACACATGGCCATGCCACATAACCCCTCTATATATAGTTGCTATCATCATCTATAGGTTTTAATCTTATCCCTAAAAAATGGATAAGTATAGATTACTTAGTTATTTATACTTTGACCCCCAAATTTCTTACTAATTATATTGTCACAAAATAAATTATATATTTTTTTCAACTGTAATTAAATAATATTAGTATAAATTTTTAAGAATAAATTAAAAATTTGGGTTGTTACAGGATGTATATTTCAATTAACATCAATACGTATATGACTAAGGCCAACTAATTAATTACAGAGGCTAATTTTATATTAATCAATAACGACATTACTTATCCTCTTTGTAATAAGTCAGAATAATTGTGCTTCTATTGTTATGTAGTCAAAACACAATGCCATCTGATACACAAAACAATGCAATGGTAAGCTCATCAGAGGAGAATGAGGTTATCGAAGATTTTATGGACTTTTTGGTGATTGCTTTTATGAATGAACATATCAATGCGTCAACCATAAGACGACTGCAGTGAACTTATCCATTTAAAGGTGATGATTACATCTTTAGTTTATTAAGTGGCCACCTTGAAGCAATGATGGACATCATGCAAATAGATGCCCTAACCTTCATTTCATTGAAAGACATCTTACTTCAAAATGGCCTTGTCAATATTGAAAAGATGCATATCAGTGTGGAGGAATCACTTGCCATTTTTTTACTATAAATCGATGGAGAATACGAAGGTAGGGTTTCAAATGTCTTGCTTTTAAATTACTGCCGACAAATTGCTTCTCACAAATTGTAGTATAAACTTCACTTATATCATCAACAATGGTAACCAGGTCAGACTCCTTTGAAATGGGTTTGGAAATCCCCTGGCTCAACTCCAATCATTTGTGCCAAAGTGTGGCTGTTCAATGTGATTATTTTACCTTTGATATAAGATGTCAGGTTATTCTCTCTAACTTCTCCTTAGTAGGTCTCAAGTGAACATAAAATAAATACACAAGACGTGGATATACCTTTTGTGGTAAATTGATTAAATTTAACCATCCCATCGTCTCAAGTTTGTTCACCAAAAGAGGATCATATTGACGAGGGAGATTTTACCTTTCTCCGATGACAATTGGTCGGTTGCAAAATTGTTTAAAAGCTTCTTCATGATTGTAAGTGACAAAATCAATAATTGGATAAGCGTTGTTGTTGCTGTTGTTGGTGTGGTAGAGGGTGACATGTTTCGCCATGTTCTGGTCTTGTTCTTTTTGTTCTAGGCATGACTTTTGAAGGTAAGCAAAATGATAGGCAAAAAGTAAGCAAAAGGTATGGAAGGTTTCGGCTGTTGCTGTGAGGAAATGGTATGCAAAGGTAAGCAACAGGATAGCCAAAATGAAGCCTTAGGTTGAGTCTTGCTGAAAAGTGTGAAATGGTGGAGCCAGTTGATTGGCTGGAAGAACCCTCCGGTTGACTGCCTGGTCGATCGGTTCTGTGATGAATTCAGTTGTTGTGAAGCTCTGCAAAAGTTATGAAGCTCTGAACTTGATCAAAACTCTTCCTCTCTTCTTCTTTTACACGAATATGAGTTGTAAATATATTGATTGAATTTGTTAAATTAATTGTAGAAGGTGGTGGACTGAATTTGGATTCGGGTGCTGTTGTAAACCTCTGAATAAAATGAAGACTCTTCATCTCTTCTTGTTTTACACGATCAAGATTTGTAAATATATAGACTAGATTTCTAAAATTTATTGAGGTAGGTAGTGGACTGAATTTATGAGATTAATTGAGGTATCTGGTGGAGGAGCTGGTTGTATGTTTCAGGTTAGTGGTGGTTGTATTGACACTATTCAATGATAAGATAAATGAAGATGGTGAAGAAATTGCTGGTTGTATTGAAGTAATGAAGTTGTTGGGTGTTTTGAAGTCTGGTTATGGAGCTATTGTAGCCTCAGCCAAACAAGATTTCAAAAAGCTTCACTGTAACATCATGTTTTGTTTTTTTTTGCTTTTATCAGAACTAAGGCGCTGAAAATGACTTGCAGGAGGGGGCCCATGGCTGTCCATGACAGGTTTGCAGGGACATAGGTACATAGGGTTTGGTTAAGAGTGTTCACAGGGTTGGTTCAGTCATCAGGCACAATAACATACCTACTGAAGGTACATAGGGTTCACGGGGTTTCCCACAATCGAAATAGGTTTACGATTTCCCACGAAATTGATGAAATGTAGCAAATGAAAAAATTCTAACAATATTGAATTACGTGTGGTAAATTGTGTAGATACTAATGAAATGATATTCTAATTTTTTTTGACTCCCAATATATATAATACTGATAAATTTTGTGGCAATTTATTTGAAAATAACAATATAATAACCTAGCAAATGATTTGTGACAGTAATTATTAAAAATATAAAAATATTTTAACTAAAAAATATTGAAAAAAAAACATAATTCGAATCAAATATACAATTATAAGTTCGGTATGATCAGTAATTGAATATTTATTGTGGCTTTCAAATTATTTTGTTTATAATATTTTCAATAAAAAAAAGTTTTAATTGAAATTTTTTGTTAATAATTAATTTTTTAAATTGAATTTAAAAAAGAGTTTGGTTATGACTTTTATTTTTTGTCAATAATTAATTTTTTCAATTGAATTTTAAAAAGAATTTGATTAAGAATGTTATTTTTTGTTAATAATTAATTTTTTAAATTGAATTTAAAAAAAATTTAGTTATAACTGTTGATCAAAAATTTAATAGAGTATTGAGTTGTGTGTTTGATTATTAATTATAGCTTTTTGAATTAAGTTTTGAAAACTCTTTTTAAAATTCATAACTAAACAAATTTTTCTTATTTCACATGACACATCAAACTTTCAAAACTCAATTCAACACTTAACTTAAAACTCAATTCAACATTCTTTTCAAAACATATAACCAAACAAATTTTCTACACTCAAATCATAATTCCAAAACTCACAAACTCAAAATACAATTCTATTCTCAAATTATATTTCTAAAACTCTATCAAGCGCAACCTTGGTATTCCTAGCATTACCAGAAAGAAATTACAAAATATTAAAGCAATCCACCCCCTTGAAGAGTTCATAGCTTTACAGATACTTTTAAAGCAATCAAATATTTTGTAATTCTTGAGGTAAAATAGCTAATGAAAAATGCAGCTATCACAGAAGCATCATTTACTATTATAGGAGCTAAAAACCACCAACAGCAGTGTCTATTTATTTTGTTACATGAAATAAAAATGGGAAGCTCTTTATTTACTGTACAAAGCAACATCAACAACAAATTACAAAGCTCACCAAAGGTCCAAAAACTCCTCGGTTACGATACAGAATCGTACAAAACTTCAAGTGCATATTCAAAATAAATCAACTTCTTGTCTATCATATTTAGCAAACGCTTTACTTCTTCAACAACTTGCTCAATTTGTCAATTTCCTGTAGCCTTTGTGGCCACCACAACAGAGCTATATTATCAGGAAAATTGAAATTAATCACCACACAAAAATTATGATTACAAAGCTCGGGTCTGAAAAGTTACCTTGCGTAGTTACAGCAGCAAGGCACAAGCTTAGTTTGAAATAAATTGTATTTCACATAACTATAGCAAACAAAACATTTTACATCTATCATGACATCTGGCTACATTTGTTATATAGTTAAGCAAAAGCTTAAAAATACAACACTATGATAATTGTGATTACATACCATAAAGAGGCCTTATAGAGTGGGATGAAAAAGCTAACAACTGGGGTGTGTGATCATGATGGGAGGGAGTCTCTGACTCTCAGCATTCGCATGTCTTGATATGTGCATAAAATTCTTTAAATAATGCACTGAGATCTGTACTTGTCATTATGCCTATGATTTCTCCTACGAATAAAACTTGGTGAAATCAAGTAAACACAACTATATTTGATAAGCACCACAGCTCAAATCAGATCTTTATCCTATGCAACAACAATTGTACATAATTTTTGGAAGCTATTAATACTGAGAGAGAAATTATTTGCTCATAAGGATAAAATAAGGAGATAATAGAGCAAGTACATAAATGAGTGCAGCAATTTTAGGAATCCATTACTGCCAATGTTATCACATAAACACAAAGCAAGAATTCAGTCTTAGCACTTTAACAAATATCATGAGAATTACAGCAAACTGGATAATCAATTATGTAACAAAGTTCAACAAGAAGTACCCGCAAACCCAACACCAACAACCATATCAATATAAGAAGAGACCCATAATGGCAAAGAAATAACTAACTTCGAAGATATAGCCCCCTAACGAGTGTGTTGAGTTAGCCCCAGTTGGTTTAGATGCACCATCCATAATAAGAGTCACATAGTAATATTATCACGAGTTCAATCATAAAAAAACCAAACCCAAATTGATTAGATTGCTATCCATCTTTGTAGGGGGATTCAATACACAATTGTTCTTTCAGGTTCCACTCAGTGCACCTCACTGTCGCAAATAAGGGCTTAGTCCATGTGTCTAGACCATTTAGGTGACATTCAACTTCTTCAATAACTCTTGATGGCAAGGAAAAACCCATCTAAAAAAAAATACCATGTTCCTGATCTGCTAAATAGCCCACCAGAAAATTTTTGGTATAAGCTCAAAGTCTTGATGCAAACCAAATATTCCCACAACTATGAATCATCTAAGAGCATCTCCGATGAGCTCTCCAAATTTGTGTGTTAGCAAACTTTTACTGCAGACACAACTAAAAACACATTTAACACAGCATTTTTGGGGGGGAATAGCCCACCAGAAATTTTGGTATAAGCTCAAAGTCTTGATGCAAACCAAATATTCCCACAACTACGAATCATCTAAGAGCATCTCTGATGAGCTCTCCAAATTTGTGTGTTAGCAAACCTTTGACTACAGACACAACTAACAACACATTTAACACACTCATTTGGGGAGGGGATAAGATCTGATTTCTGATAATCTGACTATAGTCAGTCTTCCCTCATAGGCCAAGTACTCATTGAATCATAAACAAATGCAAGAGAACATGCATTAATCATAGTGCTCTATGTTTCAACATTGGCCTTGTAGAAGAAAATATTGTGCTTTCCTTTTATTAGATCCTTCTTCTTCTTCTTTTTGTCTAGAAAACTGTTTTTCACCTTTGAATCTAAAATTATATTTGTGATATAAGGTCGTCATTTTAACCCAGTCATCATAACACATCCACATAAAGAATCAAGGTTTTACCAAAGAATCAATGCACAATGAAGTAAAACCTGCATTGATGACGCACTATCTTGATCCAGTAAACGTACGAAATTCAAAAGATTGAAGTGTTGGGCATTTGAGATTGGCTCAACCTAATCATTCCCATCATAGTTCCCATAATGGAGTAAGTCAAGCCCAGTTACCCCTTGATATAAAAGTTTACACTGTTTTGTATTTTTGTATTTTTAGTGATTTTTAAAATAATTTAATCATTTTTTAAAAAACTTTTTAGATCTCCTAATCTTGATTTAAAAAAAACATATAAAATTTATACAAAATATTTCTAAAATTTATTGAATACAACAAAATATAAAAATATACAGAATTTTCATTATTATTTTTTTTTATTTGATGAATTTTTTAAGGAAAATTCTATTATGCACAGTTAGACCATCTTCAATGGTTTCATCAAATTTAAATTTGATGAAAAAGTTACTTTTTTGCTCCTCCAACGGTTCATCAAATCCATTATCAAATTCAAGATTTTACTTTTATTTTATCAAACGGACGATTCATTGTGCCTTTCATTAAATCATTATTCATTACCGTTGAATTTTTACCACCGGATGTCGCCCCGGATGTCCCGGAAAAACCACCTCAAGGCAAAAATATGTGAAAAATTATATTGACCGATTGAGTGGTGGTTTGATGAAGCTACAAAACTCACCGTTGAACACTTAGATATCAAAAAAGAATTTTTACTTAAATTTTTACCCAAAATGCACCGTTGTAGATGTCCTTACATACTACATGCAACTTTCATTACATCTTTTTATTTTTTTAGTTATGACCAATTTTCTTTTTAATTATGATATTATTTTGCAATCTTTGGTTATAACCCTTTTTTGTATTTAGTTATAATTTTTTTTTGAAGTTATTTGTGGGTGTGTGTATCATAGCCTTACAAATATTATATGTTTAAGTATATTAAAAAATAAAAAAAATTGCATAAAATATTAAAAATTCCTTAAAAACCAAAAAACACGGGGGAAAAAAATAAAATTTCAGTTTTCAGAAAAAAGCAGGGATAAGCAAACAATTTGATGTAATTCCTTTTCATCCCTTATTACGACAATTCAGTAATAAGCTTCAAACAATTTAGCAACATACATGATTTTCTCTCTGAACTGCATACTCTTTGTCATCCAATTCTAAAATCAAATCAAAGCAAAACAATATAAAGTGCCATTACCATAGATCAGAATCAAAATCTTCAGCTGCAAAAAAAAACTCAATTCATGCAAGATTTCAAAAAAAAAAAAACTAAAATTTACCTGACAGTTCGATATTCAGAGAATCGAAAGGGTATATATGTAAGAGAAGTGAGAGAACATGTGGCTGAAGAAGTCAATTCAGTTCGCACCTAAAACACTTCTCATCTTCATTTCTCGATCTTCTGTTAGCCAAGGACTCTCACGTAGTACACACAACGTCCCCGCCAAACAAAAAAAAAAAAAAAAAGGAAAAAGAAAAACTCGGATATTCTGTTTTGGTTTGGCGAGAAAGTGAAGAAAAGGAAAATGATTACGCAAAAATCCTTGGCTACAGCCGAAAACGAGCGAGGAAGATGGGAGGAGCCGGGACGATCTGGACCAACTTCTACAGATTCAAGTTCTCTCCATTTCCCATGGCAGCGACTCCATTGATTGTGTGCAGAGGGCTTATGCCATAGGGTTTATAACGACGAGGAAATGGGTCGGGTTGGATTCGAATCCTATGCAAGTTTTAAGAATTCGAAGCTCGAGGTCCAAATGCGGGTGCTCTTTCAATAATTTGAATTATTTATTTTATAATTTTTTAAAATATATATTATTTATAAATTTTTTAGGTAATTTTAATAATTGTAATTTTTTATTTTATTATATTTATTTTTAAAAAAATAAATGGTATATTTTAAAAAATATATTTTGTTTGATTTTAAATTTTTAAAAATATTTTTCTAAGTTTTTAATTCGTATTTTTATATTTTTAATGATTTTTAAAAATATTTTAATCATTTTTTTTAATTTTTAGATCAATTAATATACTTAAAAAGTAAAAAAAAATGATAAAATTTTTTTAAAAAAATTTATTGAATACAAGAAAATACGAAAATATATTGAATTTTTAATTTTTTTAATATTTGGCGAATTTTTTTAAGTTTTTTTTTTTCCCACAAATATTATACTTTTTAAGTGCAAAATATTAGAAAAAATCACTAAAAACAAAAAAAAACGGAATTTTTTTTTAATTTTTTAAAAAGTGCATTCAATTTTCTGGAACCAAACATGTACTTGTCATATATTTTTTGGAATCAAATGCGATAAAAATGTTACGATTATCAGATGGATAATTTTTTTTTCCAATGAATGATAATAGAGCTTCACAAAATGAACGGTTTGTGGTGCCCTTAAGTTGTTTTAGATTGAGACTCTCCAGTCTACTTTGTATACTAGAACATACTGTTGGGCCCATGAGGTTTACCATAGGTTTCGTTTTGATGATTCAAACCGTTGAATGTGTAGAACTCATCAAGTACTTTATTCTTACAAAGAATCACATTGATTGGATATCGATAGTCCCTTGATCGGAACAAATTTTTATTTTTAAAATCATATTTATCATTGACAAAAATATGTTTTAATCAAGACACTATCGATATCCGATCAATGTGATTTTTTGCAGGGATAAGTTACTCGACGAAATCTACACATTTACAGTTCGGATCATCGAAACGAAACCCGTGATTTGTATACTTTCCCTTTCATTTTAGATTGGATATATCAAGCCAAACCAAACCGAACTTAACTTTATGTTTTCACTATTGTTCTACACTAATTTGATAAAAACACACTTAAAATATTAATTGCACCAGCGAGTATATTAAACATCATTTTCATGTACTTGTCTCTCGAGGAAAATATGTTGGTCTTCTCACACAATGAAGACCTAAGGTATAATATTTGAAATATTAATTGGGTTTCCCAATTTTTGTTTGAAATTGGAAACCAGTTTTAGGTTTGATGGGGACAAAAACCAAATAAATTCATAGAAGTGAGTTTTTATGTAGATTTTATTAGATGTAGGTTTTTATGAGATAAAAAATTTTTGGTGTTTGAAAAGATAGTTGGGTTTTTATGTTGTTGGATGTGATGTTTGTGAGAGAAAAAGTGAAATGATTATGGGGTTGGATGTGATATTTTGTTTGGATGTGTTTTTTTTGGTTTTGCAAAACTTTTGTCTTTTAGTGGAAAAAATGAGAAAAAAATTTGAGAACTTGCTTCCCAAACACCACCATATACACTATTTGCATAGTCGGTTGAAGATCTTCTGCCCCTTTTCTTGTAAACCATCTTCGATTCTATGCTTTGTTAAAGTTTGATTTTGGTACAGAGACAAAGAAGAAAGACATGTGACAAATGATAAAACAGAGTGAAAGAAATAATCCGTGTCACGACTTGCCAGAATTTTTTTTAACTCTGTGAGGTCATCCTCCAAAAGTTGTATTGTTTGTAAATTCAAAAACAAGTAATTTTAGTTTACATGGTTACAAAGCACTAGGGCTAAAACATTTCCATAAAGGAGTTCTGCTCACAAACTAACAACACAGACTTGAAATTATTGTTCATTAAACTGTAGATGAGTAGATAAACCACAAGTAGTTATTTAGACATTCCAAAGTGTTAATTTAGAGTCCAAACACGGCCTTATCAAGGAAGATTAATGCACTGCCTTCATATAGCAAAGCACCCTAGAGGAAGGTAGTAAAGTTGTTCTCCTGTCAAAACATGAATATCGAAAACGATTATTGATAAGAATATGGAATATATATACACACACAAAAAATGTATATATTCGATGAGTGTGCTATGAACAGTTGAATGTAGATGTGGGGGGGGGGGGGGAATTGGAAGAAGTTATCAACTTTTAAAATTTGAAATCAAAATCTCGGGCAGTTGGACGATCTAGTAATGAAAATACATGAGTTCATACCAAATGAATTGTGTGATTTTATATAATAGTATGAATAGTATAGATATAGACATCACATGCAAGTTATTACTGTAAAATTAGTGTTTGTTATAAAATATTGTAATATTTGGGTCATTGGAGTGCAAGCTAACAAATCGTCAAATCAAAGTAGATCACGACCCATTGTGACATTTAGTTATAACTTAGCGTGGTGTTGATCACGATTCATTATAGTGACTCTCTTTTTGATAAAAATGGTCTTTGGTCATATTTCAAAACCAATGATTCGAATTTACTTTTCTTAAAACTCAACGACTGAAAATGAAAATGTATGGTGACAACTATTTTTTACGATTATTTGGGTACTGACATAATGAACTCCACCTCCCCCCTCCCCCCGGCCCCCCTCATCTAGGGCCTAAGTAGATTCTAGGATTTTGTAATAATTTCCATATGTATCTATTAATGTAAGCCCAACAACATTTGTAACTAATGGTAAGAACTCTTACTTTATAGATATTAATTAATAGAAGAAAACTTAATTAACTCAACACAAAAGTCAATAAAGATTAAGGAGAAAACTTCAAAAATAAAGATACATCCCAAATAAGTTGGTACACACTGTAAATCAATCCTGAGTAAACATCTTAACCAAACAATCCGTTTATATATATTTAACATTAATCTTTGATCTAATCAATTCCTGATAATCTCACAAAGTATTTATGGAATCAATTAGGCTCAACTAACTTTGACCAATAGAATTGACTTGCTAGAAAAAGTGGAAAAAGAAGAGAAAGGAAAAGAAAAGGTAAGAAAGAAGTACCAATTACCGGTAATCAATTCATAGATTTCTCCTTTGCCCCTCCATTCTATTTCTTCAGAGATAAGCCACAGCCACTAAACAATTCAACAAAATAAAAAATCATCAATATCAAATTAAACAAGGCTGAGATATTATAGATGCAATACATAATGATGATAAAAAAAGTTCCATCTATTGCTTTGATCCGGACACCCTAGTGTCAATAAAAAATAAAAAAAAAAGGTTCAATCCATTAGGTTATCCTATCTAAGTTTTATAAGATATGCCATTTGACACTAATCACATTATCCGATGAATCTCACTTTTTACGTTTATTTTACTGTTGATGATGTGATTAGTAACCCGACATTAGATAGCACCCAACTATGGTCACCCTAGCTAACATCACTCCAAACTAATATAGTATAAATGTTGTTATACAAGTAAATCACATATGAGAATGAGCTGTGATATAGAGCTCTAAGTGTAGAGTTCTAAATTGAGCTCTACACAACTGGCAGGGGTAAAGACCACAAAAAAAAAAAAAAAAAAACACAGGAAAAAGACAAATCATAATGGAAAAAAAAGACAAATTAGAGCTTTTTTAGAGCTCCTATTTTAAAGGTCTAAAACATTTTTGTATGAGAATTTTGGGGGGGTGTGTGTATGAGCGAGAGAGGGAGAGAGAACTTGAGTTTGCAGAAAGTAGGTAATCCGATTCTAAGGCCTTTCAAAACGAGAAGTCCATTTTCATCAAGATAGCCAATGATTTTTGCGTAGTTCACCACTTGGAACGCCAGTAAAGAAACCCCAGTGTAAGTACCATCCATGAAAACCATTAAGAAGGTTGGATTCTCAGGATTTGTGTCTTTGCAGCATAAAGTCGTAGTCTTCACTTTCTTGGTTTCACCTGATTTGATTCTAATGATTTCTCGATACCGGTCAGGTCGGGCCGGGGGAACAAAAACTCTGATTTCCATTTCCACTGTAGACCTATTCTCAAAAGCAGTTAGCCTAGCTCCCATTGTAGATTTTGGTGCACTGTGTGCTTGTGTGTGGAATCCTATGAAAGAACTTGTAGATTTTGGTGCACTGTGTGCTTGTGTGTGGAATCCTATGAAAGAACTTGTAGTTGAACCTCATATTTATATTACGGTCACATTTGGCAACTTAGTGTTTTTCTCTATTTTAAACTATACAGAACAAAGAAGGGTAGAAGTTAAAAAACAAAAAAAATATATCTACATATATATTGATGCCTCGTGTATTTCTATGTCCTAAATTTATATTCATATACATAAACAGTAAAAATATTTAAAAAATTTGCTCACCATGTAGGCATCCTAAGTTTTTTCAAAATTTATGTCCTATGTCCACGTCTCTACTTCGTTGTAGAAGATACTGATCGTATATCATCTCTTCACTCATAAAACTAGTTTATATTACCAAGAACAAGGCTGTCCATGAAAATGACAGATTTAGAAGAGCTTTCATGGAACTTTCAGAGTGAACACTATGGAGCAAGCTCCCAAGTTAATGGAGACAACTTTATTTGTTTTTTTTTTATTCATAGCAATAGTGGTAGTGACAACACACATTCATCACTTCTGCTACCATGTCCTACATACTAAAAATTTCTTCAAATGTCACTGTTTTCATGATATATTATAATACTAGTGAAAGCAACTATCTTTAAATACTTTTCTAAAGATCCAATGAAGGTACCTGTATAGGATAGTGAGGGGTGGTGGGCTGGCTTCTTTGTCAATTGGCATGAGTGCATTCAATATAAGAATTGTATATTGCAATCTGAAGCACTAAAATAGACATTAGGTTAACAAATGTGTTATATGAACTCTTCTACTTCTTTCCATTTATACTTGTATCCACTAGATATGACAAGATTAAGGGTGTAAAAACTCAATTAAATTCTCTAATTTTATATAATATTTGAAGAAGAAGACAATTACATTAGCAACTAAACATTTCTTCTTGAACGAATAGAAGATATAAATTGAAGTGTATTCCTAAACAATTGACAATATTTTATCAAAAAATATTATCCAATATGCAATATATATGGGTGTTTAAGAGGTGTCCCACACTCTTATTGAACTTTTGAGTCTAAAATCTAGATTTAGGAATATCTGGTGTTTAGGCATGACATTGGTAAAAAGTCTCCTTAAGTCTAATAAATCTAAAAAATAAAAAGAGAGACTATGATGATGGCACTGCATACATAAAAAGTGATTTCACTATCTTAAACTAATCAGTTCTTCAAATCATATGATAAATAGTCAAAAGAAAGTCCTATGAGTATATGGAGGGCTGACATTATTTCCATGAACTTTCTGGACTACTTTTGGGTGGAGGAAATGTTGGGAAGCCCACATTCTGGCCTCTTGCTTTATAGCGGCAATAGTATCTCATTAAATCATTTGTTCTACTTGTTTGTCAACTTAGTCATCTCTCCACACAGCTCTCTCGTCTTTTTCCCTTTTAAAAGTGAAATTATGCAGAAATTATCCTAAAATTTCTAAAATAACTTTAACATCTTTAAACTAAAGGGCAAAAAAATGGAATCTACGTTTTATATAATAAAAATAGATAGATAAGTGTTATTCCTATGATCTGATTTTGATTTTGATAATGTTTAAATTTATTTGGACAAATTATGAATTTATTTAATATTTACTCTTTATATCTTTGACACAAACTTATATATAATTATTTGCAAATGTATGTTTTTGTCTATAACATATTAATGTGATGCATATAAGAGTAATAGTCATTATATCAGATAAATTACTATTCATGATAAATTAAGCACTATTTATTTTTTGAATATATTGTAAGTTTACTATGCATAATTTGAGATATGAATAGTAAAGTTTACTGTGCATCATATAATTTTTAATAAAAAAATTATTCTGCAAATAGTATTTCACTATTTATCGAAAGCAACCTTTGACCTATAATTTCAAATTTTACTATTTATTGGAAGTGATTGCTTATAATTTCAAACTTCCGTTGCAATTTGAAAGATAAAAAGCTGAAGCCACATGGAACTTTCAGTCGTCTCCTCTTGATCCGAGCAGGGTGCAAAAGTCAGAAGAGGAGCGTCTCCCTTCTCTAACGAATATATTTTTTGGCTATAAAAGAAGTATTTTGCTTGGAGAAAAAAAAGAAGTGAAGAAGATAAAAATCTGTGATATTGAAGAATTCTCAAATATTTTGTTGTATACTTTCAGTGATTTATTATTTCTTTTAAGAGAAAATTTGTTGAGAGTTTGAGCAAAATTGTAAAATGATTTTTTATCCTCTTATTATTCTTGTTAAAAAGAGAGTTTTTGTGAGTGATTTTTAAGATAAAATCACTTGGTGAGGTGTAATTAGGCATCGGATTCTAAACTAGTTGATTGGAGTGATTAGAGTTGGTTACTTGTTGTAAAGGTTCACTAGCACCGGTGAAGTTAGTAATATAGTTACTATTTGAAGAATAGTCAAGAATTCTCAAGGAGGAACTTGAAGAGTGGACGTAGGTCTGGTTGTGCTAAACCATTATAAATCGCTGAATTTGCTTTCTCTTTCCTTTACTTATTTTATTTCATTACTCTATTTTATATTGTTGAGCATTTTTATTTATTTATTATTTGGGTTAAATTTTAATTTAGCAATTTATTTAGAAACTCAATTAACCTCCCCTCTTGAGTTGCCTATCTAGGTTTATAATTGGTATCAGAGCGAAGATTCTAATTTTAGTGATTTAACCGCCTTAGAGTAGATTATGACAACTCCTAATTACTCATTACCTTAGGAACAAGCACCCAATAAACCACCATTGTTTAGCAGCACAAACTTTAGCTATTGGAAATCAATATGACCATACACAAACAATCTACCGATTATGAGAGTTGGAAAATCATTTGTAATATTCCAAAATTTCCTACCAAAACTGTAGATGGCCAAAAGATACCAACAACAGAGAGTGAGTGGACGGAAGCTAATACGAAAAATGCTCAAGCCAATGTTAAAGTCATAAATATGTTGTATTATGCCTTAGATGCCAACGAGTTCAATAGAATTTGCACATGTGAGACAACAAAAGAAATTTGAGATAAACTCATAGTGACTCATAAGGGAACAGACCAAGTTAAAGAGTTTAAAGTAAGCTTGTTAGTCCATAACTAGGAGCTCTTTAATGTGAAATCTGATGAAACTATCACTCAAATGTTTACTCATTTTACAGATATTCTAAATGGTTTAAAATAAATCTCTTGGTAAAATATATATTAATGTTGAAATTGTAAGAAAAGTCCTTAGGTTATTACCTAAGAGTTAGGAGATAAAAGTCATCGCCATCATAAAAGCCAAGGACTTATCAAAGCTAAGTCTAGATAAACTAATGGGATCTCTTCTCACACATGAGCTATCATGCAAGAAAGGGATGAAGAATGAGACAACAAGAAAAAGAATGGAATAACTTTCAAATCCGTTGCTACTCGTGAAGAAGTGGATGAAGATAATTCAAAATATAATGATGAAGAAATGGCCTTCTTAACAAAAAAAAGTTTCAAAAATATATGAAAAAGAAACAAGGAGGAAGAAGATTTTTCAAAAGAGATTTTAACAAAGGAGAACATAGTAGAAAAGATTTTGTAAAAGGAGAAAATAACAAGAGAACTTAAATCACTTGTTATGAATGCAATAAGCCTGGTCACATCAATGTTGATTGTTGGGAAATCAAAAAACAATACAAGAAAGACAAAAGAAGAGTCTTAATTACTGCATGGGGAGATAGCGATGAAAGTGACTCAAAAAACAATGACAACAATAATGAAATTGCTAACCTACACCCAACAACAATTAGAGATAATGATAAGGTAAACAATGAATCTTATTCTTTCGATGAATTACAAGCTGCGTTTGAAGATTTGCATGATGAACGTAGAAAACTTGGTATTAAAAATATTGCTCTTAAAAAGATGCTTTCAAGTTCAACAAAGGAAAATGAATCTTTATCTAATAAAATTGAAATGTTACAAAAAGATTTTTCAAAGATAAAAGAAGAAAATGACATTTTAAAATCGAAAGAATCTCCTATTTTAAAAAAAAGGAACAAAATGATTTGAAAATCAAAAATGATTCTTTAAAAAAGAAGAAAGTTGTTTTGAATGAAAATATAGAAGATTTGAAAAATATTCTTTCAAAATTTACTCAAGGAAGAGACACTTTAGATAAACTTCTTAAAAGTCAAAATCGTGCATTTGGTAAAGTCGAAATTGGGTATAAACCTTTTTCAAAAGGAAAATCTTTCAAAAATGATTTTGTTCATGCATCTTGTAGACACTCTCATATCATATGTCATTTTTGTGGTAAAAAAGCGTCATATTTCATCTTCATGTCCTGTTAAAAGAAAGCATTTTGCTAAAATTAAAAAGATATGGGTTCCTAAAGACATTTCAAGTGTGTCAAATTCGAACTTTTACGGACCCAAAAAAGCATGGGTATCAATGGAAAAATCAAATTTTTATAGGTATGTTTCAAAACAAAATCCAACAGTAATGGATGGTATGGTTGAAAAATCAATTTTTTTTGTAGCTATGCACCTAGAACTCCTCAATAAAATAGTACCGTTGAAAGAAAAACTAGAACTTTTGAAGAAATGACATGTATTATGCTTTGTGAGAATAATTTACCTAAATATTTTTGGACTGAAACCGTTAAGATTGCATGTTATATTGTAAACCGTGCTAAGATTAGATCTGTTATTAAGAAAACCCCATATGTTAGCCACTTGTGTGCTTTTGGTTATAAATGCTTTATATTGAATAACAATAAAGACAACTTAGGAAAATTTAATGCTAAATCGGATGAAATTGTATTTCTTGGTTATTCGAATTCTAATAAAGCTTATAGAGTATTCAATAAAAAAACTTTACTGTTGAACAGGGCCGGCCCTGGGGCATAGGCCACAAGGCCATGGCCTAGGGCCCCTTAAAATAGACTCAAAAAAAGGGCCCCCTCCTATTATAATTTAGTGTAATATATTAGGTATGTTTTAAATCTAAAAAAATTAAAAAAGACCGAAACTAACTTAAAATAAATTGACCCATTAAAAAATTAAAAGGTCATTCAAAAAAATTAGCATTGTTATCCATTGAAAATAAACCCAAAAAAGGGGTCTCTCTTATTATAGTTTAGTCTAATATATTAAGTATATTTTAAGTCCAAAAAAAATTAAGGAAGGCCCAAATTAACTTAAAATAAATTAATCCATTAAAAAATTGAAAGGCCCATTTAAAATAATTAGCACTGTTATTTATTGAAAATGATTTTGCAAAAAAAATTAGATTATGCAAGTATGATTGATTTATTTGCTTCTAAAAATACAAGAAGAGGGAGAATCAAGCGATACTTATTAGTTATTGTAATGTAATGGTAAGTATTTTTTGTGATTTTGATGCAAATCTTTTGTCCTTTATTTTCAATTTTTTTTTTCATTCAATGAAAAAAAAATATGAAGGGCCCCAGAAATTTATTAGTTGATTATCGGCTTTGGGCCCCGGAAATCTCAGGGCCAGGCCTGCTGTTGAAGAATCTATACACGTTGCTTTTGATGAATCTAGCAACATTGTTTCCGAGAATCCTGTAAGTGATGATACTGCAGAAACATAACCAAAAACGGAGAACATTTACATAACAAAAAATGAACAAAACCCATCTCCTAAATATAAAGAAGAAATCACAATGGAGAATCTTTAAGAAGAATATGCCTATCCAGAAAACGAATCAAATCTACTAAAAGAATGGAAGTATACCCATGGCCACCCTAAAGACCTTATCATAGGTGATGTAGCAGAAGATATAAAAACTCATTCCTCTATTAGAAATTTGTGTGGTAACTCAGCCTTTGTTTCACAAATAAAACCAAAATCATTTTTAGAAGTTGAAAATAATGAAAACTGGATTTTAGCAATGCACGAAGAATTAAATCAGTTTGAAAGAAATGAAATTTGGTTTTTGATCCCTCGGCCTAAGGATCATTCCGTTATTAGTACAAAATGAGCTTTTTCGAAATAAAATAGATGAATCCGAAGTAATTACTAGAAACAAAGCTAGATTGGTAGCCTTATGTTATAATCAAGACGAGTATTGATTTTGATGAAACTTTTGCACCGGTTGCTAGACTTAAAATTATTAGAATGTTATTTGATTTTGTGTGTTTTAAAGATTTTAAATTATATCAAATGGATGTTAAAAGTGATTTTTTAAATGGGTATATTTCGGAGGAAGTTTGTGTTAAACAACCTTCTGATTTTGAAAATCATAAATACGCGGACCATGTTTTCAAACTTTTAAAAACTTTATATGGTTTAAAACAAGCCCCTAGAGCATGGTATGAAAGATTGAGTAATTTTTACTTGATAAATGTTTTTCTCGAGGAAAGATTGATACAACTCTTTTTATAAAAACCAAAAAGAAAGATATGCTTATTGTTCAAATTTATGTTGACGATATTATATTCAATGCTACTAATGAAAACATGTGCAAAGAGTTTGCCAAGAATATGTAGGGTGAATTCGAAATCAGTATGATGGGGAAGTTAAATTACTTTCTTGGACTACAAATCAAACAAACTAAGGATAAGACACATTTAAATCAAGCGAAATACATCAAGGATTTACTCAAAAGGTTTGAAATGGAATTATCAAAACCTGCAACAACTCCAATGAGCACATCAATGAAAATTGACAAAGATGAGCAAAGTAAATCAGTAGATGAAAAGAAATATCGAGGTATGATCGGTTCCTTATTTTATCTTACTGTAAGTAGACCTGACATAATGTTTAGTGTATGTATGTGTGTATGTTTTCAATATGCACCTAAAGAGTTACACATCACCGCAGTCAAACGTATTTTCAGATATTTTGTTGGCACTCCAAATTTGGATTTATGGTATCTTGAGGGAACCACTTTTGAACTTTTCAGTTACTTGGATGCCGACTTTGCGAGATGTAAACTTGATCGTAAAAGCACTAATGACACTTGTCATTTTCTTGAAGCAAAATACATTGTCGCCATTGGTTATTGTGTACAATTGCTTTCGATGAAGCAACAACTTTAAGATTTGAAATTCATTTTGACCATATTCCAATAAAATGTGACAACACAAGTGCCATTAACCATTCTAAAAATCCTATTCAGCACTCACACACTAAACACATTGAAGTAAGACATCATTTTTGAAGAGATCATGTACTCAAAGGTGACATTGAACTCAAATTTGTGCCTACACATCGTCAATTAGCTTACATATTTACCAAGCCTCTTAATGAATAACAATTTTGTTATATTTAATTGAACTTAGTATGATGAATACTTCCATGTGATGTTTATGCTGTGGGGTTTTTTTTTTATTTATTTTTTATTATTTTAAAAACACTTTCTATGGCTTTACAGACCTATAGGACCAATATCAAAGCCCTATCTATCTCTCTCTCTCTCTCTCTCTCTCTCTCTCTCTCGGCCATTTCCAACGGCTATCTTGTTGATTTTGGCCATATTTTTATTTTACACTACATAGAGTCTCACATATATGTTGCTATTTGCTATATTTTGAAAAATCTAAAAATTTGATTGCGTACTTCTTGTCAAATGTATCACTTGATATGATTACATCTTATAAAACGTATAAATATGAATAATGTGTACTATGATTGATATTTTTTTAAAGTCACAATAGAAATGGAGTAGTAGTAATCTTAAAGTAAAAATAAACTCTAACGTTTTTATGTAATCATTTTCTTTATAAATTCTCTCTCTCTTTCTCACCCATTCTTCGTCTCTCTCTCTCTCTCTCTCTCTCTGTTTTTCTCTCTTGCTCGCTCTCGCTCTCTCCCATTCTTCGATACCACCTCCATCAGAACCATTATCCACCCAAATCATCTCCGATCCACACAAAATCCATGACAGATCTTCACTATCATCTCCAATTCTCAACATCGCCACAGATGTTCACCATCGTCGCTAATCTTCGTCATCGATCCTTACAGCCACCAACATCATTTCCCTATCAAAATACTAAATTTATTTTTACAATGTGTAATATTTATTTTATAGCTATATTTGCAACAAACTCTTTTTTCTTTTATATCAATTGCTTGTACCTGGTATGAAGTAATTGGTTTTATGTGTCTTCTCTTTTTATGCTAATCCACTCTCTGTAGTTGTGTTAGGGAGGATCTTAATGGTTCTTAGTATTATAAATTGGTAATATATTTCTTCAAATTTATATCATATGCATAATTTATTTTTATTTTATTTTTTTTTATTATTATTATTTTTTCTGCGCATTACTTTAGGAGGAGACTCCAATTATGTGATGTTTTGAGAATGAAACAGACAAGGAAGCACACTCTTAGCGAGAGTTTTTATATTCTGATTATATACATGATTTCAGGGAGAGTTTTATAAAATTATCAAAGGAATTTTTTTTTCTTATTCTTTATCTGCACCAAAAAATTCTTTTTATGTTAAAGGAGAAGATTTTGACAAAGAAAAAATAAATAAATGCTTGCATTTTTATTTTAGAGGGAGAAAATATTTCTAAATTATATGTGAGTCCTAAAAAGGTTTCACAGATTTTTTGCGCTTAATTTCTCTCAATAGCTTTTCATGAGTCTCCTGAAAATTTCTCTCAATAGCTTTTCATGAGTCTCCTGAACTTAAGCCTCCTGAACTTGAACCTCCCAGTTTTCGATCTCTGTGAATCTTGGCATTATAATGGTTGCATAATATTGCACCGCATTCTCCAACTGTGAATTTTTTCTATCTAGATTTATCTTCGCCTGACAAGTTTCAGCTTTAAATAGATCACCTCTTCTTTTAATTGCTGA
Source organism: Camellia granthamiana (assembly GCA_036172215.1). NCBI lineage: Eukaryota > Viridiplantae > Streptophyta > Magnoliopsida > Ericales > Theaceae > Camellia > Camellia granthamiana. The sequence goes on from CM069913.1 coordinate 41,549,824, forward strand.
TTCTCTTGGATTCTTGCTTGAAGTCGACGAGCCATATTGGAAACCGCAGTGATTGCCTAAGTACTAAGAGTCATAGCATTGTGAATAGTCTCAGTATCATTATGATTACCAAATCACTAGGACTCTCAGTTACTGCAATAGCGTGTGAATGCCCTATGGGTATCCTTTTATTTGCCTGAATCTTCGACACCTCATTTAAGTCAGAACCATTAATGAACAAGGTAAGGAATGACATGATTACACAGATTGTAATCAATTTTTTTTTTTTACTGAAAACACTTGAAGGATTCGTATCTCTGCGGATCATCTATGTCACTTTTTATACACACCACAGATACAATAATCGATACATATCTGCTCAAATCTTTTGTTAGTCAACATCTTAGGTGTCGCTGCACAATTATTTTTACCGCCAAGAATAACAAATCTCGACAATGATCACGGGAGAGAAATAAGAAATACTATTACATTTTTTTTGTCAAATTAGATTATTTGATGTATCTCTGAAAAATTGATCAAATGTGTTCCTATATATTTGTTTTGGGCACAAAAACTTTTCATTGTCTATAATGCTTTGATAATGTCAGAGGAGGAGAAAAATATGAGTTTGAACTTTAATTATCAAATATTTGATGTTGCAAAAATTCAAATGATATTAATGGATGATTTTGATCTTGTATCAAATCTATACATGTATTGCCATCATAAAAAATGGAGAGATTGTTATTCCAATGATTTGATTTTGATTATGCCTAAACTATTTTGGACAAATTATGAATTTATTTAATATTTACTCTTTGTATTTTTTATACAAAATTAGATATAATTATTTGCAAAGATATGTTTTTGTCTATAGCATATTAACGTGATGCATATAAGAGTAATAGTCATCAAATCAGATAAATTACTATTTATGATAAATTGAGCACTACTCATTCTTTGAATATATTGTAAGTTATTGTGCATAATTTGAAATAAGAATAGTAAGTTTACTGTGCATCATATAAGTTGTAATAAAAAATGTGTAAATAATATTTCACTATTCATCGAGAGTGACTTTTGACTTGTAATTTCAAATTTTACTATTCACCGAAAGCAACTTTTTGTCTGTAATTTGAAACTTCTCCCGCAATTTGAAATAGAAAAAGTTAAAGTAGGGGGAACGTTCAACCGCCTCCCCATGATTTGAGCAGCGTGCAAAAGTCAGAAGAGGAGCGTCTCCCTTCTCTAATGGATATATTTTTTAGCTATAAAATAAATATTTTGCTTGAAAAAAAAAAAAAAAAAAAAAATGGAGAAGAGAAAAATTTATGATATTGAAGTATTCTCAAATATTGTGTTGTACGTTTTTAGTGATTTATTATTTCTTTTGAGAGAAAATTTGTTGAGAGTTTAAATAAAATTGTAAAAGGATTTTCTATCATCTTATTATTTTTGTAAAAAAGAGAGTTTTTGTGAGTGATTTTTGAAATAAAATCACACGATGAGGTGTTATTAGGTATCAGATTCTAAACTAGTTGGTTGGAGTGATTGAAGTTGGTCACTTATTGTAAAAATTCACTAACACCCGTGAAACTAATGGTGTAGTTACTATTTGAAGAATAGTGGAGAATTTTCAAAGAGGAACTTGAGAAGTGAACGTAAGCCCTATTATGCCAAACCACTATAAATTGCTGAGTTTGTTTTCTCTTTCTTTTACTCATTTTATTTCATTACTCTATTTTATAGTGTTGAGCATTTTTATTTATTTATTATTTATGTTAAATTTTAATTTAACAATTCGTTTAGAAACTTAATTCACCCTCTCTTGAATTGTTTACCTGAGTTAACAATAAGAGCAAATCTAATTTTCACATCCTAATAATACAAGCTTGAACATGAGAACCGAACTGTGTAGCTTTCAAGGAATCCATCTCTTCTACATTTTGAAAAACAAAATGCCATATACAAACAAATAGTAGGGAATCATGGATTTTGATTTTTGTATTTACCTTTTTTTAGGCCCCTTTTGAAAACATGCTATTTTTAGTAATTTTTTAACTAAAATATGAGATAAAAACTAGTATGTTTGAGATAAGTTTTTAATTTTTATGAACAGATATGCAAAAAGTAAAGAAGAAGGAAAATTTTATCTTTTTGGGATAAATTGACTTTTTGTTTTTTTTTTAGTGACTTTTTGATTTTTAAGCCAAAAATGATATTACCAAATGAGACCTTAATGTAAATTTGTCCTTGTTTTTCACAAGTAGGCAATGGCGACACTCAACAATAAGTTTCAAGGAAAAATGATAGCAACAGAAGTCAGGACTGATATTTCATGCAAATACAAATTATCAAAAGAATGGCAAAAAGATATACATTTAAAAACCATCAATCAAGAAAAGGCAAGAATGTGAACCATCATAAACCCTAGATCATCCGTTCCAATAAATAAATAAAACAAATTTGAAATAAGTTTCAAATGCAGATGGTGCTATATGGGTCTGCAGAGTCTGATCATTTTCTACATTTTAGATAGAGACACTGAATGATGGTTAAACCACCAATATGTCGTACCAAATTTTGAGTTCATTTTCAATGGCCTATCTACCATCTTAAATTCTTTTTCAAAAGCTCATATTGATGATACTAAATAATGTGGCACGTTAGGTGTAGTTGGCAGCATAGTAGAAAATGGTGGTGCTATTTGTATTAATTAATGTACTAATACTAGTTATGATATTATTATTGACTCTACTCATTAATCACATTACAAATATCAAAAATCTCTTAAATTATGTCATATTATCAATTGATACACTAATTAGTACAAAGTAGCATATAATTTAACCGGCTTCTCATTTTCTTGTTCTCTCTTCTTGTTTATGCAACAAGCATTCTAATTTTATTTATTTATTTATTTATTTTTTTTGGGGGGGGGGGGGGGGGGGGGGGGTGTTGGGAGGAGACACTACCAAAGCATAGCAAAGGTTTTGATACATACACAAATCAAGGTTGTTTCACCTATCTGTTACAATGGTGCCCATTTCCATCATTAAGCATAGAGCATGAACATGCAAAAGGAGATGAGACTGACAATTCTACAAATTATCGGACCAATCCCAGCAGAATTCAGTTATTCAGATAGGAGAGAGATGAATGTTAGAATGTGCTACGAAAAGAAAATAGAAATAAAACAACAGTAGTTACACAAGGGGGGAGGGAGAGAGAGAGAGAGTAGTGCCAAGAGAAGATGATAGAAATAAAACAACAGTTACAAGGAAACCAATAGTGGATCCAAAGTAGGAGGATAGCAAAATTGGTTTAAGGAAAAAAAGTTCATTTAGATCCATAACAAAAGCTCTCTCTCTGCTACAAGACTTAATTTTTCATGGTAGTAAATTTTTTAGGAAAATTTCTTGAGAGATTTCAAGTCTGGTAAACTACATATTTAGGGAGGCAATTTTGCAAACATGCTAGGAATACTGTCACTTTTACTCGAGGTATTAAAAATTCACAGCAACTGTTATAACAACGCATTTACATAATAGTTTCAGTGGTTAAGTCACCTGCTATGGCCATGGCTATAGCAATGTGACAAATTCACAACCGTAATGGCTACTAATTTTATGTAACGACCATTACAAAGTCGTTAGAACACCTTTATGCTGCTTTTGTTTTTACTGGATTTTCTATATTAATAAGGGACCACTTTTTCTCATCTTTCTTTTTTCCAGCTATTAAAAACAAGCCTCAACCACCCAATCAGTCGAAAATAAATCACATTATGAAAGCAATTATCAACCAAACTTACTAATATGTAAAAACATAAATGAATTAATTCGTACCATCCACACAAACTAGGGGAAAAAGTATAGGATACACTCATAATATGACTTGTTATGACTATTATACTATTGATGGACATCTTACATGAAACAATAGATGATGAAATCATAATGACAATCATATCATACATAATTGAACACCATACTCAATTGAGAATTTAGAGAGCACTAACGCTTGCAAAATATAGGCAATCTATGTCTAACATTTTTTCAATGGACTAGTCCATCAAAAAACTAGTCAACAGCTGGAATGATAAGGTGCCATGTCCATGTAAACTCCAAGCATGACTATAATAATAATAATAAGAAGGCTGGTCACGTTTGTATCCCCACAACACAATTGATTTCCATCTCTACACTTGACTTGTTACCATAACAGTAAGTTAATCTCTATTATAAATTTATAAAAATTTGGAGTTTGTGCGTGTGAACTATGGTTGCTTGTGTTAAAGAACCTCAGGGTTAATATTTGAGTGAAATTACTGTGTAAAAAAATTATGACACTTGCTACACTACCAAACAGATATAGGCATTAAAAAAAATTCAAGATCATAATAAACAAAATACTATGGTAAGATCATAAATAAAATCTCTCTCTTGTAATTGTGTTTCTCCTACTCACTGTTTTTTTTTCTTGGTTTCAGTGAGAGAAACAACACTAACATTTCTTAAACACCCATTATTATTACCCATGAATCACCACATTGACGAGTTGCTTGAGGGAACTAATATTTGAGGAAAACAACTTTTTTTTCCCCAAGGGTTTTTGTCGCTGTAGGTTTGATATTCATAAGAGTAATTGTTGGATATAATAAGAGATGGCTTTGGCCCACTCTCCTAAAGAAGATGATACAAGGAAACAGTTACTATCTTTTGGGGGAGCAATGTTTTGGGAGGTTCGGATGGGTTCAATTTATGTCAACAAGTTAAGTGGTCAACCAACACAACCCAAGCTTATCCATTCAACTTTTGAACTCTATTTTAACGGTCTAGGCATCTTTCTTTTACATATGATTTTTTTTTTTAACAATCTTTTACATGTGATTTGTATACATTATATATACATAAATACTCATGTATTCCCACAAGAAGGGAGAAAAAAAGAAGCTAGGATTTATTATCATAAATATACATACATTTTTACATATAATGTACATGTATTACACATGCATTTTATATTTTAAGTAAATAAAAAGAAAAAGGAAAAATACAAACAAAAATAAATTCAAAAAGCAAAAGAGATCTTAGATCTATGAAATCAAAAGAATTTGAAGTAAATTGAAAGGAAACAATAAGGATTTCATAGTTGAAACACAAAAAGAATAATATTTTAGCTTTTTCTAATATCAAGAATTTCTGAAAGACACAGAAATAAAGAAGAAAACGATTATATAATTAGAAAATAAGAAAAGATATCTTGTAACAACTTGAAATTCTTTACTCAAATGGTATATATAAGAAGAAAGATAGAGGAAAAAGAAAGACACAAATAAAGTCAAAAGGAAAAAGAAATCTTAGATCTCTAAGGCCATCTCCAACGCTATACCAAATCCATTACCAAATTCAAATTTGGTGAAAAAATACTTTTTTTTGCACTCCAATAGTTTCATCAAACAGATATCAAATTGAGAATATCAAAAATGTTTTACCAAACTGAGGATGCTTTGTGCCTTTCATTAAATTACTGTTTATTACCATTGTATTTTTACTACCAGATGTCCACCGGTGGTCCTCCCGGATGACCACCTCAAGGTAAAATTTTGTGAAAATTTTACACTGGGTGGTCGACCCCCTGGATGACCTCTCAATTGGTGAAAATTTTACATTGGCCGGTCGACCACCCCGTCGACTGGTGATTTGATGAAAAGCCAAATCCCTCCATTGGAGCAGGGATATCAAAGAGAGTTTTTACTCAAATTTGATAAAAAAAAGTAATGCACCATTGGAGAAACCCTAATATCAAAGGAATTTGACATAAATTGAAGGAAACAATAAGGATTTCATAGTTGAAACACTCATGTACGAGAAACAAATAGCTGAAACACAAAGAATAATATGTTAGCTTTCTTTTTAATATCAAGAATTTCCAAAAGAAATGGAAATAAAAAAAGGCCTATATAATTAGAAAAGAAGAAAAAAATATATCTTGTAAAAACTTGAAAAACTAGAAATTCTATACTCGAAGGGTATATATAACAAGAAAAATAGAGGGGAAAAGAAAAAGATAAAGAGGTCTTAGATGTCTCTTATATCAAAAGAAATATTTAGGTTTCTTTAATATCAAGAATTTGCAAAAGAAAATAAAATCAAAAAGAAAGGGCCCAAATAATTAGAAAAGAAGAAAATAAGAAGAGATATCTTGTAAAAACTTGAAAGACTAAAAAAAATTACATACTCAAAGGGTGTATATAAGAAGCAAAAGAAAGACAAAAAATCAAGTAAAAAAGAAAAAGAGATATTAGGGGTGTGTTTGGTTTGTGTTTTGAGATAAATTTTCAAAAAAAATTTGGGGGAGAGAGTTTAGAATTTTTGTTTGTTTGTTTGTTTGATTGTATATTTTGAAAATAGTTTTGGATTTTGGGAGTTTGGGATGATTTAATATTTTGTTATACTTAAATAGATGTGTATGAGAAAAAAATGATTAAAAAGGAGAGAGCAGAGAGAAGAGAGAAAAAGTGATTGATTGATGTGTAGGAGAGAAAGTGATTTTTGAAATTTTTTTCAAAAAATTTGAACCAAACAAAATTTTGAAATTTTTTTTTTTCAAAAATTGTATCTTGAGATACAAACCAAACAAGTTCTAGATCTCTGATATCAAAAGAGTTTAACATAAATAGAAAGCAAGCAATAAGGATTTAATTGTTGAAACACGCATATACAATAAGCAAATAGTTGAAACGCAAAAATAATATTTTAGCTTTCGTTTTAATATCAAGAATTTTCAAAAGACAAAGAACAGAAAAGAAAAAGCCCACATAATTAGAAAAGAAAAAAATAAGAAGAGATATCTTGTAAAAACTTGAAATTCTATACTCAAATGGTGTGTGTAAGAAAAATATCTTATAAAACAAGCCGTGGTCTAGTGGTTAGCGTCGTATAGCTAAAACAAATTGGTTTCGAGGTCACAATTTTTGTTCCAACCCGTGACCAAGCCGACAACTTACAAGCATTCAAGGTTTTAAAAAGAGGCCGCAATCGTCACGTAACGGTTTTGATGGTTATCGCCACTCGTTACGGTCGCTTTTGTAGTGTGATTGAGATTCATAGGTGTGTCGGCCGTAGCAGCTGCCGTAGCAGTCGTAACAGTGCCGTAACAGCCGTAACGGCCTGTTACGTAACGGTTTCTAACTGTTTCTTTCGAAAAAACACAAAAAAAAGTTGAAAATGGAAGGAAGAGGAATAGAGAGAAGAGAGAAGATGGAGGAGCAAGAAATAGAGAGAGAGAGAAGATGAAGAACATGTTATTGATTTGTTGAACCTATAAGACTTATACTATTCTATTCAGCTGCTATCACTCAACTATTCTGTTTGTGTGCGTCTATCTATATATTGTTTGAAAATAATAATAATAATAAGGAAAATGTTTGGGACCCCCTTTTGAGGAGATCCCCGCCACCCCCACAGTGATGTGGACCAATGATGTGTTTGTATTTTATTTATTTATTTATTTATTTTTTTTTTCTTTCTCTTTCTTATTTGGACCAATCACAACTGAGTGAGAGTTATAGGGGTGATGTTTTGTGAAGATCTGAATCATTATTGTAATAATAAGTGTGATCATTATCTATTTGGCTTGGTTAAAATATGTATATATATAAATTTACTCTTATTTATTCTCTTGCTTTGTCATTGTTTATCTTATATATAATAGTTAGTGATTGATTTTTTTGTATAATATAAAGTCATTAATTATTAAAATAAAATATAAAAAACTCAGTTTATAGTGATTTAAAAATATGAAATATATTGAATTATACTTAAAAATTTACAAAAATTGATCAATATCTATTTTAAATCCAATAAATATGAATATGGAAAAAAAAATATACGTATTGGTAAGTTTTTTTTAAATTGTGCGAAAAATAAAAAAATTTACAGTTCCGGTTATTGCAACCATTACGTTACAACCTTTATACCCTGCAACTGTAATTGCGCCACCGCCACTACTACAGCGACTACAATCACTTTTCAGGACCTTGCGAGCACCCATTTCCAACCCACATATTACGCGAGAGCTCATTTGTGTAACCCAATTACAATCCACTAAACAATTTTGGCAGGTTTGGACGATTTGACAATGGTTATTAATGGTCAGTTTCATGGGTATGGGTTAGTATCGCCGCAAGTGATGGAGTCGAGAAATTGAGTTAGAGAAGACATTATTAATTATAATTTTTTATTTAAAATAGAATTATGATGAATATTAAGATAATAATAGTTTTATAAGTTAAATTTAAGCATGAAAAATTACATATTCATTATTAATCGGAATAAATTAAAATTTTATAATAGTGAAGAATAACTTGGTACGGGATGGTGATGTAAATTTTGTAATTTTAACACAAAAAATTATGAATTAAAATTCTTAATTTTAGAAAATAAAAACACATCTTTTATAGCAAAAATTATTATAAAATCTATTTAATTTTTATTTGATAGAAAAATATTAAAAATATGACATTACTTATAAATGATGTGTTTTAAATGAAAATTATTAAATAGTCTTAGAATACCATATAACATTGCCGACGTGATGCTCAAAGCATGAGAAATCACAAATCACACTAAGTAATTTATCAACTGCTTGAAAATAATGAGTTAATTATATCCAATCTATAAGATTTTTTGCTATACTATTGGTTTAAACTATTATATAAATAATATCACACAGTGCTCTTAAATATCAAATAATTACTTTTTATGAACAATACAATAAATCCTTAATCAAAAAACAAGTTAAGAAAAAAAAAAACATTTTATATATGACAAAAAATAAAAAAATAAAAAAATAAAAAATAAAAAATCTCAAAACTGAGGGGGGAGGTTCAACAAAATGTTGATGAGAAATTAACAATAAGCCACTTATTTATTTGAGTGGTATATGTTTTGTGTTTTTTCCGCAACAAGGCAAAGTTAAAGTGTCTAACCAAATGTTACTTAAAAATAAAAGGTGAAATAATAAAAAAAATTCATTTTAAAAAAAATCTTAGGCGGCAAACCTATATATATTTAAAAAATTCATAATTAGAGCTTGTTTGGGTTCTACTAAAATAGTATACTTTTTATTTTTTTTTTGGGTCACAACATCTTTCTATTTTTTTTTGTACATCTTTCTATAAAAAGTCAAAACGCATACTTTGATCTTTCCAAACAACTACTTAGTACTACTATATTTAAGGGGGATTTTCTCAAATTTTGGGCCGGAGCCCTGGCTCCATCCCTGCACAACACCCATTTGTAGCAAATAGGTGGGTTAAATCCTCGTGTCTGGTTCAATATAGAAGTACATTTTTAAAAGCCCCCAACATTGTTGATTGTTCTCTATATATGTACATGTATACGTGCATTGTCCTGTAAACAATGCTCACTTAAGAACCCTAAAGAGAGTTTTGATACTTTGTTGCATACAATCTACAAGTTCACTACCAAATAGACATATAGATTTCAAAATTCATAGACACAATCGATTCAGAAATATAAATATAAATTGTTTTCATTCCATCGAACCAAAATCAATCAAATATAGTACTTCTAGAAATTAACATACGTAGAAAAATCAAAAGATATGAAAATTACCTGCTAATCCATCAAGAGAGAAAAACGGAAGAGGAAGAGGAAGAACCTGATGAAGTCAAATTCAAAATTTGATTTTCCCGAAACGCCTCTGATCTCCATTTCTCCATCACCACCTGTCGCAAATGTTGGCATCATCCCCAAAATCTAAATCTTTCTCCAACAATGCCGTTTGGTTGTCGAGAAAAGAAAAAAAAAAGAATTCCATTTCCATCATGTTTCTCGGAAACCAAACGGAAGAGATAGAAGGACTTTTGGTGACGATGCCAAAATCATCTGCGACAGAAAACGATGGACGGTGAAGATCGAAGGAGCATCGGCAGGAGATCTGAACCGACTTCAGCAGATTCAAGCTCTCCACTTCTCGTTCATGTCGATCGCTCCCCAAACGCTTCGGTAGATCTATAGGGGATCTAGGGTTACCTACACACATATATATAGATAGAGAGAGAGTCGATTGGTAATAGGCTCGCTGGTCGCTCAGCCCATTTTAGCCCAGCCCAATAAGGCTTAGCTTAAGACCATGTTGGGCTCAAATTTTTAGCCTGTTTAAATTTTCAATCGTGCTACATGTATCAATTGCTATACCAATTAATATACCAACATATGTTATAATATTAGTACTTTAGGGTGTGTTTATTTGGACGAACTGAATAAGGAGGAATTGTAATCCATTGGACTATTAGTCCCGGGATACATTGTCCCCGGACTATTTGGTTGGATTGGATTTGTATCCTATGTTTGTTGGATTTGTATCCTATGTTTGTTTAGTCATGAGATTAGATGTTTGGATTGGACTATTTTTAGTGAATCCAATGTTTGGTTAGACGGACTGGATAAGGATAAATGTTCAAAAGACTATTTTACCCTTGTAATTTATAATTTTTATTTAATATATAATTTTAAATTTGTAATCTATAATTTATAATTTAACAACACTAAAAAAATTTAATTTATAAGGCCATAATTTTTAATTTATTATTTTCAATTAAATTAAATTTATAATTTATAATTTTTATTTAATATATAATTTTAAATTAACGACAATAAAAAATAATTTTATTTAATATATAAATTAAATTTTCAACAACACTAAAAAAATTTAATTTATATGACCATAATTTATAATTTATAATTTTTAAATAAATTTAATTTATAATTTATATTTTTTATTTAATATATAATTTTAAATTAACAACACTAAAAAAATTTAATTTATAAGGCCATAATTTTTAATTTATTATTTTAAATAAATTTAATTTATAATTTATAATTTATAAATTATAATTTATAATTTATAATTTTAATTTTTTATTTAATATATAATCTTAAATTAACAACACTAAAAAAATAATTTATAAATATTCAAAAGATTATTTTATCATTTTCTAATTGTTTACTAAGTAATAGCATGGGGTAAAATAGACATTTTAAAGCCTAATCCCATGGGATACCAATCCCATGGAAATAATCCCACCCCTCCCCCCCATGGGATAGGATAGTCCCACAAATATGGGACTAATAGTCCGGGGGAACTATTAGTTCGGAGCAAAAAAATTGAAACAAACAATGGATTATTAGTCCGGTGGGACTAATAGTCCAATTCCACACCCTAATCCTTCAAAACAAACACACCCTAAAATTATAACCTCACCCATTATATAAATTATAAATATCTAAAATCTGTAAAATTATATCACATCATCTATTAATATACTAATTGATATACCAATTAGTGCATATAATATTACTCTTAAACTTTTAGTTGGGCCTTAAATGAGGAATTGTACTCAACATTTGTCTATTATTGCTCCACTAATATATAAATATTAATATGTAATTACTAAAATGTCATTTTTCTAGTGATTTTAATTAACGAAAATAGGTTAATAGTTGAGATTTGAAACAAATTTTAAAAAAAATAGAGTTTAAATTGACAAAAAAAAAAAATTTCAGAGCTTATTTTGTTATAAATGTCAAACTCTAGGATTTATTTTTATTTTTATTTTTGTAATTTTCACTAAATATTTATTTTATTTTATTTTTATATTATTTAATTACACAGTAAAGAAAAAAAAGAATAGATTAAAAAAAAGTATATATATGTATTTTTTTTTTTAGAACTTTTTAAGTTTAAACATTTGTTAAAATAGCCAATTTTCAAACATTTGTTAAAAATATCAAATTTATTTTCCAAATTAATAGTCTAAGTTCAAATAATTATTAAATAGATTCAATTTATAATCGTCGAAGGAAATTTTTTTTAATAAAACACAGGTGTAGGTTAAGTAAATTAATGGATAATCTTAGTCCTATTGAAAATACTAGTGAAAGTAAAGATCTAAATAAAAATGATAGGGATAACAACATTCATAATTAGAATAATGGCGACAATTCTAATTACAGTAATGTTGATCATTTATTTGGCATAAAAAACATTTAAAATTTCATCTCTAGTAACACTTTTTTAGTTAGAGATAGTAATGGGAACAATTATTTCATATATTTTGATATTGATGAAAATGAGATGTTTGAGATTAATCATTCTTTTCATAGTGAACTAGAAACCTGAACATCGCTCCTTTTGCCCGAATATTTTTCTTTTCTCAGGTGAGAAAATACGTATTATTTATTTATTTTAACCAAAGTTGCAAACAGACTATTAGGGCTCTTCCGCTCTAATATAATTATGCTATGATTCTAATTAGGTAGAAGCCAAATTTAAGAATATATATCATATATTTATACTAGAAAACAAAGATAAATTGAAATGAAAATATAAAATATGTTGAATGGGGAATTTTTGGCAACAAACTTTTCTTTAGAGGAATCTGGATTCTTGGTTACTCCCAACTTCTAGTGAAGACAAACAATGGCTCTCATTTGTACTCTCTCCATCAGGCTTCTTACTTTTATTATAATCATTCTTTTGATGGATTTTGAGAGAAAAAAATAAACTTTTTTATTTATATTTTCAGAGTGAACTATTTAGGCTTTATTGAAGTGAATTATTTATTTATTTTTTTTGGATGCCCAGAACACTCCCAAGGCAGGATTTTTAGGATCTATCCTTACAAGTCAAACTGGGAGAAGTTAGTCGATCCATCTAAATCATCGGACTTCTACTTGAATAGTAGGAGATTCGAATCCTAACCAATAAGGAGAAGAGCAAACTCCCTTACCAACTAAAATAACCCTTTGTGGTATTGAAGTGAATTGTTCATTAACATTCATGTACATATGTGGTAATTGATATTTTGTAATTACTTTTAATTTTAGTTTATGTTGATGGAGCAGATAGAATGGCTTGCCTCCTTGTGGAGAAATGCATTTTTTGATTTTGAGTTATTTTCTCACTATGGATTTCTTTCCTAAGCATTTAGGTGAGCAATTCTGACTCGCTTGGCCCCTAATTTTATTCAACTTTTTTATGTGTTTTTTTTTTTAGTGGAAATTTCAATTCTACTCTAAAAACATCTCAAAGTAGTTGACAAAATTTAATTAAAAAATTGAAGGTAAAAATATTGAAAAAATCAGAGCAAATGGGGCCTTAGACAAGCATCTTGGATTTTTTTTTTATATTACAAAAAACGATTTTAGGGTTAATTTTATTAATTCATCTTATAGATTATTACTCTTATATCATATATTAAATTACCAATAGGTGACAGAATGCAACATAAAGACTAAATTGAGTCAAATTTAAAAAATTAGGGTTCATTTGAACAAAATTTAGTTTAATGACTTAGTTGAAAAAGAATAAAAAAATTAAAATCTTCTAATATAGTTTACTCTTATTTGTGTAGCTGCTGACATATGATTAGAGATGAGATTACGTGATTCCCACACACACTCTGTTGGATCAAATGTCAAGACAATCCCACCACTCCTTTAAGATTATTTTATCCCCCACATACATGCGATTATAAATGTCTCAATTACATAAAGTTTCATTTTTATTTGTCCTCTGTTTGTATTATATTTTAGCGTTTGGTATAATGAAAAATATTTTTCATAATCAATAGAAAATAATTCTATTTGAGCACACAAAAAAAAAAAAAAAAAATTCTCAATTTAAAGGGTGGAAATTTTTTTTTTTTTTCCCAAACTAAAATCTCACCAATGACACCACATTACCACCATCACTATTGCTCCACCACCTCCCCTCCATCTCAGCCCTACCATCACCACAGCCCTACCATCATTGATACAACCATTAGTGAAACTAAACATAGGAAAATATTTCCCTCAAAAACAAACCCAGAGTCGGTAAGGCAAAAATGTATTACTTTGTTTTAATACTTTTTGCACTCACATTCCTTTATTAATGTTTGTCTCTGTAAAACGTTCATTGATTTCATCAATAAAGTTTCTTTTGTTGATAAAAGAATTTTATTTTATTTTATTTTTTAAAAAAAAAAGAGGCAAAAATGCATTGTAACCGGAATTATCATTTACAATTATAAAAAAAATGATCATTTTATAGGATGATTAAAGAATGACCATTTTATTCCATTTCGTCTCTTTCCAGTATATCTAATATTTTATTCAACGAATTAGAAAATTGGTGCAGGTTATTATTGTTAAAAAATAAACTTTGTGCGCTTCAACAAACTATTACACTTGTATTACTTTTAAGTTCTTAAATTATTAACATTAGCTCATCTTATCTCAAACCATCAATGGAATTAATGTTTTTGATGAAATATCACACCTGTCAGTACACGAAAATGTTTATGCAAGTAATTTGCTTAATTTGGTTGCATTCAAAAGTAGTAGTTTCCTAAATTGGTTGTATGCTGTGTTTTATTAAATATTTTTTAGAATAATTGAATATGTTTTGTAGCACGGTATCTAGATATTTGCTTCCTTATTTGAGTGGATGAATGGGTAAATGATATCCGATTAACTTGATTTTTTACAGGTATGTTCTACTTGATGTATTCTAAAATGTGAACGGTTCGGATTATCAAAATGAATCCCGAAAAGGGTCCAAATGGCTGCACAGCAGCCACACCAATTCCTATTTTTCCTTGCCCTGAGACAAAATGAATCAATACCCTAATTAATCACGTGTGGGTATGATAATTCATCAAAAAATATTAACATCATTAACAGTTTGGAATAAAATGAATTGATATCAATAATTTAAGAAGACAATTATTTAAAATTAATAATTCAAATGGTAAAATAACACAGATGTAATAATTTTAGAGAAATTTTTACTTCTATTGATAAGAAGTATTTATGATGAAATATTGAAAGGAGTGAAACTAACATAGATAATGTCTTTGCTGCATACAAAAGAGTTTATATTAACATAAATTGTCTTTTAAATTAAAGGAATAAACAAAAAAATGAAGTCATTTCTTACGATTCATTAAGATTACTATAAATAGCGAAGTCATGAGACAGATGATTACTAGTCAATGATGAACCATAACCATTGCACAAAGACATTTTAGTGAAAATGACATTTGGAATCATATATTCCTTGGACAATTTTTTTCATTTATTTATTTTAATTGTTAGGAAAAAAATAGAAAGAAAGGTGCATTATAAAATTAGAACCTTTTAATTGTTTTAATTTAAACTCTTAATTTTTAAAGTGGTATCAATTAACTAATGAAATAGTGACAATTTAGACAATTTAATCACTTTTTTGTTGGTGGAGCTAGACGGCGAGAATGGATGTAAATTGGGGAAGGAAGGGGAAGGGGGTAGTAAGTTGGAAAAGGGGAGGAGTAGCGGTGGATGGGAAGTATGAATGAAGGGATGAGAGTGGATTGGGAAAGATGAGGAGTGGTGATGGATGACGGTAAGGATAGGAAGTGATAGTCAATACTAACGGATGGTTAGAATTGATATCATTTTAAAATTTCAAAGTATAAATTGAAACAACTAGAAAGTTGGGATTTAAAACTTAAGTATTTTTTTATTTTTTGTAATTTTTTCATAAAATTACTATTGCAAAATGAGCTCAATTTTGTCAAATAAATAAATAAATAAAATAATTGTTGAACCCTAAAGCTAGAGAGATTCCAATTAGGATCTTGAATTATGCTCCATCTTTGTACTAAACTTTACAGTTTGTGAAGCATATTGCAATAGGATCCATTAGTAGAATTTTGATATTTAACTTGAGCCTTTTGCCAAAACACCAGAGATTATTTTATAAAAGATTCTTTGAGAGTCATTTGCCACTAACCTAACAATATTCTGATTTGCAAGCTTTGTCATATCTTCAACTCACAACGATATGATCCAATTAATTTTTTTTTATATTAATAATTACAAACCATGCCAATAAATAAAAGATTTGTTAAACAAGAATTAGAATAATACAGTTGATGGACAGTCACAGAAACTATAGGACACCTGTCCTTAACTATAATTATTTTCTATCTTTAAAATTGCGTTAATATTATTTGTCACACATACTACAAACAAACTATATAATACTACATAAAGCAAAAGATAATAAATTAATTCGAATGTATGAGTGGAGTATGATAATAAAATAAAACTCAATGTCAACATTATATTTTAATAAAGTTGATATTTTAGAAAGACACAATAAAGTTAGTAGTATGACATTTTTGGCTTGCTGTGGTGTAATTTTTAACAAATTGAACAGGCTATTTTAGTAACTTTCTAACTTTTTATAAAAAAAAATATGTAGAAAAGTAAAAAGAATGTTATGATAACTTATAATAGCTTTTTGGCTAAAATTTCAAGTTGCCAAATGATATGACATTGGCTTGTTTTGGTGTAATTTTTAACAAATTAGAAGTCGATAATTTAAAATTAAAAAAAATCTCTTCTTGTTTTCTACTAACCCTGTGGTATTGAGTATGTTAATAAAATAAAACTCAAATGTCAAGCATTACATTTTAATAAAGTTGTGATTCTAGAAAGCCATGCTTAAAGTTAATACTACGACCCATTGAGTATAAATTTTGACAAAAATAAAAATTTACAATTTTTTGACTCATTAAAAAAATTTGATAATTTAAAGGTATTTCATTCTAATTTTCAATAATCTTATGGGATAAAAACATTTTGAGAAATAAATATTGTTTAAAATATTTTTACATGTACCCTATAAAATTATGAACTACCACATTTTGGTTTGTAAATACTAAAAATAATTAACTTCGTCAACCTATTCAAGTTATTGTAACAATCTAACCATTGATCTTTCATTATGAATAAAGACTTAAGTCATAGTCAAAAATAACCTTAGGAACGTAAAAACCCTAGTACAATTTTATTTTCCACAGCGCTCTATTTATCAACAACTCTTATTCCCATATCTCTTTGTGACTCACATCGTCCATATCTAATTTGCCATTTACCTCCAATGTCATTTCTTTATCTCTGATCTATATGTTGTTGTCTAATTAGAGATCTAGTTGTTGTTATTGTTTATTTTGTATATTTTCTTTCACTTTAATCTCTTTTTACTGTCTCTCGTAGACAGTAAAGTTCATTTGAATAAAATAAAATAAATTGCTATAGTCAACGAGATTTTAGTTACTTAAAAAATTAGTGAAATTTCTCTAATCAAAGTCAAAAAAATTTAACCCGCCTTATGCAATTTCACTAGTTTTAGTCAGAGTAATTTCATTGACTTTGTTTCACTAATAAATCTGATCTGATATGATTGGATTTAGTCAGTAAACTTTTATTGATTTGCTAAGATAGTGAAAATTCAATTGGAATTTAATTTTACAATTTTAATAACTCAGTGCAATTTCACTGTGCTAAGACAGTGAAAATTTTATCAACTTTCAATTTTGTAAAGTCAGTGAAATTTGACTGACTTAATCTAAAAGTGAATTTCCAATAAAGTCAAATAAATTTCAAAGTGCTAACTGCAAAAATTCAATCAACTTTCAATTTTGTAATTTTTAGCCATTAATTATAATTTTCTCTATTTTCAAATAGTAAGATTTCTTGGGCTGTCAATTTTAAAATTTGTAGCATTAATTGATTTTTTTAAAAAATTTTGAAAATAGTGAAATTTCACTTTGTGTAGAGAGTTGTTGGACATGGTTGCATGGAAATTTCACTGTGCTAAATAAGTAAAATTTCACTTTGTCGAAGAGATGCTAGAAAATAGTCATGGGCCACCGATGGTAGTCCAAAAATGATCTCTAGTGGCCGAGGACTGTCAAAAAAAACTCTGTATCTTTAAAAACTCCGTATCTTTAAGCTAGTAAATATATTTTAGTTGTTCTCAAACTAACAAAATATAAGTGCAATAACTGAAAAGTCCTGTTAGGAAAATGGGTGCACCAATAAGTCTTATTGACTTTTTAGTGCACTAAAAAGTCCTATTCACTTTTAATTGTTACCAAAAAAAATTTATTTTTTAAATTTTTTAGCGGCATTTTTATAAATAAAAAAAAAAGTGTCACTAATTGTTAGTTTCAGTGACATTTTAAAAAATTTGTCACAGAAAAATGTCCATTGACAAATTTAGAAAATCGTCATAAAAAAGTTACTAATTATCTTTTTTAGCGACAAATTTAAAAAAAGTCACTAATTGTTAACTTTTAGCGACAGATTTAGAAAAACATCACTAATTATTAATTTTTATAATGGAAGCAATTAAGGTTTTATGGGGAATATGGATCCACAGGAATAAGGCTGTATTTCAAAAGGAGATTGAGCATCCGATTCGGACCATTGAGTGGCTTAATCACCTGGATTTACCTTCAAATAGACAACTCTATGCTAAATTGATAGGAATTAATTATGTCCAAAACAAGGAGGATGTTTCTTTTATTATTATTAACAATGCTAATTGGTGTCCAGATTCTACTGTGCACAGATTTTTCTTTCCACTGTATCTATGTTATTTTAATGAATGTTCTTATGTCCTCTCCAAAGAAATAAAAATAAAAATAATCCTGTGAGAAATTAACCCTAAAATGTATTGACTAGGGAGCTAAAAAAAAACCACTTAAGACTTGACTTGAGATGAAGAGTTTAGGCCCAAAACTAGACAAGACTAACTTGAGTCTAGAATTACCTGAACCCATGTCCATCCACACCATCATATCAACCATGCCCAAATTTGGATAAAAATATCTAGGTCAAGCTAGGGAGTCACTTTACTTATGTCAATTTTAATTAATTTTTTACATTTAAAAAAATATTTTCAATCATTGATAAATTGAAATTTTATTAAATGACATTTCAATTAACATAAGATATTGACATTGATAAAATAAAATTTCGATTAAAAACTAAATATTTGAGTTTAAAACATTCTGCTAATAACAATCTGCGTTGTTAATAGATAACACAATAAGTCAAAAAATTTATAATCTCAATATACTTTTCAAATATCTTAAAATTATTTTACATATTTCAATACACATTTTACACTTTTTCAATAAAAAAAATTAGAATTATTTTTAACATTTAAAAAAAATTAATTTGATGAATCATATGAGCATCAAATGAGGTAAGTAAAAAGTTTGAGATAGCTTTTGTATTTATTTATTTATTGGAAGACCAGTTTGAGACAGCTTATGTGGCCTTGAAAACCCAACTTAGGTGCACGTATATGTATGTACGTTCTACTATTAATAAATTCAAAATTAAAAATAAAAAAATAATAAAAATAAAAAATATTAAAATATTAAAATATTAGAAATATGAAAAATATAAATTGACCGACAGATCTTCTCCGGAACCATGGGGATTTCGTACACATGGGACAGATGATATGTGGCTCATATTAATGAAAAATTATTTGGTGTTGGAGTGTTACGCGGTGATACTTATCACTAATTATTATTGTGATAAAATAGTTTGGAAATACTCTTCAATTTAGTTAGACGCTCTTAATCCTCTGATTGTTACCTGAAAAAGAAATGAACACTTCGGTCGAGAGTGTCGGAATTAACATTCTGACGGACAAGTCAATATCCTCTTAAATTTATTTCTATCTCAAATTATCTTATAAATTCTTACATATCTCCTTTGGCAGACATTCCTCATTTTTTATATTGCCTCTGGCCCTAAAGGTTGGGCCCACTCTTAATCTCGCACGTAGACATTCCAGTTAAGTGTTGGCTCCTATTTGGCTCCTTATATGGCCGATTCGTTTATTCGGCTTCATGAGCCCCCTAGGCAGGGCCGAATTGCCGTTAGCCTAATGTCGATCAAATGCCTTGGCCTCTTCCTAATTGATTTTATTTAGCCTCCACAATCATATATTATGTCTCTATTATTTTCTAATTACTTAATATAAAATTATAAATTTTACATTTTTCATCAATCAAAACATCCTTAAAACATCACGTGGTCATGCCTTGTAACCACAAATAACTTCTCCATATTAATCCACTTTGTGTCAGGTTCTAATTCAGACTTTGCATTGTCCTTCTTTCAAATTTGTCTTCTTTAATTACATTAAAAAAAAAAAATTTTTGAAAAAGCAAAAAATTAAGGATAAATTATAAATATATTTTCTGAAACTTATAATTACATCTCGTCCTAAAATTTTTAAATTATATATAACAAATGACTTATTTTATTAATAAATTATCAATTCGACTAATAATTGTTAATGATGTCATAAATATCTTTTAATTAATAATTCATGTAATTTTATTATTATTATATAAGATAATAGTTAGAAATTTTATTTTATTTTGTTAATTTTGTCAGAATAAGTATGATTCTTGAATAACATGAGTCGAACACAACATTATAACATAAAAAATGACTCATCCATCACACAAATTTAAAAGTGACAAAAAAAAAAAAAAAGATTAATCTCACAACACAAATTTAATAATTCATTTAATCTAATTGTTATATAAATATTAATCTCACTATATGTAGTGTACTATTTTCTCTCAATACATATGTTAAAATGCACACACTATTCGTTTATTTTTATTTTTGTATTTTTTTTAATTGGATATGTTTTTCTAATTTAATCAAGCCTTTGATTGAAGCATTTACTATATACAATAGATCAATATTTGTTGTTCCTTTCATGCATATCATATTTGCATTTAGGTTTCCTTCGACTATGGCCAAAAAATTAATTTATTAACTAAAAAAAGTTCATTTTGCTATTAATTTAAAAAAAAAAAAATCATTTGTAAACTCATTTCCTATTAACATCTCCGTAAGTGAACGAAAGTACCACGTATACACTAAATAAAAAAACAATCACATAAAGATTTATGAGATTTGGCTCAAATCGTCTACATTCATGATATATATATATATATATATTATAAAATAAAAAATACATGTAAAATTATCAAAATACTCAAAACTCATACTACTATTCAAAACTCATGCTCAAAAATAGTTACCCGGGTGCCCTTTTCTCTTACCATTTACATCTTTAGTTTTTCCTTCATTCATCTCTCACCAAAACCTATATATATAGTCCCATGACTATTTATAATACTCTACTATATGAAATTAGTTCTCATATAATTAGTTAACCAAATTCTACATATATTGAATTTTTCAGTAAATTTCGAACTCTTAACTATTTAATATCAAGATACTTGAAACTATCAGTTAAACAAATCGAGTTAGTGTTTCAAATTGTTTAAAACAGACCCAAAATAACATGATACAAATAAGATCAACAACATATGGACTGTGATTATATGCCCTAACCCTAACTTGAATTATTTTTGTGCACAAAAATACAAACTCAATTACAAGAAGAGTATCCCATGATTTCCTTCCAAGAAAAGGGAGGAAAATGCGAGAAAGTGAAATCAGCTGAAGAAGAAAGAACACCAAACATTCGCATTATGTATGTTCTTGTCATTTTTTTCTATTGACTTTGGGAACCCCTTAACAATAATTAATTTTTATTTATTTTTATTTGTTTGCTAATTTGATTATCTGTATATTCTTGTCCCAAAAAATAGACCACAACTGATCCTCTAAAGGTTTTGATTGGCAACCTGGAAAATCATTCCTTTATGGGGGGAGAACTAGGATTCTCTCTCACTAAAAGACAAATTATTATTTCATATTTCTGGAATAATATAGGCTTTTTGTAACTATCAACATTGACTGTAATATTCCAACTTTTATAGATTATGACATTTTTTTTGTTTTTTTTTTTAAAAAAAACTAAAATTTTTAACCCTGTTCTAAAATAATTAGTTTATGTAAAGCTTAGTATTTAGAGGTGACGTGGTGACATGATGGTATATTGTTATCTACCTCAATGTTGTGTAGATTTTGTTGGGTAGCGTGGAATCCGATAGTATTTTAAGTCGAGTCATGTGTTTGGCATATTCTATCTTGTGGTGTGAGTTTGTAAATGATACTTATTTTTCTCACAGTTATAATTTGTAACCCTAGCTTGATTTATTGGCTCTGTTTGGTAGAGCTGTGGGAAAGTATTTATAACTTATGCCTAAACAGTTTATAACTTATAACTATGAACATAAGCTGATTTCTGACTTATAAATTAAGTATCTCCTACATCACTCAAAGAATAAGCTGATTTCTGACTTCCAAAAAGTTATAAGCTATAAGCTAAACGAAACACATCAAAATAGCTTAAATTAAGCTGAAAGCTGAAATAAGCAGCTTTTAAGCTGCATCAAACAGGCACATTGTAGTGATAGGCAACTCTTATAAACTATCTTAGTAAATTATGAGTAAACTCTGTGATTGATCATTTATTTTTTATTTTCTACAATTCCATATCTATTAGATCATGTGTTAAAGGATTCACATGTTCTAAACTGATTTTTGGATTTATGAGAATTAAATCTCTACAAAATAGAGATATTGTTACTTCCATCTCTTTCGAGCTCTATTATAAGCTGGAGTCATGTGTACTGGATATACGTTTTTTACAACAATAATTTTGCAATAGGGATAAATTAAGAAAAGAAAATAGATTTCAAGTCACTATTTTCTTGTTTTTCAACCTTTGGTCGAATATCTTGGAACAAAGCTAAATAGATCGGCATTTTCTTTTTCAAAAAGACCCCCTTTACAACTTTTATACCTACATGCTAGTAAGGTATTTCTATCTAATAATTTATAAGTAAAAAGTGCACCAAACATTTCGGCACAAATTTATTAAAAATAAAATAAAATAAAAAACTATAAACAACCCCATAATTTGCACCAAATAGAGCTTATAAATGTTCATTTCACCCCTACTTGTCAAGGATGGATGATTTCTAGCTATCAACTAAAGATGAGAGTTGGCCAATTTCAAGGATAAAGCTACTATACTTTTTTAAGAATTCCCTCTTTGGAAATCAAGATTTTGTAAGCTTTAATACAAATTAGGAACTAAATTTTCCATCTAATACCACATTACACACATCGCATGTGGCTCTTCGCCAGTTAATCTTCGTGTTGATTAAATTATGAGACCAAATTTCAACCTAATACCACATTAAATGTGTTGGACATGCCTCATCGCCAATTAATTTTTCATGTTTAAGTTTAAATCTTGGGACTCAATAAAATATATGATCTTTTGCACAGAGCAAATCCCAATTGATTAGAAAAATAATGCATTGGATACACAAAGGCCAAACACCCTGGGAATTGATAATTTGAGAACAGTACAGCTTTTATTAATTAATCCTCACCTCATGTAATGGAAAGTACAGCAAAGAAAGACATGAATTTTCTTTCCCAATGCTGTTTTCCTTTCTTTTTGTTTTTGGTTATTTTTTTAGGAATATTTCATTTTTTAATGTAGATTTGGTTAAATAGTATATCAAATCGGCAATGAATTGCCTAAGTTTAAAAAGATAATTTCAGTACATGAGACTCGTATCATTGCAAAATTTAAGTAAAGTTAAATATATATAATTTTACATACGTATACAAAGAGGTTATTTTTCATAATTTGAACTCATGACAATCATGTTGCAATGGAGCAACGAACCCATGCTAATTTGTTTAAACACTATATGAAGTTAGCAATGAACCATCTCATAGTTTTAAAGGTGTATGCAATTACAAAGAGATTATTTTCATGCAATTACATTTTGCTTAGATTGGGTTTACTTAAGATGAAATTGGTAGAAAGTGCAAAAAAGAGAAGAAATTTTTTTTTCCACATATGTTTATTATAAGAGTGGTGAAAAATACAAATATATATATATATTTTTTTTTTTTTTTGTACAACTAATGTTAACATGATATATGTATTTAAGTTTCTTGTAGAAAATAAAAGAAAATATATTTTCTTGAAAAAGTAAAGTAACTGACTGTTACAACTTTCACACAAAAAAAATTTATTTTAACCAAATGTGCATGCACCAAAAAAAATACATTTTCATTTAAATTTACTTTCTATTATATTTTTCACTCTAATTATACCCAAAAAAAAAAAAACTTGAAAATGAAACAAAAATGGTCAAAATATTTTCGAAAAACCAGTTGGGATCCAAAGAGGATTTTCATGAATATTTGATGCAATTATTCAATTGGTTACTATGAACTACCATTACGTCGACACTTACCTCATCAACACCCCAATAATAAAATATACTTATGAAGTTGACCCTCCCACTTTGTACATCAAAATGCTATGTATGCACACTCACACATACTTTTCTCTCTCTCATATCAGATTCCTCTAAGGAAGATATCAAGGTCCTTCCAAAAACCCCAACATTTTCCCTCTTTGTCTCCATTAATAGAAAAAAAGAAAAGAAAAGCAGTCTAGCTCAACAGTAAGGCTTGTCATTAACATATTTGACAAAACAACGCAAATCTGAGTCACGGAGACAGTTTCTACTTCGTTTTAACAGGAGTCTTGTGCACTCAATCTTTTTCTTTTTCTTTTTCTTTTTGGTGAGCTATAAAACTCGAGAACTTTAAGAGTTCCTTAGCATGAAGCCTTGATAAAACTTTTGTGGGTCTTCACTGAAAGGTTTCTATAGTTTTGTGGAGTGAAAATGGATACTGGTGAGATATTTGGAGTGACTAGTGCAAGGATAAGCAGCTCAAACGTATGGAGGAACAGTGCAAGGGAAGTTTTTTCAAAGTCTTCCCGAGAAGAAGATGATGAAGAAGCACTTAAATGGGCTGCCATTGAAAAGCTGCCTACGTATTTGCGGATAACGAGAGGTATATTGACCGATGAAGAGGGTAAAGCGAGAGAAATCGATGTCAACAACCTCGGGTTTTTGGAGAAAAAGAATTTGTTAGAGAGATTGTTGAAGATTGCAGAGGAAGACAATGAGAAGTTCTTGTTGAAGCTCAAGGACCGCATTGACCGGTAATCTTAACTGAAAAATTTGATTGTGTTTTCGTTTTCTTTTTACCATTTTGTTTTTTTTACAGTAAAAGTTTGAAAACATCTATCGTTTTCATGTTTGTGCGAAAATATTTTTTGAAGATAACGTTTCAGTGTTTTTTTAGTAAGTGGGGTTGTTTTCATAAACAGCAATGCTAGGTATCATGAAAAACCTTTCATGAAAATAATCATGAAAGCTTTGTGATCCTTGAATTATACTTAAATTAAAGTACCACACGCTAATCAAGGTAATCTAAGGATCATAACTCTTTCATGATCATTTTCATGAAAAAATTTTCATGATCCCCAACTTTTCTCTTTCACAAATTTTTGTACGGTTTGTCAAATAAGTTTGAGGGTAAATTGCACTCATCTCCCTCAGGTTTGTCATAATTATGCTGACTTTCTTTTCAGTAATGTTAAACTGATTAAAATTATTGCAGATGATGAATGGATATTGAAATAAACTAATTAAATATACATTTTAATAAAAAAGATATAACAATATCAAAATTTCATCTACATGACTTACAAATTACCGGTGAAAAAATATATAAAATGTGAATTAAAATTTCGAGGGAGACAAGTATAATTATGTAAAAGTGTGGAGCTAATTATATTTTCTCAAATTTCAGTGGAGGTGAATGTAATTTATCTTAAGTTTTATATTGATTTCGAAAAATGAAAGCAGAAAATGAAAAAACACAACCCCAAATTTTGCACCTTAAGCTTGCAAACTGATTTGGGTATTTGAAATCTCTGTTTATTACTTTTAAATTGTCTTCTTTTGGTTGAAATATTTTTGTTTTGTTCTCATTTTTAAAATAAAAAGTTTAAAAACAAACATCATTTTTATGTTTGTGCTTATCTATAAAGCATAGGTACGGGTACGAATATTGATACTGATACGATGTAGATACATCGATACAATAAAATTTAAAAAAAAAATAAAGTACAAGTACGCCTTAGTACACTTGTAAAAATATATTTATTTTTAATTTAGAATAATACAAAAATTCATTAAACGATTTAATTTGTTAAAATCCAACCTATAATTAACATTTAATGTCAAAAGTAAAAGTATAAATCAAAATTAAATGTCAATATATTAAATAACTTATAAATCATAATTTAATTTTAAAATCATGCTAAGCATAAAACAAAAAATAAAAAAGAAATCTAGTGAAAGAAGTTTTATTTTTGTAGTAGAAGAAAATATTGGTTCAACTGAGTTACGGTACGGCTTGGGTATATATATTAGATATGTCTGGGTAAGCCAAATATTAAGAAGAAAAATTTTGAGTATGCGTTTTGTGTATCCGATATGTATGCTGAAGTACCATACAAAATACCATATGCTGATAAATATCCGATACGAGTATAACATATTTTTCAAAATACCCACAAGTCTTCAAAATTTTTGAAAAAAACTTTTTAATGTTTTTAAAAGAATGGTTGCTTTCTCAATTTTTTTTCTAATCAGTCGAAAAATGAAAAACAACCAAACACGCCAAAATTTTTGCCTTAAGCTTGTAAGACCATCTCCAACGGTGAACCAAACCCAGCACCAGATTTAAATTTTGATGAAAAAGCCCCTTTTTCATGCTCCAACCGTTGCACCAGATTGATATCAAAATGAGATTTCAGCAAAAAAATCATCAAACTGAGAACGAGACACAGATTTGGTGAAATCACTGTTACTGACCGTTGAAAGAGGGACACCGGTCAACCAACCGGTTGCCCGGCCGGTTGACCAACCGGTCGCCCGGTTCTCTTTGAAATACATGGGTTCAAATCGGTCAAAAACAGTTCAAACAGTTAAAAAAAATAAAAATAAAAAAAAATTGCCTTTGCCGGTCGACCGGTTGGTCAACCGGCCGGTCGACCACCTCCCCAATCTCGCTTTGATGCTCACCGTTGGAGCGCCTCGTATCAAATTGAGAAAATCGCCCTTTTCTTCTTCAAATTTGATGAAAAAATAAGTGCAGCGTTGGAGATGCGCTAAGCTGATCTGGATATGTGAAATTTCTGTTTTAAACTGACTTTTTTGGGTTGAAGCATTTTTGTTTCGTTTTCGTTTTCTTTTTCTTTTCTTTTCTTTCTCTTTCTCTTTCTTTCTTTCTTTTTTTTTTTTTTTTTTTTTTTTTTTTTGCAATAAAAAAATTGAAAACGGTCATCATTTTCATTTTTGACCAAAAATAGCTTTCGAAAATAACTTTTTGTTGTTTCCTAAAAGTGGGCTAAATTTTTTCCCGAAAATAGTTTTCAGAAACAGTTTGCCAATTTTATTATTTTTTTTGAAAAAATGAAAACACAAACAATCAAATTTTGCACCTTAACAGCTTGAAAACTGATCTGGGTATTTGAAATTTCTGTTCTTTACTGTCTTTTTTTGGTTGAAGTATGTTTCTAAATATGTTTTGTTTTTGTTTTTGAAAATGATGATGCAGAGTTGGGCTAGAACTTCCAACAATTGAAGTCAGGTTTGAGCATTTAACAGTTGATGCAGAAGCTTATGTTGGCAGTAGAGCATTGCCTACCATCTTCAACTTCTCTGTCAATATGCTTGAGGTACAAATTTTCTTTTTTTTTTTTTTTTTTTTTAATTTCATAATATAATATTGTCTTGTTTTCATGTCTACATTGAACAATTTCACATGCATCAACTTCAATTTTGCTTCCATATTTCATCTCTAAATTCAACTGACCCTGCAATCTCTCTCTCTCTCCAGGGGTTCTTAAATTGCCTCCATATTCTTCCAAGTAGAAAGAAACCATTACCAATCCTTCATGATGTCAATGGAATCATCAAGCCTGGAAGGTGAGAAAGGCAATTTGTTTGAGTTTTAGCAATAGATTATAAAAGGGTAAATTACACTTTGCCCCCTTATGTTTAAATATTTTTTTAGTTTGACCATTAAAGTTTTTTTTCTTCTATTTTGGTCCTTCATGTTTCAAGATTTTCTTAAATTACTCATAAAGCTAACTTCTGTCCGAAATTATATAGAAAATATCAAGCTGGTTGCCACATGACATTAAAAAATATATTATTATATTTCGATTTAAGTTTTGAGTCAGAGAGGTAAAAAATACTAATATATTTCATGTAATTTTAACTAATTTTAACTTAACACATGAAAAACCAAAATAGGGAGAAGAAAAAAGACTTTAGGTCTCTTTTCATTTGGGTAAGGATTTTCATGTCAGTAAATGTAGCCGTAGGCAATTTAGAGTTTGTCAAATGGTCCCTTTCAACTGGGTAAAACTCAATTTGATATCGGTTTTAGTCCAAGAGTGAAAAGAGATCAACTTCGGGTGCTTTTTATTCAAATTTAAATTTGAGTCACCATTTGAGAAAAAGTATTGGAAATGCCCTTACAGGTTCAAGTATGTGTTGTTGAACGTTCCAAGTTTTAAGAAAATTCATTTTTAAATTTTGTGTTTGATAGTTAGCAGTATTATTTAGTAATTTGAAAATTACAAAAATTAAAATTGTCTAACATAAACTCTCCTAACATCCCAATTATCATTTCTTTGATGATTTTTTTTTTTTTGGCAGAATGACATTGCTTTTAGGTCCTCCAAGTTCTGGGAAAACCACATTGCTGCTCGGTTTGGCTGGAAAGCTTGATTCAGATCTAAAAGTAAAAGCAAAGACACTACTATTTTTCAACCAAGTTGAGGAATTTGTTTCATCTTTTGATCTTACATAAATCTTATGTGACTACTAGGTTTCAGGAAAAGTAACTTACAATGGCCATGGAATGGATGAGTTTGTTCCACAGAGAACATCGGCTTATATCAGTCAGTACGATCTTCATTTAGGAGAATTGACTGTTAGAGAAACATTAGCATTCTCGGCTAGATGTCAAGGGGTTGGACCTTATTGTGGTGAGTTAGATTCAAACTTGATTTAATTGTACTAGAACTTAGTTCTGGGAATTAATCATATTTTTTCAAAAATTTGCAGAAATATTAGCAGAATTGTCAAGGAGAGAAAAGCAAGCAAATATTAAGCCTGATCCAGATATTGATATTTACATGAAGGTAGCAATAAAATTTTCATGCCAAAAAGCATAATCGAGCAAATATAATTTTTTTGAATTGCTTTAGCACTTCGTTTGGTAGTGTCTTAATTCCACTAAATCATACAGGCTGCATTACTAGAAGGGCAGGAGGCTAGTGTGGTCACAGATTATGTTCTTAAGGTACTGACTTGAAATTCATTGAAGCGAATAAGGAAAATGCTTTTGAGAAATATTCATGAAAATATGATTTAAATAATTTTTTTATTTTTCAAATTTACAGATTTTGGGTCTGGAGGTTTGCGCGGATACCTTGGTGGGTGATGCAATGCTACGGGGTATTTCTAGTGGACAGAAGAAGCGATTAACAACAGGTAAAAATACAAAAAGCGACATATGGTATTCATATAGAAGGAAATTTTCACATTTTCCATAATATGCAAAAAAATTATTACAAAATCTTGAATTTGTCGCTATTCTTAATTGATTATTCGAAAATTTTGGGATGAAATATGATATCCAGGGGAGATGTTGGTTGGACCGGCTAGGGCACTCTTCATGGATGAGATATCGACTGGTTTGGACAGTTCTACAACTTACCAGATTGTGAATTCAATCAGACATTCCATCCACATCCTTCAAGGGACAGCGATCATCTCTCTCCTCCAACCGGCACCAGAAACTTACGATCTGTTTGATGACCTAATTCTCCTCTCAGACGGGCAAATTGTATATCAAGGCCGCCGAGAAGGTGTGCTTGAATTCTTCGAGTCCATGGGCTTCAAATGTCCGGAGAGGAAAGGAGTTGCTGACTTTTTACAAGAGGTAATGTATAGCTTTGCACGGCATACACACTCTGTTTGTTTGGGCAAAAAATATTTTCTACATTTTATTTTGCGTTTGGTACAATGGAAAAACGAAAGTCAAAGGAAAATGTTATTGATCAGCCGAAAACAAGTGTATTTGGGCGAAAAACATTTTTTAATTTTGAAGGGTGAAAAACGTTTTCTGAACTGAGGTCTTATAAAGATTTATGTAGAAAACGGTTTTCATTGGAAAATGTTTTCTGTCGAAAGAAACGGAGTGCCAGTTTCTTGTTGCTAAGCTTTTTAGAACATAATGTAACTTTGTATCCCCAAATGTTTTTGTTGTGAAACCATAGGTGACATCAAAGAAAGATCAAGTTCAGTACTGGGCAAACAAAGACGAACCTTATAATTTTGTAACCGTCAAAGAATTTGCAGAAGCATTTCAGTCATTCCACGTTGGCCGGAAACTTGGTGACGAGCTTGCTGTTCCATTTGACAAAGCTAAGAGTCACCCTGCCGCTTTGACAACTAAGAAGTATGGCATCAACAAGAAGGAACTTTTAAAAGCCTGCACGTCGAGAGAATACTTGCTCATGAAGAGGAACTCATTTGTCTTCATATTCAAAATGGTGCAAGTGAGTGACATATCAAATAATTAAAACTTGCATACATTTTATGTGAAAAAATTGAAAAATTTATCAAACTAATGGTTGCATAAATCTCTGTTTCAGCTTATTATTATGGCATTTATAACAATGACAGTGTTTCTAAGAACTGGGATGCCCAGGAACAATTTAGATGATGGAGGGATTTTTATGGGTGCCCTGTTCTTCATTCTCATTATGATTATGTTTAATGGGTACTCTGAAATTACCTTGAGCATCATGAAACTTCCCGTCTTTTACAAGCAAAGAGACTTTCTCTTCTTCCCCGCTTGGGCATACTCTTTGCCGACATGGATCCTCAAGTTGCCAATCACAGTTGTAGAAGTTGGTATATGGGTTTTCCTCACTTACTATGTCATAGGCTTCGATCCAGATGTTGGAAGGTAATGAATAAGTAAACTCTATAAATTGGGTTGTAAAAATAAAAATAAAAAATCATGATCAGATGAATATTCTCAATGCAGGTTTTTCAGACAATACTTTCTACTCCTATGCATTAACGCAATGTCTTCTGGGCTGTTCCGATTCATGGGGGCAATAGGAAGGAACATCATTGTGGCAAACACATTTGGATCATTTGCATTACTTGCAGTTCTTGTCTTGGGCGGATTTATCTTGTCACAAGGTAAAAAATAAATAAATAAAGAGCAGATGGAATAGAACACACGTGTTCATGCACACACACACACACACAAAAAAAAGGAAGAAAAGGAAGTATTCTTGCTTATTTGAGTTGAATTTGTTTGTATGAACTATTTTGTTTGCTTGCAGATGAGGTAAAGAAATGGTGGATATGGGGTTATTGGGTCTCCCCTATGATGTACGGGCAAAATGCTTTAGCGGTGAATGAATTTCTTGGCAAGAGTTGGAGACATGTAAGCATCAATTTTTATGATTTCAAACTAAAGGGAAAAAAAAAAAGAAAAGAAGAAAAAAAAAAAAAGAGAGAGAATGAAAGGAAGAAAGAAGAAGCCAAAGTGAGTTATATCATCTAAATGAAACATTTGTTCGCAGATTCCTCCTAATTCTACAGAGACACTAGGACTACAAGTTTTGAAGGCTCGTGGGCTTTTTCTAGAAGCGCACTGGTATTGGATCGGAGTAGGAGTTACAGTCGGATACTTTTTCATATTCAATTTCCTTTTCACTCTGGCTCTAGCCTATCTTAACCGTAAGTAACCACTATAGTCATTGTGAATGTTATAACTTCAAGCTTAAACACTAGCATAAATTTTAGGAAAAAGATACTTGCACAGAAACAAGTCGAATCGATGACAGAAAGTGTTTGGTGATCCATTCCATGATTTGTTTCTGTGCATATAGAACTACTGTAAATTTTAAGCAGTGTTACCTGGAATTCAACATGGCCTAATAAATGGGTTGGTTTGATGCAGCATTTGGCAAGCCTCAGGCAATTCTATCTGAAGAAACCTTGGCTGAGAGATCTGCAAGCAAAAAAGGAGAGTTAACTGAGTTAACATCAAAAATAAAAAACTCTTCTGGTAGGAATAAGATCTTTTTTGGGTTTTTTTTTTTTTTATATTCTGATTTACGTGTTTCAAGTGATGAAATATTCAATCAAATATTGTGCAGGAAAAGGAAATGAAGTGCAAAGAAGTGTATCATCCCGGTCAATGTCATCAAGAGTGGGAAGCATTACCGAAGCTGACCAGAAAAGAAAGAGAGGAATGGTTCTACCTTTTGAACCCCTTTCCATCACATTCGATGGCATCAGATATGCAGTAGATATGCCACAGGTTAACATAACATTCTTCTGTAAATTTCTGAATTTCATATTATTTTCTCTGCTGTTTAAATAAGACTACCAAATTTGAAAGGATTTTGAGCTCGTTCAAAAGTTATGCTCTTGCCACCAAAATATAGCTTGGATATACAAAAATTTTTATTTGCTTGTAGGAAATGAAAGATCAAGGTATACCTGAAGACCGATTAGAACTTCTGAAAGGAGTAACGGGTGCTTTTCGACCGGGAGTTCTTACAGCTCTCATGGGTGTCAGTGGAGCTGGCAAGACAACCCTGATGGACGTTTTGGCTGGTAGAAAAACTGGTGGATATGTTGAAGGAAGGATCACAATCTCCGGGTACCCGAAAAAGCAAGAAACATTTGCTCGGATAGCAGGATATTGTGAACAAACTGATATTCACTCTCCTCATGTCACAGTCTATGAGTCCTTACAATATTCTGCATGGCTCCGGTTGCCCGCTGAAGTCGATCATGCAACCAGAAAGGTCCAAATCTTAGAATTTGAGTTCCAACGCATAGGTTATGTTTGGATCAAGGATTTGAGGAGGGAAAGGAAAATAAAATAGAAAAGTAAATGAAATAGAAGCTAATTTTTTTTTTTCACTTTTCCCTTCCTTTTTCCTTTCCCTCCACAAATCCCAACTCAAATCCTTGATCCAAATACAGCCTTAATTAGGCTTCTTGAATCATTGAAAGTAAACATGAATGATGAATTGCAGATGTTCGTTGATGAGGTCATGGAACTTGTGGAGCTAACCCCATTACGGGAAGCGCTTATTGGGTTGCCTGGTGTGAACGGTCTTTCAACTGAACAGCGCAAGAGGCTTACAGTTGCAGTTGAGCTCGTAGCCAACCCATCCATAATATTCATGGATGAACCAACCTCAGGACTTGACGCCAGGGCTGCAGCAATAGTGATGAGAACGGTGAGAAACACAGTAGACACAGGACGAACTGTGGTGTGCACAATCCATCAGCCAAGCATTGACATATTTGATTCTTTCGATGAGGTGGATGATCTTTCTCTAGATTAAGAAGCCATTATTCATTTTAATTTCTAATTTTTGTAATAAAGCTGAGCATATATTATTTTCAAACTGCAGCTGCTTCTTTTGAAAAGAGGAGGCGAAGAAATATATGTCGGTCCATTAGGTCGCCATTCTTCCCATCTCATCACGTACTTTGAGGGAATCAATGGAATTAGTAAAATTAAAGATGGTTATAATCCGGCAACGTGGATGTTAGAGGTAACTTCACCGGCACAAGAAAGCGCTCTTGGGATTAACTTTGCTGAGGTGTACAGGAACTCAGAACTATACAGGTAGGGTCATAACACACTCTCAAGAAATACCCGTTTCATCAGAGTTCAAAATTCTCAAGACATTGAAGGCAGTGAAATTAAAATAAATATATAATAGATTTCAGATTTTAGCAACTAATAATCTTAAATGAATCAGGAGAAACAAAGATTTGATCAAGGAATATAGTGTACCAGCTCCAGGCTCGAAAGAACTACAATTCCCTACTAAATACTCACAAACTTTCTACACACAATGCATGGCTTGTCTATGGAAACAACATTGGTCATATTGGCGAAACCCGTCATACAATGCAGTGAGACTCATGTTTACCACCTTCATAGCCCTAATGTTTGGTACAATATTCTGGGATCTTGGCTCCAAAAGGTAGCTCTAATGCTTGGCATTTTTATAGTTTTTTTTCTTCTTCTCATCTTTTAGTCAGTCTAATTTTTATGGGATTTGCAGGGAAAGGAAACAAGATTTCTTCAATGCAATGGGTTCTATGTATGCTGCTATACTATTTATTGGTATACAAAATGCCACATCAGTGCAGCCAGTTGTTGCGATAGAGAGAACTGTTTTTTACAGAGAAAGAGCAGCTGGCATGTATTCAGCTTTGCCATATGCCTTTGGACAGGTTAATTACTTGTTTCGTTTATGGAAAGTCATGATGACAACATACATCGAGTTATTGATGTGGCCTTTCTTTAAGAAAAACTAGGGCATTCAGGGATCACCAAAGGCTGAATAGTGCAAATTATTGTGAAAATATAATTTGAGAAATAGAACTACCAATTAAAACTTCTAAAAAAATATTTCATCAGGTCTGAGTAGAGACCAAAGATCTTGAGCGATTGATCAACCAAAACAACTCAAAAAATAAAGAAGTGTCATTAATTTCTTCATGCTCATTCCAAGCTGAAAGTACAAATATATATTTTTTTTGGGCAGGTTGTTATCGAAATCCCATACGTTTGGGTTCAAACTATCATATATGGAGTAATAGTTTATTCCATGATCGGATTTGACTGGACAGCTGCCAAGTTCTTTTGGTATCTATTCTTCATGTACTTCACCTTGTTATACTTCACATTCTATGGAATGATGACAACAGCGGTCACTCCCAACGAACACATCGCTGCCATAGTTTCATCTGCCTTCTACCTAATTTGGAACATTTTCTCTGGATTTCTCATTCCAAAGACGGTAAGTACTAGTGATCAATTCTTATATATTTTCATACATGATGAGATCATAACTCACGACTGATGAGAACTTTTTGGGTTTTCTTTTTTTCTTTATATGGCAGAGGATTCCGGTGTGGTGGAGATGGTATTATTACATTTGCCCTGTGTCTTGGACTATGTATGGATTAGTTGCTTCACAGTTTGGAGACATAAAGACCAGGCTTGACACAGGCGAAACAGTGGAAGATTTCATGAAAAGTTACTTCGGCTTTAGATACGACTTTGTTGGATATGCTGCGATCATTATAGTTGGAATAGATGTGCTCTTTGGGTTCATCTTTGCCTATTCAATCAGGACATTCAACTTTCAGAAAAGATGAAAATATCATAATTTTCGACATTTGAAGATAAAAGTCTAGTGTTAAATGTTGTTGTCCATGTTTCATGTAAATTATGGAAGGATTTTTGTTTTTGTTTCCTTTTTCGGTGCTTTTTTGCTTCTTTTACTTTTAGGGCTTTGTTTAATTGTTTTCTGGCGGGCAAGTGCGTGTAGGAAGGCTGACATTAACTGATTTAGGCCCTAAAACATTTTTCATAGCGATTTTCTGATACATGATTTTGGATTGTCATGAATAGAATGAGAAAAAAAAAAATACTGATGATGAATTAGAACAAGTAAACTTGGGCTTTTGATTTTTGAATCAAACATGTCTTATTTCTTGTGAATCAAAGAATGGAATCAGAACACCACAAGTTAAGCAAAATGCTATGCAAGAGCTGAAAAAGTAGAGCAATTCTAAGGGACAATAAATCAAAACACCAAAAGCTCAAAAAACTCTCCACTGACTAAAGAAAAGACAGACCACATCCGAGCAATGATATTTCAAAAAGGAAAAGCTACACAAATATACAGATTTCATAAACTACTTTTACTTGCAGATATAACTTGCAATAATAAAGTTTTGAGATTTGGGTCTGGTTTGGCTTAAGCTATATAAGCCAAAAAGTCAAAAAGTTACTCCAAAATCCAAAAAGATATCACTATTCACCCAAAAAAAAAAAAAAATCAATTTTTTTCAAACCTTCCGTACACACCGAAATGACTCCTGCATGCTGCTGTGTGCGGCATTTTCAAACAAAAGAAATGATTGGGTGATTTTTACACACTGTTGTTCGTCTCATGGGGCTATCACAGGTCCCGTTTTGATAATCTGAACCGTTCAATGTGTAGAAATTGTCGAGTACTATATGTCTGCAAAAAATCACATTAATCGGATATCAATAACTATATGATCAAATCAGTTATGTACAACAAATGGATGGTGTTATAATTAATGATTGAAAAATAAATAAATCTGATCAGATAGCTATCGATATCCGATTAACGTGATTTTTTATAGGTACATAGTGTTCGACGAGTTATACACATTGAACGGTTCAGATTATTAAAATGGGACCCGTGATGACCCCCACGGGCCAAACAAAACTGTCCAGTTCTTTGTACAAAAAGTAGCCAATAATTTTCAACTCCCATTCAACTCCAGCCGGTTGTACGGCTGGGGCCCACCCCTATCTAATCATCTCCTACACACCTTTTTTATACAATTTTTTAATACACATTTTTTCATAAAAAGTCAAAAAGTTAACCCAAACTTTCATATTTTTTTTTTGTCTTTTTTAGTCCAAAAAGACAAAAAGTACACTTTTTTAGGACACCCCAAACCAGCCCTTGGAATAAAACCCACTAAAATAACATATTGAGCAACTCATCAGACACATCTGGGAATAAGAATAAATTGTATAACATTGGAAACAAAGAGAGAAAATGTGGAGAGAGAAAAAAAGTTAGTCACATACACATCGATGACGTATGTGTCCTAAATTTATTTATATTCATATCCGTTACAAATAAAAATATATAATCTTTTTCTTGTATACTCTCATTGTGTCTGTATAACATTGTAATGATTTTGAGTAAAAAATTAGTGACCCACCCTTCACTATAAAAATTAGCCCTAAAATAAATAACCCCTGAAGACACACCAATAAAATTTAGCCTGTTCATGCACAAGATTTTAATTCAGAACATCAAGAAAACAACATCAAGTACAATGGTATGGTATCAATAAGTCTGACATTTTGGAATAAGATAATCAAAGTCGAGGAAAACAACATCATCAGGTACGACAGTGTCAACAACTAAAATCTCAAAAGGAAAAAAATTAAACTGTAATACAATAAATCAAAGTCAGACAAAACATTGAAATGTGTAGCAGCCGCATATGTTACAGTTAGACAATGGTTCTCTCCTAACATCTAAAGTACAATTTGGAATTCTTAGGAAAAAAAAAAAACATTCGTCACCATCTCAAGTTTCCACACTATCCAAGCAGCTCTGTAATTCTTTCAAACCCTCAGCAGAAATGCTCCTGTGCACTGTTGAACGGGGAACAACCAAGTTGAGGAGGTTGGGGCTTGAAACACACCATGACAACAGCCAAATTGTCGCCACTCTTCCTCTTCAAAGCCTCATCAACCAGGTCCTTGCTACATATGACTGGGTCATTGTGTTCCTGAAGCCTTCGTCGAGCAAAATCTACGGCATTTTGGCTCATAAACACATCCCAGATTCCATCACAGCCAATGATAGGAATTCATCCTCTTCTGTTAGTCTTGTCACTCATAAATTCAGGCTCTGCACTAAGTGGACCGCCACTACTACTACCCTTTAATCCTTCCATGTGCCAGTCCCCTAAAGCACGAGCAACGTTTAGTTGTCCATTGAGGTAACCCATCGTAGACATACCCTCCAGAAGATTCAATGCGCTTCTTCTCTAGGGCACAACCTGGTTTGTGATCCCTTGACATCTCAATTGCTTTACCCCGGCGACAGAGCACTGCTCGGCAATCTCCAGCATTTGCCACAATCAATGAACTGTGACCAGATACAAAGATCAACAGAGAGAGAGAGAGAGAGAGAGAGAAACACAAAAAATTGCAATAAACACATCTTAAGCATTTGCATCTCATTGTGTCTTCAAAATACATCTATAAAATTGAGTTCTATAAAATACATCTATTCATTTCTCTCCACAAGCATCACATAATACAAAATGGTTCCACCATCCAAGCTTTTTTTCTCTTCAATCTGCACCCATACCCCCAAACACTACATTAACTTCATAACAAAGGCTCACAATCACCCAATGAACCTTAAAATGGTCAACAAGAAGTTTCATAGTTCCTTATAAACATCTCACTGTGCCAAGCTCAACACAAAAAATTGAGTTCTATAAAATATACAAGAACTAAAGAAGATTAAAAAAATGAAAGTTATGCAATAAACACATCTTAAGCATTTGCATCTCATTGTGTCTTCAAAGTACATCTATTCATTTCTCTCCACAAGCATCACATAATACAAAATGGTTCCACCATCCAAGCTTTCTTTCTCTTCAATCTGCACCCATACCCCAAACGCTCCATTAACTTCATAACAAAGGGCTCACATCACCCAATGAACCTTCAAATGGTCAACAAGAAGTTTCATAGTTCCTTATAAACATTGCAACGAAGCAACAGGTCTCCTCCCTCTATGACACAAGCAACACCAATTAATGAGTCCATAGCCTCTTTTCATCAAATTATCATACAAAAAGAATGGAATCTAAACGGTTAACCAAACCAAACGAAACCAAGCCAAGCCTTAAGTCCCATCAAATAGTGTCGGCTAATCTAAACAGTTGTAAAGACAAAAACACCACTTTGTTAGTACCCAAGTTTTCCAAACAATCTATGA
Organism: Camellia granthamiana; assembly: GCA_036172215.1. Classification (NCBI taxonomy): domain Eukaryota; kingdom Viridiplantae; phylum Streptophyta; class Magnoliopsida; order Ericales; family Theaceae; genus Camellia; species Camellia granthamiana. Next base: position 41,588,281 of record CM069913.1, read on the forward strand.
CGGATTAGGGTTTCTCATCTCTCCAACAATCCAAGAATGATGGGACTTAACTAAGAAAGTTCCTTCCGGACCATCACCTAGCTCAAACCTTTGTTCAATGCAATTGTTACTCGAGATGTTCTTCTTAAAAGGAATGTTTTGTTAAATTCTATCAATGAAAATGTATTTTTATTATTTGAATAATGAATATATAAGAATAAGGGGTACTTATGTAGGTCCTAATAAATAGACTTATTGTCTAATAGGTCTTATGGGAAAAATTTGTCCAAAAAAAAGTCACTAATTGTAAATTTTGGAGACAATTTATAAAAATCATGATAAAAAAAAGTCACTAATTGTCAATTTTTAGCAACATATATAAAAAAATTATCATAAAAAAATTATTTTTAGCGACAATTTTACTAAGACTTATTTTCAATAGGGCTTGATGAAAATTAAGTCCAACTATTAAGACCTATTGGTAGTTTACTCTAAGAATAAAGGAGATGTCCAGAATTGTAACAACTACGGAAGAATCAAATTAATGTGTCACATAATGAAAGTGTGGGAGAGAGTGATGGAACGTTGATTGCGAGATACAACAGAGGTGTCAGAGAATCAATTTGGATTTATGTCTGGTAGGTCAACAATGGAGAGTAATAGAAAAGTATAAAGAAAAGAAAAGAAAAGAGACATTCGTATGGTTTTTCTCGATTTTGAGAAAGCATATTATAGAGTGTCTCAGGATATAATCTGGTGGGTGTTAGAGAAGAAAGGGGTGACAAAAGGTTACATTAATGTGATTATGGATATGTATGAAAGTGTATTGACCACTATCAGATCGCCTGCTGGAGAGACGAGTGAATTTTCAATTTCTGTAGGATTACACCAAAGATCAACCTTAAGTCCTTATCTTTTTGCTTTAGTTATGGATGAGTTAGCGGCAAATATTCAGGATGATGTGCCATGATGTATGCTTTTTGTAGATGATATCCTGTTAGTGGATAAGATTAGAGAAAGAGTTAACACTAAGTTGGAGATTTGGAGAAAAGCACTTAAATCTAAAGGATTTAGGATAAGCAGAACTAAGATAGAGTATATAGATTGTAATGTTAGTAACAACTACAATGGAAGCAGAGGAGAAGTGAAAATTGAGAACCAAGAACTACTTAAGAGTGAATATTTTCGTTATTTAGGATCGATTGTCACAGCCGACCCCATTTGATGGGACTTAAGGCTTGGTTTGGTTTTAGGATCGATTATCACAACGACTAGGGAGATTGGAGTGGATGTGGTCTACAAAATTAAAGCGGGGTGGCTTAAGTAGAGGAATGCGTTTGAAGTATTGTAAGATAAACGAATACCCATTAGACTAGAAGGGAAGTTCTATAGAACGGCTATTAGACCAATGATGTTGTATGGAATAGAATGTTGGGCAACTAAGAAACAACATGTGTAGAAGATAAATGCTGCTGAGATGAGGATACTAAGTTGGATGTGTGGCAAGATTAGAACAGACAGAGTTAGGAATGAGTATATTTGAGAATGGATAGGAGTAGTAGTATCAATAGAAGATAAATTGAGAGAGAATAGATTGAGATGGCTTAGTCATATACAATGGAGACCAACAGAGGCAGTAGTGAAGAGATACGATATAGTGACGGTAAATGGTAGTGTTACGGGAAGGGATAAACCTAAATTGACGTGGACTAGCGTAGTAAATAGAGATATGAGTCTCCTTAATTTGACTAACGAAATGGCCTTAGATAGAGTCGAGTGAAGAAGAATGATTCATGCGGCCAACCCCATTTGATGGAACTTAAAGCTTGGTTTGGTTTGGTTTGATTTGGTTATTATTTGAATAATGAGATATCTTTCTTAAAATAACAATATTTTCAATGGATTAAACCAAGGAAAGGTGAGATTATTGAGTTAATTGAAGTGAGAACAATTCTTTAATTGAAATCTCGAATTCAATTTTAAATATAAGAATAAAAGCAAATCAAGATAAAGTACACACACACCCCATATATAACCAATAGCACAAATATTAAACAAAAAAGGTTCCAAGGCAAAAATAAACATAAACAGGGACTAATATTTGGTAAACTTGATTAGAAAATTAATTTTAAAGTTTTTTTGTATAAGTTATTTAGGGGTGCAAACTCTATAGTTAAATCTTATAGTTTTGGGACTATGTAACAAATTACTACTATAATATTGAGGTTTTTTCAAACTTTTTGGGTTGCAACGGGTTAGATTTTTTCAGGTTTCGTGCGTGAATTGTTGGTTTAAAAGTCAACTACTTTAGTGATACAATTTCATACTTTACCCCAACCCTAGCAGTTTTGGCCTACTTACCGCTATACTTGACCCTACCCTATCAATGCACTGCTAAGCCTTTTCTATTAAAATCAAGTTGGGTCAAATATAATTGGGTCTAGTAACTTTGCCATCTCCAAGCATGCATGTCTGCACGACGCATGCATGCATACACAAATATACCGATATATTATGTCTATATAATATTCAAAAGTGTTGCACTTCCACAGCTCACTAATCATAAAAACCGATGAAAGGACAATTATCCCCCTTAGATCAAAAGTCATGTATCAAGACTCAAGACCACCTCCGTGGCGTCCACAGTCTCACCAGAACTTCCCCTCCATTTCTTTAACCTTTCACAATCAAACTTCGATGTTCCATACCCAATTAATTTTTCATATTCAAAATATTCAAAACTTCAATAACAAAGTTTTTGGATTCTCTCCCCCATATTAGGGTCCCTTGTGTCCTCTTCAATCATAAAATGTTGAATCTACATTCTAGTAGCAACCATTGCTAGTAACGCAACTATGAGAATATAATCGTATATATTAGGCATGATTGTGTATATATTAGGCAAGGTTGTCATGTCAATCTTGTATTTTCCTTTTTGGTTTAGGCGTTAGGATTCTTGTATTTCCTTTTTGGTTAGTTGTTAGGGTTATATAAACTAGTCTTGATGTAATTGATATACAAGTTGAATATACAGAACATTCAGAATTACTTACATGGTATTAGAGCTTGGTGTAAAACCCTAGCTTGAAGATTTGCAACCCTAGCAGCCGTAGTAGGTTTGCTCCGTCTGGCTTTTCGTCTGACTCAAAAGCTTTATCTGGTTTAAAGACTCTTTGCAGCCGACCCAGAGCTCTCTTCGTCTGGTTCGCAAACTGTTCAAAGTCGACCCAGAGCTCTCTGCCTCTCGGTTCAAGCACAACTCCTTGTCGCGACCCATCTGCTGCGTAATCGCGATCAATCATCGCGTCTCTCTCAGTTCTCGTCGTCGTCATCAGCATCGTTTGCCTGGTTCCTTCTCTTTCTGTCTCCCTCTGTTAGTAACTGTGACCATCTGTGCCCTCAATACTTTTATTTGGATTAAAACCTCTTATTTACAGTTTGGCCCACTTACTTCTTATTATTTATTATATTTCAACCTGTAAGTCTTTGGTTTATTACAATGACGGACACCAAAACACAAGCCATCTGATGTAAATTCACTGGTGCCAATTATGCTTATTGGGCTAGTGTTATGAAGAATATTCTTTTTTGGTCAAAAAAAATAGGGCTACGTTTCTAATTCTATTCCTCGTCCATTGAACACGAAACAAGAAGAATATTTGACTTCCTGTGACACTTGGGATTGTGATAATGCCCAAGTTCTAACCTTGTTTCATAATTCTATGGATGACCGTATTGGAATGATGTTTTCCAAATACAATACTGCCAAGGAGGTGTGGGACTATTTATTAGGTGTGTATCAACAGTCCAACTTCGTCAAGCGATATGAGTTGGAAACAGCTATTCAGAGTGCTCGTCAACAGGATCAATTTATTCAGGACTTCTACATTGAGATGACAGGTCTCTGGCATGAGTTGGCTCTCATGTAACCATCTAGCCTCAAGGCAGTAGACACTTATGTTGAGTTTCGGGAGCAAGGTCGTTTAGTGTAGTTCTTAACGGCTCTCTCGCCTTAGTATGAGGCTATTCGTGGTGGCATCCTTTATCGGTCTCCTCTCCCTTCTGTGGATGCTATTGTTCGTGAGCTCCTCTCCAAGGAAATCCGTCTTAAGACGGCCAATCAGATTCTGTCCCCATCTGTCTTCTTGGCTCCTACTCAGCCTCCTCTGTTGTCAATCCCACCACATCATCAACTTCAGACCACCGCGAAGCCCAAGAAGGGGCCACTAAGCCTCTGACGAGTGCTTTTTGTCATTACAAGGGCCATTGGAAGTACAACTGTCCCAAGAAGGGACGTCAGTTTGCTCAGTCTTCTCACACCGCCTCAGACACAGTTTCGACCTCCTGCTGCTTATACTGCATCTGCTCTAGCTTCTGATCCTGACTTGGCTTCCTTGCGTTCCCAGATGGCTCAGCTTCAGCATCTCCTATCTACCTCTCAGCCATCCTCATCTGTCTCTACTCTCACCTCTTTTCATTCAGGTTTGTTTGGATCCTCTTCAGGTATCTCCTCTTCTGTCTGGCTTTTCGACTCTGGTGCCTCTCATCATATGACTCCTCACATTTCCTTACTTCAAAATTGTATCCCTCCTCCCTCACCTATTAGTGTTAATACTACTGATGGGTCTGGTATGCCTGTTCTATCTGTTGGGTCTGTCTTACCCTCTGCCATATCTATTGTTACTATTCCCTCTGTTCTTTATGTTCCTTAGCTATTTGTCAGTTTATTATCTATCAGTCAACTTGATACTTCTGATTTTGATGTTATCTTTTCCTCTTCTGTCTATTGTGTGCAGGATCGGGTGTCCAAGAAGCAGATTAGAACCGGCCGTAGAGTTAGAGATCTCAATGTGGTAGAAAGCTTGCATCTCCCCCTATCCACCTCTCCAGTTGCTTTTTCCTCATTTCAGTAGATTCTCAGTCGAGTCAGTTTTACTTATGGCATTCTCGCCTAGGTCATTTGTCTGTTGACCGCTTACAGTCTTTAGCTCAATCAGGATTATTGGGTAAAGTTTCTTCTAGTCAAATTGATGAATGTCGGGGGTGTAAACTTGCCAAAATGTTAACTTTACCTTTTAATAAAAGTACTTCAGTTTCTGTTTCTTCATTTTCTCTTGTGCATACTGATGTCTGGGAACCCTCTCTTGTTCTCACTAAAGGGAGTTCCGCATGTTATGTGTCTTTTGTTGATGATTGCACCCGTTATACTTGAGTTTATCTTATGACTCATAAATCTGACTTCTACCAAATATATCGTACATTTCAGTTTATGATCACTACACAGTTTGGGGCTACCATTAAATTGTTACAATCTGACTTGGGTGAGGAATATTTTAAAACTGAGTTCTGTGAGTATTTGGCCAAACTGGGTACCATTCGCCGAACTTCTTGTACTGATACACTTGCCCAAAATGGTCGAGCCGAGCGTAAACACCGCCATCTTCTTGAGACAGCTAGGTCTCTTCTTCTCTCTACCTCAGTTCCAGCTTCGTTTTGGGGCGAGACAATTCTTACTGTTGCTTTTCTTCTTAACCGCATGCCTACTCCCCTTCTTTCTGATCGGTCTCCTTATGAGGTTCTGTTCTCTCAACTTCCCAATTACTCCCTCCTTCGTGTGCTTGAGTTTGCTTGTTTTGTCCTTCTTCCCCGTAAAGATCAAACCAAACTTAGGGCCCGATTTGTCCTATATGTCTTTTTGGGTTATAGTCTTACTCAGAAAGGCTATCTGTGTTACGACCCTATTTTCTGTCGTCTTTACATCTCCCGTCATTTTTCTTTTCTCGAACGTCTGCCTTACTTTCAGCTTCCTTCTACCACTACTCCAGTTTTCAAAGAGGATTTGGTTCACATTGATCCATTTCCTTCTGAGGTCCCTCCTAATGAGTACATCTCTACTATCCCCCATGACCTTACTCCCTTTCTCCTCTGTCTCCCCAGCCTGCTCCTTCTTTTCCTTCTCCTCCTCCGTTGTTAGCTTATTCGCGTCGCCAGGCTCTCCTTCCATCAGTTGTCTCTACTCCTATTGCTGATCCTCCTGTTTATAATCCTACTGCATACCGCTATCCTACTCGAGCTCGTCATCCTCCAAACAGGTTAGATTGGTCTAATATATGTTTTTTCTGCTTCCTATCGTACTTTTTTGTCTGCTATTCATTCTTTTTCAGAATCTCAGTCTTACAAGAAAGCCTATCAGGATCCCCACTGGATTCAAACTATGGAGGATGAGTTGTCTGCTTTATAGAAAATTAGTACTTGGGAGTTGGTTCCTTTGCTTGATGGTAAGAATCTGGTTGGTTGTAAATGGGTCTACAAAGTCAAGACTCATTCTAATGGTTCTCTTGAGCGCTACAAAGCTCGTCTGGTTGCCAAAAATTTCTCACAGGAGTATAGTATTGATTATGAGAAGACCTTTGCTCCTGTTGCCAAGATGACTATTGTCCGTACTTTGATATTTGTCGCTGTTGTTCTTTCTTGGCCTTTTTATCAGATGGATGTTAAGAATACTTTTCTTAATGGCCATCTCACTGAGGAGGTTTACATGTGTCCTCCCCCTGGCCTTCCCTCTTCCTCTGAACAGGTTTGTCGCCTTTGGCCTGCTCTTTATGGACTAAAACAGTCTCTTCGTGCTTGGTACGATCGCTTTCAAACTGCTGTTACTACACTTGGGTTTCATCCTTGTGATCAAGACTCTACTTTATTTCTTCTCCACAACTCTGCTGGATTTGTTGCCTTATTACTGTATGTAGATGATATGATCATTATTGGCTCTAACCCTTCTGCTATCTCTGAGGTCAAGCAGCAACTCTTTCGCACTTCTGAAATGAAGGATCTAGGACCATTGCAGTATTTTCTTGGTATTGAAGTAGCTTCTTCTCCCAAGGGCTGTCTCAGGCCAAATATGCCAATGAGATTATTCACCGTGCCAGTCTTACTGACACTAAAATTTCTGATAACCCCATAGAGCTTAATGTGAAGCTTAACACTACTAATGGTGTCCCACTAGATGATCCTACTTTGTATCGTGAGCTTGTGGGCTGCTTAGTCTATCTGACAGTTACTCACCCTAATCTTGCCTATGCTATTCATGTAGTTAGCCAGTTCGTTTTTGCTCCTCACTTTTCGCATTGGGCTGCTTTGGTTCGGATTCTTCGCTATCTTCGCGGTACTATCTTCTAAGGCTTGTTGTTGTCTTCTACTTCTTCCTTGGATTTGGTGGTTATGCTAATGCTGATTGGGCTGGTGATGTGACTGATCGTAAGTCCGCTTTGGTTTCTGTCTGTTTCTTAGTGATTCTTTGATTTCTTAGAAAAGCAAGAAACAAACCGTTGTTGCCCGTTCTACTGCCGAAGCTAAGTACCGTGCTATGGCTCATGCTACTGCTGAGGTTGTCTGGCTTCGTTGTCTCCTCTCTGACTTGGGTATTCTTCAGTCCTCTCCGACCTCTCTCTACTGTGACAACCGAAGTGCTATTCAGATTGCCCATAACACTATTTTCCATGAACGAACGAAGCACAATGAGATTGATTGTCACTTCCTCCGTCAGCACCTACAGTATGGCTCTATCTCGCTTCCTTTTATCCCTTCGGCTCTACAGCTTGCTGACTTCTTCACCAAGACTCACACCATTGCTCATTTTCGGTTTCTTCTTGACAAACTCTCCGTGTTTTCGGCTAAAACACCTTAAGTTTGAGTGGGGGTGTGAGAATATAATCGTATATATTAGGCATCGTATATATTAGGCATGATTGTGTTTATATTAGGCAAGGTTGTGATATCAATCTTGTATTTTCCTTTTTGGTTTAGGCATTAGGATTCTTGTACGTCCTTTTTGGTTCGTTGTTAGGGTTATATAAACTAGTCTTGATGTAATTGATATACAGGTTGAATATACAGAACATTTAGAATTACTTACAACATCATTGCTAAAGAAATAATTGTTGCCTATTCCAATGACTCTTAGGTCTGATATTACTCCAAACTACTAGACAGTGTAGCTGCAAGTGACGAGCATCTTTTTCTCATGGTGAAGTTCCTAGATGTTAACGAAGTTAGGAGAACGAAAATATTTTAAGTTGTATGATAGAGCATTGTTAGATTTTAAGTTTCAACCTACTTTAGAAGTTTTGCCATTAAGTGTATTATGTTAGGTGCTGACTACGTCCTACACTATGATACCACGTTCTAGGCTATTTCACACAAATACATTATTGATCCAATTCCACATACTAAATTATCTGCATTCCTGGTAACCTATGAAGTATGAGAACTCCAAAAATAGTGTTGCACGAGTACCGGATACTTATCGGGTGAGGGTACGCGTGCTGGTACGACAGTAAGCATACCAGATACGTCGAATACATGCCGGGTACGGCAAATACGTTTGGGTACAGCACAGGTATGATGAGGTTTTTTTATTTTTTATTTTTTATTTTTTGACAGCTGCTAGTATTTGTTGAAGCCTTCATTATTCTTCTTTCAACTTCAAAAATCATCAACTAATTTATTTCCAACACCCTTTACCTATGAGTCATAACTTTGCTCTCTTTTACATCCTATTTTAGATAATCAAAAATGAAAAAGAAAGAATTATATAACTTTTTAGACAAACTATTCTCTTTTTAATTTTGATATTGAAGCTTTGATTTATATGTTGGATGTTTAGTTATAAATTTTTTTTAAAAAAAAAATTTGACGTATCCCAGCAGTAGCCGTAGCCCTACCCTAATTTTTTAAGAATTTTCCGTATCGTCGTACCCGTACCCGTATCCATACCTGAACCCATTAGGAGGCACCTCTATCTCTCATAGAAATGAGCAGTTAATCAGCAGTTACTGTATCATTTCTTCCTCATGGCAGCAGCACAAGTCCTTTTGAGCATGCTCTTCATAAATTGGCTTTAATCCCATCATAATCAGAGCTTTGATTTTTTAAATGAACACATTATGTTTGTCTGCATGCTCCCGTTGTATCCTTGTCTATGTATATGCATGCATTAGGGTGTGCAAATGAGTAAAGGAGACATCAAATAAAAAAAACACGTTCATTTGGAGACACATAATGTTCCCGAAACATTGGCTGAGTGAAACCCAAAAATCAAGAAATCAAACAAATATGCACAAAGACCTTTAGCTCATGAGGTTTTCTAAAACACGTAATCCTACCAAACAGGCTAAAAGATGTTATTTTATATTTCTTAGAAGTATGCATTACGATTGTATATGATTGACAGCAATAAAAAGCTCTAATGAATATTTGATAGATGTGGATGGAAAAATCCTGACCTCCCGACGACAAGAGCTGCCAAAACGGTGGTACCAGAAGCAAGGGCAGCATTCAATGAGCAAGCTTCTGCAAAAGCAGTGTCTGTTTGTAGAAACGCTGATGCAACAGCCCTCTCAATTTCCCTTGGGAAGTCTTCATCCTCAACTATGAATCTTGGCAAATGGTTGCATGCGAAGTCAGCTGCATGCTTTCCTCCATGCCCATCAAAAACCTGAGGTAACCAAGGACATTTTAATATTGTATGGCACATTATTAGAATACAGATGCAGAAGCAAGGTATGTCAAACTACTGCTCTCAAAGTCAATTCTTTTTTATATAATCAAACTATGCCAAGGGGGGACCAACCAACTACAACAAAACAAAACAAAACAAAATAAAAATAAAATAAAATAGAGAGAGAGAGAGAGAGAGAGAGAGAGAGAGAGAGAGAGAGATAGAAACTTCAATCAAAGGGGAGGTCTATCCAAAACTCTAACCAAATCAGAGTCAGGCAGGCCCCTTCTCTAGCTCCCTCCACTCTAATCTCTGCTGCGGCTACTATTTGGATATGTGTTGTATTTGGATATACGTTGTATTCAGTCTTCCTTTCCTCAGACATTGTCATGTAAGAAGGTTTCTCAGCTTCCATCATCGGTCTCCATTTGTTTCCAATGGCCTTATCAACCACAACTGCAAATTTGTTATTCGGATACTCCTCTTTGTACTACTTTTGAAACTCCTCCATGAGCACAAAGGAGGCACTGACATGCCTCTTAGGTCTTATCCTCTAACCCAGATTGGAGATGCTCGTGCCAATCAGAAGACATTACCACTCTAAAACCCTCCTCCAGCCACCCTGCATGTCTAACTTCTCCACCTTCCCATCTACCAAATTTCCCAAAACATTGAATTTGCATGCTTCATACTCCCCTCCCTCCTACTGAGGAGCACAAGACAAATCAAACCCACCTTCTAGAGTTCATCATTACCAATGGGGGGCATGGCTTCAGAGACAACACTTCCATCCCCTACATCACCATTAGCCCAGATCTACCCAGCATCGCCACACTCATCCACCTTCACTCTCCTCGCCACCAAGAGTAACAGCTAAAACACACCATCCATTCTTTCCCTTGAACCCTTCACCTCCCTTCAATTTTGATTTGCTCCCTTTACTATCCAAGGCCTTTTATAAATTTGAATAAACCGTTACGCATTTTACACATTTAGATAGGTTTTAGTTTGTGTTTCTGAACATTTCATGTTATTTCAAATTCTTTTTCTCTTTCAGAGTATTACCAAAACATTTCCGAAATGTTTCCATTTCCAGGCTTGCCAAAACAAGCTGAAATAAAACTTTGATCCTTGCAATAAGGAGGACCAGAATCTCGGTGGTGGACGGACCACTAATTGTCAGGATCGGTGTCAGTAAGGATCCAAAGCATCATCTGAAGATTGCTGATCAAAAAAAGCATCATCTGACGGTTGTTCTTACATGTGGACAACTAGCAAATTACCAAATAAAAAATTCAAATTCGGTTCGTTGTAATCATTGTAAGCTAACTAGATGTTGAATTTGCTGGAGTTCTTCTCAAAGTCAGGTTTTGAGATAGTCTGAGGTCTCACAAAATCCAGTTGAAGGAAGTAGTTGGTAGAACAAGGTGCTATCAGATCAGAGTAAAAGTAAAGAGCTCTTAGTTGGCCTTAGTGAATAGCAATCTTCAAAGTTCCTAGTCTGATGCGGAACAGGTCTAGACTACTCCAAAACTCCTCTATTGCAAGAGGCCTAAATAATTCCAAAGGCCAAACAACGTTATGTGACAAAATATCAGAGAGTAATTTAAGTCAAGTGGCAATCAAGGGAAGTTGCAATAACTTTCAGCTATTCAAAGCCTTAACATAATGAAATAGCTATGAAATTTCTAGAATACATGCCCATTCCATGAACCAGACATGATCTATAAGGGTGGATGGGTGAATATCATGTTCTTTAGAAATGCCCTTATTAAAATTGTCTACATGCACAAGCTCCAAAACGTGCAATAAAATTCACAGGGCAATAGCAAGCCTACGCCTATGAAAGGATTATACTAAGAACGTTACGTAATATGTTTATTCCAGGGTTCCACTAAGAACAGTTGTCAACATCTTCAAGTGTTCTCTTATAATGCCTTACCCTTACACTATAACACCCTAGCAAAAATAATCATTCTCCTGCATTCCCATGGTCATATTTCTCAAAATTGTTTTGCACATAAAGTCCTTGAATTTAACTTATTCTCTCACTTTTATGTATGCTATCAGTAGTGTATGGTTTTGATCGTTTCAACCCTCAACAAGTCATTGTCCTATATTAGCCTCAACAATAAACACTATAGCCTTACCAAACCTACAAATCTGTACATTTTATATAAGCATGTCATTTTATTTATTTATTTATTTATTAAACTAAAAGCTTATACAAAATTTCTCAGTAACTTACTATCATAACCAACCTAATAAAAAACTATAGCCATACTATTTATGTTTAATTAAAGAATATTAAGAGACAATGGAAAAGGAAAACAATTTTTTTTATTAAAAAAAAAATACATTGTTTAACAATTGACAAAAACCAAGAAAAAACAATGGTCATCCACACACCCTCTACAAGAATCATAAATGGTGTTTACATCACATGCACTAAAACAATGATCTTGATAATTATAACAGCAGTAGTGCCACTCTCTAGACATATAAAACATGTAGAGCCACAAGTAGTGCAAGAGAAGAAAAATACTCCATAGAAGGCATTGGGCTCTTCATTGAAATTATTGACCCCATAATCATGCATAAAATTGTCCACACAAACGTATACATCCTCCATCCTCGAGCGAGATCCAATGTCTGCCCATGCTCCAGAGCGAAGAATAGGAATGAACTTGGTCTCATGACCTTCTACACTCAATCTTGGTTCAACAGAAATACTTGACAACTTTGTCTTCACCTGTAAAAACTCCAGTCAAAACCTTAATCTACATGACCACTAAAGACAAGAAAAAAAAAACACAATTTGTTTTATTACAATTTTTGGCATATAAAAATGAATGTCAAGCTCCTAAACACTGGTATCACATGAAACAAATAAAAATTATCAACAATTAACATCACATGTCATTGATGTATAAGAATACAAGTTTTACTTCATGGAAAAGAAATAATATAAAGCCTATTATTCCTATCACTCCACGTTAACTGCTTTAACCTTCTAAAAATATCATCCAAAAAAGCGTTCACCTAGAAATTAGTACCCAACAAACAATCCAAGATGCAAAGAGTCGTAAATTAGCTTTTGGATTTCATAGTCTTTGGAGCGGTAAAGAGTTGTATATAAGCTTTTGGTCTAACGAATTTCATCATGAAAGGGAGAGGGTTGGGGTCCTATTTTAGAGGGGTAGTCCATAAAAGGGGCAATGGCAGAAAAGAGTAAGGAGGAGGTTCTAGCAATGCGGAACTTATATTAGGATCACAAACAAATTGAAGAGAGAATGAGAGGTAATAAACATGGATCTTGTTTCAACGATATAGGGTTTGAAAAGAGATTAAGCTATATTGAGAGATTTCTGAAAGTGTGTTGTCCCTCATCAATTTAGAGAATTTTCTAGCAATATCCAGTGAAGTGGGTGCAATGCCGAAGACAATGGTGGGCTAGAGTGGGTATGTGCGAGGAAATTATGTAGGCAATGAAGGACTGAAGCACCATTTTAAGTCAAATAAGGAAGAGAGTGGAGATATCAGTGTCGCCAGATAGTGGGACAAGATACTATAGATTTACATGTATGTGTAAGTATAGACATGAAAACACTATGAAGTTCGCCGATGGGGCTCTACTAGATGGAGCAAAGATTAGCAGAAGAAGATAGAAACGAAACTTGCACTGATCAAAGCAGCTTATTGATGCAGATAGAATTTTAATAATTATATACTTTATTATATTTTGTTTTCACTGTGGAATTAGAATTTGATTAGTCATGCTTTGATTTATTGCCCAGAATCCTTACTTTCCTATTTATTTAAGATTTTCTATTTTGTTTATTTTATTGTCTGACAACAACTAGGATTGTTCTAGAAAGAATTATTTTATTTTCCATTTTAGTATTCTTAGGATTGTTAAGATTTCTATTATTATAAACGAGGTTGTAAGCCCTAGGGCTCTTTAGTTGATAATTAATACAAAATCCATTTGAGAGAAATCTCTTCTTTTAAGAATAATTCTGGTAATTTTAGGATTTGAATCAGTCATTAACTGTTAATAACTGGAGGTTAAATAATATTGGGTCACATGAAGCAGGTTGTTTGACCATCGTGAAACATATCATATTATGAAAAGAACAACAACAATTTGTAAACATACTGCATGACACTTGAAAGGATCGCATTCACCCTTAACCGAAAGGACCAAGTAGATACTATAGGCAAGTACTCTTAGCCCTTTAACCATCTAAAAATAACAAAGCTTATGAACACACGGAATAAAAAGGGATAGTAACAACAAAAATATAGTAAATATACTAGAACGGCTAGAAGAATTAATTAAAACCCTCTAGAAAATTATAAGAAAATAAAGACTCAAGACCCTATTTGTTTTCCTCCCGTGGGCCCCACAAGAAACATGGTTTGTTTGGAGAAATGGCCAGTCCCATAGGATTAGGAATACCCTCTAGAAGACTAGCAATCCTGAGGGAGGCGGTATTCAAATCCAATCTCATGGGATTGAAGATGAAATGACTGTTTTGTCCCTTAGTATACAAAAACAAAAAAGTTGCCTTCAACATAATAAGAAGACTTATACGTAATTTCATATATTTAGGGCTGGTTTGGGATCACTTACAAAAGCTAAAAAGTCACTAAAAAAGTAAAAAAAATCATACTATTCACCTTATTTTGGCAGGAAATTTGTCGGGTCAAAAAAAAAATAGTGCAGCCAAAAATTCCCATAAAAAAAGAAAACGTGACACAATGTAAGTCACAAATTTCCATAAAAAAAAAAAAAAAAATTGAAATGCATGTAAAGTCAGCTCAATATTGTTGACTGTGTCAAGAAGGACAATCCTGTAATTTTGATATTTGCTACAATATTTTATTACACATTTTTTCATAAAAAGTCAAAAAGTTTTCCTAAACATACATCTTTTTTTTCTCTACTTTTTTTGTTAAAAAGTCAAAAAGTACACTTATATAGATCATCCCAAACAACCACTTAATCTCAATCAACTAATGGCCTGTTTGGTGAAAATATTAGAAACTAAAAACTCATAACCATAAAGCAAAAACTAAAAGCACATTTTTTCCAACTTCCAAATAATTAGTTTCTTTCAACTTATTTAAGCTATTTCTGCGTAATAAACCTAACAAGTTATAAGAAGAAACTGTACCAAATAGTCAAGTATATAACCAAACAAAAATGTCTAAGACCCCCTTTTTTTCCCGCCCCCTTTGACCCCCTCTCTCTCTCATTGGTTGGATTTTCTTTTCTTTTCTTTTCTTTTTTTCACTTGTCCTCCAATCACCACCCGCCAGGTGTGTGGCGGTGGTGGGGGTGGTGATTGGAGGGGGTCTCCATCACTCCTCATAACCAAATTAAAATAAACAAACACCTCAAATACTATCATACTAGTACACAAACAAACAAACACAATCTAGCCTTGTTTGGGAAGAGGATTGGGCTATTTTACTAAGAGACAAAATAGACTAAAATTACCAATAAGATAAAATGTTACATCTAACCTATAATCATTTTATTTTTTTCTCTCACAATTATCAAATCAACTAAAAAACCAACTAACTTGGCAAACACAACTATTCTAGTCAGGCTAAAATGATTAAAAAGTCAAA
Organism: Camellia granthamiana; assembly: GCA_036172215.1. Lineage (NCBI taxonomy): Eukaryota > Viridiplantae > Streptophyta > Magnoliopsida > Ericales > Theaceae > Camellia > Camellia granthamiana. The sequence continues at coordinate 41,603,396 of CM069913.1, forward strand.
TAATAGACAACTTGCCAAACAAGCATCTTAAATCTCCAACTTAATACCGCACTTTTAATCCCCACCGTACTAATAAACAAGGAAGAGAAACTAATTTAAAGCTCAAAACTAAAATGATGCCACCCAAAACAGTAATTTAACAATAAATAGACTAAAAAATCGCTACAAGTAATATTAATTGCAGCCATTAAAAAAGAACCCATTCATCAGAAACAAGCATAAAGCAACAAGACAAGGCCTTTGGAGGAAACTGATAATGGAGACTCACCAGAGATGGGTGACGAACCAGGGATTTCTTAGACGGCGATCCCGTAAGCGGGTTAGGAGGCAGTCCGTCGCTCGAGCTGCCATTTTGCACAGCATTATTCACCACTTTACTTGCCTCCATTGTCACTCTCAACCATCAACATCCTCTGCTTCAAAACCTAGGTTTCAAAAATTCCTCTCCAGAGAGTGAAATTACGGCACAATTTGACAATGCAAATTAGGGATTTGCGCGATTGAATTGGAGTTCTAGGGTTTGGTTTTGGAACCGAATAGGAATGTTCTAGGGCTTTAGAGGTCTATTATACGTATAGATATGTATGTATATGTCGAGAGAGAGAGAGAGAGAGAGAGATCTGGTTCCGGCGAATGCAGCTTTCTAACTGGTCAAGGGAACCTTTTGCCGTTACGATTTCGTTAAACTTTTTTTATTAGTCATGTTTTGATTTTATATGAAAATATGTATAAAAATGTTGAGAGAATTAATTGACTTTTGGAAAAATTATAGGAAAAAAAAAATCTAGGTTTTGGAGGCTTATAATAAAATAAAATTTTAATTTTATTAATTGAAATTATAATTTTTAATTTATTTTTATTTAAATTATTTGCTTATTTTTGTTAAATAAAATTGTCAAAGAAAATACATTCTAGTCATCAAATTCAATAAATTTAGATATTTTAGATATTTGAAGTACACCTAATTGAGTTTAATGATTTAAATATATATATTTTTTCGATAGTTTTACTTAGTGAAAATAGATAAATAGTTCATATTAAAAATAAATAAATAAAATTAGGGTTAAAAATTCAAGATTTATTTTATTACAATATTCAAATCTTGAGTTTTTTTTTTTTTTTTTTTTAAATTTCCCTTGACTTTTTGTATTGATTTTTAATTATTTTGTCAATTGCCGAACATTTTTTTAATAATATTACAAGAGAACGGTGTCGTATCCGTCCGGTAGATGTTGTGTGACCTTAAAAAGCAAGTAAGTAGCGTTTGGTTTGATTTTCAAATCATGATTTCAATAATAAATAAAAAAAATTCAAAACTTATAATCAAACAGTCGATTCAAAAAAAAATTCAAAATGCATAACGAAACTCATTTCAAAATTCTATTTTTAAAACAAAAAAAAAAATCAATTTTTTTATTTTGTACTTTCAAATTATTTTTATTTTTTTCAATTTTTTTATTTTTGAAGAAAAGTATTTCATATCTTTTAGAAAAAAATTATTTTGTTATTTTTGTAAGTATTGACCAAATAATTTGTTAGGATTTAGATATTTATGAACGATTCAAAATTTTTTAAAATTTACAAAAAATAAAAAGAAAATATTTTAAATATTTTAAAAACAAAAGAAAATATTTAAAATAAAAATTATATATTTAAAATAAGAGATTTTTATTGATAAATCCCATTTTGAAGTGTTTTAACCCAAGAAGTCCATGAAGGAATTTTTTAATCCATTTAGTCCCATGTATGTATAGTTTTATTCCTTAAAATCCTTTTTCTTGATTTATACTATTTTCTTGGACACTTATGCCCTTATATTTAATTTTGATACCCTTATAAATATTTTTTGAACGGTTAGCAATTTTATGATGTGAACATTCATATTTTAAAATTCACATTGGTAGGAATGTAAAATTGGCCCGTGGGCAGCCCGAAACCCGTCCGCGAGTCGGGGCGGGCCCGGCCCGTTGACAATGTGAACATTCACATTGACATGTTAACATTCACATTAATAGGAGTGTAAAATTGGCCCGAGCCCCGTGACGGCGCGAAACTCACCCGCAGCCCATGGGCGGCCTGGGGCGAGCCGGGTCCAACCCGTTGACAATGTGAATATTCACATTGACATGTTAACATTCACATTGATAAGAGTATAAAATTGATCCGCGGCCCATGGGCGGCCAAAAGCCCACCCACGGCCTGGGGCGGGCCTGGCCCGGCCCGTTGACAATGTGAATATTCACATTAACATGTTAACGTTTACATTGATAGGAGTGTAAAATTAGCCCGCGCCTCGTGGCTGCCCGAAACCCGCCCACAGCCCGTGGGCGACCCGGGCGGGCCCGGCCCGGCCTGTTGACAATGTGAATATTTACATTGACATGTTAATATTCACATTGATAAGAGTATAAAATTGGCCAGAGGCCCAGGGCGGGCCCGACCCGACCCGCGCCCGCTAACAATGTGAATATTCACATTGACATGTTAACATTCACATTGATAAGAGTGTAAAATTGGCCCGCAGCCCGAGGCGGGCTTGGCCCAACCCGTGACAATGTGAATATTCACATTGACATGTTAACATTAACATTGATAAAAGTGTAAAATTTGCCCGCTGCCCGAAGCTTGCCCACGGCCTGGGGTAGGCCCGGCCCGGGCCGTTGACAATGTAAATATTCACATTGACATGTTAAAATGCACATTGACATGTTAAAATGCACATTGATAGGAATATAGAATTGACCCGTGGCCCGTGGCCCGTGGCCTGCCCGAAGCCTGCCCACGGCCCGGGGCAGGCTCGTTTGGGTCCGGGCCCGAGCATGTCTGAGACCTTAGGTTAGGGCTTAGGTCATCACTTTGAAGCCCGGCCCATCGGCCCGCTTAAGGCCCATTCAAGGCTTGGTCCGAGGCTCAGCCCGCCCGAGGCGCAATGTATTTTTTTGTGGAAAATAATAAAATTTTGGTAGAAAAAATTTAAAAAAATTGCCAGGCCCGCCCAAGCCCGACCTAAGCTTTAGGCTAGGCCCAGGCCCACGGTCCGACCCGAGGCTCGATCCATCAGCCCATCCAAAGCCCGACTACTCTTGTGCTAGGGCCTGGGCCTAATTTTTTGGCCCGTGGGCCGGCCTAACCCAGCCCGGGAAAGGCTCGTTTGGGCCTAGGCTCGAGCCTAGTCCGAGACCCTAGGCCAGGGCCTGGGCCATCACTTTGAAGTCCAGCCCGGCCCATCGGTCCGGTTAAGGCCCATTCAAGGCTCTGTCCGAGGCCCGGCCCGCGTCGAGGCCTAGTGTCTTTTTTTTGTGAAAAATAATAAAATTTTGGTAGAAAAAATTAAAAAGAATTAAAAAAAAATGGCCAAGCCCGCCTCGTGCCGCTCACAGGCCGTGGGCAAGTTTCGGGCAGCCATGAGACACGAGCTAATTTTACACTCTTATCAATGTGAATATTAACATGTCAATGTGAATATTCACATTGTCAACGGGCCAGGCCGGGCCCACCCTAGGCCGCTGGCCAATTTTATACTCTTATCAATGTGAATGTTAACATGTCAATGTGAATATTCACATTGTCAACAGGCCGGGCCGGGCCCGCCCCGGGCCGCGCCATGGGCCATGGGCAGGTTTCGAGCAGCCACGAGGCGCGGGCTAATTTTACACTCCTATCAATGTGAATGTTAACATGTCAATGTGAATATTCACATTGTCAACGGGCCGGACCCGCCCCGGGCCACAGGCGGGCTTTTAGCTGCCCATGTGCTGCGGGCCAATTTTATACTCTTATCAATGTGAATGTTAACATGTCAATGTGAATATTCACATTGTCAATGGGCCGGACTGGGCTCGCCCCGGGCCGCCCATGGGCCGCGGGCGGGTTTCGCGCCGTCACGGGACGCGGGCCAATTTTACACTCCTATTACTATGAATGTTAACATATTAATGTGAATATTCACATTATCAATAGGCCGGGCCCGCCCCGGCCCAACTCAAATTTTTCCAGGCACCCATGAGGATCAACATGGGTCGGGCCCCTACACATTGACGATATGAACATTCACATTGACGGTGTGAACATTCACATCATGGGTATTTTGGTAATTATGTCACCCATAGGACTTATTGAAACATAAGAAAATAATGTGAACTAAATGGAACATAAGTAGATGAAAAGGGTATTTTGGTCTTCTTATCTCAAATAGGACCTAATGGAATAGTAAAAAAGAATATGGGTTGGATGGAATAAAACTCTTAGAAAGTGGATTTATCAAAAAAGCTCCCTTAAAATAAAAATAAAAATTTAAATATTTAAAATATTTTTAAAAAATACAATGCACAAATGTAGTAAATACAAAGCACATTAAAATAAATAAATATTTACAATAAAAAATATTTACCCTAAAAAAATAAAATTAAGAAAAATTTTAAATATTTAAAAAAATAATCCCAAAGCAATTTCTAAATACAACTCAAAACTCTTTTCAAAACTTTATAATCAAACAAATTTTCTCATTTCAAAAACTTATTTTTCAAAAAGAACTCCATATTCAAATCATTATTCTAAAAAACTAAACCAAATGGAATCTTATATTTGATTGTTTGGTGCAACTTATTTAAATAGTTTATATTTTATTTTGTTTTGACAGTTTCCATTAGGTTATTTCTGTTTATAATTTATTAGACAAAAATAACTTAAATATGCATCCAAAAACAAAAAAAAAAAAGATTATCTAAAAACTAGAGAAGTAGCTTCTTCATTGTCAATTTTTAAGTTATAATAAGTTATACCAAACAAGCTCATTATAGAAAAAATATTGACTCGTCATTTATGTGTTAATTTGTAATTTGCCACAAATTCATCTATGTACACTCTAACTTCACTACAAGGAAAATGGCCTACAACAACGTTTCTTTTATGGCGTTTTGGGAAACGCCATTATAGATAGATGAAACGTCAGTTGAACGACGTCGTATTGGGTGGATATATTGACACCGTCCAGACTCCGCCTCTCACTTTCTCTCGGTCTCTCTCCCTCTCTCTTTCTCTCTCTCTTCCAAAGCCCTCGACTGATATTCATCGAACCAGATCAAAAGGCACACACACACACACTCTCTCTCTCTCTCTCTCGTCGAACTCTGGATCTCTATTGTTCTTCATCGATCTCTGTTGCTCCTATCTCAGGTACAATTTTCATTCTCTTAATCACTCAATTTAATACTCTCTAATTTTTTCATTTTCAGATTAGATCAAAAAGAGATCGAACTCTGGATCTCTTTCTCTCTCTTTTCCAAAGCCCTCGACTGATTTACTCTCTAAGTTTTTTCATTTTCAGATTAGATCAGATTAGATCGTTGAACCAGATCGATCAAATCTGGTTTGTAAGTATTCATCTCTAAGAGCTGCTTCATTCTTGTCCTGAATCTGGTTTGTAAGTATTCATCTCTAAGAGCTGCTTCATTCTTATCCTGAATCTTGCATTGTTGACACATAATAAAGCATGCATTAGAATTGAGGTCATTTTGATTTTTACCAATTATCTCTTAAACTGATTTGTCCACTCATTCTTAGAATTCTTATGTTAATAATATTAATTACATAATTAATGTACGCATGTTTTCTCTCTCCATGCTATTTGGTTCAATGTTACTTGGGCTCTTAGCCAACACCTGTGAAGGTGACACCTGAAATTTGTGCGTTGAAACAGAGCTAATAGTGAGAGTACTCAAACAATACTATAGTAGTTACAATTTCTATTTGAAGAGAGAAATTCATCCACTGGCCGGAAAAAAATCAAAAAGATCAAATCTGCCTAGAGTAATAGGAAATCAACCAAACAATTTAAATGCTTATGCCAAGTAGTATCCCCAGTATCAGTTTTAAGTTCAGCACCACAGCACTAATGCAAGAAAAATTAGGATCAACCCCCATAAACAAACTTCAAAAAATTAGGATCAGCACTAATGCAAGAAAAATTAGGAAACAGTAGTTCTGCTTTTTAACTCTAGCATCAAATCCACATTTCAACCAATTTCCTCTCAACACTCTAGTGGATCACACGGGTGAATCTGTTATGGCACTGCCATCTCACCCTATTGGAGATTTTACCACAGTGCCCAAATCATTTTTAGCAGTTGATTTAAGATTTTACCACATTTCAAATCATTTTCAGTGCGACGCAGCTAATTAAATTTTGGGAAAAATAGCAGTGTAAAAAACAAAAAACACATGGGGGTGCATCTATTTCTATGCAACAAAACCACATCAAAAGGTGCATCCCCATCTTTTGGTAAATATTTCCCCATTTCCCAGTGTCTTATAATTTCTGCTTAAATTTTTGCCATCTCTTGTCATGCATATTCGTTAATTACATGTTTTAAAGTTCATTATTCATTTCTCTTTAGTTCTCTTACTTGGTCTCCCCTTCCAAAAGCCAAAATATAACGGCCGTTTTTGCCAAAATGAACCCCTTTATTTATGTATTATTGGACAAATTTTACAAGTGGCTACAACATTCTCAAGTTGAAATTCCCTGTATTTTTCTCTGTATTTTGCGTACTCCAATCCTATAGTCTTTGATGATAATTCATTGAACTTATTGTCCATCACAAAAGAAAAATATTTCTTCTCTCTAGGGATCGGTACTTCACCTATTGTTCAGTCAAATCAAGAGGATTTATTCTCTTCACCAACTCAGTATTATATTGATCACCTATTACTACATTGTGATTTGAACAAGTTTGTTCAAGGAGCCTTTGAGTTCTTTAGTTCTTTGATCTGAACAAGTTTGTTCAAGGAGCCTTTGAGTTCTTTAGTTCTTTGATTTGAACAAGTTTGATTTGTTCCTTTTAATGGCCCAAATAAATCCCATCATACAGCTTGATTTATAAACTTTACCCCTCAAAATGAAATAATTAAGAAGGATGAATTGAACAGCCAGAGAAGAGGGATTCAACAGTCAATTCAAAGGTGGTATCTCGGAAGAAAGTAAACCATCAAACCAGTAGCTAATGGCTTACCTGATCTACCCGTAGCACAGTGCAAGCAGCATCTGCAGCATATTTGAGAGCAAAAAACCTGTAAACAGCAAAATAGTTTGAATCACATAAAATGAGTCAAAGTTTTAGCATGGCATGCATACCGATCCCTCATCTAAGTAACAGTGAGCCCGCATTTCCTGCCATGTATTTTCAGAACAACTCAGGCAGGGTATATTAGTGTTTAAGGCCAGCACAAGTCCGACCTTGCCTCAGCTTTAAAATACTTTGGACAAATACTTACATTTATTTCCCCATGCCTTAAGTTGCAGTTGTTGACTTGTATTACCATTCTAATTAAACTTGAGCAGTTCTTACCATTTGATAGGTGATTAAGATTAATAACGAGGTCAGGATGGGTCTCAAACAAGCAATAAAAAACCTTGACGCATTCTCGCGTGCAGAGGAGCACTTGTTGCAGAAAACCCTTTGACTTATACAAGCAATATACCCTTTGACTTATACTTCATACCAATTAGTTAACAAGGGGTAACTTCTGTCATTATAAGGAGATTAAATTGTTCAAGTTATTTTTAAGAAAATGGCCAGATAATTATATATTTCTCTCCATCTAGTGAGCCAAGACATCTTTTGTTTTGTTTGCTAGCCTTTTGAATGTCTTCTACTGCTAGTGTGGAGGTTAATTCATATCCTTCCATTTCAACTATTTTTTCATTCACTTTAGTTCACTTACCTATTGCTTTTTTTTCTTCTCTCTCTCTCTCTATCCCCCCTTCTTTGCTTTTTTTTTTTTTTTTGGTCCAACAGATTTTTGAAGGGCCCATTCATGTCAATGTGAGCCATATTATTCATGATTTATCATTTGGGCCAAAATATCCCGGAATTCACAACCCACTTGATGAGACTTCAAGGATTCTGCGTGGTTCAAGTGGAACGTTCAAATATTACATAAAGGTTTGATTCCTGGTCTTTCTTTGATAAAATTGTTGATTTATCTTCTGGTGTTTCCAGTATGCACCTTCTTTAAGATAGCTGGCGCATTTTTTCTGCACATATGTGCTCCAGATCTTGCTGTTCAAGGGGACCCTTGCTTAAATGATCATTGTGTTGTCCTCAGTGTTGACTAGCTAAAAGAAAAATAAAACTGGCTATTTTTGCACATGTTATCTTGGAAGTATTTTTCTTATGATCATTAGAATTTACTAGTATCACACACTATTTGAACAAATTTATGGGACGCCCTTATGGAGAGTGGGTAATGACCATATAAATGTTGTGTTTGGATCATGGATTCATGGAGTGAAAAGATAGGAAAAGAAAATGAATGAGAGCATTCCTTTACCATTTCTGTTCACGCGACAAATCCAAGATCCAAACATAGTCTTAACATGATTGTTGTTCTTGGAATGCTCATTGGATGCTTTGGTCTGATAAAGCATACAAAGCACTCAATTGTTAACCGTTGCAGGCTGAAACCCAAATTTTCTCTATTATTGAACAATAATTTATTGAAACAACATATTCATTTATTGAACAAAAATTTGAACTCTGCTTTATGTATATATGTAGTTCATTTAATAGTTGGGTCTATATTTAGGGTTTTAGCATTCTTTTTCTTACTCTTTGTTGATAAATTTGTTTGTTTCCATGTAGATTGTTCCAACTGAATACGGATACTTATCAAAAGAAGTTTTACCAACTAATCAGTTCTCAGTCACGGAATATTATTCTCCTATGAACGAGTATGATAGGACTTGGCCAGGTTTGTTTGAACCCTGGAATTTATTTTGATCCCTCTCTGCTAACTCTTCTTTTTCTCTTCTGGATCTTTTTTCTGTTCCTTGGCAAAACAAAGATTAAATTAACTTACATTTATTTCTTTATGCAGTTTGTTCCCATTTTGACCATTCCGCATATCAATTTGATAACAAATGATGCTATGTCAAATCAGGTATTTTTCTAATTTAATTATGGTGTTTACATTGTATGAAACAATCCAATTTAATTATTTGTTGGCATTTACTAATAATGTTTGATACAGCTTTCTGGTTATCCTAACTTCTATTTAGGGAATTTTGCACATTTCAAATTTTTTGGATCGTCTATAGCTACAATGTAATGCATTTTTCTGCCTAAATGAAGTAGGTAACATCTTTGTATCCCTCTTTGCAGGGCTTGTCTAACAGTGTTAATGGAAATCTTGATGATTTTCAATTCTCAAGTTTTAGTCAACAAATGTAGAGTTAGCAATGTGGTTCGAAAGATTTTGGTTCTGTAAATATTGCTGTTATGATGGATGTTATTATTTTGGTTTCATTGTTGTTACTACAATTTTACTACTACTATTTTAGTTCTGTTTTGATAACCGGGAAACCAGATGATGTATGTTTGTGCCTAAATGAACTAGATGACAGCCCTGTTGATGCTATTCTTATGTTGCTGGTGATCTTTTGATGTTCCTATTATAGACTTGCTGCTACCGCGGTCTTTTTTTTTTTTTGTCATACAAGAAACGATTCAAATGGAACCAAGAATAGCTTCATTTTAATAAAATATTCCCTACTGAGCTAACAAGAAAAAAAAAAAAAATCAACATATCATTCAAAATGGTATTTTATTTCATATTTTTGCATCAGCAGCAGGGCCCCCCCCCAAAAAAAAAGTAGCGTTTTTTCAAAAAACGCCACTAAATGACATCATTGTGACGTCACACGTTAATTTGGGACGAAAAAAAAAAGTGGCGTTTTTTCAAAAAACGCCACTAAATGACATCATTGTGACGTCACACGTTAATTTGGGATGGAGGGTGAGACGGCCGTCAAAGATTTTGCGGCGTTTTAAGAAACGCCGTCTAATATTTTTAGCGACGTTTTTTAAACGTTGGGTAGCTATTGCGGCGGCCGTATTAGCGGCGAAAATTTTACATGTCGCTACAAGATATTACGGCGTTTTTAAGGCTTTTCGCGGCGTTTTTAAAACGCCGCTAAAAAACGAATTTCCTGTAGTGCTTGTTTTATCATTGTGATAAATTGTGAAACTTAAATTATAAAAATCTAGCATCTGTCACATACTATACTAAGTTTAGAGTTGTTCAAATTTAGCTCAAATCGAATTTAAATTAATTTTATAAAATCGAATTAGAATTTGAGTTTTACTCGTCAAGTATTGAAAAAAAATAAAATTAACTCAACTCAAATCAACTGAATTTGAGCTTAAAAAGCAATATATATTAAAAATTAAAACAAGGTAAAGAAGTGTGAAAAAAATATTTATTTTATTTTACTTTTTGTGGATCTCATTCAATTCAAAGCACAACAAAATCATTGCTTATATTTTTAAGTTAATTGTCATAAGGAAAACCAATTTTGATAAATCATACTATGTTTTCAAATTCCACCTCTGTCACAATGTTCACCTTGTCCACCCTAATCCTTACAACTACCTCCCACCCTCTTCAACTACTTCTAATTCTCTTCTTCATCCCTTCCAACCATCTCTAACCCCTCATTTTCCCTTGTCATTCCTAACCTTATTCTTTTTGACACCACCATTCTCCTCACACCTCATCATCACTTCCTCCCTATGACACCGTCTCTCATTTTGAAACCCTAAACAACATAAATGAAAGGAGTAGAATGAGAAAGAAGATGAGGTAATAAGGGGTGGTGCATGCCGGAGAGAGTGGAGAAAGGGTTAACATGTCAATTGAAGGTGAAGAAGGTAGTGGCAATTAGAATTGAAGGAGGTGATGGTGATCGGAAGAGAAGATTGTAGTTGAGTGTGAGATTAAGGTTTTACAAAGTTAAGAATATGATATGAGACCATATTTAAAATTATACGGTACAATTTAATACAAAAGTAAAATTTTTTATGGGTTTACAATGTGTATGTAATTGAAACTCCCTTATTATGAGATAATTTTTTAATCGTAATATGATTAAAATATCTTCTCCAAATAAGTTATCCCGCCTTATCCTATACTCAAACCAAACAAGCCCTAACAACATATCAAAACGCTTCAAATAACAAAGCAAAATCTGTTGGATTATAATATGGCCCAAACTCATAAACAGTGCAATGCCCTAAGGCATGTACAGCCCATGCCTCAACCTCCTAAAGTTGGGCTTGGGTTAATGTCTATGAACAAGCTTGGCTTGGGCCTACCCCATTGTTCCAAAAAAAACTGAAAAAACATAAAGAGTGGGCTATTCTATTTATACCCAAAAAATCATTGAGTACTCCTAATTTCTAAATACACTCTATTTAATTATTTAAAATTTTATTTTACTCTCATTACACCCTATTATTTTTCTCAAATTACCTCAAGGTAAACCCAAATAATAAATAATAAACAAACTAAAAAAAACTAAGGTACCGTTTGGTAACACTTACGTTTTCAGTTTTCAGTTTTCTATTTATATTTACAAAAATTTTAAAAACTAAAATAAAAACTTGTTTGGTAAATTTTTTATTTATAAATCAGTGGTCTCAATTTATAAATTTGGCCAAAAAATGTAAACTCAAAAAAATGTGTTTTCGGTTTCAGTTTTTTTTTTTTTTACCACCCAACACTAGCCACCACCCGCCACCATTTTCCACCCACCGTTTTCCCGCCTCCGCCACCCACCACCCACCCCCCACCACAATTTGCCACCACCCTACCTGCCACCACCACACCGCCACCACCAACACCTACCACCCAACAACTACCCACCTCTCCTGCACCCACTCGCCGCCACCATCCACCCCTCGCCGCCGCCACCACCACTACCACCCACCTGCCATCCACCCGCCACCATCCACCACCCGCCACTACTATCCACCGCCCCGCCCCCCACCACCCGTCACCTACCAGCCACCACCACTCACCACCCACCTGCCACCACCATCCACCACCAGCCACCTACCACCACCAGCCACCCGCCACCACCACCACCCACTCGCTACCACCCCACCACCCACCACCGTTACCCACCCACCCACCACCACCACCACCCACTACCACTTGTCATCCGCCACCCACCTACCCACCACCACTCGCCACCACTACCACCACCACCCACTCGCTACCACCCACCACCCGCCACTGTCACCCACCCACCCACCATCACCACCCACCACCTACCCGTCGCCACTCGTCATCCGCCACCTACCTGCCACCACCATCTACTCGCTACCACCCACCACCTGCCACTATCACCCACCCACCCACCCACCACCACCACCTACCTGCCACTACCACCACCCACCCGCCATCCGCCACCCACTTGCCGCCACCCACTTGCCACCACCATCCACCACCCGCACTATCACCCACCCCACCCACCACCACCACCTATCCACCACCACCCACCACCACCCGCTACCCACCATCCACCGTCACCACTTTCCACCACCGTCTTCCGCCGCCACTTGCCACCACTTGCCATTTCTCACTTTTTTTTTTATATTTTTAAATTTTTTTAAACATTTTGTCAATTACCAAACGCGTTTGTAGTTTATGTTTTTCTAAAAATAAACAAAAATCAGTTTATAAAATTTTTGTAAATATAAACTGAAAACGTAAACGTTACCAAATAGATCCTAAATTATTTCAAATCTTTTCAATACAAAAAATAATTTTCAAATACAGGAAAAAAAAAAAGCAAAACTTATAAGCGCATAAGCATTATAAATACAGAAAAAACCAAACTTTTACATAAACATTATAAAACTTTTCAATACAGAAAAAAAAGTGTTTACATTATAAATTATCCACAAGAATGCTCTTGGAAAAGTAAAAACCAAACTTATAAGCACATAAGTATCAGGTACTAATAAGAAAGAATAGTTCTCAAATAATATACTATTTTAAATGACAAAATAAGATCAACTCCAATAATATGTTATTGTTAATTTAATTACTAGGCCTTTTAATTTTTGTCAAAAAAATGATACAGAAAATAATTGATGGTGTTCTACACAAATTGTGAAACTCTTTTATATGAATATTTGCCTCCTTTTTGATGGGTTGCTTAAAAAAACTATTTTGATTATTACTCTTATTCATTATTTGATTTTATTCAAACTTTTTTCTAAAGTTTAGGGTTTCAAAATAATAAAAAAATAATGATGTTGATGATGATAGTGAGTTTTGGTATGGTGGATTAGAGTTTTGGAGGGAGGAAGAAGAAGAAATAATTTTGATATCTTGGGAAAGAATATATAGAGATTTGAATAGAAATAACTGATTAGGGTGTATCATGAGAAAAAAAAAATATTTTGAGATTTAATATATGTTGTCCTCATTAGTAAATTCATATTAACATATATTAGAAATTAAAATTTATAAACTAAAATTGGTATTTTGGGTTCAAATAGAATGCCCAATAAAGAGTTAACCCAAGGCCCGTCTGAGATCCACCCAGCCCTTGCTCACCCCCTAAAGGCCATGATCTGGGCTTGGGCTGTTGCCCAAGTCTACATGGAAATCAGAAACATAAATTTTAAGATAAATTACAAATACATCCCCTGAGGTTTCCTTAAAATACAGATTGTCCCCTGTAATTTGAAAAATTATGAATATCCCTTGGATATAATTTTTTATTTAATAGAATTAATTGAAAAAATGAAATTCATAATTGCTCTCCTATACAATAATAAAATTACTTAAATTATTAATTGAAACATATTTCTAACATCATTAAAAACTATTAATTGACTTGATAATTTATTAATAAAATGGGTGATTTTTTTATGAAATTAGAAACCTCAAAGGGTGGAATGTAATTTCCAGAACTACAAGAGCGATTCGTATTTTAATCAAACGTCAGAGAGTGTATTTATAATTTATCCCAAATTTTAACTAATCAAGGATAATGCAATTGGTTTAGTGGTTTATGTAACTATTGTTTAGGACAATGAGAAAGTTCGAAGTTCAGGATTTAAGTCGATAAAGTGATTATGGTTCTTTGATTATAATCTAACCTACTAACTTACTAACACCATACCAAAAAATAAATAAATAAATTTACCTAACCCAAAAAACAAACTTACTCATTTAGCTTGAAATAATTGGCATGGCATTCTGTATTGTTTATATTTACATTTTTTTATTCATAGTAATAAAAATTTTGGAAATATAAACAAAAATTTATTTGATATTGATTTTTTGTAATCACAAAAAGTTGGTTTCATTTGTTTAAAAAAACAAGAAAGTTTTCGATTCTTCTTCCTTCTCTCACTCTCTCTAATCGCCACTCACTGATCATTACTACCACCGGTCACTCCTACTTTCAAACCACCATCACAGGTGGCCTACTCCAACAACCCGGCTAACACATCTCTCAATCGATAACCACCTCAAATCACTACCAACTACCTTCAACGATTGTCAACTATCTCTAATCATTGGAAACAGCCTTCGACCACCACCTCTTGCATGTCGGCAACTACCTCTAACTACCGTTAGCTACCTTCCACCTATGGCAACTACTTTCGATAATTGACAAACACTTTTGATCACCATCTCTGACTATCGACAACCACTGTCGGCCACCACCTCCCACTAAGCTCTTGTTTCACTTATTTTCAAAACATGTGTCAAACGTTGTTTATTTTTGCTTTCCCTAAAAATAAATATAAATATATTTAATGTTTTTATAATATATATAAAAAAAAAAAGACGAATTACACTAACAGTCTCTATAATTTGGGGCGTTGTCATTTTAGTTCCTGATTTTTCAATTGTAACATATTTAACCTTGAATTTTGAATCTTGTTCAAAATAAGGAGAATTAAAGATACAATTGCTTAATTTCAAGAGCAAAATCGTCAATTTGATAAAATATAAACTAATTTGACAAAAATAAATGTTAAAAAAATATTTTTGAATTTTTAAAAATTATTTCTACACACTAAAGATAAAATTATGTAAAATTGATAAATTTTTTAGACATTTATTTATTTTACCAAATTAATTTTTATTATGTGTTTGGATGCTGATCATGTAATGGGTGGTTGTTTTTATTTTTTCAAAAGTCAAATATAGCAAAAACTTTGATATCATTATTTAAGCAATCCATTTAATCATAAAAATCTAAAACTAAAAACATTAGTAACTTTTTGGGAACAGACTATTTTAGTAATTTTTTGGCTTTTTACGAAAAGATGTGCAGAAAAGTAGAGAGGTGATGTGACAACTTTTAGTAACTTTTTGACTTTTTGGCTAAAATAGCCACTCCCCAAACGAGGCCTAAATATATCGATTACACATTAAAATCCTAACAATCACTCATTGCTTGATCATTATCCAAACACATACTAATAAAAATTAGGGTAAATTACAGTTACACCCCCTGATATTTGAGTTTAATACATATTACCCTCTGACATTTGGAAAATTAGACTGACCCCTATAATTGTAATTATTTAGACGGAATTAACGTTAGTATAAAAAAAATATTGAATTTATACTCTCTTTTCTTACTTTACTTTACTTCTTCTATTTAATTTTTTTCCCCCTTTTTTTCTTTCCTTTCCTTTCCTTTTTTTTTTCAATGTAATTTCTTTTGTTTTTCTACCAGGAGTTGTTGCATTTTATATAAATAAAGAGGTTTGTGAAATGAGACTATTAGCCACAGGGGTGGGAATGTAATTTCTATATTGTCAGGGGATAGGATGTAATTGGGCTAAATCTCAGGAAATGTCGGTGTAATTTACCCTAAAAATTAATTTGGTAAAAAAAAATGTCTAAAAGATTTATCAATTTACATAATTTTCTCTTTGATGGATAGAAATAATTTTTAATTTTTTTTAAAAAAAATTGACATTTATTTTTGTCAAATTAGTTTATATTTTATTAAATTAACGATTTTACCCTTGAAATTAAGCAATGATATCTTCAATTGTTTTTATTTGAAATAAGATTCAAAATTCATGATCAAATATGTCATAATTAAAAAATTAAAAATTAAAGTGACATGAAACCCAAACTACAGAAATTGTTTGCGTAATTTGTCCTTCACAAAAATGTAAAATATCTAGATCAAAGCAAAGCCACATTTACTTCTACATGCAGACATGTTGATTTGTGCAGTCAAATATGATTATATACTCTCCAGCCACTATTTGTTGTTCGTATTGTATCTATAGGACGGCCTCCATTACATCAAGATTGGAATCGAAGAAAATGTATATGATGAATAAACACACTTGACCAAATACTAACAAAAGTCCAAAAAAATATATCCCTCCTTATTTGGAGAAGTACAGTCCAAATGAATACAAAATCTCCTACAATATCTGATATTTCATCTAGTTCTATCGCCAAAGTTATACCAACAATGCTACGGAGATATTAAAATAAATATAAAGTCACCCCAAAAATGGTATAAATCAAATTGTATAAATCAAATTTACTCTCAATGTGACTCACAACACATTAAAATTGTCTATATCATATGCTTTTACCACTATTCAAGCTACTTTTTTCTACTTCAGGTGTTTTTTCAAGTTATATATATATATATACATATAGGTGAGTTTGGATCCATCTAAAAATGTCACAAAAAAAAATCTTGACTTTGTCAAAAAAATTTAATTTTCAAACTCATCTAATGTACAAGAATCTAAAAATAAAAAATAACGCCTAACTAGTACATATTAATGTGTGTTTAGGAGAAAAAAAAATTGAATACACAACATTTGACATGCAACTATGCTAGAGACCCCCAATGGGGTAGCACCCCCACTGGCTGGTCATTGGCCAGCTTTTTTTTTTTCTTTTTTTTTTCTTCCAACCATCCACCCCCACGAGGGATTGGGGTCACTGGGGCTAGGGGTCTGGGGCATTATGCTTTGGCATAATGCACAAAGATAGTGACCATTGGTACAAGAAACTAAAAGTAATGGGGAAAAAAAAAGTTAAAAGAATCTTTAGTGGATCTTTTTTCTTCAAATTTGAAATTGTTTTATTTTTTTGGTTTTATTAGTCGAGTACAATGTTCAATGGAAAAAAAGAATCAACAGAAAAAGTTATTAAAAAAATTAAGAAAAAATTGAAAATCAGTGAGACAGTTACAAATAATTTTTTTTTTTTTTGTTGGTATAACTACACACAAGCAAGATTTACAACAAAAATAAGAATAGATTTAGACCATAAACACATAAAACTTGTATCACCATAAAAATAAAATTATTTATGCAGTGATCCACTTGAAAGCAATTTTCCTTTTCCAAAAGTCAATTTCAGAGTATATGGTATGGGTCTAGCCCCAGAGGATACCGTTAGGCTTTTTTTGTGATGGGAAATCATGATGGAAGGAATCTGAGAAAGATATTTCTGGTGAGAAAAGAGTGCAAACAGTGAAAAAGTAGAAGCTAAGACACAAGTGTGTCTTGGTAGGTCATCAACATTAGAGTTGAATTTTCTTAAAACAAGTAGGCGTGCCAATGTTTCTTCTTCCAAAGGCTGCATGGTGCTAGTTTATGGCTTCACTTTGGCCTCTATATTCACAATTTTTTTTTGTTTTGTTTTGTTCTTTTGAACTTCTAATATAGAATGATTGTGAGAATCTCACGACATATTATATAATTAAGAGTACATTGAATATAAGGAAACAAGAATTTTAAGTTTTGGTATATTCACAATTTTTTATTTTGTTTTGTTTTGTTTTGTTCTTTTGAACTTCTAACATAAAATGATTGTGAGAATCTCGCGACAGATTGTACAATTAAGAGTGCATTGAATATAAGGAAACAAGAATTTTAATTTTTAGTATAATTATTTGTTTCAGTCTCTCTATCAACTTCTCTCCTATTATTAACTTTTGAATTTGATTCCTGTCACTTTTTATGTACAGTTTTCTTTCTTCTTAAATCTGATCGGTTTATATCATAAGATTACTTTCGCTGGCATGAACAATTGCATAAACTAATAAGATGTTATTAAATTGTTAACCACCAAAGACAGTGAGGTTCAAATATAAGATTTATTAGTAATTTTGATATTATATTAAATTATTAACCACCAATAAATTAAAAAATTTAAAGAGTATATGATCTTAATTCTTAATGTGCAATAGAGGATCTGACCAGGAATAGTATGATTTGTGCTCTATAATATTAATAGGCCACTTTAATCAATGACAACCTCGGAGTAGCCAACCAAAACATTGAATAGACTAGTTTGTTAGATTAATTAATTAATTATTTATTTATGAAAAATGTTTGAAGGTCACATTTTTTGTGGCCATAATGGCTCAAAATTGTCAAAACGACGTCGTTTTGACATGTTTTGAGCCCAAAACGATGTCGTTTTTACAGTTTTGAGCCATTGTGGCCACAAAAATTGTAGCCCTCTAGCATTGTTGTTTATTTATTTATTTATTATTATTATTTTTTTTTTTGTAAGATATTAGTTTGTTAGTAAAGTTAGGTTATAATTAAAGGGGTTGATGTTGTTCCAACAATTCGAACACCTGGCATTTCTCTCATCACACCCTAAGTTGTGGTTACAAGACTACTGAGTCAAATCCAAAGTCTAGCTTGTTAGATTAATGACAGCCATATAAAGTGACTTAGAATGTTCTATCTTAATATAGATGCAATAACTTTATATGATCTAATAATATATCAAAACCAGACTTCACCATGCTAGGGTCCAAAGTTCATAACAACCCTATCACATTATCCATTAGAAGGTAGCTTCACATCCTAAATTGTGATTACAAGACTACTGTGTCAAATCCAAAGTCTAGTTTGCTAGATTAATGACAACCATGCAAAGTGACTTAGAATGTTCTACCATAATATAGATGCAATAACTTTATATGATCTAATAATAATTCTTAATATCAAAACTAGACTTCACCATTCCATGGTCCAAAGTTAATTCATAACAACCCTATCACATTATCCATTAGAAGGTAGCTTCACACATTTCATTAACGTGCAATAATAACATACACTGATAAGAAGAAAAATAGCTCATTTTTAACGACTCCTGAATATTTTCTTGGAAACCAAACAGAAATGTATACATCCAACGACTCTGTTATGACCACAAAGGAATGTTATCAGTCTAATTGAGGAAAAACCCTACTTTGAAAAGTCATCTACAATGATTGCTAGAGAGCAATTGGCCATGAAAATTAATGGACTTGCAGAGCAATGAGATTTTGGCTGTCAGCAATGTAGAATCACCGTCTAACAGTTATAATGGAATAATATCAAGTATACATCCCACTTTGAAAGCTCCCACTTGTATGTTTATAATGGTGTTGACTTTTTGGCTTTTCGAAGGATAGTTTTGTAAATGCGAGCGTGCCAGCAAGGATCAATCAGTCCTTACAGAAATTATAATTGCCAACCAATTTATCAGACGATTGTGTTTTTTAGTTCTTTCAGCCTCAATGAAGAGGACTTTTACTGGTGGCTTGACTTAGGAGAAATTAAGAAAGATAACAAGCAATATGAAGAACAATCGCAGTATTTCATTAAAAATGAACACTTACAATAGTCCAAACTCAGCCTCGAAGAGGTTTACAGCAACAGTCTACTTGAATCTACTTGAAACTACTCCTAGGAATCGAAGTGCAGTGCAGATATTTAAAGGACAAGTATTTAAAGTGCAGGTATTTAAAGTGCAGGAAATGTAAAACTGGGAAAGAAAATATAAAGTAAATGACTGGTTTGTATGATCTGAGTCTGGGGGTTTTTTCTGGGGACTTCCTTGCTATTTATACTTGCCAAGGATGACCTTCGAACTGCACTTCAAACCGTCGAACTGCTCCTCCATGATTGCTGATCATGCTGCCTTAGAAGTAGTTCCACTACGCCATCACTTGCAGTTAAACTTCCCTCTTATATTTGAATTTGAATATGAGTAACCGTTGAGGCCACGTCATCTTTCGTTTCTTTATTGATCTGGTGCTACTCGGATCATGTGAGAACCAATTGTCATCGCCACGTGTACGATCAGGATTGAAGATATGAATCATCTTCCCATAATACCCTTATTCTGCCACGTGTCGAATTGTTATTGGCTTTTACAAAATATATAGCCAACATTACCCCCCGCACTAATATACCCAATACTTGGTGATATTAGTGGATTAAAAACTTTTCCCGCGTTTTTGGAATGTGCACGGAATCTACTTTCGGGAAACATAACCGTCACCCATTTGGTGATCATTAGCATTAACTCTCAAATTATTGAATATTTCAATATCTTTAGCATCCGAACGGATTATGGCTCAATCAACTTCTCATTCTACTGATCAAGCATACGAAGAGCCATTGAGTAATGCTGTTTCCCCTCGAAAGAATCTTCACGCATTCATTAGCCATCTTTATCCGCCCTTCCATATTCAGGTTGTGGAGGCTTTTGCGAATTATCAAGCTTTGGACTATGTGCATATTGCCATTAACCCTTCGATTCACAACTCCGTAAATACAAGAAGTTCTTCCTCTAGCATCCCTTTGTACTTTGAACAAGCTACCCTCAAATCTTTGCTTCGATAAGTTACAAATATGGATTCGGGAAGTTCTTCTTTGCACACCTCTGCATGGGATGAAGCTATAACTTCTTCATCGTCTGGGACTTCTGGTTGGACAAACTGGTCGTCCTCTGAGACTTATGATGTAAGGGAGCGCATCAACCATCATTTTGTTGAGTTTACTGATCCCTTGGAGTTTCCTTCCTTCGCTCGAAGTTCAGTAGTCTACCCTTACGTGCCCATTGATTTTCGACGTAGTTTAGAAGAAAATCTGCTCGTGGCCTGGTATACCTCATCCATGCCCACAAAGATAATGCATCCTACCCGGCGCCCGGAAGAAGCACAAGGATACAGTCCTTCATTCTTAGCCAAGAAGGCGAAGATTTGTTCTTCTGATTGGCTTGATTACATTAATGCCTTTGTTCCTTCCATTCCCACGCCATCTCTTACAATAGAGGCATCCACACCTTCTTCTTCATCTTCTGAATTTGAAGCCTCTACTCCTTCTTCTCCTCCCGCTCTTTCCTGGATAGAGAAACTAAGGCTTGCTCTTCCAATGGACAGAGTCTTTTCACCTTACAACCCTCCATTATCCCCTTCTTCAACTGAGCGGAAACAAGCTCAACTTCTGCTAGCGGCTTTCTCTCACTTGCCTTTCAATGTTCTTGAGGATGATACCCCTCTCAAGAACTTTCAATGGGCTTGTGATATTTTGACCAGGGGCCATATCCTTAACCCCATCGCCCAAGCAGAACTTTACCTATTTCTGGACCAACTTCCAGTGCTTCTCCATTGGCATCGAAATTCTCTGGTTGCTACGCAATCTTTGGATCAACTCTCATCCCTACGAATTCATGCTCAATACGAAGCAGAGAACTTCCTCGAAGAGTTCGATGACTTCAGAAATAAAGAATCTGCGTATTGGGACGATTTGGTTATAGATGAACTGGAACAAACACTGAGGGAGGAAGCTTTCGAAATAAAGGCTGAAGAGCTCTATTATGAAGTAAGAGCACATCAGCTTATGCAGCCAACATTGGAGGAGATAGAAGAAATAATAAAGAAAGAACAAAAATTCATTGATCATTGTTGGATGAAATTCCATGACCTTGTTATTTATTCTATTCCTTATTTTTATGAGCTAGAATTCGTACCCAGATAGGGTCACTTGATGTAACTGTTTTGGCTTTAGTACAAACAAAGTCTTTTTACATTTGTCATTGTTTGATTTTGTTCCTTTTGTCTTTAAAAGCCAACCCATAGCTTCGAATTAAACAATCTCATCCTTCGAATCTGGATTTAATTGTCTAATGAAACGCTAAAAGAGCCAACATGTCAGTTTATGGGGTGTTGTTGACAATTCTGGCTGTTATTACCTGGAATCAATGCTCTGAACTTATTAACATTACCCTTCAGAACTAACTATAGCCAATATATGATCATGGTTAATGTAACCAATCAATTTCAAATTAACTAGTTTGCCTCGAAGAGTAATCCACATTGTTCTGGTTCAAAAGCAATTCCTCTTTTTATATGTAATAAAACCAAATATTGGTTTCAATGCGTCGAACAGTGCTCCTCATCCCTCAAAGGATCCGAAGACTTGCTTTGAAGGTCATTACTTTGATAAACGGGCCCTAAAACCCCTTGAAGTAGACCAATACTCGAACAGTCCAGTGTATTCGAACATGAGTACGCTTCGAAGCTGGCTTCCGCACTTCGAAGCCATAGTTGTTTGAATTTTAGCGCCAAAATTCGGCTTCGAAGCCAAATATCTTGCTTCGAAGCTGGCATCAGCGTCCGGAATGTGCTCTTCCCTCCAAAAATTATCAATATTGGAAAGAACTCCTCGTATTCGTACTTTTAGTACATAACGATTTACGCAATATATCTTTCAGACACGGAACCTTTTAAAAGCCCCTTTGCTTTGTACTCTGAAATCACTTGCTCTTTTGACACACAAACCCTACCGATCTCCTATTAAACCCCTCTTCCTTATTACTTGCTATCAATGGATCCTTCCTCACTAAAAGTGTTTACTGACGATCGTATCAGTCCTACCTTGGCTTTGAAGCGATGTATTGATGAAGAAATCACTAAACTGTCATCTGGTGAGTCAAGCCACATAGATGGACGTCTTTTCGTGCCTCGTCATAGCGACAAACAGGAATACGTTCTTGGCCCTATCTTTTGGGAAGCTCCTGCTCAACTCGCAGCCCTATATCCTCGCTTGGAGGACCATTTTCTTCTTTACGAAGTAGGGCTTGATTGGGGAAACTGGAGGGTGAATCGTCCTCACCGTTGCTGGCCGACAATGAGGACTGAATGGGAAGAATGGTATGACAGAGTTGTACCTGCAAGAGAAGATGACCTGCAAGAGCTCTGTATCCTCGATGCCCTTCGTCTTTCCAGGTTCATCATTCCTGAGGACCCTTTCTTGATACCTGCTGCCTTATGTTTCTGGAATATGGCTTTTAATTTCTTTCAATTTCGGTGCGGCATGATGGCCCCCACCGTTCTTGATATTTGCCATCTCTTAGGGCTTTCTCCACATGGTTCTCCATTTACTCCCAACTATCCAGACCTTCCTGTTAAGTTTTCCCTTCCGTCCTTAAGCTCCTCTTATAGTGATTTTGTAAAGTCTGAAAATAAAAGGGAAGGTCCTGTGAGGGACAGAGAGCTATTTTCCTTCATTTTATATTGGTTATGCAAATTCCTCTTTTGCACCTCATCTCAGAGGATTATGCCTGAGTTTGTCTCTCTCGCGAAGGCACTTGTTTTGAAAAAACATATAGCTCTTGCTCCTTATCTTTTAGGTCATGTCTACAGAGTCTGTTCCCAATTTTGTGAAAAACCTCTTGATGCCAACCAAGGAGGTCCCTTCTGGGTACTTCAACTTTGGCTCTTCGCCTATTTCACTGACCTACACCCCAAATGTCTAAAATTCCTTGTTCAGGACCCTAGTACTTATGGGGAAAAGTATGCTAGGATTGCCCTTTACCCTGCTTCATTCGCTTACTACTTTACCTTTTTTTATCAACTCCCCATTTCTCCATCTGCCTCTTTCTTTTGTCCTTTTGAAGCCAATAAAGGACCAACCTGGCTGCAAGCTTTCCTGGCTGATAAAGAATGCTCCACTTCTCCTCACAAAGACATGTGGGCCTCTATACTACTACCAAGGGAATTGTTCATTGGTAGTCTAAACCCTCGAGCTTACAAATGCATATCTGAGGTGTACTGCCCTTCTCAATTTGCCAGACAATTTGGACTCACTCAAGGGATACCAGTTCCTCTTTGCAGTCTTTCGAATGTCCATCTTACTGTCAGAGATTCGAAAATATCCAAATCGAGACTAGAGACGGCCATTCTCAAATTACTGAAAGAGTTGAATGAGTTCCAATTTGTCCCTTTTCTTCCGTATGGTTCAGTCTTGAAAAGATTCCAGAACTGGTGGACAGTCAATATGGAAGTGCGCTTATCTGAACATCCCCATGACTTGCTGGTAGGATTGGGAGTGCCTTCGAAGGCTAAGTCAGCGACATCTCATGAGGCTGCCACAACTAAACCTACAGCTTCATCCCCTCCAGCTAGAGTTACTAGAGCTACTTCGAAGAAGGGTAAACATTTTCAGACTTCTCCTTTTCCTTTCTTTTGAATCTTTTGTTCCTTCCCTTTACACTTTTGTTCTTTTGTGCAGGGCCTCCACATGAAGAATCTCCCAAGAGAGCTGAAACTTTAGCTGTTCTCAAAAAGAGACAACAAGAACAAAAACACAAAAGGAATCTAGTCCTTCCTCCTGAGGAATCCGTAGAAGAGGTTGAGCAAGAGCCCTTGCAGAGAACAAAGAGACAAAAGATAGTTGCCTCCCTTCCTGATACAACTAAGCATTCTTCTTTCGGAACACCCACTACAGTAACGGAGGAAGCACTTACCTCTGAAAAATCTGAAACTCAAATTGAAGAGAGGGAGATTGATAAAGAACCAGTAGTATCACTGCCAAGGAGGCAGAGAAAGAAGATGACTGTTTCTGCTGCTGACTTGGTGGAAGATCCGATTCATAAAGCCGCTGCCAAGGCAGTGGAACAAGAACATTCCAAAGCAATAATCGTTTTTGAGAGGGCTGAGAAGAAACGGCAGCAACAGTTTCTGAGAGATGAAGCTGCTGCTGCTGATGTGTTACAAAGAGAAATTGTTCGAAGACAACAAATTGCCGAACGTTATTCTCTTCGAAGTTCTCCCATCAATATCAACATTTCTGAAACAAGTAATTTCTTTCATTCTTCTGTTGCTTTTCTTTTGTTAACTTTGACGCTGGATTATGACATTGCTTTTCGTCTCTTCTTCTTGCAGCAACACCCACTGCATTCATCTTTCCATTGAGGCCTCCCTCAATTTCAATTGAGGTCGATCAAATGCAGAATGTGAGGGTCGTTCAAATCGCACTCCCACTTTCAAGGCCTACATTTGATGTGCCTTCTTTGAGCCCCATCATTCCTCCATCTCTTTTCCTTGGTCTAGAACCATATCTTCCTTTTTTGGCTTTTAACCCGCCTCAGTATGCTTCTTCGAGCCTTGCTCTTCCTTCTTCCAAGGATATTCCAGTTGATTCTCCCACAGAGGGTACTGGTAGTTCTCCAGTTCATAATTTATCACCTATGTCCACTTCCAGCCCCTCTTCACTAGATTCATTGGTGGCTAAAACCATAGAGGCTGCCAAAGATGCTCCATCCATTTCTCCCATCCCCATGCAGCCCTTTGTATCTTCCACCACAATACTTTCTATGCCCTTCATGTCTAGGGATGAGGTAGACATCTTCGAAGGAAGACTCGCTAGTCTTTTCGATGTATCTTCTACCTCTCCAACATTTAGTGCTGAAGCTGAGCCATTAGTCTTGGCTAACTCCTTGCTGGAGATTTTCGAGAGTCCTTCTCCCAGCAGCAAGCCTCCTGCACCTTCAATAGATCTAGACACATGTTTGGAACTGCTAACTTCCTTTTCGAGGATTCCCTCCGAGGCTCTTCAAAGGCCTATCATTAGAAATGGGTTTCTTCAGTGTTGCAACATTGCTGAACAGTCCAACATGAATGTCTCAAATCATCTATCTCAGGCTGCAGCTACTATTGATTTTTATCTCAACATCTGTCATGCTGCTAAGACTGCGGATGAGAAGCTGGTTAGAGACCAGAGTTTTGTTTCTCAAGTGCATACTAAAGTAGCAGATCTCAAGGAACAACACTCTTCTGTCTCCCAGTTTCGAACCCAACTGCTGGAGAAAAAAGCTCAACTTGAAGAGGAATTGGCTGCAGTAAACCAAGCCTTGGTTCGAACTGATACCAAACTGCAACTTACCAACCAAGAGCTAGCTGACCGAAAAGAAGACATGGCTGCAGCTATTCAACTGTTTCCAGCACTTAGCCATAGGGAGTCCACTGTACAAAAACAATTAAGACATTGTAATGATTT
Organism: Camellia granthamiana; assembly: GCA_036172215.1. NCBI lineage: Eukaryota > Viridiplantae > Streptophyta > Magnoliopsida > Ericales > Theaceae > Camellia > Camellia granthamiana. Next base: position 41,629,327 of record CM069913.1, read on the forward strand.
TTGGGCCAATCTGTGGCACAATGTATTTAATTCTTTATAAAAGAACAAATTTTGTCTATCATTTAAGTAGTCTTATGTTTTCGTAGTTGATGCTTTATGTTATTCCTTGTGTTTCCCAAATGGTTGGAAAATAAGATTTTAAATATCTGCCATTAATCTTTTTAGGATGTACATAACCATTCAAATTTCTTAAATGATATGCCCCAAAAGGCAGAACTCTATGAATTTGATATGGTCCTTCCCAATTAGGTGACCATTTGCCAAACTTATGGCTTTTAATCCCTATTGGGAGTATTGTTTTCCATACCAAATCACCTTCATCAAAGCCAATGTGTTTGACCCTTTTATTATAATTCTTGGCTGCTTTCTTCTTCTGGAAAAGAATGCTATTTAATGCCAAAATTCTGGCTTCATCTATGCCTTCTAATTCCAAGCACATGCTTTGATGGTATTGCTCAGGATTTAACTGATCTTGGCATCTTACCCTTAAAGATTTAACATTGATTTCCACAGGTAAAACTGCATCATGCCCATATACCAAGGCATAAGGAGTAACCCCTGTGCTTGACCTAGGAGAGGTTCTGTAAGCCCATAACACATCCGACAACAGGTTATGCCAATCCCTAGGATTATCCTCCACAACCTTTTGTATTCCCTTTTTTAAGGACTTATTGGATGATTCGGCCTGACCATTAGCTTGTGCATAATAGGGTGTGGAATTAACAAGGCTAATTCCAAACTCTGCCACAAAAGACTTCACCATTTTCCCATCGAACACAGTCCCATTATCAACTGTTATGGTTTGTGGAATGCCAAATCTATGGATCAGATCTTTAATGAACCCAATAACCTCTGTTTGGTCTACAGCCTTGTATGGCTTAGCTTCGACCCACTTAGTGAAGTAATCGGTAGCCACTAAAATGAAACAATGATGTTTCGAAGAAGGTGGGTGTATTTTTCCCATCATATCCATGGCCCATCCTCTGAATGGCCAGGGCTTTACTACTGCATGTAGGTCAGTTATGGGTACATGCCTTATTGTGCCATGCTTTTGGCATGCCTGGCAGCCCTTTGCATATTCTATGCAGTCTTTAAGGATAGTTGGCCAGTAGTAAGAATGCCTTCGAAGCAACCATCTCATCTTTACGCCGGGTTGATGAGCACCACAAATGCCTTCATGAACCTCAGCCATAGCTGTTAATGTTTCTCTTGGGCCTAAACATTCCAGCAATAGGCCATCTCCCCCCCTTTTATAAAGAGCATTACCATACATGATGTATTGCATAGACTGCAATTTAACTTTTCTGCTGGCCTTCGAAGATGGACCAGCCAAATACTGCATTATTGGATGCCTCCAATCTTGTTCTTGCAAGTCATTATGATTGACTTCTAAGACTACATTCCTTTTATTCAAAGGTGGTATCAATTTTTGATATGTTGTTTGGCCTATGCTCCTTTGGGTATTATCCCTTCTCTTGAAGTTCGAAGCTTTCTGAGCCACATCATTAGCTCTATTGTTCAAGAATCTTGGAACATGGGTTACATTTGCTACTTGAAATTAAGAAAGCAGATGTAATGCAACAACATAATATGGTAAAATACTTATGCTTTGACACTTGAAAATCCCATTTACTTGGTTAACCACCAACTGAGAGTCTCCAAATATATCAACTGCATGTACTTGTAATCCAATAAGGATCTCTAGCCCCACTATTAAGGCTTCGTACTCAGCCTGGTTATTGGAACAAGTAACTTCGTCCACTCTGAAACCATGTGTGGTTTCTACCCCTTGTGGAGATTTAATCACAATACCAATTCCAACTAAACCATTGGCTTTCGATCCATCGAACCACATCTGCCATGGCTCAACACTGGTCATGCCAAGTTCCATTACTTCTTGGTTCTCTGTTTGAGATGGATGGTCTGCTAGAAAATTGGCTAAGACTTGCCCTTTTACTGCCTTTTGAGGGACATATTCTAAATGAAATTCTGATAAGGCTAGTATCCACTTGCCAATTCTTCCCCTCAACATAGGTCTTGACAACATATACTTAACCAAATCTGTGGTTGCAATCACCAAGACAGTTGTAGGTAAAAGATAATATCTTAATTTCATTGCAGCAAAATACAAAGCAAGGCACAGCTTTTCGACAGCTGAGTATTTACATTCACAAGAATTTAAAAACCTACTAAGGTAATAAACAGCTTGTTCCCTGCCTTCTTCATTGTCCTGGGCCAAGAAAGCTCCCAATGAATCTTCTGCTGCAGCTATATACAACTTCAAGGGCTTGTTTCCCTTTGGTGGCATCAGTACTGGAGGATTGGCCAAGTAGGCTTTAATACCTTCGAAAGCAGTTTGATGCTCTGTTGTCCAAACAAATTCTTCTTCATCCTTCAGCCTTAACAAGGAAGAAAATGCTTTAGTTTTCCCAGCAGTGTTAGAAATAAACCTTCTAAGAAAGTTAACCTGCCCAAGGAACCTTTGTAATTCTTTCTTACTTGATGGAGGCTTAGCTTCGATGATGGCTTTGGCTTTGTTCTGATCAATCTGTATTCCTTTCTTGTGCACCACATAACCCAAGAAGTTTCCAGATGATACACCAAAGGCACATTTGAGAGGATTGAGTTTTAGCTTGAACTTCCTCATTCTTTCAAAAGCTGTTTCCAACTGAAACAGATGTTCTTTCATGGACTGGGATTTCACTATAATGTCGTCAATATAACACTCTAGATACCCTCCAATGAGATCATGAAAGATGGTGTTCATAGCCCTTTGATATGTTGCCCCAGCATTCTTCAGGCCAAATGGCATCTTAATCCATTCGAAGGTGCCAATATTTCCAGGACATCTGAATGCTGTCTTGTGGATATCCTCCTCCGCAATGCAGATTTGGTTATAACCAGAATGCCCATCCATCATTGACAAAACTTGGTGCCCTGCTGAACTGTCTACCAGTAGGTCCACTATAGGCATAGGGTACTCATCTTTGGGAGTCGCTAGGTTTAAGTTTCTGAAATCGATGCATACCCTCATTTTACCATTCTTCTTAACTACAGGTACAATATTAGATAGCCATTCAACATACCTGGCTGTCCTAATAAAGCCTGCTTTAAGTAGTCTAAGGATCTCTTCTTTGACCTTCTGAATTACTTCTGGACTCATCCTTCTCGGTTTCTGCTTGTATGGCTTGAAATTTGGCTTCATAGGGAGTCTATGTTCCACTAATGACCTATCCAATCCTGGTAGTTCATTATAAGACCACGCAAAGCAATCTTTGTATTTCTTTAGAACAACCAATAACTGGTCTCTGTCCAGAACGTTCAAACAAGCACTTATGTAGGTTGGCTGTTGTACAGAACCTTCCCCTAAATTCACTTCTTCTAAGGGGTCTTGTGTCTGAGAACTTACTAGAGCTTCCTCTTTGATTCCTTCTACCTTCGAAGCATATTTCTTGCTTTGCTCCACTCGCAAGTTCTCTGGTTCCACATCCTTACCTTCTTCCTCATAAACAAAATCTGTCCATAAGGCATCCTCCTCTTGTATCTCCTGGACCTTTGTCTCAATGTCCAATGCGCAATATTTCCCAAGGGTCAAAACTCTGACCTGTAACTGCTCTTGTTTACAGCCAATCATCATGGCTTCTCTTTCTTGCTCCTGTACTTTCTGGACTATTGCTTCTACGTCCAATGGTGAGAATTTAACCAGAGCCAAAGACTTGGCTTCTTGCTCTTCATCTCTTTGCCTATAACCAGGCATCATTGTCATCTTTCACGACAACCTCTTCATCAGCACTCTCTTGGACTAAGTGCTTTAGGTGTGTCACTTCCTCATCAGCCGTCACTTCGGCTGAGCTATCAGCTTTCCTCAGTATACTGAGTGGTGTTACTCCCTCAATATACAACTTGGCCTCTGCAAAGTCTGCACAGGCTATGAAGGGTTGAGGATCTGCATCAATTTCCTCTGTCTCTCCATTACCCAAGGCCATCATGATCTTCTGATGCAAAGAGGAAGGCACACATTTGTTGGTGTGGATCCAATCTCTCCCAAGTAAGGCATTATATTTGGCATTGCTGTCGATGACGAAGAATGCTGTCATACAATCCCTGGTTCCCACACTCAAATTAATAGGCAGAATCCCTTGAGCCATCTGTTTATCTCCAGCAAAACCAGCAATAGTCGTGCTGGTTGGGATCAGCCTGGGATTCTTTTTCCCTAGTTTCTTCAAAGAAGATTTCGGTAATAAGTTCACTGCTGCCCCATTGTCTACCAGGACTCGGTTTAGCTGTATCCCATCAAAGAAAGCCTTGATATACAAAGGCTTGACATGCTGGGTCATGGAATTTGAGGGATATTCAAAAGGGTATGAGAGGTTGATGCTCACTTCTTCCTCGCTCTCATACTCAGTTTCCATTGGAGTAGCCATTTCAGGAGCATCCTGTACCATACTCACTTGTGACTCCTCACTAGACACAGGAATTGGATCCATGTCTTGGTCACCATGACCCTCATTTTCAGCCTGGAATTCATGAGGTAGTATGTGTACCATATTGACTGATACAGGGGGAAATGAGCCAAACTGGATGGCTGACTGTACCTTCTTCCCCTCTTGGCGACCTTGCTTAGTGTCCTCAGCAGCATCCTCCATGCTGCACTCTGGTATTTCATTGATAACTGATCCCTTTGAAGGATCCTTTTCAACTGGTTCTTCAGTCAGAAATGTATGTTCAGCCATGAAGGCTTCAAACATTTCTTCTTCTGCCATTTCCTTCTTTTGGCTCATGTCAATCTCGTCTCCCACTTCACTATCACTTTCCATCAGAGCCTTCTCCAATCCTGCCAAACTAGACTTCTCCCTGGCCTTTAGTTCAGAATGAACTTGGGCCAATTGTTCTCTGCTACAAATCACTTTGCTTTGCAGAGTCGGCTTTGGAGTATGATCTGACTTCGAAGTTTTCTTTCCTTCTGTCTTGACCTGTGAAGAACTCTCTCCACTTTCTTTCAGATCTTGCTGGTACTGGGTATACCTGCGTTGAATTTTCCTTCTTTGTGATCTGGAAATGACTGGGACCATATCTGGTTCCTTTGTCTTTGGATGTTTAAGTAATACCCAATTGTTTGGGGCCACCAAATGAGGCTTGACCATCCTGCCTTGGTTTCCAACATCCCTTTGAGTAGGCGCCTCCCTAGGTTTGTTCTGCATTACAAACCAATCTGGGACCCCTGGTACCCACGAGCTTACTGATCCAGATGTCGAACTGTTTCCTTCTACCTTCGAAGCCATCTTCGAAGCTGGCTGTGAAGGTAAATGCTTGGCTCTGACTTCATGTTTTGAACCTGATTCAGTCCTTCGATGAAAAGAGCCATTTTCTGTCCTTCGCAGGGTTGGTCTAAAAGGCCAATCTCTGGCTTTACTCCCATAACCTGGACCCCTCTCCAATCTTCTTTCAGAATGGCTGCTTTCTACTCTGTAGTAGTTAGGTGGCCTAGACTCATACACAGGCCTCTTGCCTTTAACATGTATTCTGTCCACTACAGGTTCCACCACTAATGGGCGTTGCCTGTCACCAGCCGGATACGGCCTTTTGTTGTGAGCATTGGTTGATTTAGGACGTCTCTGAACATCCTTATAGTATTGCTTCCCATCAATTGGAAGCCCCTTTAACCATTTGTAACTTAATCTGCATCTAGGACACATCCTCTGCACTACAGCTGCTTCGAGAGAATCATCGTCCAGTGCTTCTTCATCAGAGTGTTCCCTCTGACGTGAAAAACCTTGTCCAATAGTTGGTGGGTTTCCAATCTCCTTCTTGGCAGTTGTCTGGTTGGCAATATGCATTTGCACGTTGACCTCTTCCAATTCCTGCAGAGATAGATTCTGAAAGTTTGGTACAACCACATTAGCCGCGCTTTCTCCAACTTCTGGAAATGGGTTGCTGTCAATTCCCATGGCTTTTTCTGTTTTGGCTGGGAACTTCAAACTTCCTTTTCGAATTTGCTCTTGGATCCTGTCTCGAAAAACAATACAGGTTTTAGTTGAGTGAGACCAAGAATTATGCCATTTACAGTACACTTTTCCTTTAAGTTCTTCTGGAGATGGCAGTTTAACTCCTTTTGGTAACTTAAGGAAATTGGCTGCAAGCAAATGATCAAAAATGTCATCTACTTTTGTTAAGTCAAAAGAATACTTTCGGTGAAAGTCTTTCTTTTTAAACTGTTGGTCGATGGTTGTATCCTTATGAATTAATGCTTCACAGATTACAGGTTCTTTGCCCACAATCTCTGCTGCATCAATCTCATAATTGGGATCTCTATAATACGTCTTATACGAAGCATTATTTCGATCTTGTTCCTCCTCTAGTAATGCTTCATATCGAGACACCTTATAGGTTAATTCGACCAAATCCCTAAATTCAGTTGAGTCAAATTTCTTTCGAAGCCTGAACTCTAAACCGTTTTGAGCCAATCTTACAAATTCTGACTCTGGAAGGATGACCCTACATTTATTTCGAGCCCTTTTAAATCTGGCAATAAACTGAGTAGCCTTTTCTTCAGGCCTTTGACTCAATCTTGCCAAGTCTGCCATGGACACCTCTGGCTCCGATTGGAAGAATTGGGCATGAAATGCCTCTTCCATTTGTTGCCAATTTTGAATGGAGCCAGGCGTAAGGTTGATATACCATACAAAGGCTCCCCCAGTCAGGGAATTTGGAAATAATCTCAGTTTCATGTAATCATGATTAGTGAATTCACCACATTGAGCAGCGAATCTGGCAATGTGCTCTACTGTTGATTGATTTCCAGTTCCATAGAACAAGGTAAAATCTGGTATTCTGAATCCTCTTGGATATTCATGTACCCTATCTACCCATTCTGGGTATGGTTTTCTGTATACAGGAGTCTGGACCCCCCGAGCCATCGGTCCACACATCTCCCTAACAATATCAACAATTTGGTCCCTAGGGACCATATTCTGTGCCTGCTGAACCAGTACTGGAGGAACAAACACAGGGTTTGGTGGACAAACTTGTGCTTGTGGCCCTCTTGGTCCATAAGGTGGTACATTTGGGACTGGTTGCCCCTGTGGTACAGGTTGCTGTTGGGGATATGGGTAACCCCTTTGAGCCTGTCCTGCGAAGGGACCTGCGAAAGGTGCTGGAACAGGTGTCGTGTCCCTTCCATTTACAGGAAAACTCTCCAACCCCCCGGGTATAAATTCAAACAAAGGATTATTATATCCCCTAGTGCCAGGTATGGCTTCGAACATGGGATTTGTAACCACTCTCATGCCAATTTCTTGTACTTGCCTAGATCCACCAACATGTGTGGCTTCATTGTTGGGTACTGAGGCATTTTGGCCTACTACAGGCCTTGAAATGGGTTCATACCAAGACTGAGGCGATGGTCTTTCATAATTCTGAGTACTAGTCTGACCATTAGATTGTCCATTAATTTGCATAGGTTGTTTTTCTCTAGCCAATCTTTGCTGAGGGACATTTAAAACTTCCTCTGTGTGTCTTGTATTTGTTGGTTGGTGGTTACTCATTCGATCCAAAAAGGATGTTGCCCACCTTTCCATGGTGTTCATTAATTGTTGTCCCATAGCATCTACTAAGCCATCCCACGGATTTGTTGGCTGAGTAGATGGAACGGTGGATGTTCCAATTCCTTGGTTTCGTCCAATATTATGAACATATGGTTCTTGTCCAGAAGTACTGGTCTGTTCGACCATAGGTTCTGATAACATAGGAGCCTCCACAGGATGTGTTATCACATTATCCTCTGGATTAGGTATTTCTACCTCTCCTTCTACGCCTTCTTCCAGACGTTCATTTTCTCCTTGTCGTCTTCTTCTAGCCATTTTAAATTAAGTCCCACTGGGCGTGCCAAAAATATATGTTGGCTTTTTGGCTTTTCGAAGGATAGTTTTGTAAATGCGAGCGTGCCAGCAAGGATCAATCAGTCCTTACAGAAATTATAATTGCCAACCAATTTATCAGACGATTGTGTTTTTTAGTTCTTTCAGCCTCAATGAAGAGGACTTTTACTGGTGGCTTGACTTAGGAGAAATTAAGAAAGATAACAAGCAATATGAAGAACAATCGCAGTATTTCATTAAAAATGAACACTTACAATAGTCCAAACTCAGCCTCGAAGAGGTTTACAGCAACAGTCTACTTGAATCTACTTGAAACTACTCCTAGGAATCGAAGTGCAGTGCAGATATTTAAAGGACAAGTATTTAAAGTGCAGGTATTTAAAGTGCAGGAAATGTAAAACTGGGAAAGAAAATATAAAGTAAATGACTGGTTTGTATGATCTGAGTCTGGGGGTTTTTTCTGGGGACTTCCTTGCTATTTATACTTGCCAAGGATGACCTTCGAACTGCACTTCAAACCGTCGAACTGCTCCTCCATGATTGCTGATCATGCTGCCTTAGAAGTAGTTCCACTACGCCATCACTTGCAGTTAAACTTCCCTCTTATATTTGAATTTGAATATGAGTAACCGTTGAGGCCACGTCATCTTTCGTTTCTTTATTGATCTGGTGCTACTCGGATCATGTGAGAACCAATTGTCATCGCCACGTGTACGATCAGGATTGAAGATATGAATCATCTTCCCATAATACCCTTATTCTGCCACGTGTCGAATTGTTATTGGCTTTTACAAAATATATAGCCAACAAATGGCATAAACAGTGTAACCTAACTAGCTACAAGCTTTCAGTGACCAACAACAACTCACCATTAAATCAAGGCAAAATCTGTAGTGCGCACCTCCCGTGGGTGCATATATATGATGCTCATCCCTTGGTTACAATGTACTGTGCTCAAAGTTATTAAGTTTGAAGATATGGCTTTAATACACTGTGTTAATTCAAATGTAGTTATTTTAGTATTTTGATCTACAACAATGCTAGGTATCATGAAAATTTTATCATGAAAATAATCATGAAAACTTTGTGACCCTTGGATTACACTTAGAATAAAGCACTACACACTAATCAAGGTAATCCAAGGATCATAAATTTTTCATGATCACTTTCATGACAAAATTTTCATAATGCCTAACTTTTTCCTTTGATCTATGTGCATCATAGAATGACACTAAAACAGCATATTCTCATTTTACAATCACACACTATGTCAATGTGCATCATTAGCAAAATTTGTAGTGCACGGGTGCATATGATGCTCATCTCTCAATTACAATGTAATGTGTTCAAAGTTATGACATACTATATTTGAAGTAATGGCTTAAGCACATTGTGTCTATCTAAATGTAGTTATTTTAGTAATTTCAATGAAATCATATCATAACGAAGAGAAACATGCACCGTTGAAATAACACATTCTCATTTTGCAATCATACATTATGTCAAATTGCACCATAAAATGGCCAATCAAAAAAAATTGCACCATAAAATGCTGTAAAATTTGTAGTACGCTCTGTCCCTAGGTGCTATGATGCTTATCCATCAGTTATGATGCAATGTGCTTGAAGTTACTTCGTAATATATGTTTGAAGTTACGACTTAAGCTCATTATGTTTATTCAAATGTAGTTATTTTTACATCTTAAACATATTATGTGTATAATTTGACCATACACACCCCAAACTGACCCTAAAAGAGCATATTCCTATTTTACAATCATACACTGTGTCATACTTTTTATAGAATGCGCACCCCTCAATTACATGATGCCCTAAAATTATAAATTCTTTTTGTTTTGTTTTTAAAATTTTGATTTCACCACTTTTTGTCCGGAGTTACGTTTCAACCTACTTGTTAGAAGTTACGTTTCAACCTACTTGTTATGATAACTTTGATAACATTATATCATAATGAAGAAGAGTACAATCCAAAAAAGCATATTCTAATTCTACAATCATACATAATTCTAGTCAATGCATTTCCACAATCTTTCATGAATCCAACCCAGAGTGGGGTCTTGTTGTTTGAGGATCACAGATCACTGTCACGCCACCATGATCATTACATAGAATATATGTGTTTGTGTTTTTTTTTTGGTGTCATCTTTTGTCCTTGTTATTCCCAACATGATTTGTAGCAAGAACTATACATATATATATATAATAATAATAATATTGGATTGCAAGATCGATGATCATTGGTGCATCCAAAGTTGCAGCAAAGTACCAAATTATTCATATTGCAAATACTTGCCTCAAAAAGAGAAAAAAAACTCATAGCTGATCTGAAGCTCACTTCTATAAGAATATTTATATATAGAGAGTATTATTATTCAAGTTTAAAAATTAAATCTAATTTTCAAGTTCAATTACGTGACAATCAATTAGAATATTAAGGTGACACACTCTTTCATATCTTTTGTAATTATCACTTATATATCATTAAATTTAAAAAATAAACTTATATATCATTTTTTTTATATATATATATATATGCAGCCAATGCTTAGGCTCCTTTGTGAATATGCAGACTTCTTTGAATCATTAGTTTATTGTTTCGATGAAGATTTAGATCCGGATCCTCTTCATTGAATGTAGATTTCTATATCCCACTGTGACTTGTTCTATGCACAGATTACCTCTAATCATTTGTAACTTCATCATGATTTGTGGGATGAATTATACACCGTTTAACATTTATATCCAAATTAACTGAAAGAGTGAAACACATGTCAAGATATTATGAGTGAGTGCACATCACTAGGTGCTAAGATAGTTGGAATGTGGTATTTGGACAATGATGCAATCTTTCTCCTAGGGCATTGTAATTGTTATTTGTCGTACCACTAATATATTTTCTTTCTTTTGCACTCAATATATATATACATATAGGACTTTTCTTAAGTGTGCAACCCTCAAGGTTGCACATCATGTGCTACTTACACAAAAAGTGTAAGTAGAAGGTGAAAACAAAAAATAGGACTGAACACAGAAAGACGTAAGTGTAAGGCGTAAGTTGCACACCATAACAGTACCCATATATATATATACAGCATGAGTTATGTACTTATTTTTAAATGCTGGAGGATAAGTTGCACATGAAGATGCATGAAGTTAAAAGTAGATTTTGCCTTACCCAAAAAAAAAAAAAAAATGACGACAATGCCCATGATTTGCACAATAAGATTAATTATGTAAAGGGTATTTTGATATCTTCCTTTAAGACATTAAGCAGTTTAACGGTGCATTTTAGTTTACAAATCACAAAGGTTATATGGTTATTTTCAAATAACAATTTATTATGTACACATGGGTTAAATCACAAAGAGATAAAGTAAAATTTACCCGTTTTATTTTATGATAAATGAGTATAAAACTTTCACATAAACAAATTTTTACAATAATGCTAGATACCGAGGGAAATGTATTTAGAAAATTGTCCAAATAAAATGTGTAGATCAAATTTCTTATTGGGTGTCACACTACAAGAAGTTTAAGATTTTGATCTCATCATTTTTCGTGACAAATGGAGTTTTTTTTTTAAATATATTTATATATATAGTAAAATGCAGGATGGGAAATGAAGATCTAAATATCCATCTTAATGCATTTGGTTGCAACATACTCAAAAATTTTAGGATAAATTACACTCAGTGTAACGTCTCAACCCTTCACACGTCATCAATATTGTTCGCTTTGGGCCACTCTCGCACAAATTTGTTCTTCCCAGTGGGTCACCCATTCTAGAACTACTCCAGCCTAAGCACGCTTAACTGGGGAGTTCTGCTAGGGATTTCACCACCCGGGAAAAGGCCTCGATGCTATATAAGGGTTTAGGTTTTTACTTTCATAGCCAAAGAACTCCCCCTCCATTCCTGATGTGGGACACCGGGACCTTACAATCCACCTCCTTTAGGGTTGCACGTCCTCATGCAGTAGCCTGCCAGCTCACAAGCCCACCCATATGTACCGAGAGACGCCAAGGGCCCACACTCGGTACTCCGGAGAATTGGCTCTAATACCATTTGTAATGCCCCAACCCTTCACATGTCATCGATATTGTCCGCTTTGGGCCACTCCCGCACGGATTTGTTCTTCCCAGTGGGTCATCCATCCCAGAATTACTCCAGTCTAAGCACGCTTAACTGGGGAGTGCTGTTAGAGATTTCACCACTCGAGAAAAGACCTTGATGCTATATAAGGGTCCAGGTTTTTACTTTTATAGCCTAGGAACTCCCATTTCATTCCCGATATGGGACACCAAGACCTTACAATGTGGGCATGTGAGTGGGCTTGTGAGCTAGCAGGCTACTGTACGGGGACATGCAGCCTTAAGGGGGATGGATTGTAAGGTTCTAGTGTCCCACATCAGGAATGGATAAGGAGTTTCAGGGCTAAAAAAATAAAAACCTAGACCCTTATATAGTATTGAGGCCTTTTCTCGGATAGTGAATCCCTAACAGAACTTCCCAATTAAGCCTACTTAGGCTGGAGTAGTTCTAGGATGGGTGACTCATTGGAAAGAACAAATCCATGTGGGTGTAGCCCAAAGCAAACAATATCGATGATATGTGAAGGGTTGGGGTGTTACAAATGGTATTAGAGCTGACTCCCCAAAGTATCGAGTGTGGGCCCCTGGCATCTCTCGGTGCATGTAGGCGGGCATGTGAGTTGGCAGGCTACTGCACGGGGACGTGCAGCCTTAAGGGGAGTGGATTATAAGGTCCCGGTGTCCTAAATCAGGAATGGAGAGGGAGTTTCTATGTTATAAAAGTAAAAACCTATACCCTTATATAGCATCGAGGCCTTTTCTCGGGTGGTGAAATCTCTAGCAGAACTTCCCAGTTAAGCGTGCTTAGGCTGGAGTAGTTCTGGGATGGGTCCGTACGACCGTAATCCAAAGCGAACAATATCGATGATATGTGAAGGGTTGGGGTGTTACACTCAGCTCTAATGAGACTTGAAATATATATATATATAATTATGTCAAATATATAATTAATTTCACAAGTTTGACATAATTATATTAATTTCTCTTTTGGTAAGGTTAAAACAATAAAAAATAATACATAAAATTACTAAACACTAAAATAAATAAATATAAACATTCATTTTAATAAAAAAAGATATAATAATATTATATTTTCATGTATACGACCTACGAATTACTGATAAAAAATATTTAAGTGTTATGTGAATTAAAAATTCGAAATAGGCCAATATTATTATATCAAAAGTGTGAACCTAGTTATATTTTTTCTAAACTTCATTAGAGCTGAGTGTAATTTACCCAATTTAATATTATATACATTGGCACACCATTATGAGTTTTATAATCTAGTGTAATTATTTTTAAAATTAAAATAAATTTTGTTGATGTGATATTTTACAACCATGGACGAAGGTAGGTTTGGTCATAAGGGAATTTGTTTCCCAAAAAATGCTTCATTGATTATGAAATGGAAAGGATATCAATATGTGAAAGCCTTTTTCTTTTATTAAGTAAATTATGCTGATTTTCTCCTAAAATTTAGAAAGAAAAATATAATAAATCTTACAAATTTAACAAACTTACGCATGACTTCTTTTAAGTTTTAATTTATGTGAGAGTATCTCAAAGGAAGGAGGCAAAAGGGCCAGATCAGATATTTTTGCTAGTGGAGTTCGTTTTCTTTTTCTCCAACAGGCTCTACATCACAAGAGGCATTTTGCCCATTTTCATTTTCGCTCTCTACATCTAGTTAGCCTCTATTGCTAGGCAAAAGTTTTTTTTGCTATTTTGAAGTCTCCATCTCTACTTACTTCCTCAATCTTTGTTGCATCTCTTCTTATTCCAGTCCAATGTTATTTTTAAAAATATGATTTTAAAAAATAATTTAATTTATATATTTATAAATGTCATGTCAACACTAGGTGTATAAACAATATATCATAAAAAGATTATATTTTTCATTTATGTTTATAATATCTTTATTTTAAAAATTAGTTAAGTTAGTTCAATTAGCCAAAATAAAGAGTATGGTTAGAGTGCACACTAGTTAAACTAGTTAGGTGAAATAAAGATTGCACTTTTCTGTATACTTTCAAAAGGCATTTTACCTAGCAACTTTTCGGTAGTCATATGAATGAAAAATTAATGTTGTCATCTCTTTTATATTGAAATGTTTATTTTACCCCGTGTATCTTTATATTTTTATATGATCTACATTAGTTTTGATATTTTGTAATCTTACTAAAAAGAGGGTTAGTTTAATTATGTCAAAATTGTAAGATTTATTATATTTTCTCAAAACTTAAAAGGAGGTCAATGTAATTTACCCTATTTTATTTTGTTTTGTTGTGAATTCCACCGTTTGTATAGCTAATTGGGTAAATTGCAGTAAACTCTTTTCAACCATGATTCATTTTCATTTGGTCTCTTTGAATTTCAAAACTCGATGACGAACCATCTCAACGTATTATATTGTCATAGTTAACCTCTTCTATTAGAATTATGTTGAGGATGTACACAAAATCTGATGATCCCGTTTACACTTTGCTAGTAAGATAAAGAAAATAAAGTTCAAATAAAATTACTAGATAAGGTACTATTTATTTTTATTTTTTAAATGAGTCATAATTTAATTTAAAATGATTTACTATAATTTATTTATTTAAGTTGGCAAGTTTGGGAAGTTTAAAAAATAAATAAAAAGTTAAAAAGTTACTTAATTTATTTATTTAAGTTGGCAAGTTATCTCTATTTTTTGTATTTTTTTGGGGTAAAAATCCAAAAAATTATTCTAAACATATTACTTCATCTGTTCCAAAATATTAGTCTCTTATTTCATATTTTATTGTCCCAAAATATTAGTCCACTTTAAAAAATTAAGGATTAAAATGACATGAATTTCTTATTTTGCCATTATTTTAAATTCATTAACAATAATGTTTTTGAAATGTAATAATTGTACTACCAAAGGGTAGTTTTTGAAAAATTAATATTTTTTAAGTGTAATAATTATACTATCAAAAAAAGTTAAAATTTTTAAAATAGACTAATATTTTAAGATGGAGGGAATGATTTTTTTCGCCTCATGTGTTTAGTCAAAAAAATTATTAAAATAGTCTGTTTCGAAACCAAACCTAAGGGGTTGTTTGGTATGAAGGTATTTTTGATTAAAATAATCAATAACATCACTCTCTCTCTATTTTTTTTTTTTATATAAAAATTAACAAAAATAACTAAAATAACCTATATCCAAACAAGTTCTAAATTTAGATCAAAGGTTAGGGATGTAAGAAAAATCGATTAAATCAATTGAATCGGAACAAACGGGCTATATTTGGTCTGTTTTTCAACATGAATCGGTTTGTACGATTTTTAAATTTGATTTTTTTCGATTTTCGGTTCAGTATCGGTTTAAGTATCTTGTACACCGATCTAAACGAAACCAAACGCTTCAACATATATTGTACTTATAATATATATATATATAATATAATATAATATAATAA
Source organism: Camellia granthamiana (assembly GCA_036172215.1). NCBI lineage: Eukaryota > Viridiplantae > Streptophyta > Magnoliopsida > Ericales > Theaceae > Camellia > Camellia granthamiana. Next base: position 41,644,760 of record CM069913.1, read on the forward strand.
TATAATGATATTAATCAGTATAATAAATTATTAATCTTAAATAATTAACCTTATAACCTAAGTTTGTAAATTCTTCTTATATAATCTTAATTCTAACTCCTTATTCTTAACATCTTAGTATTTTCAATTTTTTTTTTATTTTTTATTTTTGTTAATTTAGGAATTGAAAAATATGTATTAAATGGATAGATTGGATATGTTTGAAATGATAGACAAATAACTAATTTAATATTTTTATATAGATTAATGATTATATTTAAATGTGACTAAAATTTAAAAAATTCTAAATCGATTAAACCGCACCAAATTGAACCGTTTCAATTGGTTCGATTCGATGCAATTTGATGAGAGAAACGATTTATATGGGTATTTAAAATAATAAAATCGATATTATTAATACAATATAATTTTGTACTTAAATAAATCCTAAATCGATTAAACCACACAAAATCGAACCGTTTCAATTGATTCAATTCGATGTAATTTGATGAGAGAAATGATTTATATGGATATTTAAAATAATAAAATCGATATTATTAATACAATATAATTTTGTACTTAAATACCGATAGTATCAAATCGATTACATCCTATTCGACGCAATCAAAGCATGTCAAAATAAAAAAGATTTGGTAGTACGGAATAATATAGAGGGGGAGCCGTTGATGGACTTGGTAGTGATTGTGATGAGACCTTTGGAGCACAGCATCGGACGGCCCAAAATTGTGGAGAAGCATTGACGTTGCGGTGATCAAGGGTCAAAAGTGTTTCCATATTAGGAAATTTTACATGACACGTTTACCATTTTTCAATGACGAAAATAACCCCCCACCATCAAATCACAAAACACGGAGAAATCGCGTCTCTGCACACAGTTCACAGTCTGCCACCCGTATGATGTAGCAATCACCGTCGATGTGTCAAAGGTCTTTCTCGTCATTTCGCTCATTCATCATGCAATTTCATCATAATTTCATTAAAAATACTTTAGACTTCTAATATAGAAGCTTTAATACTCTAATAAAAAGTGGCTCTTATTGTGACGTGATATTTTAATTTTATTTTGTATTTTTTTTTTGATTTTTCATCTCACTAAAGCTTAATTTGAGCTATAATCTTAGAGGGATGAATCATTACCCTAATTTCATCGCCAAAAATATTTTAGAGTTGATATTAATTCGTTTTTTTCTTTGATATGTTTTGTTTTTGTTTTTTTTTTCCCCCTTTTTCTAATACATTATGAGGTCACTAAAGCCAAGTTTGACATACATGAAAAAAGTCAAAAAATTACTAAAAAAGTTAAAAAGTTAACACTATTTACCAAAGTCAACAATTACGGCTGCACAACTCCGAATACTAATTTTTCCCTCACAAATCAATTTGGGGAAAGCACCAATAAATCCCAAATTTAAAAATGTTAAACCATTTAGTCCCGAATGTTTTTTGTTAGACTAATAGGTCCTATTTCTCTAAAAGTTTACTATAGGCCTTTTTATGTCTAACATTATTCATCGAACATCAAACATTAGCAACGTCAGAATTATTTATCAAACATCAAACATTACCAACGTCAAGATTGTTCGTATAATTTCGGTGAGAACATTATCAACGTTAGAATTATTCATCCAACATCTAACATTATCAAATGTCAGGATTATTCATCAAAAATCAACCATTAAACATTAGGATTATTCATCATACATCAAACATTATTCATCAAATATCAAACACAACCATTAAACATTAGAATTATTCATCAAATATCAAACATTATTCATAAAACATCAAACATCATAATCAAAATAACGTCAAACATCACAACATCATCATCAAAACAATATCAAACATTTTGGGTGTTTCAAACAACAAAAATTAATGTAGATCAAGTAACATCATCAAATCGGCAACATCATCGTGGGTGTTTCAAACATCAAACACCCAGAAATCTGCAATTAAATCTGCTTCAGAAGATAGTTTAAAATTGATTTTAAACAACGCTGTTCCCTCTACATCCAGGAAACTCCCTAGCCGAAACAGAGTAGGAACAATCATCACCCACAAACAAAATCTGATCTTCGAGGCTTCTCACCTCAACCCATCTATTTTCATCTTCATTCAACCAATAAACTCTCATTTCAGACACCATTTCACGACTACTGCTCTTAACCCTCTCTTTCCCATCTTTGTAGTAATAAACATTCCTTTCGTGTAATTCAAAATACTTATCAACCAAAAGCAGATCACCAATGGACTCAACCAAATGCTTCTTCTTCTTCTTCCCATTTTCATTTGTCGGCGGTGGCGCAATCATAATCCACACAGAAACATGGCGGTGGCGGTGGCGCAATTTGTTGGCGGTGGCGCAATTAGTCTAGGGATCAAATTTCAAAAACAACATGCAACCTCCCATGAACATCAATGGGTAGGGTTTGTCCTCTTCTGAATCGCCATCAAGGGGTTGTGTTATTCCTAACGGTGTTTCAAGCTTCTCTCATCTCATCCACACCGAAAACCCCCAAATCATTTTTCTTTTTGGTTCGACATTGTTCACTCAAAATTCCTCTTCTTTCTTGTTCTAGGGTTTGTTTCTTCGTTTGGTCTCCTTGTATGTTGATTGTTGTATTCAAATTCGTCAGGTTTTGGTTAATCAATGTCAAATTACATATATTTATACATAATCCAAAATAATAACAAAAGAATAGTAAAGAAAAAGTGAATCGCAGATTCACAATTTATTTTCCGAATGATGTTTTTTTCCTTGTTCAATTTCAGGATTAGATGGATTTCGTTTTCTGGGTTGTTCTCTCTATTTTCTAGTTGATGATTGAACTTGATTTTCTGGGTTGTTCTCTCTGTTTTCTAGTTGATGATTGAACTTGGCATATTGAGAGTTCAGTCCATCATCGAATCAACAAGTCTAGGGCTCCAAACAAAACCCTAGCTTTGGGAAGCAGACAATTTAATGAATCTGATGTTTGAATATGATGTTTACCATTTTGGGTTGGTGTTACATTATATTACTGAATCTGATGTTTGAAATTTGATGTTTAAATGAATCTGATTTTTGGTGTTTATGTTTAAATGAATCTGATATGTTATTTTGTCCTGAATGTTTGTTACGATGTTGTTTTTGATGATGTTGTGATGTTTTAGGATGTTATTCTGATGATGTTTTACGATGTAGTTGATAATATTGATGTTTTTATGATGTTGATTTTTTATGATATTTTTTAGTGATGTTGGTGATGCTTTTTAGGACTAAATGGTTTAATAAAAAACATTCAGGATCAATTAGTGTAACATTTACTAAAATAGGATTTATGAGTAATTTTTCCAACCAATTTTTACAATTTTTTATTACACATTTTTCTATAAGAAGTCAAAAAGTTAACCCAAACATCCATATTTTCTTTCTCAATTTTTTAGTCCAAAAAGACAAAAAGTACACTTATTTAGGACACCCCAAACAACCCCTAAAACTGCTTTTAGAACAGCTCTTTTAAAACTCTCTATCAACTCTGTTACAGTAACTTCATTAATTAAGAAAGTCAATACTCAAAGATAAGTAAAAAAATAAGGGTGATGCACCAATAAGTCCCAAATTAATAACTTATACACTATTTAGTCCTAAAAGTTTTCTTATAGACTGAAAGGTCCCATTATAGGAAAATTGACTATAAAGGGCATATACATCAAACAAAAACATCAAGAACATCAAACATTAACAAAACATCATTAAACATCAAACATCACTAACATTAATCATCTACATATGAACATCAAATATTAACAAAACATCAAAAACATCAAACATTAACAAAAACATCAAGAACATCAAAGATTAACAAAACATCACCAAACATCAAATAACATCAAACATCATCATCAAAACAATATTATCATCAAACAACATCAAACATCATCATCAAAACATCAACTACATCACCCACATCATTAAAAAAAACATTATCAAAATTCAGCAACATCATAAAAACACCATCAAACATCGTCAACTACATCACCATCACTAAAAAAAAAAAAAAAAAAAAAAAATTATCAAACATCAACAAAAACCAACTACATCAACGCAACAACATCAAAAACATCAACAACAACAACATCAATCTTTTTTTTCTTTTTTTTTCTTTTGTGGGTTTAGGTTAAATCCCAAAAAGAAGAACCCAAAAGGCAAAGAGAGCCAGATTTCCACAATCACCATGGATATTCCCTCTTCTTCCTGTCGAGGATGAAACATGGCAGTAGATGGAGAGATCTTAATCCTCCCATTCTTTGAAGTGCGATATCAGGGGAAATCGGTCTAGGGTTTCGGCGGTATCTCTCCGGCCACTCCGACCGCCATACCGAAATCGAACCTGGAGTTAGGAAGATCCGATGGGAGAATCGGAGCCGCTTGAGGACCCGATCTTGGCGTCTCGATTCGGTGGGTTCGGAAGAGAAATGGGCGTGATTGACATCGTAGGCGAAGTCGGGGCCAACCTTGGAGACGTAGGCGGAGGGAATAGAGAGGCCGTCAAGGACGGTGGAGATGAAGGAGGCAGCGCCGCCGAGGCTATCGGCGATTACGACGTCGTCTTCGATGAGAACATCGTGGCAGTAATTCCCGACGAAGGTGTTCTTGTTCTTGATTTTCTCTGACCATTGCTGATGATGTTTGAATGTTGATGATTGTTAATGTTTGAGAGTAATGTATCCTGATTGTTAATGTTTGAGACTAAGTTTGAGAATAAACTTATGTTTGAGACTAATGTTCGAATCTGATCAATCTCTCTGTTAATGTTTGAGACTAATGTATCTGATTGTTCCTGTGTTATTTTAGATGATAACTTATGTTTGAGACTAATAGTATATGTTGATGTTTGATGTATATTTTTTTAGTGATGTTTGATGTATATGTTTTTATGATGTTGTAGATTTTTAAGAAATAAACATTCCACAAATTGATGGATGTTCACAACGTTGAATGTTGTGATGTAAAAAAATTGATTAGTTTTTATGATGTTGTAGATTTTTAGGAAACAAATATTTTATAAAAGGGGTATTATTGTAACTTGTAAAATAATGAAAATTTAATAAATAACATTTCAAAATAAAATGGGACTAAATGGAGCATAAGAAAACTTTTAGGACTAAATGGTTCAACTTTTCAGAAAATAGGATTTATGAGTAAATTTTCCAAAAAATATTGAGTGTATTTAGTTTTAATTTTTTAGATTCATTTTTTGAAAATTGAATTTTTTATTTTTAAAATTTTTTAAATTTTTAGTGAATATTTTTAAAATTTTAATTTTTTTAACTTTTTAGATACACCTTACTTTGATATATCTAAAAAGTAAAATATTTATAAAAAAATATTTTAAAAAAATTAATAAATATACAAGAATACGAAAAATGTACTGAATTCTCAAAAAAAAATTTGTATTTTTTATATTTAGTAAATTTTTTTTTTAAAAATTCACAAATATTATACTTTTTACATATATTTATTTTAGGTGTATCTAAAAATTGCTTAGAATATTAAAAGTTTTTTGTAAAAATAAAAAATACGGAAAATATATATATATATTTTTTAAAGTGAATCCTGAAAATCTAAACCAAACGAACTGATCATATAACAATTTATTGATAAAAAATGAAATGAAATATTATTTTAATCTTAAGAAAATTCAATATAATTATGTTAGAATTGTAAGATTTACTTTATTTTTTCAAATCTCAAGAGATATTAATGTATAATTTATTATTAGTAAAAATAAGAACAAAATATGTTTAGTATGTATGCGATTTTTTTAAAAAAATAAAATTTAAAAATAAGTGAGAAGAATAAGCAACAAGAGGTGGTCACTAACCGTTTGAGATGTGATTGAGACCCCCTCAATCACCAATTTCCACCACCCCACACACACGTGGGGGTTGGTGATTGGAGGAGGGAAAAAAATAAATAAATAAATAAAATTGGCCAATCAATCCAATAGAGGGTCGCGGGGGTGAAGGGGAAAAGGGGGTCCGGATCATTAATCTGACCGTTTAGAAGTGGTGATTGTAGGTTTGTTGTGAAAGTGGTAGTCAAAAGTGATGGTTAATGGTGGAACATGATGGTTAACTATTAAGAAATCACTAGGAACAGTAATGGTAATAAACATTGAAGGATAATTAGTGAAAATGTGAAAAGTAAGACGAAATGAAATGAGATGAAATTTTTTATGATTACAAAACTTTGATAGTTACAATAAATAAATAAATAAATAAAAGTAAAAGTAAATATGAAATAAATTTTGATTTATAATTTTGAAAATTTATAAATAGAAATAGAAAATTATTTTATGATTTGATTTGATAAATGTTAATTTTTGATTGATTACATACTCAATAGGATTCATCACTCTTGTCACATTATTATAGATATATTTTGTCTTTGTTTGGGATGTGAGTTGATTTTTTGACTATTTTAGTTTGGGGTTAAAAAGTTTCGTTTGGGACAAATTTTTTAACTTTTTTGATTTTTGTGAAAGAAAAAATGATATGATTATGATTTAGATGTAGTATTTTGTCTTATTCGATTAAAAAGTCTATTTTATCTTTGAGTCTTGATCAATACACCCAGCGGGGGTTGACCCCCAGTGACGTGGGGCTCCCCCACTGGTCAATTTTTCTTTTTTTTTTTATATTTTTTTATTTCAGTCCAATCACCCAGTGACACGTGGCACTGGGGTGTCACTGGGTGTCAAGTTTACTGGGTGTAGGAATCATTTTGGTTTATCTTTTAATACCTAAAATAATTCTAACTCAATCCAAACCTTCATGCCAAACGAACCCTATATATATAAAACATGAATATGTAAGCTTCTTTTATGTCACATAATTTTTTAAAAATTTTTATATATTTTTTAAAAAAAATTAAAAAATTAATTCTTAACTTACTTCTCAATCAACGGCAGTGCTAAAGCCTCGAATTCAAGGCCTCGAATTCCTTTCTTTGTTTGTTTATTTTCATTTTTTTTTGGAGCTGTGTTAGTTTTGTTTTTTTTTTTTTTTTTTTAAGGGTGATTATGTATAAGAATGTATTAAAAAATTAGACATCTCGCACCAACTCATCGTACAAAATTATATAGAATTAACAAATTTTAACCAACAGTCTAACTAATCAGTCAATATAATTTTGTACGATGAGTTGGTGTGGAATGTCTAATTTTCTGGCACACCTCTACACATGACCACCTTTAAAAAACAAAAAAAACTAAACCAACACAGCCTAACAAATAAAAAAAAATTAAAAAAAAAAAAACCAACACAGCCCAACAAATAGAAGAAAAAAAAAAAACTCAGCCTATGTGGTTTGATAAGATGAGTGAGTTGAGTTGGACTAATTGGGTTATAAAATTGACAGATCAGTTAGATTGCTGGTTAAAATTTGTTAATTCCATATAGTTTTGTATGAGTCCCTACTGTATTTTTATTTCAAATTAGGAAGATTTCTTAAGAAATTGAAATGATTTTGATTCCAATTTCTTCTTAGTCTTCTTGGTTTGAAGTAAAAATATAATATGGACTCGTACAAAATTATATGAAATTAACAAATTTTAACCAGCAATCTAACTGATCAGTTAATTTTATCACGCAACTAGTCTAATCGAACTTACTCACTTTATCAAACCATACAGACTAATTAGTGCGAAATGTCTAATTTTTTAGCACACCCTTTACAAAAAAAAAAAAAAAAAAGAAAAAAAAAAAAGAAAAACCGAACTAACATAGCTTAAAAAAAAAAAAAAAAAAAAAAATTTCGAGACAAATTCGAGGCTTGAATTCGAGGACTGAAGCATTATTGCCTCAACCAAATTAGCCACATCACCGTCGAAGTGTCAAAGGGTCCTTGTGGTCAAGTGGGGGGGTCGACGTCGTCAAGATCGAAACGTGTGATTGGCTAATCGTAAGGATCTAAGTCAGTGCCCACGTGACTTGCAGGACTATGACGTTGTGCTGAAGTCACGTGACATCAATATTCTTTTAACTCACCCCCAAACCTGGTGGCCGTAGGTAGAGGGGTCCGTATCACACACGCACTTCTTTCTAACACGAAAAATGGATTGTGGGCACGTATAGTTCGATTGGTTGAGTTTGAGATAAAATTAAAATT
>CM069913.1:41653114-41828114 GCA_036172215.1 Camellia granthamiana
ATGCTAATTTTAAATATGCCCTAATCTACCATCATAAGCAGGTAAATAAAAGGGAAGAAAGAAGTGGGGGTTGGAAGACAAGCACACCACTCACACACACTTATTACAAGTTTGCCCTCACTCGGAGGGACCAAATAATAATACAGTCCAAGAATAAACGAATAAAATATTACAAAATGCCAATTATTAAAATTAAATCAAAAATAAAAGAAAGGGGCCTCAGCCCTGCCTCGGGGTGCGCGGATGATGCATGCTCGATCCGACTTGCCCGGAAAGCCTACACCGTGCCACTGCTGGCTCTGCTTTTACTGTTCTGCTTCTCTGGAAGACTGTAAAAGTCCCAGAATAGGCTCCCTGCATCCTAAGAATCATCATCGGCTGGATAGAATGTCCACCGGCCGTGTATAAAGTCCACCGGCTGGAAATGAAGCTATCGGCACTAAATACATTGCCGGTCGGCACTCTATACTGCCGGTCGGCACAAAATTCCTGCAGAAGACAGTTTTGACAGCAACAGCAGACCAGCAGTGCAAGGCATAGAATTTCTAGGCAAATGTATGCATGGACACACTCCCTATCATGTAATGGACTCAAGGGAGTATGGCCCTCGACCCCCGGGCCATCAATCACACATTTCAATGCATGATGGCCCAAAAGCCAAGTTAGCAACTTTGATATCAAATGGAATGCAATGCACAAAACAAATCAAAGGGGCCCAACCCCTATCATGATTAGTCAAGAGGTAAGGGATGCATGTTCAATGAAATGCAACCTAGGCATGGCGGCTAAGTATGCAAACATGCGATGCAACTACGTGGCATACACGATGCTAACAACATAACATGCACAACGCATTGAACATGGCATACACAATGCAAGATGGGCTTACACCAATACAAGGAGGCCATTAGAGGAAAATGGGACGCTCGGAATGCGTGCACGTATGCACGCGAACCGAAGACATGGCATACGCAATGTAATGAGACTAAAATGGCATATACAATGCAACATGGACTTACACTAACATAAGTGGGCCTCAGCCACACTCACATAAGAGGCCATCGGATAAAAAAATGAAGTGCCTCGAAGTGCGTGCACACGGGCACGCAAACCGAGGCAATGGCCCTAAGGCATGAGATGACACAAAAAATGATATGCAAACATGCAAATGAAATTTCAGCAGCTAAATGAGGGGGGAAAACAGCCCCGAAATGATGTGAAATGACACCAAATGCACGGAATGGTCCCGAAATGCGATATTAAGCGCCCGAAATGGCCTACGGCTATACTAAACATGCAAAATTGGTACATGACATGCAAAACAGTAGCAAGGCAGCCCCAAAAATAGCATTTTTACAGTACAAAACATGGCCAAATAGTAAGCATAGATAGGGCAACAATGGCATGCAAAAATGGGGGTCAAGAGAGGGGTATTGAAACAAGTGGTATATGCAAATCCCAAACTGAAAAATTCCCTTCTACAATACTGAAGAGGGATTAAAAAAAATGCACATTTACAGTTTATGACAACCCTCAAATCAGCATATAAATATGGAAAAAATGTGATGCAAGATTGAAGCCAACAAAGGGCTATAACATGAGATATGCCAAACATTCATCAAACAGCCTTGGACCCTTAACAAAATATGACAAGAAGGACAAAATATAACTCTTTCCAGACCTGATCATGGCCGAAAACAGAAGCTAGATAGGCTTAACAAAGCATGCAAGAATGGGGGTCAAGGAGGGATATAATGACAAGTATAACATGGAGACCCCCAACAAAGTTGATCCCTTCTACAATGTTGTAGAGGGACCCAAAATAAGTCCATTCACAGTTCATGACATGCTCCGAAACAGATCACACAGAGGCTAAACAAATCATGCAATTTTACGATAAATATGAGAGATTATGAAACAAGTGCATGATAGAGAGGCCAAACAGGGTTGAGCCCTTCTTCAATGTTGAAGAAGGGCTCAAAATGAGCCTACTTACAGTTTACATTATGCTCAAAAACAGATCACACGCAGGCCAGAAATTCCATGCAAAAATGTGGCATATCAAGGAGTATTGAAGCAAGTGCACTATGGAGGGCTCAAACAGGGTTGAGCCCTTAAACAAACATGAATAATGGCTCAAAAGAGTGCCCCTTTCAGTAGGGTTCGGAGCTCAAAACCACAAGCAAAGAGGATAGAAAAATGGTGCAAGAATGGAGCTCAAAAGGGGAAATGAGTGCTTACCCTTGTAGACCAAGACCTTGGCTGCTTCTAGGACTGAAAATGGTGCCTTTTAGCTGCTGGAAGGCCCTCCTTGCTGCTGGAAATGGTGTAGTGGTGGTGGTGCTAGGTGGTGATGAAGAGGGGGTGTAGAAACTTGGATGATTTTGGTGTTTTAAATATAGAGAGAGAGATTGTATGAAGGAGCTCCGAAATCAGATTTTCTAACCTTAAAAAACACAGCTGGGGCTGCTGTTATATAGACAAAATGAGGGGGGAAAATGGAGGGAAAAAAAGGGAGGGAAAACATATCAAGTTTCCCGCCAAAAATGGCCAAAAGGGAAAGTGGTAGCTAAGGATTTCAAATGGCCGAGAGTCCTTCAACAAAGTTGAAGAGGGGCTCAAAATAAGACACTTTGTAGTTTACGACCAAGTCCAACGCAGCCCACAAGTATGCCTAAAATACCGTGCAAAACGGCCCAAAAAGAGGTAAAAAGGCAAGTGACAGATGGAGATGTCAAACAGTAAGAGGTCCTTAATCAAACATGAAAAGGACCTCAAAATATGACTATCTCAAGTTTAGGTCGGAGCCCAAAAATGTAGAATGAAGGTTCGGGAGCCGAAACACGCAGTTCGAGGCCCCAAAAGTGGGCTGTTAGGCACCGGGAGTGGTGCACGACCACGAAGTTGGTCTCTCGGACCACAGTGTCCCTAAAAAGGGAGTAAATAAGATACATGCCAAAAACCGGGGCAAACGGAGGTGGTTAGACGGTCCCGAACCGAGGCATACGGCTTGACGGCTCCGAAAACCGGGAACCGGGCTCCGAAATGGGAAAAATGGCCTGCGACCACAAAACGTAGCCTACGGCCACTGAGAGATGATCTACTAGACCTCTCCCTCCCCTCAGGAAGAGAAAGCAGAGAAAACGGAGCCTAGTTCGCAAACCGAGGCAAAGCACGAAAGAGTCCGGAAGTCCGGAGGCAAGGCTCGCAGCCGAGACTCTGAAACCTCTGGATGAGCACGATATGCAACATCACCAAGCGCTCAATTGATGACGTCTGAGTCTTAAGGTCGGTCAAAAATGGGGTGTCTACAGTTGCCCCTCTTTGACAGAACTCGAAAGTCATAAGAATGACGGGAGTGAATGTCAAAGCCCAGAGACGACCCATTTTTGACAAGGCCGAAGACTTAGACAAAGCATACAAGCTACAGATGAAGATATGCGCCCGAAGGCAGGGGCAAAATGCAACTGACAATGCAAGAAGCCGAACATAACTTATGATTATGCAAAGAAGCATAGGGACGTATCCCGGTGTTTCGGAAATATATAAGCATTAGAACGTATTCCGGATGCTCTTAACCAAAGATGGAGAAACATGGGGACGTATCCCGGTGTTTAGGGACGTATCCCAAGGATTAGGGACGTATCCCAAAGGTTAGGGACGTATCCCAGAGAATTAGGGACGTATCCCAAAGGTTAGGGACGTATCCCAGAGGATTAGGGACGTATCCCAAAGGTTAGGGACGTATCCCAGAGATTAGGGACGTATCCCAGAGGATTAGGGACGTATCCCAAAGGTTAGGGACGTATCCCAGAGAATTAGGGACGTATCCCAAAGGTTAGGGATGTATCCCAGAGATTAGGGACGTATCCCAAGGATTAGGGACATATCCCAAAGGTTAGGGACATATCCCAGAGATTAGGGACGTATCCCAAAGGTTAGGGATGTATCCCAGAGATTAGAAAAGAAGGAGAAACATAGGGACGTATCCCGGTGTTTCAGGAGGAGGGAAAAACATAGGGACATATCCCGGTGTTCTGCAAGGAGTGTGAAACATAGAGACGTATCCCGGTGTTCCGCAAGGAAAGGAGAAACGTAGGGACGTATCCCGGTGTTTCGAAAAGAGAGAGAAACGTAGGGACGTATCTCGGTGTTTCAGAAATAAGGGAGAAACGTAGGGACGTATCCCGATGTTTCGGAAAGGGAGAGAAACGTAGGGACGTATCCCAGTGTTTCAGAAATGAGAGGGAAACGTAGGGACGTATCCCGGTGTTTCGGCAAGGAATGAGAAACATAGGGACGTATCCCGGTGTTTCAGAAAGAAGAGAGAAACGTAGGGACGTATCCCGGTGTTTCGAAAAGGTATAAGAAACATAGGGACGTATCCCGGTGTTTCAGAAAGGTATAAGCATTGGAACGTATTCCAAATGCTCTAAACCAGAGGAGGTCTAACCCGTCGCACACGCGAGGAGAAATAATGACCATTGCAAGAGACAAGGTGCATAACAATGTAAGTAATGAGCAAAACAATGCTAGATAGACGTGCACAATCAATGCAACGAATGAGCATAACAATGCTAGTGAAGTGGGTGCATAACAATGCAATTGGAATGTGCATCACAATGCAAGCATGAGAAGTGCATAACAATGCGGGCGGAAGGGTGCATAACAATGCAAGTGGAATGTGCGTGACAACGCATAGTTGAAACAAAATGCCGAATAAGGGAATACAAGCCTTAACGAGACCAGATTAAAACGCGACCTCCGATTTACCTTTCGGAGGGGTTTGCAACACATTCAGCTCAAAAACGGGCACACCCTGTTCATATTAGAGAGAGATAACATCTGTTGCTGCTTTAATCGCCATTCTGACTTGAAGCAGGCTTAAGCTTGGGGTCGAGATACACTCATACTTCGGAGTAGTGACAAGGCCTGAGGAGGTACATTCGGAGTACAATCACGAAATTTGCTGAGGGTGAAATACACTCAGGTGCTTCAATTTTCCTTCTTTTGCTTTTACTTTGCAGTCCGGAACCACATAGCTTCAAATAGGTCCTGGTTTTAGTGTTCACACTTATCGGGGGTGGGCCCTGTAGTTTTCGAAAGAACAAATTCCTTTTTTGCACAAATGTGGAGAATGGCACAGCACTCTGAGCACACAACAAATCATTTTTGAAATTGAGAAAATGAGTTCTCGACCGGGTATTGAGCCTACAACTGAACACAGCAAAGACGACCCAACAACGGAAAATAAAGGTAAACAACCTAAACACATCTATTGACACTTGAAACGACTCAAAACAAGAATCGAGACAAACAAAACACAACGAAAGACTCAAATGCGCACAGGGAGCCTGTTTCACCGGGTATTATTTCCCACCATTTCTCATTTGTGATTCTTACATCACTCGGCCCTCAAGCTCTGTTTTTCTGAAAAAGCCCTTTTCCTCACTTTTTCTCTCAGCGCACATCTCTCTATTCTTCAATCTCTCATTTTAAATCCCTCCCCTGGGTGGTTGATGGATAAACAGCAAGTTGTGGGCTCGTGCCCCCTAGCATTCTGCTAGATTCTCATTTTGGTTCACAACAGTGAGTTTCTCCCACAGAGGGGTTGCGCTACAACTGGGTGTGTAACAAATCTGCAGCTGACCTCGGTTGATGATGCTCTGCTGGGGAGTTTGGACGTGATCAGATTTGTCCAGATGAGGGAGTGGAATATCTTGATCCATTCCAGTTCGTGCTTCGCACTTGGCTTGATACCTCTTTGTTCGGAGGGTGAGAGAGCTTTCAGCCCTTTGGTGTTGACTTCAGTTGTGCCCTTTTCTGGCGAATATGGTGCCCTTTCCGGCAAGTGGAGTGCCTTTTCTAGCAAGTATTCTGACAAAGGGGAAAAGACAGAATACTTGACTCAACTGTGCCCCTAGTTCATCATTTTGACCATTTTTTCATTTTTGGCTTTCTACTAAAACAATTTTGACCAAAATGAGAGTTAGATTAACATGCTTGTTCGATTTTTGATTTGAAATCATGCAAGTCGGGTTGTAAGCACTGAAAATTTTCCTTTTTTGGGTCCAAGAAAATGGTCCAGTTTTGGAAAAGATGGAATAGTTTTCGAGAGAATTAGTCAACCTTAGTAAAAATTCTCAAAAACTATTTTTGCAAACGGCCAATACTCAACAAGCACGGAACCTACTCTTAAGATGCGCAACCTCGGACCCGAAGGAAAATTGCCCCTTGTTTGAGCGGAGCTGCATGGCAACGGAAAGTTGCCCCTTGTCTGAATGGCACCGCAGCGCATTGAATGGCAACGGAAAGTTGCCCCTTGTTTGAACGGTGCTGCAGCGCACTTGTAGTCAGTCCTCAGGGCAATGAACACAACCAGACTCTCGGATACAGAGAAGACAAAGATGGCCAGAACCATTGCTTGGACACAGTCGAATTTGAAGTGTTTATGGCTGGACTTCAGAATGAAGTTGCCTACGTATCCCAAACATGGGAATCAAGCCTTACGTAGTTCGGGGTTGAGGTACACTCGGGTATTTAACCTCTCCTTTTTATGCTCTAACTTTTGCCAAGGCGCCTATTGCAGGTTTTCGACCTTGCGAGCTTTGTTTCTCTTTCTTTTTGATTTTTTTCAATCTTTTTTGTTTTGTTTTCTTCTTCTTTTTTTTTTTTTTTTTTTTTTTGTATCTTTGCATTTTTTTTTCTCTTTTTTCTCTTTTTTCCTCTTTTCATTCTTTTTTTTTTTCTTCTTCGCTCTAACTTTTGCCTGGGTCGCCCTTCCGGGTTTTCGGCCCAGCGAGCCTCTCAAAGGGTAAAAGTGTAACCAGTCCATGCCAAATGGTTTTGAGATTG
Organism: Camellia granthamiana; assembly: GCA_036172215.1. Taxonomy (NCBI): domain Eukaryota; kingdom Viridiplantae; phylum Streptophyta; class Magnoliopsida; order Ericales; family Theaceae; genus Camellia; species Camellia granthamiana. The sequence continues at coordinate 41,659,970 of CM069913.1, forward strand.
AAGCCCTCTATATCCAGGAGAGTGACTATCGTATCGATTTGCAGAAGGGCCCATCTTCGGCTCTTTGAGCACATCGGACATTTTTGCCCCTAGTTCGAAGGGTACTCCTGTTCTAGCTTTGCAAGCTTCTTCTGATCTTCGGATCTTCTTGATCCGACTTTCCTGGCCTCTTGTTTGAGGGCTGTTTCAAATCTAGCCACACAGGCCTCACATCATGATTGTTCTTTGAACGTTCTGAGTCCAAGTTCAAGATTTGAAAGCAAAGGGGTTGAGTCTTGAGGCCGAGAGCGATCCTAAGTTGCACAATCTCAAGAGCGATTCCACACATGTCTTCGCAGGACCGCGCAAAACATTTTTTGAAAGTTTTTTAAGAAAGCAACAAATCGCTCGCGCTGAAGATAGTGTAGGACCAATCTGGATCAAGCCAGGATCCTTCTCAGTACTCACATTAACAAGCATGATCTCGATCATTAAGGGCTTAGCATGCCTCTCTTTCTCTTAATTGATCAAATTTTGCAAAACCCGAGGAATTCCTCCCTCTTCGTTTTCACCGCAGTGTTCAAAAAGTTTTGAAAAAGACTTAGGTCAATGCAATGATTTAAAAGCACAGAAAAGACACAGCTTCTAGTCAAATACTGCCATTTCATTTAGAAATTCTGGCACAACTGGCACACGGCAGAAGCAAACACAAGAGTGTGAAAATCACTGCTGTTCCATTCAAATCTGTTGGCACAACTGGCACCTCGGCAGAAACAGACTCAAAAGAAAGTGAAAAGACAAACACAAAACAAAATAGTGAGATCCAAGGTAATATCCCCGGAATCACCCAACTCCAATACAACAGGACTGACTCGAAACCACCACAAGACAGACCCAAAACAAAAAGACTGACTCAAAACAAAGAGACAGACTCGAAATAACACAACAAGACTGACCCAATACCCAAGTCAGAATGTACAAAAACCAGCATTCACAAATGCTCAAAACGGTGCGTGCCATACGCCACATCTGGAGTAAACTGAGCGCCGCTCGCAGGTGGTCCATCCCCTGATCACATCACATTATCCCCCCACAGGTTCACTGATCAAGTGCCGATAGACTTTGCAGAGCTTGGTGCGGGGATGACCCCATTGTCAATCAAATTTTGTATCTCATGGTGGAGACGGACGCAACTGTCAGTGTCATGACCGGTTTGTTGATGGAAAGCACAGTACTTAGCCGGGTCATGCTTTGCAGGGAGAGGATCGGGTAGGGGCCGTTGTTCTAACGGTTTCAGATGTCCTTTCCTGAGTAGGACCCCTAAAGCCTTAGACAAAGGCATAAAGAGTGGGGTGAAGACCCTCTTGCCTCGGGGTAGATAGTCTGAAGTTCGGGGGTTTGAAGTGGGCGCACCAACAAAGGGGGTGGCTGCTCTTGGTGTGGTGGTGGTGACCATGCCCACGTCTGAAGTCCTAGCAGCTGCATCACCACCGGTGGTTGCATTCGAACTGCGGTTGAATGCCCTCTTGGGCTGCTCTCAGTCTTGGTCAATCAGACCCTGCTTCATCGCATCTTCGATCTGTACTCCCATCTCATGTAGATCTAAGAAGGTGGGAAAGGGGAGCACAATCATCTTTTGCATAAGCTTGGGTTGGAGGTTACGCACAACCATCCGTATTTGATCCTTAACTGTTGGCCTAATAGTCATCATTGAGGCCTTTGCTCTCCATCGGGTCACAAATTCAGAGAAGCTTTCCTTAACCTCTTGTCTCGTCGTCTCGAGATCACGGGTTGTAATCTCGATTTGTGTGTTATACGAGTATTGTAAAACGAAGGCCTCGGCCATCTCATCCCAATTCCTCTTAACATCGTCTTCCAACTTGGCATACCAGATGGCCGCCACACCCGACAGGGTCCGGCCGAACAGAGACAGCTTCTGTAGTCTGGTGAGGCCCATCGGCCTTAAGATATCTGAAAACAATCTCAGGTGCACCATGGGGTCCCCGGACCCATCAAATCGGTCAATTTGAGGCATCTTGAACCGATCTGGCAGCGTCACGGCTGCGTCCGTATATCCATCCTCGATGTCGGGAATAGACCTGACTCCTTGGGATTTCTTAAACATTTTCTCCAACTTACTCAGCTTCAGCGCTGTGGGGTCCACTTCGAACTCAAAGGGAGAGTCCGATGCATTGATAGGCGTGGGCGCCTTGGATAGTTGCGGTAGAATCGGGGGCGGAGCTGGCCCGACTGGGATGTCCGTATCTGCCTGGACATTTGGTGTCTCTCCGGGTGTTGGAGCTCTTGGTGGGGGAGGAGTTTGATGTGAAGTAGATACTCCAGTTTGCTGTTCTAACCTGACAATTATCTCTGCCTGTTGGGCTATGACCACAGCCTGTTGCTTGGTGAATTCAGATTGACGGACAGCATCTTGCTGCATGGCTTTCATACTATCCTGGAGTTGGCGCACCATCTCTTCTAAACTCGACATATTGTCCTGATCTAACTGAGCAATCGGTATATCTGTGTCTGCAGTAGGCTTGGAAATCTCAACCCGACTGCTCAAAGGTCACTGATCTGGTAGCTGTTATACTGGTGGTCTGTGCCTAACTAGCCTTCTCTGGCCCTGATTACCCTTGAATTGAGTCTCTGAGCTGACAGAGTCTATCAGCACCAATCTGATGAACCTCGGGGGATATCGGAGCCTTCTGAAGCTATAGTTCCAGGACTACCTAGCAAAAGAGAAAATAGACAGCATCTCAGCTCAATTTCACTAGAACGGATATGAGCAAAGCTGAACGACTGTATTCTATTACTGATCACTGTTCTCCGAAATCACTGCCCCAAATCTGAATCTGATACCCGCAGATATAACTGATTCTCAAAATACTGATACTGGTGCCCGCAGGCCGGATACCCAGACTCGCAAACTGGTATACGCATTCCCTGTAGAGATACACTCTAAAAGCACATAGCATGTAAAAAAGAGCCAAAACACCCCTATGTTGGGGTAGGGTTTCCCTGTCCTATTTTGTCAGGAGCTAGGGTTTCACTACGCACGCAGCGGTTTCAAACAACCTAACATCGGGTAAGCAACCTGTCCTAGTTTGGAATGGTCACTATGGATTTCGATATGCACTAGGTCGAATGGTCAAAAAGGGTGCCCCGGTAAAACCGGGGTTTGTGTTCCCATACTGGCAGAGCCCGCAACCGGTCAGCCTTATGGTCATGCCTTGACAAGACAAGCCTCCAGCAAACCGCTCAGGAATAGCAGATGGCCAACACGGTGTCCTAGGCGCACCAATGCACATGCAATGCAAAGAAACACATAAGTGTAGTCAAAACAGGATATCACGAGTTCGAGTCAAGTTCTCTAAAATCCCCAGCAGAGTCGCCAGAAACTGTAGATGTCCCCGAACGCATCCCCGGGAGGGTTAAGTCCCGTTCTGTTCGTTTTTGGGTCTACTACAGTTCAGGACTCAAATTGTCACGGTTCTTAATCTGAACCAAAGAGTCCAAATCTGGCAAATCCTTTTGAGAAAACAGATTTTGAAAGAAGTGCCAAACATGGACTGCTTTGCCAGATACAGAGTCGCCACCTAAATATTTTTTAATGGGGAAATTTAGGAAACCCTGACTCGGTGCCAAAGGCCACGTGTCCGTCATCACCAAAGTTGCCTCGGCTCGGGAACTTGGGTACGATTGGGGAAGGTCAGCTATGAGCACCCCCTCTCGCCCGGTCCGAAGACCGGCCTCTACTAACCGTGATATCCATTTTTGAAAACGTCATGCGTTCTTATTCCGGTTGTTAGCCTAGATTTACTATGTTATGCGCACAGCAAACAAGTATAGACCAAATCGCCTAGATTGGAACAAAACATTATAGGCTTGTTTCGAAGATGGTTTGCTACTCGTGAGTAAGCTAAAATGCAGGTTTTGCCACCCTCAAGTGGGCTTTTAGAAAAGATGATTTTGCCACTGACTAGTGGGCTTAAAACTCACAGTTTTTAATGCATTGTCCCAATTTAAGTAATTTGACCTCCACCCACAGGCATTCAAGCAGTTATATCACATAAGCAGCTAGCCTCATGGTAATCATGCTGTTATGGCAATACTCACACACATGCAAGGACGCTAAAGCATAAAAACTCACCCAGTACTCCAAGCCAAAACAGAAGCTTATTAGAAATCCATGCATGGACCTAAGCATACTGAAATGTCTAATGCAACACATGCAAAGATGTAATCTAGGCAGGCTCGGCTATCCTAGACATGGCATGTGAAATGCTACAACTATCACGTATTCAATTTGGAATTGAAAGTACGATGCAGTTTGTATGATGTGCCAAGCCTGATGTATGTAAACAAATGCATGGATGCACGCATGCATTGCATAAGGTATGCTAATTTTAAATATGCCCTAATCTACCATCATAAGCAGGTAAATAAAAGGGAAGAAAGAAGTGGGGGTTGGAAGACAAGCACACCACTCACACACACTTATTACAAGTTTGCCCTCACTCGGAGGGACCAAATAATAATACAGTCCAAGAATAAACGAATAAAATATTACAAAATGCCAATTATTAAAATTAAATCAAAAATAAAAGAAAGGGGCCTCAGCCCTGCCTCGGGGTGCGCGGATGATGCATGCTCGATCCGACTTGCCCGGAAAGCCTACACCGTGCCACTGCTGGCTCTGCTTTTACTGTTCTGCTTCTCTGGAAGACTGTAAAAGTCCCAGTATAGGCTCCCTGCATCCTAAGAATCATCATCGGCTGGATAGAATGTCCACCGGCCGTGTATAAAGTCCACCGGCTGGAAATGAAGCTATCGGCACTAAATACATTGCCGGTCGGCACTCTATACTGCCGGTCGGCACAAAATTCCTGCAGAAGACAGTTTTGACAGCAACAGCAGACCAGCAGTGCAAGGCATAGAATTTCTAGGCAAATGTATGCATGGACACACTCCCTATCATGTAATGGACTCAAGGGAGTATGGCCCTCGACCCCCGGGCCATCAATCACACATTTCAATGCATGATGGCCCAAAAGCCAAGTTAGCAACTTTGATATCAAATGGAATGCAATGCACAAAACAAATCAAAGGGGCCCAACCCCTATCATGATTAGTCAAGAGGCAAGGGATGCATGTTCAATGAAATGCAACCTAGGCATGGCGGCTAAGTATGCAAACATGCGATGCAACTACGTGGCATACACGATGCTAACAACATAACATGCACAACGCATTGAACATGGCATACACAATGCAAGATGGGCTTACACCAATACAAGGAGGCCATTAGAGGAAAATGGGACGCTCGGAATGCGTGCACGTATGCACGCGAACCGAAGACATGGCATACGCAATGTAATGAGACTAAAATGGCATATACAATGCAACATGGACTTACACTAACATAAGTGGGCCTCAGCCACACTCACATAAGAGGCCATCGGATAAAAAAATGAAGTGCCTCGAAGTGCGTGCACACGGGCACGCAAACCGAGGCAATGGCCCTAAGGCATGAGATGACACAAAAAATGATATGCAAACATGCAAATGAAATTTCAGCAGCTAAATGAGGGGGGAAAACAGCCCCGAAATGATGTGAAATGACACCAAATGCACGGAATGGTCCCGAAATGCGATATTAAGCGCCCGAAATGGCCTACGGCTATACTAAACATGCAAAATTGGTACATGACATGCAAAACAGTAGCAAGGCAGCCCCAAAAATAGCATTTTTACAGTACAAAACATGGCCAAATAGTAAGCATAGATAGGGCAACAATGGCATGCAAAAATGGGGGTCAAGAGAGGGGTATTGAAACAAGTGGTATATGCAAATCCCAAACTGAAAAATTCCCTTCTACAATACTGAAGAGGGATTAAAAAAAATGTACATTTACAGTTTATGAAAACCCTCAAATCAGCATATAAATATGGAAAAAATGTGATGCAAGATTGAAGCCAACAAAGGGCTATAACATGAGATATGCCAAACATTCATCAAACAGCCTTGGACCCTTAACAAAATATGACAAGAAGGACAAAATATGACTCTTTCCAGACCTGATCATGGCCGAAAACAGAAGCTAGATAGGCTTAACAAAGCATGCAAGAATGGGGGTCAAGGAGGGATATAATGACAAGTATAACATGGAGACCCCCAACAAAGTTGATCCCTTCTACAATGTTGTAGAGGGACCCAAAATAAGTCCATTCACAGTTCATGACATGCTCCGAAACAGATCACACAGAGGCTAAACAAATCATGCAATTTTACGGTAAATATGAGAGATTATGAAACAAGTGCATGATAGAGAGGCCAAACAGGGTTGAGCCCTTCTTCAATGTTGAAGAAGGGCTCAAAATGAGCCTACTTACAGTTTACATTATGCTCAAAAACAGATCACACGCAGGCCAGAAATTCCATGCAAAAATGTGGCATATCAAGGAGTATTGAAGCAAGTGCACTATGGAGGGCTCAAACAGGGTTGAGCCCTTAAACAAACATGAATAATGGCTCAAAAGAGTGCCCCTTTCAGTAGGGTTCGGAGCTCAAAACCACAAGCAAAGAGGATAGAAAAATGGTGCAAGAATGGAGCTCAAAAGGGGAAATGAGTGCTTACCCTTGTAGACCAAGACCTTGGCTGCTTCTAGGACTGAAAATGGTGCCTTTTAGCTGCTGGAAGGCCCTCCTTGCTGCTGGAAATGGTGTAGTGGTGGTGGTGCTAGGTGGTGATGAAGAGGGGGTGTAGAAACTTGGATGATTTTGGTGTTTTAAATATAGAGAGAGAGATTGTATGAAGGAGCTCCGAAATCAGATTTTCTAACCTTAAAAAACACAGCTGGGGCTGCTGTTATATAGACAAAATGAGGGGGAAAATGGAGGGAAAAAAAGGGAGGGAAAACATATCAAGTTTCCCGCCAAAAATGGCCAAAAGGGAAAGTGGTAGCTAAGGATTTCAAATGGCCGAGAGTCCTTCAACAAAGTTGAAGAGGGGCTCAAAATAAGACACTTTGTAGTTTACGACCAAGTCCAACGCAGCCCACAAGTATGCCTAAAATACCGTGCAAAACGGCCCAAAAAGAGGTAAAAAGGCAAGTGACAGATGGAGATGTCAAACAGTAAGAGGTCCTTAATCAAACATGAAAAGGACCTCAAAATATGACTATCTCAAGTTTAGATCGGAGCCCAAAAATGTAGAATGAAGGTTCGGGAGCCGAAACACGCAGTTCGAGGCCCCAAAAGTGGGCTGTTAGGCACCGGGAGTGGTGCACGACCACGAAGTTGGTCTCTCGGACCACAGTGTCCCTAAAAAGGGAGTAAATAAGATACATGCCAAAAACCGGGGCAAACGGAGGTGGTTAGACGGTCCCGAACCGAGGCATACGGCTTGACGGCTCCGAAAACCGGGAACCGGGCTCCGAAATGGGAAAAATGGCCTGCGACCACAAAACGTAGCCTACGGCCACTGAGAGATGATCTACTAGACCTCTCCCTCCCCTCAGGAAGAGAAAGCAGAGAAAACGGAGCCTAGTTCGCAAACCGAGGCAAAGCACGAAAGAGTCCGGAAGTCCGGAGGCAAGGCTCGCAGCCGAGACTCTGAAACCTCTGGATGAGCACGATATGCAACATCACCAAGCGCTCAATTGATGACGTCTGAGTCTTAAGGTCGGTCAAAAATGGGGTGTCTACAGTGAGGCCGCGTATCAAACGCGTTTTGCGAAAAACGAGAGAGACGCGGGAGAGTTGTATGTGTATGCATATTTGTCTATATATTGTATAGCAATGTAATATATATATATATATATTTGTTGATTGACCGTTGATTGATATATATATATATTTTTGCTATATATATATTTTTGATGCCATTTATCACTATCATTTTCCTCCTCCTCTAGATTCTGAGCCATAATTTCCTTTTGATAATGTCACAGGGGGAGAAATTATATGATGTTATGTATTATGGTATTATTTGAAAACTAATCTGATGATTATGCATTATAATTTGATATCTTAGTCTCATATCATGTCTCCAATTAAAGCTTATTTATTACACATGTGCTAACCTATATTTTTAGAAATGAATTCAGGAAGCATGACTTGAGGGGGAGCTTTTCTTACTCTCAAATCAAATCAAAACATCATTGTGTGCCATCATAAAAAAGGGGGAGATTGTTAGACTTATTTATTTTGATGATTTATTTAATTATGTTTTAATTTATTGGGGCATTATTAATTTTAATTTGTAGAAACCTAATTCACCCCCCCTCTTAGGTTGCTTTTTGGGTAACAATAATGATCTAATTGAACAATTGTGGTCCCGAGCTGAAGAGTTAGATTAAGTTTGTATTTTATCTTTTTAATGACAGTTAATGTCATTTAATGACAATTAATTTCTTTTTATTATAATAGAATTATCTTCATTTAATGTCAGTTAATGTATTTTATCTTTTTATTGCCTTCATTTGAAAAAATATATTTATTTTTTTCATTATACTTTATTGAAAAATTTAAATTATACTAAAAATTAGTCAACATTATACATTGCAAAAATAATATTACATTGTTTTGTAGAAAATACTCAAAAAAAAAAAAAAAAAAAAAACATGAGATTTCATTACAAAATAAAAAATGACACTGCAAATAAAGACTAACAATTACATCAAAAATTAAATGACATTGCAAAATTTAAAAATACATTATCCGGTAATTATTCATCAGGAGATAGAGGGAAATAAAAATTTGGGCTACTCACATTTGAGGATCACTTGGCGAAAATCTCATTTTTTTGCATTGTGTAATACGTTTTCATCTGAGGGTTCAAATGAGAAATGTCCGTAGTCATTATTATATGTTCTTCCTTTTTCATCTCAAAGTCATGTTTTTTCATCTCAAGTTGTTTCATTTACTGCAGTGCTTGAATCATTTTTTCTTCTATTTCCTCTTTTTTATTTTCTTTCTCAGTAAGGTGTTGGTTAAATGTCTCTAATTGTATACTCATTTTTTGGACTTCAGTTTCAACGACTTGATTTTTCCGAAATAATTCTTTTCAGCTTTCCTACTCATAGGCCTTTTACCCCTTACAGAGACACTGCCCTCAACAACAGTTGGATTGTTACCAACACTTGGACTGTTGTCGTCTTCAAGAGAAATGCAGTTATTCATGAGGGGATTGGGGGTTGAATTAGGGGTAAACGCTGTATGCATCCTTGACTTTACCGTATTCGTAGGAGTTACATCTTGCCACCTGATATTGTCTTGCAAAATTGGCCAACAATGTTCAAAAGCAAAATGTTTGTTTTCATCTTGATGGTATAACAGTTTTGCTTGAAGCATCTGTATAAAAAAAATTGAAACATTATTTAATTAGTTAATTTTTATACAATACTAGAAACAGAAACTAAACATAATAACTGAAGATGAAAACTTACTATATCAACTTGAGATATCCACTTGGGTGAAGATTTTCGACTTGCGCTAAACACCCCCGAAATTTGTTACAACATTTCATGATTATACCCATCAAGATTGAATAGACACTTGTGTTCTTGACTAATCATTCTGAAGCAAGTGATAATTTTCGTAAATTCTCCCCCAAAAGTGAGCATACGATTGCAAATTGCCAACAATTGGGTCTTCTGAAATGTGACACCAAGATTTACAAATTGCCATATCTTCTTCAATGGTGAATGATTTTCCTGTCTTTGTTTTTGATGAAACTTCCATAGTAAATGGATGAAAAAACCAAAAATAAAATAATTTTAGAGGTTTGCTGTGAAATCAAATTCAGAGAAGAAAGGAGAAAAGAAAAATTAAATCCCAATGTTGGCTGTGAAATAAAATTGACATGGAGGGTTTCAATTTATAGAAATTCAAAATATTACCTTTTGGGGGAAATAGCCGTTTGAAGATAGCTGTTGTAAAAAAAATTAATGTTTTTTTATTTATTTTTATTTTTTATTATAATTTTAACCATACAGAGCACAACGGCTCTTTTTATACAGAATGAGAGCATCTCCACCGTCCACGTATAGAACTTCAATGGTTGAGATGATTTCTCTAGAATCATCCAACTTTCCTTCGACTGATATGCACCATCTTCCTCTCCCTCTCACTCTGTCTTCCATGTTCTCAAACCACTCTCCGTTCTCCTCCTCCATGATCGAAACCTCTCTCTCTCTGTTTTCACTCTGTCTTCCCTCTTACTCTCTCACTCTGTCTTCCCTCTCACTCTCTCACTCTGTCTTCCCTCTCTCTTTGTTTTCACTTTTTCCTCTTCCTCTCTCTGTCTTCCATCTCCTCAAACCAGTCATTTCTCCTCCTCCATGATCGAAACGTCTCTCTCTCTCCTTGGTTCCAAGTCTTCACCTTCACATAATCGCCCCCCCATTTCCTCTCTGTCTCTGTCTCTGGTACGATCTCCATCTATATACATAATCATATATATATATATGCTTTAATTTTTTGTTGATTTTTCTAGTTGTTGATGTGGATCTAAGGTGATCGCGATTTTTGAAACTCAATTCTCGCGATGGATTCAAACCGGATCTTCAAAGAACTCAAGTATCTCCAGAAGGATCTTCAAAGAACATAATGTAGTATGTTTACTAAAATTTTCTTAATTATTTATTTTGATTTTTGGTTTAATTTTTGTTCATCCATCTATTTTTGTTCATCCATTTATTTTATTTTGATCTTCAAAGAACTAAAGCCTATTTTGGTTTGGTTTATTGTGATAATATCCATCTGATTTGGTTTGGTTTATTGTGATAGTATCCATCTGATTTGGATCGACTGATTTGGTGATAAATGATTAAAAAAAATAAAAAATTAAGAGAAACCGAATTTGGGCTTGTCAAATTTATTTTGAAATTTGTTAATTTGGCAACAAAATTGAAAATTGGGTTTGATTCTCATATTTGGGTTTGATTCTGAATTTTTTGGGTTCTCTACTGTTTCAATGCTGTTTTTTTCAACTGAATTTGGTGCCAAAAAATCTGTTGATATTTGTGATCTGGCAAGTTTGGCAGCTGCTATTCAACCTGTCAAATTTGAGAACAGATATGGCATCTGCTATCTTTGGCAAGTAGAATAGCAAGCCATTGGAGACCCTCTTTTTGCCATTCTTGTCAAATTTTAGCTTTGGCAAGTTGAATAGCAGCTCCATTAGAGATGCTCTAAATGATAATATTTTTAGGGAAGATTTAAGCCTTGTTTGAAAATGATTAAAATGACTAAATAAGAACAAAAAAATAAAATAGGCTAATGTAGCTTGCTTTTCGTGCTTCTTTCGGATACGATAGCCCTACAGTTTGGACTCTTGTGGTTTTGAATATGATCTTATAAGTGCAATATGAAATAGATAAACACAAAAGAGTTCAAATTCGGTAAATCTTTTGGAAAATCGATTTTGAATCAAAATGCCAAAAATGGACTATTTTGCCAGATTACAGAGTCACCACCTAAATATTTTTGAGAAATTTAGGAAACCCGGGATTCGTGCCAAAGGCCACTTATCCGTCATCACCAAAGTGTCTCGGCTCGGGAACTTAGGTACAAAAGCAGAAGGTCATGAATTGGGCACCCTACTCGCTCGATCAAAGATCGGCCTCTACTAATCATGATGTAATTCTTATTTACATTATATGTTCTTGTTCTGATTTATTAGGCTAACTTTACTAGGTGATGCATGCAAGTATAGACTAATTTGCAAAAGTTGAAATATTTGATTTCATGTTTGTTTTGAAAAAAAAAAAATTTTGAATATGCATCACTTAAAATAGTGAGTTTGTATATACATTAATCAATTTATCCCAATTTTAACAATTAGCCTTCATTCATTGGCATTAAAACAAGTATATCAATTAAGCACTTAGCCTCATGGTATTATGTTTGGCATGGCAACAATCACACTTATGCGTTATGCTAAAATAATAAGTATTCACCTAGTACTCCATAAAGAAAAATGATTAGAAGATATGCATGTTCCTAAACAATACAATGTGACTATGCAACGCACACATTTATGCAATTTTTATAAGTTTGGCTATGAGCATGGTATATGATCTAATCCAAGACATGTGATAAATCACGTTTTCAAGCAATGAAATTGAAATTGACGTTGGTTAGTTTGTTGAGCTGAACCCAAATGTACATGAAACAAGTGTATGTGAACATGGGAATGCTAAATAAATATGATGCTTTATGCTACCATTATAAGCGGGTAAATAAAAGGGAGAAAGAAATGGGGGTTAGAAGACATATACCATTATTTGCCCTCATGCAAGGGGGTCCGAATAAGTGTCCAAATGTCCGGATTAACTAATTATTACAAATTTGAATAAATGAATTAAATAACTAACCAGCTAAGTTAATTAACTACTTATTACAAATTCAACGGACACTAAGCTAACTATCTAATTTATTACAACAAAGATATTATATCAATACTAATTACACGACAATAATATCCAATGCAATTGCAAAAACAATTAATATTTGCAACAACAACAATAATTACAATAATAAGATAAGCCGAATGAATTGAGCAAGTGATTCTTCGCTCATCTCTTCGGTTTCGGATTCGGCCCCAGGAAGATTTTCTAAACCGGTGAAGATATCGTCCTCCAGAGCAGATAAGTCTACTCGGCCAGAAGTGGAAGGGAGATCGGTGCAATGGTCTGGGTCAATATGTTCAAATGCCAATTCAATTTCTCTATTCAACTCCTGGTCCTCTGCACGGCCCTCTGATTGTGCGTCTTCACCGACTTCTTCGCCAATCTCTTCGCCGGCGTTGGAACCCTCGACACCAATATCCCTTAGGCTTTTGTAGCTAGGCAAGATAAATGCAGTTAGCTGTCGTTCGTGTGTCGGCACAGGGATATTATCTGCGACCGAAAAGGTAGAGTAGGTAGGATCATACTTCAGCAAGACATGGGCTGCTCACGCTTGACCTTGAAGATTTGCATGACCTTTGTAATTGAGAACCGCCTTCACTTGTTCAAGGACGACTTTGTCCGCTGATGTTAATGCTTATTTTAAATCGTTGCTTGCAAGACAGAATTAAGTTCAGTATCTAATAGTTAAGCCGAATGAATTGTTTATGCAAAACATAACATTTATAGTCGGCCACCTGGCTCGCCTTTCGCCTTGGCACTGGGTCTTAGCGATCTTCTCCTTCGCCGAATTCCCAATTACTTCAGACGGTGACCATAACATCGTCCACCCTTTTGCCAGAGCTGGCAAGCATAGTCACCAAGTGGTGATCAATGTTTTTGGCTCTCAGGAAGTAACGGCCTTGCCGACCGGTTGATTTTGCCATGACGTAGCAATGTCGAATAGCTGAGATCCTTAGGTTAAGACCTAATCGGCGGCTCAATTCTACTACACCCATGATTATTTGGTAAAAGTTCACGTTAGGTTGGGAGGGAATTAGCCCCCAATAACGTATGACAGTCCTAAGGAAAGGGTGAAGGGAGAATCAGACTCCACCCTCAGTGATTACCAAGAGTGGGAAATTGATCGTGTTCATGTCAGCCATTTCCATATCCACCACATAGTCTGCGACAAGGGATAGGTGGACGTCGTCTAGAATCGAAAAATGACAACGAAAAGCTGCAACTCGATTCTCTGAGAGGAGAGCTTTCAAATGCCTCGCCATTCGAGATGGAATGAAAACAAAGTGTATAAAACAAAACAAAGAAAAAACAAGCAGGGAACTGGAATGAAGAATAGAGCAAGAAGAGATAGGGGGACTTACAGGTTGAGGACAAAGATGAACAGTGGGAAACGGGGTTGCAGAGGTCTTGAAGAAGGTTGGAATGGAGAATGTTCAGAGAATGTTCAGAGAATGGCCTTTTGTTTCAAGAGTATATGCATGTACATATTTTAAATCGCATTAAATAAATGTCAAAACATAAAGGGGCAGGAAGTTGTAATGATTAACGCGATTGCTCTGACAAATTAGTACTGTTACCCAAAAAGAAACCTAAGAGGGGGGGTGAATTAGGTTTCTACAAATTAAAATTAATAATATCCCAATAACATTAACTACTAGTACAACAAATTATTAACAAGTACAATGATGAACTTAGCAGTAAATGATCAAGCAAAATAACAATGAAGTATAACTAACATACAAGGTAAATCAAATGATTAACACATGAATATTAGATAGCTATAGCAGTAGTAGGAAAGTAAAGAGATTAGGGAAGAGGAGACAAACAGATTTATAGTGGTTCGGCTTTAACCAAGCCTACATCCACTCCTCAAGCTTCACTTGAGATTTTTCACTCTCTTCTAGCTTCACAGGGGTGCTAGCAACCTCTTTACAAATGGAGCAATCTTCCACAGATTTTACACAAACTTCACAAGCCCAAACCTTTGCAAATCTTAGGTGATTCACAATCACTCTCAAGATTTCAAAAACACAGTGTTTGCAACACCTTTATAAGATGAAATGGTATTTTTGCTTTCAAAGAAAGCTTACAATGAATATCTCTCAAAGATAGATATATAAAATGAAGCTTTGATTTTTCTGTAAATCTCACACAGGAAAGATGAGCTTAATGCTATAAGGCTCAGTGTATAATTTATGAGAATAGATGTGAGTGATAATAGATGAAAGAATATTTTCAGATTTTTTGTAACTTGTTTACATTAGAGGCTTTGGTATATATAATGAAAATTATAGCCGTTTATAGCCGCTGTATTTATTTGAATTTATAGCCGTTTATAGCCGTTGTAGTCATTTGAATTTATAGCCGTTGTACTTCCATCATTATCAATTTGAATATCTTCCCCTCCATCATTACAAATTTGAATATCTTCCACTTGAACCTTTTGGCCTTTTGAACCTTTATAGCCGTTTATAGCCGTTGTACTTCCATCATTACTGATTTGAATATCTTCCACTTGAACCTTTTGACCTACTGCTGTACTAGGCTGTTTGAACCTTTGTTTTGGACTATTTGAACTCTTGATTTAATCAAATATTGAATACATTCTAACAACATTTAGAATAAAGGTTTAGGTGAGAAATAATGAGACAAAATAAATTTTGATTCTATTTTTCTCTTTCAAATAAATCATCAAAATAAATTTTGGATTCTATTTTTCTTTTTCAAATAAATTAAAACATAATTAAATAAATCATCAAAATAAATAAGTCTAACAATCTTCCCTTTTTTTATGATGGCTCACAATGATGTTTTGATTTGATTTGGGAGTAAGAAAAGCTCCCCTTCAAGTCATGCTCCTTGAATTCATTTCTAAATACATAGGTTAGCACATGTGTAATAAATAATCTTTAATTAAAGACATGATATGAGACTAAGATAACATCAGATTAGTTTGAAAATAACACCATAATTTGAAAATAATACCATAATACATAACATCATAAGTTTTCTCCCCCTGTGACATTCTTAAAAGGAAATCATGGGTCAGAATCTGGAGGAGGAGGAGGAGGAAAATGATAGTGATAAATGGCACCAAAAAATAGATATACATATATGCATACACATACAACTCTCCCGCGTCCCTCTCGTTTTTCGCAAAACGCGGTTACCACGCGGCCTGACTTTTGCTTCATTGGCCAACAAAAGCAACTCTCCTCGATTGCCGCTCGCCTCGGCTATCTCTCCCTCCTTGTCTTCTTCTCTTTAGCCTCTTCTCTTCAATCTTCTTCTTAATCACACGCATCTGCTTCTTCTTCTTCACCTCACTTTCTTCTATCTCTTCTTCATCACTCTCTGCGATCTTCTTCTTCATCGAGAGACAAAAAAAAAATGAACGGAGGAGGCCAAACCTCAGTCTGTTCTCTTCTATTTCTTTGTAACTCATTTCTTTTACACCTCTCACCTCTAAATCATGGCTTCCTCATCCCGTCCCCTCAGCCGATTTCCGGACCTGAACGATCCCATAAGCTCTACTAGACCAAGTGCCCCTACTCCTACTCTTCCTGTCATTCCTCTGCCTAACATTCCTATGATGTCGATTGAGCAAATCATAGCAGCTCAATCAGACATTGAAGCCAATCATTTTACACTGATGTTCTGTATGGAGACGATGACTGCAGTCACAAAATTGACTCATCGACTGCAGAACAGAACGAGTGAGCTCCACCAAGTCAACTCCCAACTCTCTCTGTTTTAGCACATGTACAAGGATGCGCAAGCAGAAATAGGCGCATTGAAGGTCGAAAATAAAGAACTTAAACGGAAGACCACCTCCATGGCCCGATTTGGAGCAATGTCGTTCTTGGCCTTTGATAGTCAGCGGGGAGTTGTCGCTCTCGACGAAAGTATGGGGGCAGGGGCGTCAAGGGTCGCCCAAGGTGATAAAAAGAAGAAGAAAACGATGGAAGAGGCAAGTAAGTAAGATCGGCATATGGCCTGAAAAAAATAAAGGTTTTTTTTTTTTTTTATGTTTATTTTGATTGGCGTGTGGCCGTAAAAAAAAATGAAGGGTGTTTTTTTTTTTTTTTTGGTTTTGTTATGTAAATATTTGTATTTTGATTTGTTGTTGTGTTTATGTTTAAGCACTGAAAAATGAAATTAAAAAGCAGAGAAAAAAATAAGAAAATTAAGCCCAAACAAAAAATAATTATGAGAGATCAAATTGTTAATAAGTATATGAGAAGCATTTGAGCATGATCTAATTCTTAATTTCTTAGCAAGAGCATACCAATCTCAAGACTATAATAGACATAACAGTGCATAGATCAAACAAGGTTGCCAAGCAAGAGCATAAATATGAAGCTAAAGTTCAAGTCACTCTTCCTTAAGGAAAACAATCTTCCTCTTACATTATCAACAACTAATCAGCTCAAAGGTCATGTTATAAGAATTAAAATATCAAAAGCATAGAGATACCAAAATAATCAGAGATATTAAAACAATCAAGTCTCTTTTTTTCCCCCGATGACATTTTCAACAAAATCAAGCACAATAAGGGAGTATGGTACATCACATAGGATAAAAGAATGTAAGTCTCATTATAGCACAAATAATCATCCATATCAAGGTAGCTCTATGATACCAAAAAAATGATAGCACATACTGATCATACAATTGAAGCTCATACCATTTGACAATAATGGGCAAAAAGAATAGTAACATGTGAAGGTGCAAGCCCATAAGTTTGATATAAAAAACGGAATAGAAACTGAGGGGATTTTAAAAAATAATCAAGTTTAAATTCTTCCCCTTATTTTATTTGGCAAAATCAATAGGAGATATGATAAATGAAAACTCATAACTGAAATGTTCTCGTTAATAATATCAAATACGATGCCAAAATGATACCAACATGCAATCTACCAAGGATACTAATATGCAATCTAGAAGATTTAACAATCATAGCTCAAGCATTATGTAGAATACCAAATATTGCTCATAATAGGTTAAACTCAATATAATCTTATGGAGCTAATGTAATTCCCAAAAAAAATGAAGCCTGTTCAAGGTATAGCAATCCATATGCCAAGAAAAATCATGAATTTCAATATGTACCACACATTTAAGCATAGGCATGATTTTTAGGTAAGAGCATCATCAAAGAGTATACATTGCAAATCATATGAAGCATAATCAATCTTTTTCATATCAAAGAAATAACAGTATTAGCTCAAAGGCTATAAGATAGAATTTTTACCTCAAAAGCTTAAGAGAGTATATGAGGCATACCTTAGGTTCAAGAGATGGAAGCTTTTCAATCTTCAATTTTCTTTCATGAGGAGTTCATCTCAAAAGGGTTTAACAAGTATGTTAGCAAAATAACTTCTCCCCCTAAGTTAGTGCTACCCTTTTCTATTTTGTGTAAATGTAGCATTCATAGAACAATCACTATTACTCAATAAAAATACAACACAAATCACTTCTTATCACAAACTAAAAAGGTGAAAAATAATTTGTGAGACCATGAAATATCCTATCACAAGGATGTAGTAGAGATCCAACGAAGAGATGAACTTTGTGCCTGTGTCTGCAAAGATGAGTATGATCGGCGCCACCCAACCGGGGTTGCCGGTCGGAGGCCCTCCGATGGTGAAGTTAGTCACTTGATAAACAAAATCAAAAGCTAGAAAGAATAGAGTGCTTGGTGTGTAGTGTAGGCGAGAGAGTACATATCCTTTCTTCTGGGATGCCCCCCATTTATATAGATGGGAGGTGTGATATTTGTTTGGGTTGGACCCAGTGTAGGCCTTGTTTGGGTTAGCCTCAATAAGGTGATATATATTTATTTTCTGGCTCCCACAATTGCCCCAAAACTTTCATTGTCTGCGGTAAAAGGAATGAGAGTTTTTCTTGCCGAGTTACGCTGTTCAAATATCTGTTAGGTTTTTGTCACGACCCAAACCCGGCCCTATGGGTTTAGCACCGTAACTGGCCAGTAATCCGAGATTACCAAAGGCCTGTTGAACAGTAATACAGTTAAACAGAGTACAGGGCCTGGCGGAAGCCAATACAGTAAGTAACTAGTGTCCATTGAGCTGTGAAGATCTGTATGCCAAAAACATTTTTCATGCATTCAAACAGTTTAGAACAGTACAGTCTATACAATCATTTACAGGCAGTCAGTACAGGGATCTAATCCCTCGATAACAGTACAGTAAAACAGTAGACAGTCTATACACTAGTACAAAACAGTAAGGAGACCGATGGGGGACACAAAAACACCCCAAGCCATAGCATGGCAGCTCGGAACCTCGCAGTGAGGCACATAGGCTGGCTTGACAAAACTGGGGACCAACCCACGCTCCTAGCTCCGGTCTGGCTGCTGAGAACCTACATATATATATAAACAGTGAGCTAAAGCCCAGTGAATAACATAAAGCGTAAAGAGGTTATGAATGAATGTCCTTACACTAATGAAAACAGTTCATTAAACAGTATTTCAGTCTTTCAGTATTTCAGTCAATCAGTCATATGTGGTACACCCATTAGCCTATAAACAGTAGGTCCAAAAGGACCGGGTCTTAACAGACCCAACAGTAATGATGGCCATCAATCAGTAAACAGTATGGTTCCACAAGGGAACCGACAGAGCTCTGTAACAGTAACAGTAAACAGTAAGTGCTAAGGATGCCACAATACAGTTCAGAATACAGGACATACATTCATTCAGTAAATAATATCAGTTCAATAAACAGTTCAGTTCAGTATTCAAAAGATAACCATTTTGAACATATCTTTACACAATCGTTACTCACAGAGATTGGGCTAATAGCAGCTAGAGCGCGTCCCCGAGAGCCAACCCTAAACAGTTAACAAATAGAACACACACTAAGTTTCACAGTCGGGAAGGATGATAATTAAATCCCTAAATTTCCTCGGTGTGGTTCTACGTCTAAATCCTCATTAAGATGTCTTAAACTAGGCCTAAGAATGCCTAGGATGGGATGAGGATGCAAAAATACAGTTGGAAGGCATTTTTCAAAAGTTGCTGAAAACAGGGGTCTCGCTCGAGCGAGCCTTCCTTCGCTCGAGCGAGGTTGCAAAATCAAAGGCTTCGCTCGAGCGAGAGTTCCTTCGCTCGAGCGGTCTGTAAAATGCAAAAGTACTGGTTGTTGGATTTTTACGCGCGATACCACGCTGATGCTCGCTCGAGCGGAGCCCTGAATAAATGGTGCTCGCTCGAGCGAAGAAGCCAAATCTGGAATTTCCAAATTTGCCTCCCAAGCTCAAACCAAGCATTCACAACTCAATTCTCGACCTCTTGGGCCCAAATTCTGGAAAATACATCCCAAAACAATGAATAACAAGTTTCAAAAGCCAATTTATGAATTCAAGCCCCAAAGGTGAGTCAATTAAATCCAAAATTCAAACCCATTTTCAAGAACCATTTAAAACATGCAATGCATGAGCTTTAAACCAAAATTAAGCTTCAATCCTTGCTCAATCGAGCTCAATAGTTGGAAAACAAAATGAAAACATGGACTTTGATAGAAACATGAGCATGCATGCACAATCCATCATGAATTCAACTTCCAAAATGCACCAATTCAAGCATGCATGCAACAATGGAGTTCCAATTCAATATATGTGAGCAAATTCATGACTTAACTTCTCTATAACCATGATACATGCAAGATGGAACTCAAAGACAACAAGAAGAAGATGGATTTTCTTACCTAAGTCTCAATTACAAGTCTTGCAAGCTCAATTTAGCAATCTATGTCACAAATCTTTCAATTTCCAAGCAATTCTCTAGATGAACAAGATGAATTCAATCCTTCCTCACTCTCTCTATGTTTTGGTCGGTTAGAGGCTCTCAATGTGGCTGAGGGAAATGTTTTGGTTAAGTGTACAAGGCTCAAACAATAAGATTAAACAAAGGTCCACTCAATAGCAAAGTTGTAATTAAGGCAAACTCTTTAATTGGCTTAATTCTAATATAATTTAATCATTCCTAATCACATTTTAGATAAATATACCATTAAATCACAAATATTCTACTGATCACAAAACTCTAAACGGTTCCTAATTCGGCCGCCGATAAGGCCTTCAATTAGCAGTTTAAACACATAAACTCAAACAGATAATCAATCAATCAAACAGATAGGAATGCAATATAATAGATAAACTTATTCAATTTCAGTTTCGATTTCAATCAGTCCATTCAGTACTTCATTTAATTCAATTATCAGTCATTATCAGTTCAGTTTAGCAGTAACCAGTAGCTAATTCAGTAGTTTATCGGTAATCAGTACGAAGGTTGTAACAGTTTTTTTGATAAAGAACACTCTGGATAAATGAATAAAATGTATGAATGAATGATTGCATGTATGCTTGAATGTATGCATGTACGTTTGTCTTGAATGTATGTATAAATATACATATGTCTATCATAGGATGAAATTATATCACATGAGTTCCAAACAAATCATAATGATAGGCCATGGTATTGTTACCCCCAGGCAAGGGCTGTAGGCCGCGGTATTATGACCCCCGAGCGAGGGTGTAGTATATTGTTGAGTGCAAAGAGCACTTCAAAATATGGATTTTCGTGCTAAGTTAGTGAAATTTCTATGTACCAAGCACAGAAATGATTGCCTGAACCAAATAATGTAGATTAAGTAAGGTAGATATATTAGCCAAAATATGGACCACGGTATTATTACCCCCGGGCGAGGGTATAGGCCTACGGTATTATTACCCTCGGGCGAGGGTGTAGGCCTGCAGTATTATTACCCCCGGGCATGGGTGTAGGCCTTTGCTGATGGCGCTCCGTGCCGAATGCGAAGATTACGTTGTATTCGGAGACTTTTGCTGATTTTAAGTGGCGATCAAGCGCTAATATTGCAAGGATTTTGAATAATGCATTATGTGTTAGCGATGGCCTGTACCGAATGAGGTAAACGTGTTAAACACAAATAATATTTCACAAATATATTGTTCCGCTTATAAGGAATTGCCAAGTAGATATCCAACTATTTAATTGCCGAGAATTTTGGGCCAATTAGCATTGCTCGGTTTACGTTTAGTCTAGTGTAGACTTGTTCCATTTCTTTCGAATGACAGGTGTTAGTTGGAAGGAATGCAAATTGGATGTGCCCCATTGCCGTATGTTGCGGGGTAGATTCGGCTTTGGTAAAATGACGGCGCGTAAAAATATGCGAACTGCCGACTGCCAAATGCGTAATATGTTGCCTCAAAACTGGTGCTTGCTTGGAGCGGTGTGAAAAGGAGCGAGAGTCTGTAACTCAAGTAAATTTGGTTGTAATGTGTACCAAGTTGGCCGAGTATAGCAGAGGTGTCGAGATCTTGATTGACTAATATGCCCCAAATGGAGAGCGAAAAAGTGACTAAGATGCCTCAGTGGGCAATAAATGGCCTAGGTAACAAAATGACTGATCGGGGAAAACGGAGGATTATTTCCTAGCCCCAAGATCCTACTACTAAAATTGCATACCGATTGGAAATGATTTGATCGTTGATTTTGCATTTAATGTTCCCGATTGGCTGATGTATTGATCACAATATACGACTCAGAATTTGCAAAATTAGATCGTATGGATGTGTTCAGAAGGCTCTAAATAGTTGGAAATGACCATTATATCGTTGTAATCGGACTCCTGATGGCGTAGTTGTAGCCAAAATAGAGCTGATGGCTCAGATCAGTTAAGAATTATGCGCCGCAAAGCACCGGATAACTTCTCTTGCATGGCTTGTTGGTTCGTCGTCCTCAGTAAATTCGTCAATTCTGGGCAAACTTTGATCGGCCCGTTCGGCGTCGTTTTAGCTTCAATTTCGACGCGGTTTGTTGTGTTGGACTTGTCTCAATGAGTATTTCACATTGGTATGGTCAAAACTTGAGTTTTGACAGCTTTGAAATTTCAGTTTTCGGCACGTGTGATCCGTTTCACAACTTTCGGCGGACTTAGGTTGCTTCTTGGCTTCTTAAGTTGGTGGGTTTGGACTCTTTGAGCCGATACAAATCCTGTGGTATGTTCAAATGTGGATTTCGGCAAGCCGAGATGCTAGTTTTATGCTGAGATATTAGTGCTGAATAAGTTGCCGAAGCCAAATAAGCCGAGTTGATCATATGCATGCAGCGTTCATAATGCCGATGAATTCTGTTGCCAAATAAGTTGACATATAATGTTGTGAGCCGAATAATGTAGATAATGGGGTGGGATTGTCCGATGCTGTATGACGTATGGGAGGCCGAGTAGGCTTGCCGAGTAAGTTGCCGAAGCCAAGTCGATAATTAGATACTGTTGTTGTAGCCGAATACTGTTGCGAATTAATGGATCTGTAGTTGCGAATATGCCGAATATATTCCTTCGCCATAGCTCCAAATAACTTCTTATTCGGCATAAAAACATGAGCATATTAACATTATATTGAAACATTAGATTTCGGCACCAAATAACATTATTCGGCAACTTCTAATGTTGAAACAGCACCACACTAGATTTAATATATTAGCCGAGTAGAAAGCATTAGATTTCGGCACCAAACAGAGCACCGAATAACATTATATTGAAACATGAGCAAATCTAATGTCCGTACGGCATAAAAAACTTCTTATTCAGCAACTTCTTATCGATTCAATATTTTAGCCGAGTCGAAAGCATATTACTCTTATATTAACATGAGCATTGGTACATTAAATTTTGGCACCAAATAACATTATTCGGCAACTTCTAATGTTGAAACAAAGCACCAAACATTAGATTTAATATATTAGCCGAGTCGAAAGCATTAGATTTTGACACCAAACAGAGCACCGAATAACATTATATTGAAACATAAGCAAATCTAATGTCTGTACAACATAAAAAAACTTCTTATTCGGCAACTTCTTATCGATTCAATATTTTAGCCGAGTCAAAAGCATATTGCTCTTATATTAAGATGAGCATTGGTCCAAACATTTATACGGCTCATTTATACAGTTTAACATGAGCCGTATAGATTGGCTCGTACTGACGCAATTTATGGAGTAAAAAATGTTAAATTATTTGTGATAACAACTCATGGCTTTTATTTATGTCAATTTAGTCTGGAGAGAGAAAAAGTGAAGACTAACTGTTGTAGCATAGGTACATGTGTATACATGTTAAGATTCAACTTCAAGATAAGTTTGAGAAAAAAAGAATAAATAAATAAATATATAGATCATGCATGAATTTGGCCGATAAACCTCGTATTAATGCCGAAAAGATGCAATCACCAACAAAAATGTGAAACCCATTTTTAGAGCGAGAATGAAAGTGCAAAAATGCAAAAATAAATACAACGAATATGAGCCAACTACGCTGCTAGAGAGAATGTCGAGATCGATATGAAATAAATGTTTGGACCAAACCTAGGAGCATCAATATATATATATATATATCTATGTATATGTATATGCACAGCAAGATTGAAATTTAAAACATAACTTTAAACAAAAAGGAGAAGGATAGGATCAACCGTGGGTCTTGTTTTTAGTAACGTGAAATGATGATCTGAGCATCTTGAGTGTGGTGTTTGTCATCTCCTTCATTGAATTCTTGTAGACGTTTCCCACAGACGGCGCCAATTGTGAGATGAAATATCCTCTCACAAGGATGTAGTAGAGATCCAATGAAGAGATGAACTTTGTGCCTGTGTCTGCAAAGATGAGCATGATCGGCGCCACCCAACCGGGGTTGCCGGTCGGAGGCCCTCCGATGGTGAAGTCAGTCACTTGATAAACAAAATCAAAAGCTAGAAAGAATAGAGTGCTTGGTGTGTAGTGTAGGGGAGAGAGTACATATCCTTTCTTCTGGAATGCCCCCCTTTTATATAGATGAGGGGTGTGATATTTGTTTGGGCTAGACCTAGTATAGGCCTTGTTTGGGTTAGCCCCAATAAGGTGATATATATTTATTTTCTCGCTCCCACATAATTCAATGATCAAACAAAAGTTTGGAATGTTATTTTTCAGAATTTTCAAGTTGTAACGCATAGCATAATATGCATAAGAAAATAGTTTTATACTCTTTGTTTTATTAAGAAATGATGCAACAATCTTATTTAATCACATAACATTATCAAGAAGCATTTTCATCAATTTAATCCACATGCTCAAGTGTGATAAAACATTTTACTCAATATGGAACACAACATGAATGTTATAAACAATTAATTCAACAATTTATCAATCAAAAGTATTTTATGAGATGTATGCCAATATAATTCATATTCAAAAGATATTCAATAGGATCAATGCAATGTCTCTACAAACGTATGATATTTCTTTTCATTTAAACATTGTTGATGGATCATAATCAAGGAATTTCACAATTCATTCAAATATTCCAATGTAAAGCATATAAGCATGAAATTTTCATATTGAGTATATTCTTGAGATCACAAATGTAGAATTCAAAATATAGATAGTATACATCTCAAAAACATGCTATAACATCAAAATTGATTCTACAAAGATATAACTAAAAAAGGAATTAACATATTAGTATGAAGTGATATATAAGATGTGAAAAATATGCTCACAAAAATTTTTATCACTTCTTATCTCTTTTTCATAGCAATGGATGACATGATATAAAATGTTAATGAATACATGAATCATTCATATTCTAATAAGCATTCATCAAAATAATATAATTATCATTTTTTAGTTCAATGAATGTTTGAAAGAAATTAGCAGAACATGACTTAGCAAACTTAGTACAATTAGGTTACATGGAAGCAATGATTAGACACAACCTATTGTACAGAAATCACACCTTAAAGAATATAGAACTTTAAGCTTAAAGGTGTGTTAGGAGTTATACCTTCATTTACCTCTTTGGAAGCTTCACCCATACATTACCTTTATTGTTCATCTTGGTGATTTTTATTTCATCATTCTTCTTGTAGGAGCTGATTTTGCTCTTTAGATTGAACACTCTTGTTGTGCATTTCCTCTCGAAGTCATTGGTGTTCTTTGAGATTCCACCTACAAAATATCTTGATTTCTTTCTTGGTACTAATACTTTCTTGGGTCCATGAGAATTAATCTCAAGAACATTTAATCTCATAAAAGGTTTAGGAGGATCAAAACTAATGCCTACTTTATCAAAAACACATCTTTTATTTCTAAAAAGCTTGTTGAGGTTTTCTTTTCCTTTTACAAAATTTTCAAGAGTTTTGTTTAAATCCTCAACATTGTTTTTCAAAATGTTTTTCTTATTGGCAATAGATGTAAAGTCATTTTTCGAAGTAGCATTTTCTATTTTTAAAACACCCACATCATTTGAAAAAGAAGTAACTAATTTTTTTAATTTAGAATTCTCAACACAAACATTTCTAAATATGTCATGTAATTCATTGAAAGCACTTTCAAGTTCTATATAATTAGAAATTACCTCATCTTGAGTGAATTCTTCTTCTCCAAGAACCATGAGACACAGGTTGGCTATTCCATCATTTTTCTCCCTAAATGGCTTCCTTTTTGCTGTCATCCATCATAGAAAGTTCATGAACCATGAGCGAGCCTAAGAGTTTTTCAATGCCTAATTTTGTTAGGTCTTTTGGTTCTTGGATAGCTGTAACCTTAGCTTCCCATTCATTTGGCAAAGACCTAAGTATTTTTCTTACAAGCTCATCATTAGTATAAGATTTACCAAGAGATTTTAGAGCATTAATAATATTAGTAAATTTATAAAACATCTCAGAAATAGATTCAAATGATTCCATAGTAAAGAGTTCATAATCATGAATAAGCATGTCAATCCGAGACTTTTTTATTTGGCTAGTTCCTTCATAGGTGATTTCAAGTTTATCCCAAATCTCTTTAGCAGTAATACACTCAGAAATTCTATTGTACTCATTTGCATCTAGTCCATACACAAGAATAAGCTTGGCTTTAGCATTAGCTTGAAGGAGTTTATAATCACGCTCATCAAATTCATCATCAAGTTTAGGCACACTGATATGGTCTACTACCTTGGTAGGAATTTTAGGACCTTTAGTGATAATGGGCCACAAAGCATAATTGGTAACTTGAAGATACAAAGTCATTTTTTCTTTCCAATGAATGTAATTACTACCATCAAAGAGAGGTGGCCTATTGCTAGTTTGTCTTACAGCAGAGTAAGTAGAATACATGGTTGCTATGGATCAAAAAACTCAAGATTGTTAAATCTAAACAAGAGCCCCAGGCTTTGATACCAATTGTTACCTAAAAAGTAACCTAAGAGGGAGGTGAATTAGGTTTCTACAAATTAAAATTAATAATACCCCAATAAAATTAACTACTAGTACAACAAATTATTAACAAGTACAATGATGAACTTAGCAGTAAATGATCAAGCAAAATAATAATAAAGTATAACTAACATATAGGGTAAATCAAATGATTAACACATGAATATTAGATAGCTATAGCAGTAGTAGGAAAGTAAAGAGATTAGGGAAGAGGAGACAAACAGATTTATAGTGGTTCGGCTTCAACCAAGCCTACATCCACTCCTTAAGCTTCACTTGAGATTTTCCACTATCTTCTAGCTTCACAGGGGTGCTAGCAACCTCTTTACAAATGAAGCAATCCTTCATGGATTTTACACAAACTTCACAAGTCCAAACCCTTGCAAATCTTAGGTGATTCACAATCATTCTCAAGATTTGAAGAATACAGTGTTTGCAACACCTTTATAAGATGAAATGGTATTTTTGCTTTCAAAGAAAGCTTACAATAAATATCTCTCAAAGATAGATATATTAAATGAAGTTTTGATTTTTCTGTAAATCTCACACAGGAAAGATGAGTTTAATGCTATAAGGCTCAGTGTATAATTTATGAGAATAGATGTGAGTGATAATAGATCAAAAAATATTTTCAGGTTTTTTGTAACTTGTTTACATTAGAGGCTTTGGTATATATAATGAAAATTATAGCCGTTGTATTCATTTGAATTGATAGCCGTTTATAGCCGTTGTAGTCATTTGAATTTATAGCCGTTTATAGCCGTTGTACTTTCATCATTATCAATTTGAGTATCTTCCCCTCCATCATTACAAATTTGAATATCTTCCACTTGAACCTTTTGGCCTTTTGAACCTTTATAGCCGTTGTACTTCCATCATTACTAATTTGAATATCTTCCATTTGAACTTTTTGGCCTGCTGCTGTGCTAGACTGTTTGAACCTTTGTTTTGGACTGTTTAAACTCCTGATTTAATTAAATATTAAATACATTCTAACAACATTTAGAATAAAGGTTTAGGTGAGAAATAATGGGACAAAATAAATTTTGATTCTATTTTTCTCTTTCAAATAAATCATCAAAATAAATTTTGATTAAAATATAATTAAATAAATCATCAAAATAAATTTTGGATACTATTTTTCTCTTTCAAATAAATTAAAACATAATTAAATAAATTATCAAAATAAATAAGTCTAACAAGTACGAAAAGGAGTACAACCGCCGTATCTCTGACTTTTGAAGATTGTTTGATTTGCTAGCCGAGAAACCAAACACGCCGAGTAAATATATAATTCGGATGCTTAGGGGGCAATTGTAAAGGCTGAGTAAAAGAGACAACTCAGGAGCTGTTCAGATGCCGAGAGCCGAGAAGATTGGTGAGGATAACTTGGCATGACCAGACCCATCTGAACAAGACCAAGGCCGAGTAGAATCTATCTGAAAGCCGAGTATTCCGAAATTCTTCTGGCATATCTGGGGGTCCTAGATATGATGGTGAAAGGAGATGATAGGAAAGCGGCCCCCTAGTATGCAGTATAAAAATGAGGAGTTTCAGCCAAACTGGGGTATGTGAAAACAAACGAGATAATTTGAAATAGAAGTAAACTTGAGAGGATACTGACTTGTCAATCGAAGTATTAATTCTGGCACTCCCGACCGGAGTGTTCATTCCTTTTTCAGGTAGCAATCAGAGGATCAAGAGCGTCTAACTAGATCCAAGGGTATTCTTAAAACCCCTTTTACCACAAAATGTATGTCCTGAACAAATTAAATGTGTGAAAATAAAATTTCCTAATATGTTTCGATATATAAGTTTTGATGACTATACTATTTCCTTCTGAAAATGTTGACTCTTTTTTTCGCTTTCTACTAGAATGTGTGTTTATGGTTTCAGTACCCCAACTTCATAGACGAAGATAGATGAAATTAGGTTAAGGGACCAATTGAAACATTTTTTTATAAATTGGGAATTAAATTAATGTAATTAAATATTAGAGATTAAAATGAAACAATTCACATGCTTAGAACTAAAATTTTAATTTTTTAATTAAATTTGTCTACAATGTCATTGTAACCCTTGTTATTTCCGCCATCCATATAAAATTTCCAGTCATTCCTTTCTCTTTTGATCTTTATTGATTTATATAAAAGTAAAGGGGAAGCTTTTCTCCGGTTCGAGATAAAACTGAAGCATACTGTTGAACTCATGGAGGTCTACCATGGACCCTGTTTCAATAATTCGAACCGTTCAATATGTAGAGCTCGTTGAGTACGTTATTTCTGTAAAAAATCACGTTGATTGGATATCAATAGCTATTTGATTGGATCAGATTTCTATCCATGGTAAAATAATTTTCAAAATAAATTGTTGACAAAAATTTGATCCGATCAAGTAGCTATCGATATCCGATCAATATGATTTTTTATAAGAATAAAGTACTCGATGAGCTCTACACATTGAACGGTTCAAATTATCAAAACATGACTCGTGACGGATCCCACGAATCCAACAACACCGTCCAGTGAGACAAGTCTGACCCAAAAGTAAAACCAGTAAAAGCAACAACAAAAAAAAAAAAAAAAAAAAAAAATGAAAAAATTTGATTTGATTTTTTAAAATTATTTTTCAATGGGTTTTTGTTTGACTTTCATGAATTTTTATAAATTTTTGTATTTTTTTTTAAACTTTTAGACGCATCTAAAAAAAAAAAACAAATTTATTAAAATATGAAAAAAAATTCACTAAACACAAATAAAAATCTGTATGTAATTTTGTTTGGCTTTTCGTTTGTCTTTAGTAAACTTTTTTTTTTTATATCTTAATCTTTTATTTTTGTAAGATATATCAAGATTAGTTATATCTAAAAAGTAAATAAATTGACTAAAATTTGAAAACGAAAATTACACAAACAGAAACTCATTTAAAACAAAAGAAGTTTAAAATCTTACAACTACAAGCAGCTTTGGTTAAAAACTATAGGATGTATTAAGGCCTCATTTGGACCAGTTTTTTAATCAACATTTAAATTTTTTTTATTTCTCTTTAGATATAACTTCTGGTAAAATAAAATTAAAAAATAAACCGTAAAAGTCCATTAAAAGTTTAAAAAAATTGTTGAAAAAATCATAATAAGGCAAAAACAAAAACAAAAAAAATCGTTAAAAAGTTAAACCAAACAAGGAAGAACAATGGCAGGGCCACATGTCCCTCCTCAACAACTACTTTTTAACCCGATCAAAAAAAAAAACTACTTTTTAACTTTAAATATGTTTTTAAATTTTTTCTCTAGAATAATTGTATATTTGGCTAAAAAGTTTTAGGCTGTGTTTAACTTTGAAATTGTGATTCTAGCTTAGTTTGCATATGGTGTTTGGTTGTGGCTTTTAAAAATTAATTTTGTGCTCATTTTTGAAAACTCGGTCTAAGGTGGGAAAATTTAGGCTGGTCGTCCCACCGGTTGATCGGAATAGTGCATAATTTTATTTTTTTTTGCAATTGACACATGTTAATTTTAATATATTTAATAAATAAAAAAATCTGAATTTTTAAATTTTTTTTATGAGTTTTGAATAAAATTTTAAGTTGTATGTTTGGTTATTAATTGTAAGTTTTTTTTATTAAATATCATATATCACATCAAAATTTTTCCATTTAATTTAAAACTCTTTACAAAACTCATTCACCAAACAAATTTTTTACACTCAAATCATAATTTCAAAACTTACAAACTCAAAATACAACTCTATTATCAAATCATATTTAAAAAACTCCACCAAACGCAACCTTAAATTTTCTTTTCAACAAACTGCATGCACCATTAATTAGAATAGTGAAAGCATTTCTTTTTATTATGTGTATTTTACTATTAGTTTAAAGTTCTATAAATTTGAATGGTACAATAGTTTTTTATGATTATATTATTAAGATAGTTTTTTAAATATTGATAATTGATTTTATTTATTATTATTATTTTTCAAATAAACCAGAGGTGTCACAAATGCAACTGATCAAATGATTTGTCTTGTTATTTGTCTTATCTAATAAAAATCTTAACTCCATACTGCATATTTTAGTCAAAAAATCACTATAAGATGTCATATCATTCTTTCTATTTTTCTGTATATTTTTTCGTAAAAAGTTAAAAAAAATTTAAAATAGTTTGTTCCTAGACGAGGCTTGAGGTTCAAGATGGATGAACAACATGATAGACAAAAATTCATCCAGAAGAAAATCATGGGCACTATTTACAAAAAATCTAACAACCCATAAAAATATTCAGAAAAATATTCATAATTATAAATCAATAATGTATATTGAAATTTCTTATTAATCTTGACCATTAAATATAAATTTTGAATAAAATTCTAAATTTTTTTTAGGGACCATAGCACTGCTAGCATTATTATGCCAACCTAGGAGAGGTTGATGGATTTATTGGAATGGGACCACTAGAGATCTGAATGGATGGGTCAATAATTAACACATGGGTACTTTATTGAAATAATAATAGAATGATTCATATGAATATTATACTAGACAAAACAAGGAGCAAAACGTGGTCCCCTATCTCCACAATAAATTGTCCATCTAATATTTTAGGTAAGAAGGTGAACAACAGCAAGAGGACACAGGAACTTTGAAGATTTTTTTGAGCAAGAAAAGTCCCATGATCCATCTTCTTTCTTGTTTGTTGAGGTTCATTTCTCTCAATATGTTTTTTTTTTTAATATATATTTATTATTATTTAAATAAATAGTGTCCTTCTAATCAAGTTTTTATGAAAGTATAGTTTCTAATCATGTTTTTTTTTTTTTTTTTATGTGTTGTCTGAACTACATATTTACATTCTATTTTTATTTTTTTTTACCGGTGTTTACCTTCAAATAAAAAACATTGTTAGTATCGACATTTTCAAGAAAAACATAATTGCTAACCATGTTTTAATGTAGTTTTAGAGTAAAGTTTGTCCATACATTATAGGTGTAATTTTAAAATTAAAAATAAAAAAAACATCAAAGGTTAAAAGCTTGTTGTTGGGTGTGGGAAGAGCAGTTTTGGATATTAAAAGAAAGGATTTGAGATTGATGAATTTGATAAAAGAAAAAATAAAAAGGACGAAAGTTGTTGAGAAATTAAAAAGGAAAATAGAGAGGGGAAATTAAAAGGATGTATTTTGTTAAGACCATTGTATAATTATCATCCTTAGCATCAATTATTTATTTATTTATTTTTAAATAATACTTTTAGATTATTATTTCAAATCCGTTAAGTCTGGCAAATGATTTTTCTTCGTGTTTTTTCTTTGTCTTTATTGATTTTTTTTGTTGTCAAATCTTTTTCTTTTTAAGTGCTTACAGATTAGAAAACCCTTTTTTAAAATAAACAAATGGATCAAAATTTTTAAAATTCAACTAAGCTTCTTTTTATCCCTCCAAATTTGGTTTATTTTCTAAATTTTTTAGAGGATTTTAATCTAGAAGAACTTCGAAGGAAAAAGAAAAAAAAAAAGACAAATTTTTAAAAAGTTTACTAAAGGAAAAATAATATATATATTTCTCAATCGTGCTAGACGCCTCGAAATTTCGAAGCTCGAATGTCTCGAAACATTTTTATTTTTTTTTTGTGTGTGTGTTTTGGTTTTTTTTTTTTTTCAATGGTGGTTATGTATAGGGGTATGCTAAAAAACTAGACATCTCGTACTAACTCAGCCTGTGTGGTTTGATAAGGTGAGTCAATTGGGTAAGACTGATTTGGTGATAAAATTGACTGATCAGTTAGGTTGCTGATTAAAATTTATTAATTTTGTACAGTTTTATACGAGTTTCTACTATATTTTTATTTTAAATTAGGAAGACTCGGAAGAAATTAAAATGGCTTTAATTTCAATTTCCTTCGAGTCTTCCTGATTTAAAATAAAAATATAGTATAGACTCGTACAAAATTATATGGAATTAATAAATTTGAACCAGTAGTCTAACTGATCAGTTAATTTTACCACTCTATCAAACCACATAGGTTGAATTGGTGTGAGATGTCTAATTTTTTCGCACACCCCTACACATAACCACCCTTAAAAAAAAAAAAAAAAAAAAAATCAAACCAACACAGCCCACCAAAAATACAAAAAAAGCCTCAATCATTTTTCTATATTTTTTACCCAAGCCACTAAACACCTAGTGATGGTAAGTAATAGTTTGCTTTTGTCACAATTAACTTTAAGAAATAATTTATATTTTCACCTACACCTCAACCTTTGGCACTGAACTTTCATCACTTTCGTACATGCATTTTTCTTATAAAGTAAATTATTTCAATCAGTGTGTTTGGTTTGAGTTTTTTGGATTAAGTTTTTTAAAAATTGAGTTTTTTGATTTTCGTATTCTTTTATTTTTAGTAAATATTTTTAAAATTTTAAATACTTTTTTTACTTTTTTAGATGCACCTTAGTTAGATGTATCTAAAAAGTAAAAAATTTGTGAAAAAATATTTTAAAAAATTAATAAATACATAAAAATATAAAAAATGTACTGAATTCTTGTATTTTTTTGTATTTTTGGTATTTTATGAATTTTTAAAAGATTTTTTTTATTAATTTTTTTAATTTTTAGGTGTATTTATGTTAGGTGTGTCTAAAAAGTAAAAAAAATGCTTAAAATATTAAAAAAAATTCAATAAAAACAAAAAAACACGAAAAATAAGAAAGTAGAATTTTTTGAAAAGTATTTTCTGAAAAATGAAAACAAGCAAAGTTTTTTAAAATCTTTTTTTTGGTGAAGTCCCTAAAATAAGTTTTTGTTCAATTAAGCATCAAACTTTTCAAATTGGTTTAACGTATTCTTTTGTCACACTCTACCCACTAAAGGGTAAATTTGTAAAATTAATCATAAATTATTTTTTCTATTATAAGAAAATTTCTCATAAGACCAATACCAATATAGGTTTTTAATGTTGTTAATAGATTCTCTTCACCAACATGGATTTTTAATGTCGTTAATGGATTTTCATATTAAGAAAAAAAATTTCGTAATGATTTTATTAATGAGTCATGCCATCAAGTGACCTAAGACATAAGAAAATGACAAAATATATAAATCTTGAGACACCTATCACTAAATTCAACACATATTTTATGAATTTTAAAACACATTTTAATTTTTTTACACCTTTTTAAGACACTTTTATTTCATTCTCAAACAATACTTTTGAGACACCTATCACTTTAGATTGGACATATATGATATAATTAAATAATTAATTGTCAAAAGTTGATGAAACGTAACAAAATGGCTAAAGTCAACCAATTTATAAAATTAAAAGGGTTTATTTTAATAGTTTTAGGGGCTTAATGAAGAAGAAAAAAACCATAGTAGGCTTTGGTAAAATCTGGATAAATTACAAACACAATTTCTAATATTTGTTTAGAATACAGATTACCTCATATAGTTCTAGAAATTACAAGCACCCTCTTGTCAAAATTTATCATTTAATAGAGTTAACAGAAAAAATAAAATTATCAAAGATATTAATTAATTTTTTTTAATGTCATTAAAAAATATTAATTGACTTAATGATTAATTAGAAATTTGAAGAAGCCAAATGTAATTTTCAGAACTATAGGAACAATAGTATTTCAACAAACCTCAGTAGTGTATTTTGTAATTTACCTTTTGTTTGGTTTTGATTGATTTTCTAAAAATTGAGTTTTGTGTTTTTCATGTTTTTTTTTTTAGGTTAATTTTTTTATATTTTAAATAATTTTTTTACTTTCTAAATGCATCTAACTTAGATATATTAAAAAGTAGAATATTTGTGAAAAAATAATTAAAAAATAAATAAATACAAAGAATACGAAAATATACTAAATTTTTATATTTGATGGGTTTTTTCATAAATATTATATTTTTAAGTGTATTTAGGCTAGGTATATTTAAAAAATAAAAAAATTCTTAAAATATTAAAATTTTTTATTAAAACCATAAAAATACGAAAAAATAAAAATAAAAATTCTGAAAATGGGCTAAACAGCGCCTAGGTTTATACACAAAATTTTCACCCGAATGGGTTTATTGCTGGTAGGAGTTTGATTGTCTTTGCCAGTAAGAGTCTCAATTGGGGACATTCAGATGGAAAATTTGTGTGGATGGATTATTAAGGTTTCTGAAAACTCAATTTTGTAGCAAACCAAACAGCAGAAGTTATTGGATGGTTTGGGGCATTGTTAGGTGGTGCCCAACGATATTATAATTGGTGGAAGAGGTGAAACTTACAATTTTATGTGTTGAGTGATTCGAATTATGAAGGAATATGATAGTTTGTGATTGTTGAAGAGCACCAACCAATAAATTTTCACCAAATAGGGACTATGAATTGCTTTGGTTTCTCTTTTCTAAAAACACTTTTCAGAAAATTTTACTTTCTTATTTTTCGTGTTTTTTTTTATTTTTACTGAATTTTTTTAATATTTTAAGCAATTTTTTTACTTTAAGTAAAAAATTTGTGAAAAATACATTTTAAAAATTCACTAAATACTAAAAATACAAATAAATAAAAAATGAGAATTCAGTACTTTTTTGTATTTTTATGTATTTATTAATTTTTTAAAATATTTTTTCACAAATTTTTTACTTTTTAAATACATCTAAGTAGGGTGTATCTGAAAAAATAAAAAAAAATATTTAAAATTTTAAAAATATTCACTAAAAACACGAAAACCCAAAAACTTAATCTAAAAAACTCCAACCAAACACACTGATACAACGCCTTGTTCCCCCTTCACTAGCTGCCCATGACTTAACGGTCATACCTTTGTTTGGTGTAACTTTCAAAACACTCACTTTTGAATGTGGTGTTTGTTTAGTATTTCAAAAATTAATTGCACATTTATTTTTGAAAACTCTTTTTAAGGCGAAAAAATTTAGGCAAACTGGTTGTCCCACCGGACGTCCTACCAATCGTTTGGAACAGTGTTTGTTTATTTTTTTTTTTTGCACCTGTTGTTTTTATATTACAAAAAACAAATATTTATAAATTTTTTTTTATGAATTTTGAATAGAATTTTAGATTGTGTGTTTAGTTATGAGTGATAAATTTTTATATCAAATAGCATATGTCACATCAATCAATTCAAATTTAATTTAATTTTTTTTTTCAAAACTCATAATCAAACAAATTTTTTATATTTAAATCATAATTTCAAAATTCACAAACTCAAACCATAATTGCATCCTCAAATCACAATTCTAAAACATTACCAAACACTGCCCAACTCTCTCCCTCTCATTGCCATCCAGCTCAAACCACGCACGGTCAGGACAGAGCTTAACCCAAAAAAAAACCCCTCTCTCTCTCCCTCTCCCTCCCTCTCTCCCCTTCACTATGACACTTTGATTCTATAAAAATGCGACCATCTGAATCATTTTCACCACCATCTAATTATCATCAACACCATTTCCCTCCAAATTCGCACCAATTTTCTTCATCAATTTGTAACACTTCAATTTGAGAAAGTAACAGAGGATAAGTAGTCTCATGGGTTCATTTGGGAGGCTCGCAAATCGGGCACTCGACACCGATGTTCCAGTCATGGTTAAGGTATCCAAACAATTGGGATTTGTTCAGAAATTGTTTTTACTTTTGAGAAATTCTATAATACACACCTGACCTCGTTTTGAATTTGTACCATATGCTTAGTTGTGATGAGTTTTTGTTAAGACACCTTGTGGTGTTGGTTATAACCATTGTTAGTTACAGTAGCGTAGCCAGAAATTTAAGGGAGAGGGCGCACAAATTAATGATAACATCATCATATTTGGTTTGAGTTTTTTAAAAATTGAGTTTTTTTATTTTCGTATTTTTTTATGGGGAAAGCACCAATAAATCCCAAATTTAGAAATGTTAAACCATTTAGTCCTGAATGTTTTTTGTTAGACTAATAGGTCCTATTTCTCTAAAAGCTTACTATAGGCCTTTTTATGTGAAACATTATTCATCAAACATCAAACATTGCAACGTCAGAATTATTAATCAAACATCAAACATTACCAACGTCAGGATTATTCGTATAATTTTGGTGAAAACATTGTCAACGTTAGAATTATACATCCAACATCAAACATTACCAAACGTCAGAATTATTCATCAAACATCAACCATTAAACATTAGGATTATTCATCATACATCAAACATTATTCATCAAACATCAAACATCAAACACCAAACACAACTATTAAACATTAGGATTATTCATCAAACATCAAACTTTATTCATTAAACATCAAAAATCATCATCAAAATAACGTCAAATATCACAACATCATCATCAAAACAACATCAAAATAACGATTAAAAAAACATCAAACATCCAAAAAACGATTAAATAATTTTTCCTGATCAAACATCATATCATAACAATTTTTTTTTAACAAACATCATCATAACAATTTTTTTATCAAACATCATCATCATAATTATATTAGCCCTAAACACACAAACCTAGATCTGAAAAAATGAAGTTCAAACATCGTCATAATTTATCCACCTTCATATACATTACAATCACACATTCACATCCAACCCCGACTTCAGAGACAGACAGACACAGGGAGGGAGGGAGGGAGGGAGGGAGAGAGAGAGAGAGAGAGGCCATAGCGAGCGGGCTAGGTTTGGCATCGTAAAATGGGAGAAATCAGATTGAAATCGTCGCTGTGTATTCATTGTTCGAAATGGGAATATCGAAGTCGAAATCGTCTTTCAAGACTACTAGTGAAATCTCTGAGCTTTTGATTCAATTGTGTATCGAAATTCTGGTGGTCTCTAATTACCAATCTACCAACAAACAATCTCAGTAATTGTGTATCAAAAATCCTGGTGGTCTCTAATTACCAATCTACCAACAAACAGTCTCGTAAAATGGGAGCTTCTGTTTGGGAGATTTGCAGAGGCGTCACTTTGCTCCCTGAGATCCTTCAGGTCTGGTTTCTTTTTTGATGATGATGTTTGATGTTGTTTGATGATGATGTTGTGAGGTTTGATGTTGTTTTGATGATGAGGTTTGATGTTGTTTTGATGGTGATGTTGTGATGTAAAAAAAGGACTAAATGGTTTATAAAAAAACACTTAGGACTAGATGGAGTAACATTTTTCCATATGGGACTTGTGAGTAATTTCTCCTTTTTTTATTTTCAGTGAATATTTTTAAAATTTTAAACATTTTTTTTCTCTTTTTTAGATGCACTTTAATTAGATATATTTAAAAAGTAAATTTCATAAATTTTATATATTTTTATTGAGGTTAATTATGTTTGTATGATAGATATCACCATTATATTAAAATTTTTATAAATAATAATATAACTTATCATAATCTCTTTACTTTCAATCAAAATAACCATTATTATTCTCATAATTTTAAAAATGTCATTGACATTTCACTTTAAATAATATTTTTGTAAATTTTTTTATTTAAAATATTTTCTTTATGTTTGGGAAAAAAAAAAAAAAAAAAATCCAAAAACCCAGGGGCACGTGACCCCCCGGCCCTTGTGTGCCTCCACCTCTGGTTAGTTATGATGTTTTATTGTTTTTATTTTTGTTTGGTGGAGCTTGGATTTTGGCCGAGAGGGGGGCAATGCTAATGCAAAATATAACTCTGGCTTAGTTTGATTTAGTTTGGTAATAATAATAAGAAAAAAAAAAAAAAATTCAATTATCTATAGTTCAAAATTATTCCAATAGCTTATGTTCTACTACAATAAATTATAATAGCACTCATGTTTAAAGAATAATATTCTACTACAAAATTATAATAGCTTATATGAACAAATTTAAATATAAATACATATACATTTCAAAACCACGGGCTCAAGAATAATTTTTGAAAAGCTAGGGGGGCAATGTGCCCCTCCTGCACCTCCGTCCATGGTTACGATTGAAGAGGTTTTTGGTTATGCGTTGAGTAGTGTTTGGTTATGACCCTCACTTATGATTTGATGACTTGGTCATGGCTCATTGGGATATTAGTTAGGACCTATTGTGATTATTATTTTGGTTATGACCGAAAAGGTTTTTGGTTATGCCATGTTTGGTTATGATTCATTGTATTTTTTCTAATTATGATTGAAAATGATTTAGTTATGACATTTCTGAAATGGCATAACTTGCATAATGAAGGGTGTGTATTGTAGAATGACCCTTTACTTTTACATATATGTATCTGTATATATATCTTTTTTAGGGTTTTGTATCTGCTTGTTGACAGTAGGTGTTTAATTCTTTTCATTTTCATTATTGATTGGTTAATTTTTACATAATTAGATTTATTGGGTGATCTGCAGTTAGCAGAATTGAATAAGAGTGCTAAGGATGCTATGCCTCTGGGCCAGGTTGAAAATTTGCTTCTTTAATACTGTCCTTTTTGTTTTTTGTTTTCCCATAAACTCTCTTGTTGTTATTGTTGTTACAACATTATTTCTTGGTTCAAAAATCTGTAGGCGGTTTTTCAACTTTTCCATTTTGTTCCATGGGAATACGATTCAAGATTTATATATTTCTAGTGTAAAAAATCTAAACGGCAATGTTGGATTTTATCACTTGGTTTAGAGCCAGGTTCAGGAGGCTTTTTGTAAATCTGAGCTAATGGCAACTCTAACAATGTTAGTCAAAATAGCTATCCAAAATTACACTTCTATCTTAGGTAGCCACTTTTTCAATATAGCTATCTTTTTAAACTGTTATATTTTTCAAATGGTCATATTTTTCTAACGGCCATTTTTTCCATTGGTCAAAATTTTCTAATGGTTACATATTCTCAATGGTTATATTATCCTGCTCAATCCAATTTTCTTTCTTTCCTTCTTTTTTTTTGCCCCTTAATTGTAAAAGGAAAGGGTTAAGAATAAAATAATGGATGAGTAGTGTCCAGTGCCTCAATAAGGGTGGCGAGGCACTATAGATTGAATTGTTTTGACTACTCTGCTGGAGTTCTTTTGGTAGATTTTGGCTGGATAATTTAACAAAAATTGGGGTTTGCCTACTCTTCTGGAGTTTCTCTAAGCTCAATTATGAATTGGGTTGGAATGCTCTTTGTTAATT
Organism: Camellia granthamiana; assembly: GCA_036172215.1. NCBI lineage: Eukaryota > Viridiplantae > Streptophyta > Magnoliopsida > Ericales > Theaceae > Camellia > Camellia granthamiana. The sequence goes on from CM069913.1 coordinate 41,699,751, forward strand.
AAATTTTTTTCTTGTTCAATGCGCATATAAGCACATGTATGGAAGATAAACTTCTACTTAGACAGTTAAGTAGCACTTTCATGCCTTCTTGTTGGATAGCTTGGTATATATTTGTTGAGCACATTTCCTAACAGCTTGAGCTTTGGGGATAATTGATGGCTTAACATCGTAAGTTGGGGGAGGTCTCTCTATTTGCATTCTTTCTCTCTCATTTGTGTTCTTTCCTCTCTTTATGTATATTTTCATCTCCATGTGCCAGATGGGGTTGCACATGAGGGGGAGTGTTGGATGGCTTGATATACATTGTTGGGCACATTTTCTAACAGCTTAGGCTTTCAGGACAATTGTTGAACTTTAGTTTCTCTGGTGGTGGATGGGACAGAAATCTAGAACTTGGGTCGATTTAGATAACCAAGATTCTAGGGCTATGTTTGGATGGCAAGAATCAAAGATAAGGAATGGGAATTCCATTATAGTACTATGATTCATGTGTCAAAGCAATTCTAGCATTTGGATTGTTTGAATGTCTAGTTGTAAATTTTAATTCTCTATGTAAGTATGATACGATGCTCTTCCATTTTAGCTGAATGTTTCAAGTAGATTTAATGAATTCTTCTACCAAATAGTTGTAATTTACCCACATAGTGTCGCTATTTAGTATGGGGCCCTAACCAACGACACTATCGGAATTGTGTGTTGAGTTCAAAGCCCAACCTTAGACACACATGTATGTGCATGTAGACGTAGACAATATATTGCATTTCCACAATAACGATTGCTTGAATATGATTCAATACTCATATTTAAATATTATTTCTCCTCAAACACATTCCAAATCACCCTCCATGCTTCAATGTGATTCTACACTAATTGTCAACCACGTGTACTGCAGATACTTTTACGTAGATGGCAGAAAATTAAATTACTTTTCTCTTCCATGCTAGAAAGGAAGTAAAGTTGTATGTCAATTTCTGAAGTATAAATCAAGTCACCAAGTGAATCTCTGTTTATTTTGTTTCATTGAAGTGACTATCAACTTTTAGAGTACTTTGCACCATTTAAATCATATTCTTTGATTGATGAGGCTTATTTTCCAATCATTGGGCTGTACTTTATTCATTAGTGGCATTGTGATTTAGGGGGCAGTTTATTGGCAGCCACCTGGGCAGGCTCTTGAGAAGGTCAAACAGATAGCATGGGAGATCTCAACTAGTCGTTATGGCACTCATGAAGGTCTTCCAGAACTCAGAGAGGCATTAGTAGAGAAGGTAATCATTTGGAAATAAGATTCAATCCTATATGTAGAATTTCCTTGTCGTATTGTAGGGTCACCAGAATTGGAACATGTTAGCTATCAACATTTTTCCTTTTATGGCATGTGTGATCTTCATATGAAATTAGGACATTGATCAGAAACCAGTGTAAATCACTCGAGGATAACATATGATTGGGTTAAACAAGATTATTTTTTTCCCAATTAAATTTATTTATTTTCTTCCTTTCGTATTTTGAATCCACAGCTGCGCCAGGAGAATAAGCTATCGAAATCTTCTGTCATGGTAACAGCTGGTTCAAATCAGGTATGTGGTACTACTTCCTCTCAGTCCTTGGCTGACATATGACTTTATAAGATTTTGTAGGTCCATAATCATTTCTTGGATGGTTTATGGATTGGGTATCCCACACACTTTCTATGGCACATTACATTTGTTATTGGTATGAACATAGTGGGTACATCATGAATTCTTGCAGTATAATTAAAAATTGGATCTGATACTTTTGATAATAGTTGCTGCATGTTCTTATGGATCTTTAATCAACACTCAGCTTCTAAACCGGAATTGCTATGCATTTTTATATTTTAATTTAAATGTTCATTATGCAGTTCTCCAAGGCTTACCTATGGTAAGCTATGAAGCATAGACACGGACACATGACATGGATACACGACACAGACACATCAGCACGGAACATTCCAAAACAGTAGGGCATGGACACAGACACAGTTCAGATATGACACTAATGATTATATCTTGATATTATATTATGTAGTTATATGTGCATAATATTTACAAAATTAAATAAAAACTTTATACTAAGTAAATCTTGTAATTAATTTCTTACATGAATTGTTAGATCACTCAATCATAGTAGTTAAAAACCAGTCAAACTATAGCAAACATATATAATTCCGACATTTTTTACTCATCCTCTTTAGTCATTTGCTAATACATTTACTTATCTTTTCATTTTCATTTAATTTTACGTGAAACTTCTATAGGATTATTCTCAATAATTATACATTTTTAAGGGAATAAGATATTTATGTTAAATTCTCAAACTTTGAAATCATACGTTAGCTAGCAAATGTCAAAGAACTGTTGGTCTCGTGTTTATTTTTTAGTGATAGACATGGCCAAGAAGTAACAGACATGTCGCAAAATGAGTGTCAAACACGTGTCCGAGAGTGTCCAAGGAGTGCCGGTGTCCAACATGGTTACGTCACCTTCTTAGAAGTGTTCGTGCTTCTTAGATGATAAGTATCATTGTTACTGCACTGACATCTTCACATTAATGGCAACATCTTAATTGCAAGCAGCGTGAAGTGCACTTTGCTGTGTCATGGACTCTGAAGAGTTTCGCCCTTGCCAGAACTAAATTTAATGGTGTGATTGAATTTGAAGAGAAGTAGCATTCTTAAGAAGATAGTACATTGAGGGTGAACTTGCTCTTTAGCATTTGTAATGTATGCCTTAATTCTTTTTAGGAATATATCTGTGTTAGCTGGATATGAGACAAGAAGGCAATCAAAATTAAGTTAATTAACTGGAGAGATGGCATTACATTGGGCTGAACTTACCAACCTTTAAGATCTATTTGGTTGTGTTTTTTGTTTTCATTTTCCAGAAAACTCGAAAAACTTATTTGGTGAACCATTTCAGAAAACTGTTTTTGAGAAAAAAATTTCCCACTTTCTAGAAAATAACAATTTTTTTTTTTCAATTTTAAAAAACTGCTTTTGCACAAAAATAAAAATGATGGTCATTTCAAAATTTTCATTGCTTTTGTTTCCGAAAACACGAGAGTGAAAACACAACCAAACAAGCTCTGAAAGTCTCTAGTTATTGGTCTGGTAGATGAATCTTTCTTAGCCATTGAGCTAAGAATCAAACCATTTAAATTAACTTTCTTGCATTTTTGTCCACAATCACTCACAACCTAAACTTCTCCAATATTTCCTTTTCTTCTAATACTCTCATTAATCTCAAATTCCTCATTTCGACCATATGCTTATTCGAGGAGCATATAATATATGGAGTAGTTAGCATTCTACAATGATAAGCATGATCAGATAAATGACAATTGTTAGAAGGAATACAAACCAGAAGTAATGTAACACATAATCTATCTAAACCAAAAGTAACATAGCTGTTCGTAACTTTCATTTCATAATATTTTTATTTCTAATCCTTTTATGCATTTATGTAACTCCTATGTTCTTGTTATGATGGCAAGAATGTGATCTATGCGTTATCATTCTGTGTTTTTTGTCAAACTTTTGCATTATCATTCTGTGTTTTTTGTCAAACTTTTCTCTTTCTTCTCCCTCTGATCTTTCTGTGCCTGTTCCCACTTCATACTGATTTTAAATGGATTTTCAATTAACAGGGATTTTTGAATCTTGTGCTTGCACTATGCGATGTTGTGGATTCTGTGGTACTGTTTGCACCATACTTCTTCAATGCATATATGTCCTTCAAGATGACTGGCATCAATAACATACTGGTGGGTCCCAGTGATCCTATGACACTTCTGCCAGATGCAGGTTTGATGTGATGAACTGATATTTCTTAGCTCATAATGCTGATCCTTCAATACCATGTCCTTCCCCTACACCCTTCTCTTCTTACCTCAATTTAACTTCTCATAAGATGTTGAATTTCTTTAGTTTCCCCATCTTTAGATTGCTGAGAGAGTGCAGGAGATACAAAACAAATGAAGAAAAAAAAAGAAAAAAATCAAGCATGAGATTAACATCGAACTCAACTCAATTGAGACTAGCAAAACTAATTGGCTTGATCAGTTTAATTTTCTTTCTTTTCCTCTTGAAACCAAGCTGTTACATATTATTGCAAATGATTTCTGTGAGAATTTTTTATAGACTGGCTAGAGAAGACTCTTTCTGAAACTAAACCAGTCCCAAAGCTTGTCTCTATCGTAAATCCTGGAAATCCATCAGGGACCTGCATTCCAGAACCTCTGCTCAAGGTCTCACTCTCTCAATCTCTCGGTGCACCCTCAGCACATGCAAACACGCATATCCACATCTGATGGGTATCACTTTTCAGTTGATGTAGATTGTTGATTTTGGAGGAATATTTGTAACTTCCTTTTTAATTTCCTTAATGTAACTAGTTTGTGCTTGTCTTATTTAGAGAATTTCAGAAATCTGCGGAAGGGCTGGTTCTTGGCTTGTTATAGATAATGCATACGAGTGAGTTCATTTGCCTCTAGATTATGCCAACTCATGAGTTAGTGGTCAATTCTGCGGCTAAGATGTTCACCATGTTGGTTAAACTTTTCCAACTCTAAGATGTACGGACATGGACACAGATTTTTAAAAATTAGGACACGGACATTATGGAGATAAAAAAAAATTAATTTTAATGTATTTATATTTTCTATCTGTATGAATATATATTATTTTTATCTCCTGCTGATTCTTAGAAAACCTTCCAAAGTTTTGAAAGAAATCCTAAGTTGGGTGATAAATACAATCTTCATTATGTATGATGCCAAAAAACATCAAACATCTCATGGTCAGTTGTCCAACAATTCACCATCTCAAATTTACAGAAAGTGTATATTCTTAGATCCACACTAACATACTACTAAGGGTGAATTACTAGTCTAAATTATGCCCATAAAATTTAAACTAGATTATTATTTAAATGTAAAATGTATGCACACAAATACATGACACGACACGGACACGCAGACATGTAAAATTTTAAAAAATGCAGGACACGACACAACACGTTGGAGACATATGCAAAACATATAATTTTATATATTTATTATGCTATATTTTTAAATATTTAATATTTATTTTATGTCACATATTTAATTTTATCAAATTTATCAATCTTAAGTATGCTATTTTAGTAAAAATTTTTACTTTTTTTGAGAAAAATGGTCCTCAGCGTGTCCCCAATGTATTCTCAGCATGTCCCAACGTGTCCCAAGTGTTGTAGCGTGTCTAACTTTCTACAGCATGTCTGACACGTGTTGGACACCTGTACATCACCTTTGGAAAGGTGTCTGTGCGTCATGGATTTAAATAATATGCATCAATGCTCGAGCTGAATGATTGTGCACTGTGATCATTTTCATCTTTGGCCTGTAGGTACTTTGTATATGATGATTTTAAGCATTCGTGTGTGGAAGGGAATCATGTAATTAATCTTTTTTCTTTCTCAAAAGCATACGGCATGATGGGATGGCGAGTTGGATATGTAAGTAGAGCTTTCAATTCCAATACTTTTATACAAACAGTCCCATTTCTCTTGAGAAATTAATCATTCAGTTTTCACCTCTATCAAGGAATTATACCATTATCATTACAGAAAAGCTGTGGATCCAGAAAAACAGTTCAGGAAATTTACCCAGAATGACAGTGGATTGTGTAGATTCAATATTGTATAATGGGATCCAGCTTTGAAATGTGTCTCAACCATTGCATGCTCTTTCTGGTTATTGTTCCTAACATTATTCGATAGATATATATCACTCATTAAAGAGTAAATCTAAGTGCACAGATGATTTTCACAGAATAGGACCCAGATGTGAAACGAAGGACAGGTCCCATTATGTAAAAATCTTCTGTGTTCATAGCGCTGCTGCTCACTAAAAATTGTTCGTTTTTTTTTTGTTTTGTTTCACATGTAACAGAAGATGTGTTCTTTCTCAATTCAAACTGCGACTCCTAATTTTGTCCTCCTTTTATTTCCTTTTGTATGTTTGTTTGGGCCCTGTACTTTCAATTGAAAAATTGTCTTTGAACTTTACATAACAAATATCACTCTTTTTAGAAGAAAAGTCAAATAGTTCTGCTTTGTTTCACACAGATAGCTTACTCATCCGGGGCAGAGGGCCTTCGAACACAGCTTCTCAAGGTTCAAGATAATGTTGCTATTTGCACTTCGACGATTTCACAACACATGGCTCTCAATTGCTTAGAAGCAGGGCGTGAATGGGTCAGAAGTCAAGTCAAAAGCCTTGCCAGAAACAAAGAACTCCTTGGTGAGGCCCTTTCACCTCTTGGAGACAAAGCAGTGAAAGGCGGACAAGGCGCGATTTACCTATGGGCAAACCTGCCTGACAAGTACCCAAATGACTTTGAAGTTGTTTGCTGGTTTGCACGGAGACATGGTGTGCTGCTGCTTCCAGGATCTGCGTGCGGCACAAGTGGGTGTATCCGGATCACCTATGGAATGTTGACAGAATCAGAATGCAATGTTGCTGCAAAGAGACTCAAGAGAGGGGTTGAGGAGCTCATCAGAGATGGCATGGTGGAGAATGAGTGTTTCTCGGATTCTGGACAGCCAAACATTCTCTTAACATACCAGAATTCTTGTTAGGTGATGTTCAGTTGGCTTTTGAAGTACTTCCACAACATAACTAATATAACTAATGTTGTCAAATTCAGGGAAATGATTACTGATTTAAATATGTACACTTGGATGGATACAACTAGGGCAGTGAGTGACCCAGAATGTTTCAGCAGTCATCTTTGTATCTATTTTACCAGATATTATAATAGAAATTTGTGTTTCTTGTCTTTGTTGAAGTGCTTGATGGCCTTGTATGAAACCGTTCGCCGATAAAGTTTGATCTTTCAGTTTTCTTACAATGTGTTGTGGTTTTTAGTTTCCTCATAGAGAGATCAAACAACACCCTTCTAGCTCATTGGCATATTGGCTGTTTTTGTTTCAAATAACAACACTAATTATGTCTTCTATGACAAAAATTGTAATAATTTGGTGTCGCTTGGGGTGATAACATAAACACATCGTGCTTTGTCTGGGACCCATGTGGGTTTTACGTGGATCTCACAAAAACTAAACTAAGGACGAAGATGTGTTTATGATATTGTCACGTCAGTGCGACCAACTGCACTAAATAATTTTATGAGAACTCAAATGAAAAAAACAAAAATAAAAAAGGTCATTTGTTCTAAAATTGTTAAATACTAAATTATGACAAAAATTAAATAAATAAATAAAAATTGTGCTATGCTTGTACAAATATAGATATTGGAGTACATTACGAACATGTAAATTAATGCTAGCTATCTTAATCTTATTATCGAAACTTTCAACACAATGCAACGGTCTGTTTGGCAAACTAGGAGACAAAAGAAAATAAAAATAAAAATAAAAACAAAAACAGAAGAAGAAAGGAACCCAACTAATAAAATAATGAATTAGAAGTAAAAATATATAAAAAAGAGTAAGTAATATTATTATGGACCAGTGCTGCTAAATACCCCAGTGACGTGGCAGACCCCCATTCGCTGAAAAAAAAAAAAAAAAAAAAAAAAAAAAAAAAGTTTTTTTTTGGGGCCAATGGTGTCTCTACACGCATGACCCCCAGTGACCCCCACTGGGGTCTTAGGCATTTTTCTATTATGGACACAACTTTCTAACATGTCCTAATTCAACTATCCTAAAAAAAGATGTATTATCTTTTAATAATTATATAATTAAATGTTCAGTCCATGTAAATCTCATGATATTTTTGAATTATCTCATGCCAATGGACAAAAAATTATCTTTTGAAAATAAGTAAAAATAAAAAACCTACCAAAGAGAAGGCCAAAAGTTGCAAATTGTCTTCAATTTCACCTCTGTAAAAACCATCTATAAACAACACTTTAATTGTTAAGAACCACAAGGTTGGTCTAGTGGACATAACTTGGGGCCTACGGATGTACTCTATTTAGGTCTCAGATTCTAGTTTCAATAATTTTACTAGTTCCAGTAATTTTTTTTAGGCTAGTCTATCCAAAACGTTTGCTCTAATTTTAAATGGTGCTCCTGTAAGTGGGTGGTGAGATTGGTTCCTCAAAATTAGTCAAGTTAGGCGTAAATTAGTTTGAACACTAGGTTATAAAATAAAAAAATTGTATTTATTAGTGGTGTTGGAGGGAAAATTAATTATAAGAAAAAACAAAAACAAAATAGAATAATATCCTACCATCTAATTGATAATGCAAGACAAGACAATGAAGTACCCCATGATCAATTTAAAGGGTGAAAATTGAACATTGAAGTCCTAGTACTTAGTACTTTATTCCAAAAGAAAAAAAAAAAAAAATGGGCATATTGAGCTCATGATGAAAAACTCATCAATAATTTAGGAGAGAATTTATTTAGAGAAGTACGAGGTGGAAAGCATCTTAATTGGTATACGTACTTCTTGCAAACAATACAGAATTTATTTACAAAAATGCTTTAGAGCTCTAATATAGGAGCTCTAATAGCTCTAATGGAAGGTGGGTTCCACTCTAATGCGATGTTTGTGCCTTACTTTGTTGTTTTTTGTTTTTTTTGTTTTACTTTGACACATCACTAGAGCTCAAATTAGAGCTCTAGATTTAGAGCTCTGTAGCATTTGCCATTTATTTAAGGATCAATGGCTTGTGTATAAGCCTTCAAACATATGAAATGATTATATTAGATACAAAATATATATGAGTAAATAAGGTTTTTTTTTTTTTTTTTTTTTCCAGAAAATTAGATTCGCTAGACAGAATAATTATTCTGCAATTTCAGAACAACCATAGAGTATATTAGAGATTGTTTAAAATGATCTAAATAAGTATATTTTTTTACTTTTTATAAAAAGATGTACAAAAAAATAAAGAGGTGATCTGATTCAAAAAAATAAAAAAAAATAGAAAGTATATTTTTTTAGGATGTCAAATAGTGCCTTAGTATTCTTTACGTGGTATTACAAACTAATCATGTAACAAAAAATTTTATAGATTAACTCACATCAGTCAAGTAATTGAGAAATAAAAAATAACTCATTTAATTTGTATTGTGTTATTTAATTTAATAAGAATATCATATAAACAATGTTACATGATTACATTAGAAGTATTTAATAATTTTCTTACCAAATTTGTTAAATTTTATTTGTTTATTTATGTATAATTCTCTATTTATGTAACCCATGTTAAATTTAAGTTTCGTTTGACATTGGTTGATATAGTTAACTTTTTTATATTGAGACTTTTTTAGCCTAATTTTTCTAGTCTTGTTTAGTTCAAATTTTTTAATTTTTTTTGACTTTTTTGAAAAAAAAATATAATAATTATAAATTAAATGTGATATTTTATCTTATTAATTTTTTAATTTATTTTATAATTTTATATTTTTTTATTCCAAAATGATTTTTTTATTCCAAAATGATAGTCACGCCATGGCTTAGTCAATTGGTACAATGGGTGCCCAATTATTGGTGTGAAAAGTGGAGCTTCATAATGAGCCTCTTATAATGGTGACGTGTGCCTCACTCGTGGATGTGCTCTACCACTTGTTTTGCCTAATTTTCTTGCATTTCAAAGTGGAAGAAAGATAGGGAAATTCTAATATATCTTTCCTTTAAAAGGATATATTATATGTATTTTTAATGATGTTAGTTTTTTTTAATTATAATTAATTTTCTTCTTTAATTATGACTTATGAATTTTTTAAGTCTCTTTTGTGTTTAATTATGATATATTTTTTTTAGTTATGATTCAAAAAATTAAAATTATGTTATTTTTCTTTTTAATTATGAAGTGCATATAGTGCACGCTCTTTGAAGTGTATACCATAGTATTTCTTAGAAAAATTTTATGTGGTTGAATAGATCTGAGATGAAACTTGAATTGAATGTGGTTGAATAGATCTGAGATGAAACTTGAATTGACATTAGGAAAAATACAATAAAATATAAGGGTTTAATTCAAAATTTTAATTTCATCAATTTAAATTACGATATTTCAAGACTCTAGACAAGTTGAAGCACGTGTAAATATTATATTTATTTTGTAGGAGGTGGAGTTTAAACAGTGACAGGGTCAAAAATTTAATATAAGGGGCACCTATTGTTGGAAAAAATGGTTTCAATGTTGATTTTTCGGAAACTTTATGCTAATAATTTTTTAGGACCCATAAGTCGGTTTGAAGGGTCCGAGTAGCAACGTGTTTGTTGCCGTGTGGTGAACAAGATTATGAAATTAGTGATTCAAAATCATTTATAGGTGAATGGGAAATTGACTCCAAAGTGAGGTTCATGAACATTAAGTCATTCCTCAAAATGGTGTTGATTGTTCTTGTCCCACATAGGAAAGTTAGGAAAAATTTGGTGAAGATATAAGGTCCTAAATCGAACCTTGGGCATGGGCTCAAAGAACACCCAAAGTGTGAGTTCGGTTGGGTCAGCCCATTACTATTTTCTCGGGCCAAAATTATTTGAAAGTATTTTCAATTGGTTGTTGGGAAACAAATAATTTTGAAATTCATTTTCAAACTTTTGCAACGGCTCAAAGATTTGAATTTCATATTCAAATTTTCAATAGGCATGTCTCTTCCCAAAGGGTTTTCCATTGCCTATATTAAGGCAATCCTCCATCCAGGGGTTTTCCATTGCCTATATTAAGGCAATCCTCCATCCAGGTTCAGGAATCAAATTAGAAAAAAAAAAATTCAGACTTCTAGTTTCCTTCTCCTTTGTTCATCTTGCATTATATTTTTATTTTTTAGAGTTTAAGTTTGAGAGAGTATAAAGCACATATTCTGGTTCGCTGTACACATAGAGTTAGTGCAAATTCTGTATGTGGTGATTGTTGTATCCTGGAAACAGGACGCCTATTAATCTCGAGCACCAGTGGAGAGGGTGTTTATATTCTGTCTTACAATTGTTGGAGAATATTTTCGGTAAAATTAATTAATAGCAAATAATAAATAAAATAAAACAAATTTACAATTTTTCGAAGATCAAACTCGAATGAAGTTGTGATTGAGGCCAGTGTATGGACACTGTGTCTTTAAGACAGAATAACGTCTGGATTATCACTTTTGTATACTAAAAATCGATAAGCACTACTATAATCGAGTCAACAAATGCATCTTTTTTTAAACATATATTTCTTTGTAAATCAATACAAGAGTCAAATTCTCTTAAACGTTCTTATGAAAGTACATTTGATCATAGTCAAGGACAGATTAAGGATAATCAAGAAGGCACAAATGAGGAAGAACCTAAACGTAGTAAGAGAACTAGGACTAGTAAATCCTTCGGTCCTGACTTCTTGACTTATCTACTGGAAAATGAGCCTCGAACATTTAAGGAAGCCATGTCTATGCCAGAAGCTCCTTTATGGAAGGAAGCTATTAATAGTGAAATTGATTCCATCTTACAGAATCATACTTGAAAATTGTTGGATCTTCTACCAGGATGTAAGCCTCTTGGATATAAATGGATATTTAAGAGAAATATGAAACCTGATGGATCAATTGAGAAATACAAGGCAAGACTTGTAGTTAAAGGTTATAGGCAAACAGAGGGAATAGATTATTTTGACACTTATTCGCCTGTAACAAGAATAACATCCATTAGAATATTGATTGCTATAGCGGCTTTATACAATTTTGAAATACATCAAATAGATGTTAAGACTACATTTTTAAATGGAGATCTTAATGAAGAAATCTACATGAAACAACCATAAGGTTTTGTAGTTCCAGGGCAAAAAAAGAAAGTGTGCAAGCTTGTAAAATCTCTTTATGGTTTAAAGCAACCTCCAAAACAATGGCATGAAAAATTTAACAATATTATGATGTCAAATGGATTCAAAATAAATGAATGTGACAAATGTGTTTATGTAAAAAACACAAAAAAGGGATATGTCATTGTTTGCCTATATGTAGATGATATGCTTATTATTGGTAGTAATAATGAAATTATAAAAACTACCAAGAAAATGTTGAACACTAGGTTTGACATGAAAGACTTGGGAGTAGCAGATGTAATTTTAGGAATTAAAATTACTAGAACTTCTAATGGATATGCTTTGTCTCAAGGTCATTATGTGGAAAAAATTATTGAGAAATTTAATAAACATGATGACCATCTTTCAAAAACCCCTGTGGATGCTAGTCTTCATTTAATGAAGAACATGGGTGAAGGTGTATCACAACTATAGTACTCTCAAATAATTGGAAGCTTAATGTACCTCATGAATTGCACATGTCCTGATATAGCATATGCTGTCAGTAAATTGAGCAGGTACATGAGTAATCCAGGAAAAGATCATTGGACAGCCATAATTAGAGTGCTTAGATATCTAAGATATACTTGTAATTATGGATTGAACTATACAAGATATCCAACAGTACTGGAAGGGTATAGTGACGCTAATTGGATATCCAACACTAAAGACTCTAAGTCTACTAGTGGCTATGTCTTTACCTTGGGAAGTGCAGCAGTCTTTTGGAAATTGTCCAAACAGACGTACATTGCCAGGTCCACAATAGAATCTGAGTTTATTGCATTAGATAAAATAGGAGAAGAAACAGAATGGCTTCGACATTTCCTGGAAGACATTCTAATGTGGTCCAAACTTGTGCCCGCAATTTGCATCCATTGCGATAGCCAAACAGCTATGGCTAGGGCACAAAATAATATGTATAATGGTAAGTCTCGTCATATACGTCGTAGACATAATATCGTTAAGCAACTGCTCTCAAGTGGAATTATTTCCATTAATATATAAGGTCAAGAGATAACATTGCGGATCCGTTAACAAAAGGTTTGACCAGAGAGCAAGTTATAAGATCATCGAGGGGAATGCGATTAAAGCCTACCAGTTAAGAATCGACTTAATGGCAACCCAACCTAGCTGATTGGAGATCCCAAGATCTAGGTTCAAAGGGACAACTGAATTAAGTATAATTCCTGAACATCACTAAGGAGGTAAATCTCCTACCCATTTCTATGATAACAAGTGATGTCTGCAGCGAGAATTAGGATAAGTTTTACTTTTAATGAAATTCGTATCTTGGAAAACCAAGTGGGGTATAGCAGAATACTCTTAATGAGCATCACCTATATGAGTATGAACTGGGCCAGTTCTATGAGAATGCTAAGGCTACATTCTCTAGAGCACTCATGAAAACCAGGTATTGCCCAGGGCCAAAACGGGCACAACCGAAAGAACCAAGTTGTGTATGAAAACAAAACTGTGTGAAAGCTGTTGTCTCGGTTTACACTAACGACAGAATAGTTCAAGACATCATGTTCACTGATCAGCCAGTAAACCCGATAGTTTCTTACAAGGGAAGGTTCAAGGCCAAAAACTACCTATCCTATACAAGATGTTTTCAGTTTTGTACTTTCTCCGGTTGCATGTTGTTGCATGTCCTTTTCGTCAATTTCATTCACGTGGGGGATTGTTGGAAAAAATGGTTTCAATGCTGATTTTTTGGAAACTTTATGCTAATTTTTTTTTAGGACCCATAAGTCGGTTTGAAGGGTCCGAGTAGCAATATGTTCGTTGCCATGTGGTGAACAAGATTATGAAATTAGTGAGTCAAAACCATTTATAGGTGAATGGGAAATTGACTCCAAAGTGAGGTTCATGAACATTAAGTCATTCCTCAAAATGGTGTTGATTGTTCTTGTCCCACATAGGAAAGTTAGGAAAAATTTGGTGAAGATATAAGGTCCTAAATGGAACCTTGGGCATGGGCTCAAAGAACACCCAAAGTGTGAGTTGGGTTGGGTCGGCCCATTACTATCTTCTTGGGCCAAAATTATTTGAAAGTATTTTCAATTGGTTGCTGGGAAACAAATAATTTTGAAATTCATTTTCAAACTTTTGCAACGGCTCAAACATTTGAATTTCATATTCAAATTTCCAACAGGTATGTCTCTTCCGAAAGGGTTTTGCATTGCTTGTATTAAGGCAATCCTCCATCTAGGTTTAGGAATCAAATTAGGAAAAAAAAAAAAATTTCAGACTTCTAGTTTCCTCCTCCTTTGTTCATCTTGCATTGTATTTTTATTTTTTAGAGTTTAAGTTTGAGAGAGTATAAAGCACATATTCTAGTTCGCTGTACACATAGAGTTAGTGCAAATTCTATGTGTGGTGATTGTTGTATCCTGGAGATAGGACGCCTATAATTCTTGAGCACCAATGGAGAGGGCGTTATTCTGTCTTAAAAACACAGTGTCCATACACTGGCCTCAATCACAATTTCATTCGAGTTTGATTTTCGAAAAATTGTAAGTTTGTTTTATTTTATTTATTATTCGCTATTAATTAATTTTACCGAAAATATTCTCCAACACCTATTAATTATAATTTCAAATTTTTTTCATCTCCAATCAATAACAATAACATAATAATATTTTTTTTACAAATCAAAACTTAATTAAGATTCCTAATTTTAATATAAATCACCACTAATTAAGATTCATAATTTTAACATATCAAAATCTCTTATTTTAACATAAATAATAACGAATAAATTTTTTTTTTACAAATCAAAACTTAACAAATAACTACAAATTAATAATAATTTTTATTTAAAAGTAAAAATAATAAATAAAGTTACTTGTAAACAATGAAGAGAAGACATCAAAGTTGTAATGTGCTCCTAAATTTGTGTTGTGTAATCCCAATTTGGTGAACCGCAAGTTAGTAAATTTTAAAACAACAAACGGAGACAAAAAAAGACAAAGAAAATACAGAGACACTTAACAAGTACTGTGAATAAATAAAAAAATAAAAAAATTTATACACTTTTAAGATTTTAGAGGTCCTGCTACCTACCGTTGAAAGTGTCACGACCCAAACCCGCCCCTATAGGTTTAGCATCGTAACCGGCCAGTAATCTTTGGATTACCGAAGGCCTTTGAACAGATTAACATATAGTTAAGGGCTGCGGAAGCAAATAAACAAACTTACATAGTCCATAGAGCTGTGCAGACATATATGGGATAGAAAATTAAAAACTTTTCATATACATATATGCATACATACAGATATGGCGTCGAAAAGTACAGTAACCTTACATCACCCAAGCCACATACGCAAGATTTCAAGTGTGTTCAGACCAGACATAAACATTTTGGAAGTACAAAAGTCCCAAGGACACAAAACTCAACAGATCACAAAAGGGAATCTCTACGGGAGGCATGATAGCTGGCTGACACCAAAACTCGCCAGGCGGCATCTCAGGCCTGGTCACGCACTTGCTCACCTACATACATATAAATAAATAGTGAGCGGAAGCCTAGTGAACAATAACAGAGTAAAGGGTTTAATAAAATGTTGTCCATAATGGTTACAGGAAACAGTATTCAGTAGTTATCAAAAATGGCTTCATAACCTGTTCAGAAATCATAGTTCATAACAGATACAGATCCAGAATCATATTCATAATCAAAATTTGTAGTTAATCGTACGTGGTACATTCATGAGCCCTAGCAGAGACAGTTGGCCCATAAAGGGACGGCCATAAAGGCATACAGTTGACTCACGTGCACGGAGACGGTACAGTTGGCTCATGAGACGTACAGTTGGCCTATAAATGGGACATAAGGATCCATAATAGTTGGCTCATGAGACATACAGTTGACCCATAATCAGGACGTAACAGAACAGATAACAGATATCATTTGAGGCTAAGAATGCCACGAATACATTTCAGAAACATTGGACAACCAATCATTCATGCAGAAATGTTATTTCAGAAAACAAATCATCTTATATCATTCAGAAAATACTTATAATTGAACATAGCTTTACAAAGTTATTACTCACAGTTGGCCTCGGGTGTAGACAAACAGAGCAGATTAATCAAATGGTTCGAGGCATGTGACCTATACGAACATGCATACGATTACACACTTGAAATACACGTTCGAATTATTCATAACTTGCTTCATTTGTTCTTGGAGTGTTTCTAGTCTTTAATCCTCATTATGGAGTCTTAACAGAACTAATAAAATAATGAATAAGAGGTAAAAATATAAAAAAAAGAGTAAGTAATATTATTATGGACACAACTTTCTAACATGTCGTAATTCAACTATCCTAAAAAAAGATGTATTATCTTTTAATAATTATATAATTAAATGTTCAGTCCATGTAAATCTCATGATATTTTTGAATTATCTCATACCAATGGACAAAAAATTATCTTTTGAAAATAAGTAAAAATAAAAAACCTACCAAAGAGAAGGCCAAAAGTTGCAAATTGTCTTCAATTTCACCTCTGTAAAAACCATCTATAAACAACACTTTAATTGTTAAGAACCTTAAGGTTGGTCTAGTGGACATAACTTGGGGCCTGCGGATGTGCTCTATTTAGGTCTCAGATTCTAGTTTCAATAATTTTACTAGTTCCAATAATTTTTTTCGGGCCAGTCTATCCAAAGCGTTTGCTCTAATTTTAAATGGTGTTCTTGTAAGTGGGTGGTGGGATTGGTTCCTCAAAATTAGTCAAGCTAGGCGTAAATTAGTCTGAACACTAGGTTATAAAATAAAAAAATTGTATTTATTAGTGGTGTAGGAGGGAAAATTAATTATAAGAAAAAACAAAAACAAAAATAGAATAATATCCTACCATTTAATTGATAATGCAAGACAAGACAATGAAGTACCCCATGATCAATTTAAAGGGTGAAAATTGAACATTGAAGTCCTAGTACTTAGTATTTTTTTACAAAAGAAAAAAAAAAGAGGGCATATTGAGCTCATGATGAAAAACTCATCAATAATTTAGGAGAGAATTTATTTAGAGAAGTACGAGGTGGAAAGCATTTTAATTGGTATACGTACTTCTTGCAAACAATACAGAATTTATTTATTTAAGGGTCAATGGCTTGTGTATAAGCCTTCAAACATATAAAATGATTATATTAGATACAAAATATATGTGAGTAAATAAGTTTTTTTTTTTTTTTTTTGTTACAGAAAATTACATTAGCTAGACAGAATAATTATTCTGCAATCCCAGAACAACCATAGAGTATATTAGAGATTGTTTAAAATGATCTAGACAAGTATATTTTTTTACTTTTTATAAAAAGATGTACAAAAAAAAAAAAAAAGAGGTGATGTGACTCAAAAAAAAAAAAAAGTATATTTTTTTAGGATGTCAAATACTGTCTTAGTATTCTTTATGTGGTATTACAAACTAATCATGTAGCAAAAAATTTTATAGATTAACTCACATCAGTCAAGTAATTGAGAAATAAAAAATAACTCATTTAATTTGTATTGTGTTATTTAATTTAATAAGAAGGGTTTGGTTATGATGTGCAACTTACACCTTACACCTTACACCTTACACTTACACCTTACACTTACACCTTTTGTGAAAAATTAAACCTTACACTTACACCTTTTTTGAGGTTGCACACCATATGCAACCCACTTACACCTTACACCTTACATTTACACCTTACACTTACACCTTATACTTATACTTACACCTTACACTTACACTTTTTGTGTAAGTGGCACATGGTGTGCAATTGCACACTTAAGAAAAGTCCTAATAAGAATATCTTATAAACTATGTTACATGATTACATTAGAAGTATTTAATAATTTTCTTACCAAATTTGTTAAATTTTATTTGCGGCAATGCTTCAGACCCCCACTGGGGGTCGACCCCCAGTGAGGTGGCAAGTCTCTATTTGCTGAAAACAAAAAAAAAAAAAAAAAAAAAAACAGTTTTTTGTTTGACCAATCAGTGGGCTTCATTCATGACCCCCAGCACCCCCAGCTGGGGGTCTTAGGCATTTTTCTTTTATTTGTTTATTTGTGTATAATTCCCTATTTATGTAACCCGTGTTAAATTTAAGTTTCGTTTGACATTGGTTGATATAGTTAACTTTTTTATATTGAGACTTTTTTAACCTAATTTTTCTAGTCTTGTTAGGTTTGGATTTTTTAATTTTTTTTGACTTTTATGAAAAAAATATAATAATTATAAATTAGATGTGATATTTTATCTTATTAATTTTTTAGTTTATTTTATAATTTTATATTTTTTTATTCCAAAATGATAGTCACACCACGGCTCAGTCAATTGGTACAATGGGTGCCCAATTATTGGTGTGAAAAGTGGAGCTTCATAATGAGCATGTTAGAGCATCTCCAACCACATCCTCTTCTCAAGAGGATGGAAATAATATTTTTTATTCAAAAAGTAAATATAGAGGAGGTCACTATTCATTCAAACTCCAACTACAAACCTTCATTTCCTTCATTCAAACTCCAATCAAAAAGTAATTTTTGTTCATTAATAAATATTTAATTTTAAAATTTTTGTAAAATATATTTAATATTATACTCATTTTAAAGGTATGATTTCGTACTTTTTATTGATGTCAATTTTATAAAAATTAAATTTACACATTAAAAGTTATTTCGAATATAATAAGAAATATTGAGTGAATAGTATTTTAGAGTCTCCTTCATTTTGTTCATCCTCCCTTCATATTTGAAGGATCAATCCATCTTCCTTCATTTGGGAGGAAGAAATGAAGGATGGGTTGGAGTTCAAAATTAGGAAAGATCCTTCATATTTGAAGTTTTGAAGGATGGGTTGTGCCTCACTCGTCCATGTGCTCTACCACTTGTTTTGCCTAATTTTCTTGCATTTCAAAGTGGAAGAAAGATAGGGAAATTCTAATATATCTTTCCTTTAAAAGGATATATTATATGTATTTTTAATTATGTTAGTTTTTTTTTAATTATAATTAATTTTTTTCTTTAATTATGACTTATGAATTCTTTAAGTCTCTTTTGTGTTTAATTATGATATATATTTTTTTTTAGTTATGATTCAAAAAATTAAAATTATGTTATTTTTCTTTTTAATTATTAAGTGTATATAGTGCACACTCTTTGAAGTGTATACCATAGTATTTCTTAGAAAAATATTATGTGGTTGAATAGATCTGAGATGAAACTTGAATTGACATTAGGAAAAATACAATAAAATATAAGGGTTTAATTCACAATTTTAATTTCGTCAATTTAAATTACGATATTTCAAGACTCTAGACAAGTTGAAGCATGTGTAAATATTATATTTATTTTGTAGGTGGTGGAGTTTAAATAGCGACAGGGTCATAAATTTAATATAAGGGGCACCTATTGTTGGAAAAAATGGTTTCAATATTGATTTTTCGAAAACTTTATGCTAATAATTTTTTAGGACCCATAAGTCGGTTTGAAGGGTCCGAGTAGCAACGTGTTCGTTGCTGTGTGGTGAACAAGATTATGAAATTAGTGATTCAAAATCATTTATAGGTGAATGGGAAATTGACTCCAAAGTGAGGTTCATGAACATTAAGTTATTCCTCAAAATGGTGTTGATTGTTATTGTCCCACGTAGGAAAGTTAGGAAATATTTGGTGAAGATATAAGGTCCTAAATGGAACCTTGGGCATGGGCTCAAAGAACATCCAAAGTGTGAGTTGGGTTGGGTTGGCCCATTACTATTTTCTTGGGCTAAAATTATTTGAAAGTATTTTCAATTGGTTGCTGGGAAACAAATAATTTTGAAATTCATTTTCAAACTTTTGCAACGGCTCAAAGATTTGAATTTCATATTCAAATTTCCAATAGGCATGTCTTTTCCGAAAGGGTTTTCCATTGCCTATATTAAGGCAATCCTCCATCCAGGTTTAGGAATCAAATTAGGAAAAAAAAAAAAAATCAGACTTCTAGTTTCCTTCTCCTTTGTTCATCTTGCATTATATTTTTATTTTTTAGAGTTTAAGTTTGAGAGAGTATAAAGCACATATTCTGGTTCGCTGTACACATAGAGTTAGTGCAAATTCTGTGTGTGGTGATTGTTGTATCCTGAAGATAGGACGCCTATTAATCTCGAGCACCAGTAGAGAGGGTGTTTGTATTCTGTCTTAAAATTGTTGGAGCATATTTTCGGTAAAATTACTTAGTAGCGAATAATAAATAAAATAAAACAAATTTACAATTTTTCGAAGATCAAACTCGAATGAAGTTGTGATTGAGGCCAGTGTATGGACACTGTGTCTTTAAAACAGAATAACGTCTGGATTATCACTTTTGTATACTAAAAATCGATAAGCACTACTATAATCGAGTCAAGAAATGCATCGTTCTTTGAACATATATTTCTTTGTAAATCAATACAAGAGTCAAATTCTCTTAAACGTCCTTATGAAAGTACATTTGATCATAGTGAAGGACAGATTAAGGATAATCAAGAAGGAACAAATGAGGAAGAACCTAGACGTAGTAAGAGAGCTAGGACTAGTAAATCCTTCGATCTTGACTTCTTGACTTACATTTGATCTACTGGAAAATGAGCCTCAAACATTTAAGGAAGCCATGTCTATACCAGAAGCTCCTTTATGGAAGGAAGCTATTAATGGTGAAATTGATTCCATCTTACAGAATCATACTTGAAAATTGTTGGATCTTCCACCAGGATGTAAGCCTCTTGGATATAAATGGATATTTAAGAGAAATATGAAACCTGATGGATCAATTGAGAAATACAAGGCAAGACTTGTAGTTAAAGGTTATAGGCAAACAGAGGGAATAGATTATTTTGACACTTATTCGCCTGTAACAAGAATAACATCCATTAGAATATTGATTGCTATAGTGGCTTTATACAATCTTGAAATACATCAAATGGATGTTAAGACTGCATTTTTAAATGGAGATCTTAATGAAGAAATCTATATGAAACAATCAGAAGGTTTTGTAGTTCCAGGGCAAGAAAAGAAAGTGCGCAAGCTTGTAAAATCTCTTTATGGTTTAAAGCAACCTCCAAAACAATGGCATGAAAAATTTGAAAATGTTATGATGTCAAATGGATTCAAAATAAATGAATGTGATAAATGTGTTTATGTAAAAGACACAGAAAAGGGATATGTCATTGTTTGCCTATATGTAGATGATATGCTTATTATTGGTAGTAATAATGAAATTACAAAAACTACCAAGAAAATGTTGAACACTAGGTTTGACATGAAAGACTTGGGAGTAGTAGATGTAATTTTAGGAATTAAAATTACTAGAACTTCTGATGGATATGCTTTGTCTCAAGGTCATTATGTGGAAAAAAATTCTTGAGAAATTTAATAAACATGATGACCGTCTTTCAAAAACCCCTGTGGATGCTAGTCTTCATTTAATGAAGAACATGAGTGAAGGTGTATCACAACTATAGTACTCTCAAATAATTGGAAGTTTAATGTACCTCATGAATTGCACACGTCCTGATATAGCATATGCTGTCAGTAAATTGAGCAGGTACATGAGTAATCCAAGGAAAGATCATTGGACAGCCATAATTAGAGTGCTTAGATATCTAAGATATACTTGTAATTATGGATTGAACTATACAAGATATCCAGCAGTACTGGAAGGGTACAGTGACGCTAATTGGATATCCAACACTAAAGACTCTAAGTCTACTAGTGGCTATGTCTTTACCTTGGGTAGTGCAGCAGTCTCTTGGAAATCGTCCAAACAGACGTACATTGCGAGGTCCGCAATAGAATCTGAGTTTATTGCATTAGATAAAGCAGGAGAAAAAGCAGAATGGCTTCAACATTTCCTGGAAGATATTCCAATGTGGCCTAAACATGTGCCCGCAATTTGCATCCATTGCGATAGCCAAACAACTATGGCTAGGGCACAAAATAATTATAACGGTAAGTCTCGCCATATACGTCGTAGACATAATACCGTTAAGCAACTGCTCTCAAGTGGAATTATTTCCATTGAATATATAAGGTCAAGAGATAACATTGCGGATCCGTTAACAAAAGGTTTGACCAGAGAGCAAGTTATGAGATCATCGAGGAGAATGGGATTAAAGCCTACCAGTTAAGAATCGACTTAATGGCAACCCAACCTAGCTGACTGGAGATCCCAAGATCTAGGTTCAAAGGGACAACTGAATTAAGTATAATTCCCGAACATCACTAAGGAGATAAATCTCCTACCCATTTCTATGATAACAAGTGATGTCTGCAGCGAGAATTAGGATAGGTTTTACTTTTAATGAAATTCATATCTTGGAAAACCAAGTGGGGTATAGCAGAATACTCTTAATGAGCATCACCTATATGAGTATGAACTGGGCTGGTTCTATGAGAATGCTGAGGCTACATTCTCTAGAGCACTCATGAAAAACAGGTATTGCCCAAGGCCAAAACAGGCACAACCGAAAGAACCAAGTTGTGTATGAAAACAAAACTGTATGAAAGTTGTTGTCTCGGTTTACACTAACGGCAGAACAGTTCAAAACATCATATTCACTGATCAACCAGTAAACCCGATAGTTTCTCACAAGGGAAGGTTCAAGGCTAAAAGCTACCTATCCTATGCAAGATGTTTTCAGTTTTGTACTTTCTCCAGTTGTATGTTGTTGTATGTTGTTGCATGTCATTTTCGTTAATTTCATTCATGTGGGGGATTGTTGGAAAAAATGGTTTCAATGCTGATTTTTCGAAAACTTTATGCTAATAATTTTTTAGGACCCATAAGTCGGTTTGAAGGGTCTGAGTAGCAACGTGTGCGTTGCCGTGTGGTGAACAAGATTATGAAATTAGTGATTCAAAACCATTTATAGGTGAATGGGAAATTGACTCCAAAGTGAGGTTCATGAACATTAAGTCATTCCTCAAAATGGTGTTGATTGTTCTTGTCCCACATAGGAAAGTTAGGAAATATTTGGTGAAGATATAAGGTCCTAAATGAAACCTTGGGCATGGGCTCAAAGAACACCCAAAGTGTGAGTTGGGTTGGGTCGGCCCATTACTATCTTCTTGGGCCAAAATTATTTGAAAGTATTTTCAATTGGTTGCTGGGAAACAAATAATTTTGAATTCATTTTCAAACTTTTGCAACGGCTCAAAGATTTGAATTTCATATTCAAATTTCCAACATATATGTCTTTTCCGAAAGGGTTTTCCATTGCCTATATTAAGGCAATCCTCCATCCAGGTTTAGGAATCAAATTAGGAAGAAAAAAAAAATTCAGACTTCTAGTTTCCTCCTCCTTTGTTCATCTTGCATTGTATTTTTATTTTCTAGAGTTTAAGTTTGAGAGAGTATAAAGCACATATTCTGGTTCGCTGTACACATAGAGTTAGTGCAAATTCTATGTGTGGTGATTGTTGTATCCTGGAGACAGGACTCCTATTATTCTCGAGCACCAATGGAGAGGGTGTTATTCTGTCTTAAAGACACAGTGTCCATACACTGGCCTCAATCACAACTTTATTCGAGTTTGATCTTCGAAAAATTGTAAGTTTGTTTTATTTTATTTATTATTCGCTATTAATTAATTTTACCGAAAATATTCTCCAACACCTATTAATTATAATTTCAAAATTTTTTCATCTCCAATCAATAACAATAACATAATAATATTTTTTTTACAAATCAAATTAAGATTCCTAATTTTAATATAAATCACCACTAATTAAGATTCATAATTTTAACATATCAAAATCTCTTATTTTAACATAAATAATAACGAATAAATTTTTTTTTTACAAATCAAAACTTAACAAATAACTACAAATTAATAATAATTTTTGTTTAAAAGTAAAAATAATAAATAAAGTTACTTGTAAACAATGAAGAGAAGACACCAAAGTTGTAATGTGCTCCTAAATCTGTGTTGTGTAATCCCAATTTGGTGAATCGCAAGTCAGTAAATTGCAAAACAACAAAGGGAGACAAAAAGACAAAGAAAATACAGAGACACTTAACAAGTACTGTGAATAAATAAATAAATAAAAAAATTTATACACTTTTAAGATTTTAGAGGTCCTGCAACCTACCGTTGAAAGCCTTACCTAACAATTTTTTTTTTTTGAATAAAGATTGAGAACTCTAATTTTGGAGCTCTAAAGAGAGCTCTAATGATGTGGCAAGTGATGGGGCCCATATGTGATGTGATGTGTGTGTCTATATATATATATTTTTTTTCTATCACATCATTAGAATTCTCTTTAAAATTCTAAAATTAGAGCTCTTTATTATTGTTATTTTTTTTTTAGATTGCGTAGCAAATTTTTAATGTTTTCGTAATTGAAATTGTGTGTATTCACTCAAAAAAAAAAAAAAAGTTATGTTTGTCAATGTTTGGTTAAGATTTACAATAAAAATAAATAAATAAATAAATAACAACAACAATGTGGGTGAGGTGAGTTATGTGTCAGTGTGTTTGGTTGTGTTTGGTTGAAATTAGTGTTGTGAGTATGGAGTCCGGATCCTCGACCGCACATTCCTGTGGCCCTCTCTGCAGCGCTACAAAATGACGTCGTTTTGTATTTTTTTTTTCCTTTTTTCTTTCTTATTTTGCTTTCCTCTTTCCATTTTTGAACCTTAGAATAGATAGATCGACAGAGGCGACGATCTGGACGAGAGACCGACAGAGGCCACGATTTGGACGAGAGTCTGAGCCGACGAAGGGAGAGACGACGAAGGGGAGGCAAGACGAGGCGAGGCGATGAACGGAGAGGCGACAGAGGCAAGGTGAGGCGACTGGAGCAGCGAGAGACTAACAGAGAGAGTCGGCGAGAGACAAACAGAGAGGGCGACGAGGTCTGTTCTCTCCCTTTGGTCTTCATTATAGATTAAGATCCCTACATCTGCTTTGTGAATGTGATCCATACGTGGTGAATTTGTGTAAAGACCAGTCATATTCTGAATTTGTGTACAAAAATGATAGAATATGATCCCTACATCTGCTTTGTGAATGTGATCCTACATTGTGATCCCTACATCTGTTTTGTGAATGTGATCCTACATTGTGATCCCTACATTTGTTTTGTGAATGTGATACAATGTAATCCTTAATCCCACAGCACATATCTATAAATTTGAATAATTCCAAATCGGTTCCTCTGTGGTTGCATTCTGGTATTGATGGGTTTTGTGGATCCATTTTGGTGAGCTAAATTGTTCACTGACCAGATCATACATACAAAAATAGTTATTGAAAAATCAATAATCTATAACACTAACTCTTTAAGGCAATTCTTTAACACTAACTCTTACTAATATTATTGACTAGAGATCTCTCTGGGTGTGTGTTGAAAAGAACTATCAGAGATTCTTACACGAGACATTCATAATTCCAATGAACATAACTATATAGTTAGTTAGACTAATCTCAATAAAAATAACAATAAACCCACTATATGAACAGATCAGCCACTAAATAGTTGAACTGAGTTTGGTTTTACTTTGAATTCTGGATGAACTTATTAAAGAAGCATGCCCATATGTTTACTTAAATGAGCATGTAAAACAGCATGTTTATAGGACTGCAATACAAGTAAAACTATTTGGACTTTGGATAAGTGACCTAGTTCTTAAGCAAAATGAGTGAAAGCTTAAGCAAGAGCTGAGCTAATTTCTTTCAGTTTAAGTGTGAAAATTTTTTCACTATGTTGAGCAAAGCCCTCAAACCTAATAACATTTAGATTCTTTAATACAAGGGCATTCAGTAGCTACCATCAGATTTCTAATTTGATGCAAGCATGATGAATGGTGACAACCTCATGTGTCCAAAGTTAGATGAAAGGCTTATCAATCTGTCATGTGTAACATAGACCAATTTACATAGCAGTATGTAGGAATGATATGATCCAAGTTGAAGGTGGCTTTAGTCTAAGATGGTGTGTGAGTTGAGGCTGTGACAAATATGACTTCAATGAAATTTATCCGCCGACAAAAATTATATTCCTTTTAATAATTGAGTTAACACTAGAAAGAAGGCTTCTTTAACCACTGGGGCTTTTCTTTGAGAGTTTCTTTGCATTAATTAGTATAAATGTTGTGTTTGATTTTTATCATTGTAGATAGAATAAGCCTTTCACCTATGAATTGTGTATATAATTTTGCAGATGTCAAGTTCAAGTGTTAATGGCAGTACCTCAAATCAGTTGACGTATTGCAACAGAAATTGTCCTAAATGTCATAAAAAAGCAACTATTCGAATTTCCGAAACGGAGCGAAACATAAACAAATTATTTTATTGTTGTCAAAATTGCGGCGATTTTATTGGATGGTGCTTGCCTACAAATTCACAATGTAAAGGTGAAGGAGTAGTGCAAATGGAAAATATGCCAACTGTCACCGAACAACTTCGATTTATGAGCAAACAACTTCAATTTCTGAGGGCGAAGATGCTTAAGTTGGAAACAAACATAAATCAAAATTCGTGTCGTATTTATAAGTTGTTCATCTTGCTTGTAATTGGTATCGTGTTAGTTATAAAGATGTAATAGTTTTGTAATCTTTATTTTTGTATGGTTATCTGGACTTGGTGGTGGCACTTTGTATGGTTATGTGGTTATTTTTGTGAACTTTTTTTTGGTATAGTTATCTGGACTTGTTAACTTTGTATGGTTATATGGTGGCACTTTGTATGGTTATGTTGTTCATTTTGTCCAGCAGAGCTATGTAATCTGTGTAATCACTTTGTATGGTTATGTTGTTCACTTTGTATGGTTATGGTTATGTTGAACCTCTCCCAGCAGAGCTGTGTAATCTGTCCATTACAAGGTGTAATTAAAACACAAAATAAGTGTAATCTGTCCATTATAGGGTGTAATCAAAACATTCTGCTCCTGATATTTAAAACTGTAAATCAAAACACAAAATAAGTGTAATCTATCCATTACAGGGTGTAATCAAAACATTTTGCTCCTAATATTTAAACCTGTAAATCAAAACACAAAATAAGTGACATTAATCTATCCATTACCAAGTACATATATATGCATGCATTCTGGTCATAATATTTAAACCTGTAAATCCCTAACTCAATCATACAGCAAACACCCAACATAATAAAATTTGAATATTCTTTTCATTCATAGCATAAGAATCAAAAAATAACATCATAAAAAAATAACATGCATCAAACATTGTTCCCAAACATATCATTTCCAAACATTGTTCCCATTGCAAAAAATAACATCAATAATGACCCAAATCTGAACAACATAAAAAAATACACCAAAATCTGAAAAATATAATAACATCATCGTTCGTTCAAGGATGTCCATGTACATGACTGTCAGCAGGACTGTGAGGCTTGCGACATTTGGACTGCAAAGTGTTGAACTGTAGTACCTCAAAGCAACTCTTGAAATGATGTCTGAGTGGGATAGACTAAAGGCATTGACTGAGGCGTGTTACTTCCCTGCAATAGTGCTAAATTTATTAAAATATTGATACAATGTATACTACCATTTGAATGTAAAGTATGTAAGCAATTATAAACATGACATGATGAACACTTGTACGACCCATGGAAAATGGAGGTTGAGATTGAGATACAGGTCGAGATTGAGAACTATAAACACCATTACCATGACCCTAAAGTAAACCAACATAAAGCAAATAATATATGAAATGAAAAGAAAATTACTAATGCATTTTCATTTTAAAAAAACACACAATGTGAATCATTACCTCAACATAATATTACTACCCATGATGAAAGGAGGTTGAGATTGAACTTGGGGAGTATAAATAGTAACACCCTATACAACCAATGCAGGAAAGTAAAACAACATTAATAAAGTAAAACAATGGTTCTGTATGCGGTTCAATTTCCTTAAGGTCTATGCATACAATATTAAATATTACCTGTATCGAATGATTACCAATGGCCAAATGAGGTAGAGATCAACCTTGGGAAGCACAAAAAGAACCATCCTACATGCAAAAAAAAAAAAAATACCTAAACAATAAATATCACCCTACTAGATTACAAGA
Source organism: Camellia granthamiana (assembly GCA_036172215.1). Classification (NCBI taxonomy): domain Eukaryota; kingdom Viridiplantae; phylum Streptophyta; class Magnoliopsida; order Ericales; family Theaceae; genus Camellia; species Camellia granthamiana. Next base: position 41,727,640 of record CM069913.1, read on the forward strand.
ATAACCAATCTAACAAAATTAATACAAGGTCACACACAATAGTAAATATTACCTTAATAGAATTATTACCCATGGCGGCAGGAGGCTCAGATTGACCTTCGGGAGTACAAAATGCATCACCCTACAAACAACCAATTTTTTTGGTCCAATTTGGTGAAGCCAAGTGATACTCTTTTACTAGATTCCCTACCAAATAGCTCATAAACAGACCTAAGAGGAATTCCAGATTCTGAAGCCAATTCTACTTCAATTGCTTGGGTGGTAGATATTTTTCTTTGGGATGACAACATATGAATGCACTCTTGAGGTACAAGGTCATGATTATAATGTTCAACAAAATCAATTGTAACATATTCTCCTAAATTTCTATCTAACTTGATACTTAATGGGGCACCACAACCACATTTGACCTCTTGTCTCAGAAATTTTACTAGTGGATCTCGCTTGTTAATACCCCGAGTTTCCTCTTTGTAACATACAAAAGTCCGTAAAGTTATTTCCTTAGTTTGTTTGTTCTTGTGTGTATACGCTTTCCTAATACTAAAGCCCACCTTTCCGCCATAGTTATTGTAAAAGCCATACACAGCTTGTTCAGAGTCAAATGACATGCCCAATTTCAGCTTCCAACCATAACTAGCCAACTCATCAACAACATTATTTTCTTCCATTACCTGTAATTCAATTTATAGGTGCAATGAAACAATTTATATTACTATGATTTATTACTTGGATTTTTTTGGACAGGTATGACAGTGTTTAATTTTCTACCTCTGTGCTTCTAATTTAATAAAGTACCTCTGTGTTTCTAGTTTAATTACATCAGCAATCTATCAACAGATTTAATGACAGGAATAGATTTAAATTATAGGAACAACCAATTGCCATATCAATTTGCCAAGTAATTTTGTTGGTATAGCATTACTAAATGTTTTATATAGGGAAATAAATAGAACTTTGGCTTCAGAAGCAGATCATCATTTATAAATGCTCTGTTTCTTAATTTTGAAGAAAAAATGTTATTTTTAAGAATGCTCAATTGCCCAGGTTCCTTTGCAAGAGGTCTGAGGTTTGATTTCCCGCAATTTGTCCAATCCATAAGCTTAAGGGGTAGCTTCTACATTGGCAATTTATATAACTAAGTGGATGCACAGAGCCTGCCTAGGCTGAATACGTATATATGTATAAAATAATGTCGAAATGAAACAGAGATGAAATGGAACAAAAATCCCTGGTATATGTACATATATATGTATAAAGCGGCCTAGAAATGAAACATAGATGAAATGGACCTCGTTATGGCTGCAATCGCCGTCGGTGCTAGACTCTCGTCCCTCCGCTATCCTCTGTCCATCATCGTCGCCTCTCTCCACTATCTCTCATAGTTCGTTTCTCTCTCCGTCTTTGCAGATCCCGCAGATCGTCTCTCCGGTCGCCGATTGTCTTGCAGTCTTCGCCGATTGTCTCTCTCTCTCTTTGTCCAGCTGCGCCTCTCTTCTCTCTCTTTGTCTAGCTTTGTATGTCGTAATGGTTAGGGCTAAACACAGAGATGAAGATTAAAGTGAAATAAACAAGCGGAAAAATCAAATTTTGGAAGGGGGGAAAAACTAAACAAAACGACGTCGTTTTGGCCAAAATAACGTCGTTTTGGCGAGGGTGGCAGGGAGGGCCGCAGAAAGGTACGGTCGAGGATCCTTGCTCTGTGAGTATGTGTCTGTGTAAGGCTACATAATTGTGTGTGTCAGTTCAAAAATAGAAAAAAAATAAAAATAAAAAAATTGAAAAGTCATGACCCCCTGGTTCTTGTGTAAGGCTACATAATTGTGTGTGTCAGTTTAAGAACAGAAAAAAATAAAAAAATAAAAAAATAAAAAATAAAAAATTGAAGAGTCATGGCCTCCTAATCTTTCCTCCACCCCTGAGTTTAAACATAAGATTTATTATTTACTTTAATATCATATTTAAGGACAAATTACCTACACTTTCGAGGTTTAGGGGGTCGTTTAGTTTTTAAGTTGGGCTAAAAAATTATAAAGGACAAAAAAAAATTCAAAAAATCACAAAATGACAAAAAAAAATTGCCATTCCAAAGATGAAAAGCCAGAAAAGCTAAACAAGAATACCAAACGACCAAAAAAGTCTCAGGCTAAAAAATTTTTAAAAATCAAAAAATCAACTAAAAAAGTCATTGTCAAACGATCCCTTAGTCAAATTATAAATTCTTTCTGAAGTTTTAGAAATTACATCTCGTCTTTTGAGGTTTATATTCGCATAACAATTCAACCCCTACCATTAAATAAACTTTAAGAATGGTTAGCTAACATCACCAAAATATAAATTAATGGATGATATTGTCCTTGCTAAAATCCCTTTCATAAATCAACAAAATTTATAAAAAAATTACGTTAGATGGAAGAAAAAAAAATTAAGTTTTTGGATCCAGAAAAACAGTTCAAGAAATTTACCCAGAATGACAATGGATTGTGTAGATTCAATAGAGAAATGTTAGGGATCATGAAAAAAATTTCATGAAAATGGTCATGAAAGATTTGTGACCCTTAAATTACCTTGATTAGTGTGTGGTGCTTTATTCTAAGTGTAATCTAAAGGTCACAAATCTTTCATGATCATTTTCATGAAAGACTTTTCATGATACCTAACATTGCTGGATTCAATATGGTACAATGGAATCCAGCTTTGAAATGTATCTCAACCATTGAATGCTCTTTCTCGCTATTGTTCCTAACATTATTGGATAAATATATATCACTCGTTAAAGAGAATCTAAGTGCACAGATGATTTTCACATAGAAAAATGATTTGTGGCACTAAATTTCCTAGCACTAATGACACTAATTTCCTGTTTTGGTAACTTTGTTTTTTTTTTTTTTTTTTTTTTTACCTGATATAGAAATTAGTGCCATTAGTGCCAGGAAATTTAGTGCCACAAATCACAACTGTTTCACATAATAGGACCTATGGATAGGTCCTATTATGTAAAAATCTTCTTCATAGCGCTGCTGCTCACTAAAAATTGTCCCTTTTTTTTTTTCTTTCTTTTTTTTTTTTCACATGTAACAGAAGATGTGTTCTCTCTCAATTCAAACTGCAACTCCTAATTTTGTCCTCCTTTTATTTCCTTTCGGTATGTTTGTTTGGGACCTGTACTTTCAGTTGAAAAATTGTCTTTGAACTTCACATAACAAATTCACACTCAAGTACATTTTTAGAAGAAAAGTTGTTAAATAGTTCTGCTTTGTTTCACACAGATAGCTTACTCATCCGGCAAAGAGGGCCTTCGAACACAGCTTCTCAAGGTTCAAGATAATGTTGCTATTTGCACTTCGATGATTTCACAACACATGGCTCTCAATTGCTTAGAAGCGGGGCGTGAATGGGTTAGAAGCCAAGTCAAAAAGCCTTGCCAGAAACAAAGAACTCCTTGGTGAGGCCCTCTCACCTCTTGACAAAGCAGTGAAAGGCGGACAAGGCGCGACTTACCTATGGGCAAACCTGCCTGACAAGTACCAAATGACTTTGAAGTTGTTTGCTGGTTTGCACGGAGACATGGTGTGCTGCTGCTTCCAGGATCTGCGTGCAGCACGAGTGGGTGTATCCGGATCACCTATGGAATGTTGACAGAATCAGAATGCAATGTTGCTGCAAAGAGACTCAAGAGAGGGGTTGAAGAGCTCATCAGAGATGGCATGGTGGAGTATGAGTGTTTCTCGGATTCTGGACAGCCAAACATTCTCTAAACATACCGGGATTCTTGTTAGGCGATGTTCAGTTGGCTTTTGAAGTGCTTTGACAACATAGCTAATATAACTAATGTTGTCAAATTCAGGGAAATGATTACTGATTTAAATATGTACACTTGGATGGATACAACTAGGGCAGTGAGTGACCCAGAATGTTTCAACAGTCATCTTTGTATCTATTTTACCAGATATTATAATAGAAATTTGTGTTTCTTGTCTTTGTTGAAGTGCTTGATGGCCTTGTATGAAACCGTTCGCCGATAAAGTTTGATCTTTCAGTTTTCTTACAAACAATGTGTTTTGGTTTTTAGTTTCCTCATAGAGATCAAACAACCCTTCTTGCTCATTGGCATATTGGCTGTTTTTGTTTCAAATAACAACACTAATTATGTCTTCTATTACAAAAATTGTAATAATTCGGTGTCACTTGTGTAATAACATAAACACATCCTGCTTTGTCTGGGTCCTATGTGGGTTTTATATGGATTCTACAAAAACTAAACTAAGGACTATGAAGATGTGTTTGTGATATTGTCACCTCAGTTGACGTGCCATCAACTGCACTAAATAACTTTACGAGAACTCAAATGAAAAAAACAAAAAACAAAAAAGTCATTTGTTCTGAAATTGTTAAATACTAAATTATGACAAAAATTAAATAAACAAATAAAAATTTTGCTATGCTTGTACAAATATAGATATTGGAGTACAATATGAATATGTAAATTAATGCTAGCTATAATCTTATTCTCAGAACTTTCAACACAATGCAACGGTCTGTTTGGCAAACTAGCAGACAAAAGAAAATAAAAAAAGAAGAAGAAAGGAACACAACTAACAAAATAATGAATTAGAAGTAAAAATATATAAAAAAAAGAGCAAGTAATATTATGGAGTTGTTTGGGATGACCAAAATAAATGTACTTTTTATCTTTTTACGAAAAGATGTGCAGAAAAGTAGAGAGGTGATGTGATGAAAAAAAGATAAAAAGATAGATTATTTTAGAGTTGCCAAATTTGACCTATTATGGACACAACTTCCTAACATGTCCTAATTCAACTATCCTAAAAAAAGATGTATTATCTTTTTGGCATGTTTGATTGGATGGATTAGAGTATGGGATTGAGATTATTAATCCGTGGGCCCAATTATCCTATGTTTGTTTTAACATTTTGGTTTAGGATTATTAATCCAATGGATAATTAATCCAACAAATTTTTAGGATTATTAGTAATGGGGTAGGGGTGGGATTATTAATCTAATGGATATTAATTTAATTGGATAATGAATACTACACTAATTTAATAGGATTATTAATACTTTATTATTAATCTTGTGAATCAAACATGACCTTTAATAATAATATAATTAACTGTTCAGTCCATGTAAATCTCATGATATTTTTGAATTATCTCATACCAATGGACAAAAATATTATCTCTTGATAATAAGTAAAAATAAAAAACCTACCAAAGAGAAGGCCAAAAGTTGCAAATTGTCTTCAATTTCACCTTTGTACAAACTATCTATAAATAACACTTTAATTGTTAAGAACCTTAAGGTGGGTCTAGTGGGCATAACCTGAGACTTACAGATGTGCTCTCTTTAGGTCTCAGATTCAATACTTACTAATTTCAATAAGTTTTTCCGGGTTAGTCTATACAAAGCATTTGTTCTAATTTTAAGTGGTGCTCTTACAAGTGGACGGTGGGATTAGTCCCTTAAAATTAGTCGAGCTGTCCGTAAATTGATTCAGATACCTGATTATAAAATTAAAAAAAAAGTTGTAATTATTAGTGGTGTTGGAGGGAAAATTAATTATAAAGAAAAAAACAAAAACAAAATAGAATAATATCCTACCATCTAATTCAGATAAAAAAAAAAAAAACAACTCTGATTCGTAGCTCGAATTCGGAGGCTTGAATTTGGCTCGAATTCGGAGAAGAAGAAGCAGAGAAGAAGAAGAAGGAGGAAGGAGGAAGGAGGAGAACTGGAGGGGAGGGGGCCATCAAAATCGGGCTGGAGGAGGCGGGGCTGCGACGATCGGCGGCGGCGGAGGCACAGGAAGGGCCCTTCTCCTCTCTCCTCTCCTCTCTCTTTCTCCCTCTCTTCTCCTCTTCCCCTCTGTTCTTCTCTGTGTTCAACGAAGAAGAAGAAGAAAAGGAAGAAAAAAAAAAAAAAAAATCGAATCGCAAAACGACGTCGTTTTGCGATTCGAGCCAAAATCGAGCCAAATTTTTCGAGCTACCAGTCATTTTTCAAAAAAAAAATACCATCTAATTGATAAGACAAGACAAGACAAGACAATGAATTACCCCATGATCAATTTAAAACATTGAAGTCCTAGTACTGTGGTATTTTTTTCCAAAAGAAAAAAAAGGGACATATTGAGCTCATGATGAAAAATTCAGCAATAATTAAGGAGAGAATTTATTTAGAGAAGTACGAGGTAGAAAGCATTTTAATTGGTATACGCACTTCTTGCAAACAATACAAAATAAGGATCAATAGCTTATGTATAAGCCTTCAAAAATATAAAATGATTATATTAGATACAAAATATATATGAATAAATAAATTTTTTTACAGAAAATTAGATCTACTAGACAGGGTAATTATTCTGGAATCCCAGAACAACCATATAGTATATTAGAGGCTGTTTATAATGATCTAAATAAATATATTTTTTTACTTTTTATAAAAAAAATAAAAATGTGATGTGATTCAAAAAAAATAAAAAAATAAATAAAAACTATACTTTTATAGGATGTCAAATAGTGCCTTAGTATTCTTTATGTGGTATTACAAACTAATCATGTAGCAAAATTTTTTATAGATTAACTCACCTCTATCAAGTAATTGAGAAATAAAAAATAACTCATTTAATATATATTGCAATATTTAATTTAATAAAAATATCATATAAACTATGTTACATGATTACATTAGAAGTATTTAATAATTTTCTTACCAAATTTGTTAAATTTTATTTATTTATTTGTTTGTGTATAATTCCCTATTTATGTAACTTATGTTGAATTTAAGGGGTGGTTTGGGATGATCTAAATAAGTGTATTTTTGACTTTTTATGAAATATGAGTTGGGTATGGATTGTGTTTGAAGTGATGTGGTAGAGAGGTAATGTGACTCAAATAAAATGATGTGACTTAAATAGGATAGTGACTTTTTATATTTTTTATTTTTGTAGGTTATGACAAACAAGGCTTAAGTTTCGTTTGGCATTGATTAATATAGTTAACTTTTTTATGATGAGATTTTTTTAACCTGACTTTTATAGTCCCATTTGATTTGATTTTTTTAATTTTTTAACTTTTATGAGATAAAAAATATAATAACTATAAATTAGATGAAAAATGATTCAGGCCTTGAATTTGAGGCTCGAATTTGCCTCGAAATCATTTTTTTTTTTTTTTTTTTTTTTTCTTCTTCTTCTTCGCAGAACCAGAGGGGAGGGGAGGGAAGGGGAAGAAGAGAGAGAGAGGAAGGGGAGGGGAGGGGAGGGGGTCCGGATTCGCCGAAGACTCGCTGTCGCAGCTCGTCGAGCTCGCCAGCCGTCCGATCGTAGCCCGGTCCAGCTCGTCGAGCTCGCCGTCCGATCGCCTCCGGCCCGCCTCCGCCTCCTCCTCCTCCTCCTCCTCCTCCTCCTCCCCCGGTGATTATGGCCCCCTCCAGTCCGGCCCACCGGCGGCTCCCTCTTCTTCTCCCTTCCTCTCTCTCTTCTTCCCCGCCCCCTCCCCTCCCCTCCCCCCTCTCTCTCTTCTTCCCCTCCCCTCCCCTGGTTCTGTTCGAACGAGGAAGAAGAAAAGGAAAAAAAAAAAACAAAAAAAAACAACCCCCAAAACAACGTCGTTTTGGGGGCTGTTGGGATTCGAGCCAAATTCGAGGTCTCGAATTCGAGGCCTCTATCACCACTGAAATTAGATATGATATTTTATTTTATTACCTTATTTTTGGCTTTAGTCAATTGGTACAATGAGTGCCCAATTATTGGTGTGAAAAGTGGAGTCCCACTTCATAATGAGCCTCTTACAATGGTGACGTGTGCCTCACCCGTCCATGTGCTCTACCACTTTATGATCCGAAAATGATTGTTGCCAAATACAAAACGAATTTGATTTTTTTAAAATTATTTTTACATGAATTTTTATATTATTTTTACTTTATAGATACATTTAAATGTATATAAAAAATTTAAAAATAAATAAAAAAGAAAATCATTAAAAATAAACAAAAATTTAAATAAAAATGCACATAAATTTTTGTGTGTTTTTGTGAACTTTTTTATTTATTTTATATTTTAATTAAAAAAATTTAGATGTATCTTAATTTAGGTGTATTTAAAAAATAAAAAAAATATTAAAATATGAAAAAAAATTAAAAATCACTAAAGACAAGCGAAAACTAATTTAAAAATAATTTTTAAAAAATCAAACCAAACATTTGTCAAATTTTTTTACCAAGGCTAAATATATTTTGTACATATTTATAACAAAATATAGGATTGAAAAATTGAAATACATTGTTAGAAATGACTAGAGATTTGAGAAACCAATTTGACAGAATAACTACATGTTGAATGATGCAGGATTTAAGGAAATTAAACTAAATGAACGAAGAGAAGTAAATTTGATAGCATTTTGATGTGTTGATTTTATTTTTTATTTTTTATTTTTGATCACAATTTTGATGTGTTGATTGATGATAGATTTTTTTAATATTTAATTTTTCTTTTCCTATCTTCAAATCTCATATTTATAGTTGCTGGAAACAACAGTTTACTTCTGGATATATGTAACTAACCTATGATTCTCGACTGCTAAGTAAAGGCCAACTACCCTAATGTCATGTTTGGTTGAGAGATCTGGGAAGAAATTTGAAAAGAAAAGGAAAAAAATAGATAAAATGTGAATAAAATATACCTATATTTACTTAGTTTTACACATATTTTTCATTTCCTTTTCTAAATTCCTTATCAAATTTTCTAATCAAATACAGCATAATAGTGTATCATCATGTGGTTTACTACTTTAAAAATAGTTTGTTACTAACTTTCCCTTCTTTTGCTCATACTTTTTCTATTCCATGACTCCTAAGGTCATGTTTATTTGGGCGGATTAGATTAGCTTGGATTAGCATTCCCATGACTAATAGTCTTAGGAGTACAAATCTTTTTAGATTGTGTATCCTATCCTATATTTGGATTGAATTAGGATTATAAGGAGAGACTAATAGTTCAGACTTTGACTTAGTCCTCTAATTTATATCATATCCCCTATGTGGGATTGAATAGTCTATTATATGCGGGATACCATATTCAAATGGATTGTTAATCCGTACTTCAATTGTTTAACCAAACGTCAGATTTATAATTTTATTAAACTATTAATCCAATCTCAAACTCAGAAGATTATGATGACCTTGTGCAATGGAGAGATAGAGGAAATCAATGCAGATCCTCAACCCTTTGTTGCTTGTGCTGACTTTGCAGATGCCAAGTTGTATACTGAAGGAGTGACACCACTCAGTATATTGAGAAAACCTGATGGTTCAGCCGAAGTGACAGCTGATGAGGAAGTAGCACACCTAAAGCATTTGGTACAGGAGAGTGCTGATGAAAAATTCGTCGTCAAAGATGATAATGATGCCTGCTTGTAGGCAAGAAGATGAAGCCTAAAAAGCTAGACCTTTAGCTTTAGTCAAGTTTACAGCATTGGACTTAAAAACAATTGTCAAAAAGGTTCAGGAACAAGAGAAGAAAGCCATGGTAGTTGGCTGTAAGCATAAACAACAACAGGTCAGACCTTTGACCTTTGATAAATACTATGCATTGGACATCGAAACAAAAGTCTCGGAAATACAAGAGGAAGAAGCCTTATGGACAGACTTTGTCTATGAGGAAGAGGACAAAGATGTTGAATCAGAGAAAATGGGAGCAGAACAAAGCAAAGAAATTGCTTCGAAGACAGAAGAAATCAAAAAGAAGCATTAGTGAGTTCTCAGATACAAGACCCCTTGGAAGAGGTTAATTTAGTAGAAGGTTCTACATAGCAACCCACCTACATCAGTGCTTGGTTAAGTGCTCTTGACAGGGACCAGTTGTTGATGGTCTTAAAGAGATATAAAGATTGTTTTGCATGGTCTTATAAAGAACTTCCAGGATTGGATAGGTCATTAGTGGAACATAGGCTTCCTATGAAGCCTAATTTCAAGCCATACAAGCAAAACCAAGAAGGATGAGTCCTGAAGTGATTCAAAAGGTCAAGGAAGAAATTCTTAGGCTCCTTAAGACAGGCTTTATTAGAACAACCAGATATATTGAATGGCTATCCAATATTGTGCTTGTAGTTAAAAATAATGGAATAAAATGAGGGTATGTATTGATTTTAGAAACCTGAATTTAGCAACTCCAAAAGATGAGTACCTCGCCCATAGTAGATTTATTGGTGGATAGTTCAGCAAGGCACAAGATTTTATCAATGTTGGATGGGCACTCTAGTTATAACTAAATCTGCATTGCAAAAGAGAATGTCCATAAGACAGCATTCAGATGTCCTGGGAACATTGGCATCTTCGAATGGGTTAAAATGTCATTTGGCCTAAAGAATGCTGGGGCTACATATCAAAGGGCTATGAACACTATCTTTCATGATCTCATTGGAGGATATTTAGAGTGTTACATTGATGACATTGTAGTGAAGTCTCAATCCATGGAGGAACATTTGTTTCACTTAGAAGCAGCTTTCGAAAGAATGAGAAAGTTCAAGTTAAAACTTAATTCTCTCAAATGTGCTTTTGGTGTATCAACTGGAAACTTCTTGGGCTATGTAGTACACAAGAAGGGAATACAGATTGATCAAAATAAAGCCAAAGCCATCATTGAAGCCAAGCCTCTATCAAGTAAGAAAGAAGTACAAAAATTCCTTGAACAGGTTAATTTTCTTCGAAAGTTTATTTCTAACACTACAGGGAAAACTAAAGTATTTTCTTCCTTATTAAGGTTGAAAGATGAAGATGAGTTTGTGTGGACGGCAGAGCATCAAACTACTTTTGAAGGAATCAAAGTTTACTTGGCCAAGCCTCCAGTATTGATGCCACTAAAGAGTGATAAGCCCTTGAAGTTCTACATTGCTGCAGCAGAAGATTCATTGGGAATTTTCTTAGCCCAGGACAATAAAGAAGGCAAAGAGCAAGCAGTTTATTACCTTAGTAGGTTCTTAAGTTCTTGTGAATGTAAATATTCAACTGTAGAAAAGCTGTGTCTTACATTGTATTTTGCTGCAATGAAACTAAGATACTATCTTTTGCCTACAACTGTCTTGGTAATTGCAACCACAGATTTGGTTAAATATATGTTATTTAGACCTGTGTTGAGAAGAAGAATTGGCAAATGGATACTAACTTTATCAGAATTTCCTTTAGAATATGTCTCCCAAAATGCAGTAAATGGACAAGTTTTAGCTAATTTCTTAGCAGATCATCCATGTCAGACAGAAAGCCAAGAGATAATAGATCTTGGTATGGTTAATATTGAGCCATGTCAAATGTGGTTTGATGGATCAAAAGCCAATGGTCTAACTGGAATTAGTGTGGTGATCAAGTCACTACAGGGGTAAAAATAATCAAGCTGAATATGAAGCTTTAATAATGGGACTAGAAATACTTATTGGATTACAAGCCCATGCAGTTGATATATTTGGGGATTCTCAATTGGTGGTTAACCAAGTGAAAGGAATTTTCAAATGTCAAAGTGCAAGTATGTTGCCATACTATGTTGTTGCATTATATTTGCTCTCCTAGTTTCAGATAGCAAATGTGACTTATATCCCAAGATTCATGAATAACAAAGCCAATGATGTGGCTCAGAAAGTTTCGAATTTCAGGAGAAGGGATGACACTCAAATGAACATAAGTCAAGCAACATATCAAAAAGTAATACCATCCTTAAATGAAAGGAATGTGGCGTTAGAGGTCAATCATAATGACTTACAGGGCCAAGATTAGAGGTATCCAATAATGCAATACCTAAATGGCCCATCTTCGAAAGCCAGCAGAAAAATCAAATTACAATGTATGTAATACATAGTGTATGGTAATGCTCTTTACAAAAGGGAAGCAGCTGGGTTGTTATTGGAATGTTTAGGGCCAAATGAGGCATTGATAGCCATGGTTGAAGTTCATGAATGCATCTGCGGTGCTCATCAGCCTGGTGTAAAGATGAGATGGCTGCTTCGAAGACATTCCTACTATTGGCCAACCATCCTTATAGATTGTATAGAGTATGCTACAGGTTGCCCGGCATGCCAAAAGCATGGCACGATAAGACATGCACCAATAACTGATTTGCATGCAGTGGTAAAACCTTGGCCATTTAGAGGATGGGCTATGGATATGATAGGAGAAATACATCCACCCTTTTCGAAGTGTCATTGTTTCATTTTAGTGGCCACAGATTACTTCACTAAGTGAGTCGAAGCTAAACCATATAAGGCTGTAAACCAAACTGAAGTTATTAGATTCATTAAAGATTTGATTCACAGGTTTGGTATCCCACAGAGCATAACTGTGGATAATGTGACTGTGTTTGATGGGAAGATGGTAAAGTCTTTTGTGGCAGAGTTTGGAATTAGCCTTGTTAATTCTACCCCCTATTATGCACAAGCAAATGGTCAAGCAGAATTATCCAATAAGTCTTTGAAAAAAGGAATACAGACGGTTGTGGAAGACAATCCTAGAGATTGGCATAACTTACTGTTGGATGTATTATGGGCTTATAGGACTTCTCTAAGATTAAGTACAGGAGTTACTCCTTATGCCTTAGTATATGGGCATGATGTAGTGTTACCTGTAGAAATTAATATCAAGTCTTTGAGGGTGAGATGCCAGGATCAGTTAGTTCCTAAGCAGTACCATTAGAGTATGTTCTTGAAATGAGAGAATGTAGATGAAGCTAGAATTTTGGCATTAAATAGCATTCTTTTCCAAAAGAAGAAAGCAGCCAAAAACTATAATAAGAAAGTCAAGCACATTAGCTTTGATGAAGGTGATTTGGTATGGAAGACAATACTCCCAATAGGAATTAAAAGTCATAAGTTTGGCAAATGGTCACCTAATTGGGAAGGACCATATCAAGTTCATAGAGTTTTGCCTTGGGGAGCATATCATTTGAGAAATTTGAATGGGTATGTACACCCTAAGAAAATTAATGGCAGGTATTTGAAGCCTTATTATCCAACTGTGTGGGAAACACAAGGAGTATAGTAAGTGCTAAACAAGAGAAGCATGAAAACACTCAAATAATAAATAAAGAATTCATTTCATAAGGAGTTAAATACATGCAGCCATAGATTGGCCCAAAAGTCAATACAATGTTTCATTTGTTCCTTTACAATTGATTCTCTACTTTTAAGAGATGGGAACAACTGGATGGCTGTAGTCATCTCTTGCCTTCGATCAGTCAGTTCTTGGTTGGTGATTTGCAGCTTGGTGGCAGTTCGATCCAAAGCCAGGTTAACTGCTGATAATTCTTCTTTTAGTTGAGCTTTCTTCTCCAAAAGTTGGTGTCACGACCCAAACCCGGCCCTATGGGTTTAGCACCGTAACTGGCCAGTAATCCGAGATTACCGAAGGCCTGCTGAACAGTAATACAGTAAAACAGAGTACAGGGCCTGGCGGAAGCCAATACAGTAAATAGATAGTGTCCATTGAGCTGTGACAATCTGTATGCCAAAAACATTTTTCATGCATTCATACAGTCAAAACAGTACAGTCTATACAATCATATACAACCATTCAGTACGGGGACTTAATCCCCCGATAACAGTACGGTCAAACAGTAAACAGTTTATACAATAAACAAAACAGTCAAGAGACAGGTGGGGGACACAAAAACACCCCAAGCCATAGCATGGCGTCTCGGAACCTCGCAGTGAGGCACATAGACTGGCTTGACAAAACTGGGGACTAACCCACGCTCCTAGCTCCGGTCTGGCTGCTGAGAACCTACATATATATATAAACAGTGAGCTAAAGCCCAGTGAATAACAATAAGTGTAAAGAGGTTATGAATGAATGTCCTTACAATAATGAAAACAGTTCATTAAACAGTAATTCAGTCTTTCAGTATTTCAATCAATCAGTCATATGTGGTACATCCAATAGCCTATAAACAGTAGGTCCAGAAGGACCGGGTCTTAGCAGACCCAACAGTAGTGATGGCCATCAATCAATAAACAGTATGGTTCCACAAGGAAACCGACAGAGCTCTGTAACAATATCAGTAATCAATAAGTGCTAAGGATGCCACAGTACAGTTCACAATACAGGACATACATTCATTCAATAAACAATATCAGTTCAGTAAACAGTTCTGTTCAGTATTCAAAAGATAACCATTTTGAACATATCTTTACACAACCTGTTACTCACAGAGATTGGGCTACTAGCAGCTAGAGCGCGTCCCCGAAAGCCAACCCTAAACAGTTAACAAAATGAACACACTCTAAGTTTAACAGTTGGGGAAGTACAATAATTAACTTCCTATTATGCCTCGGTGTGTTCTACATCTATATCCTCATTAAGATGCCTTAAACTAGGCCTAAGAATGCCTAGGATGGGATGAGGATGCAAAGATGCACTTAGAAAACATTTGCAGAATTTTCAGTCAAACAGAGCCCCCGCTCGAGCGCAGGTTTCCCCGCTCGAGCGTACAGGCAAACAAAGGTCCCCGCTCGAGCGCAACATCACCGCTCGAGCGGACCAAAAAGTACTGGATAGGTGAAATCTCCGCTCGACGCTCGCTCGAGCGTGTCACCCAGTCCTCCGCTCGAGCGCCCAATGATCCGCTCGAGCGGACTGATGCACAATGCAAGATGCTGGGAACTCGACTTCTCCGCTCGAGCGCTACCTCCTCCGCTCGAGTGGACAACAGAAATCTGGGAATCCCAGATTTGAGTCCCAAGCTCAAAACCAAGTTCAAAAGCAATGTTTTCGATCCTCTTGGGCTATTTTCTGGAAAAACTCTTTTAAACACATAGGATAACAAGTTATAAAGCTCAATTTAAGAAATCAAGGCCCAAGGGTGTTTCAATTAAATTCAATTTCAAACTAATTTTCAAGAACATGCATGAACAACATTCAAACATGACATGCATGGGTTAAAACCATTTCAAAGCTTCAACTCTTGCTCCAAAGAGCTCAATCTTTTCAAAACAAGATGAAAACATGGATTTAAACATGATTATGAACATGCATGTGGCATTTGACCATGAAACCAACTCCAAACTCACTAAATTCAACATGCATGCAACAACTAGGCTTCAATTCAGCATATATGAACAATTTCATGGTTTAGCTCTACAATGATGCATGAAACATGCAAGGTTTAGCTCAAGACAACAAGAAGAAGATGATGTCACTTACCTAAGTCTCAATTTAAAGGTAAGGAGGCTAGATAAGCAAGTATACTTCAATCTACTTCAAGTCTCCTAGCAATTCTCAACAATGGCAAGATGAGCTCAAGTCTACTCCCTCTCTCACTCTATAATTCGGTGGGGACTAAGGAAAAGGCTGAGGAGAAGCTTGTTCAACATGTAATAAGGTCTAGACTAATAATAAACAAATGGGCCACTAGCTATGGCAATGTGGTAATTAAGTTAAACTTGGCAACCAACTCATTTTAATCTAATTTAATCATTCCTAATCGATTTTCAGATAAATATACCATTAAATCACAAATATTCTACTGAGTCCAAAACACTAAACGGTTCCTAATTCGGCCGCCGATAAGGCCTTCAATTAGCAAGTTAAACATATAAATTCTAACAGATAATCATTCAATCCAACAGATGCAATATGCAATTCAATAGATAAACTCATTCAATTTCAGTTTCGATTTCAATCGTTCCATTCAGTACTTCAGTTAATTCAATTATCAGTCATTATCAGTTCGGTTTAGCAGTAATCAGTACGTAATTCAGTGGTTAACCGGTAATCAGGACGAGGGTTGTTACAGTTGGGCTTGAACTTGGGGAGACGGAGAAATGTTGTTCTTTCAGTTCAGACATCTTAGCATGTATATGAGAAACAAATTCCTGGTCTCTCAACAATTGCTCCTCTGCAGCTTTGGCACCATGGCAGATGTTAACATAAAAGTCAATAGTAGCCGCTGCCTGAGACAAGTGACTCGAAATGGCCATGTTGGATTGCTCAATGACCTTCCAGCATTAGAGGAAACCATTCTTGATAATAGGTATTTGCAAGGCTTCGAATGGGATCCTCGAGAACAATGTCAACAACTCCAAACAGATGCCCAAAATCCAGTGAAGGTGAGGAAGCCCTACTAATGGTTGAAGAGCTCTAAAAAATTTCCAAGAGAGAATCAGCTAGAACCAATGACTCAGTTTCATTACTGGCTGTTGGAATGGCAGAAGACATGTCAAAAAGGCTAGCTAGTCTAGCTTCAAAAAATGTTTATCTCTTCCATTGACATTGTTGGTACAGAAAGGGCTCTAGTAGAAGGAAGGAGAATGTCTGCATAGGGATAGGAGAAAAGGATGAAATGTCCCTGGCAGTTTCCATAGTCCTGGCCATCAGTAGGTCAAGAGAAGAAAGACTGGAGTTGGATAAGGATAGTGGACGAAGAATTGGTGAGCTACTAGTATCTTCTCTGAGAGAATCAGCTATCACTGGAGATGAAGTAATAACTTGAATTTTTTCAAGAGGGGAAGGAGCAGTAAGGATGGTAGGGAGAATAAATTGAGCTAAGTTGAAGGAAAAAAGAGGAAGGTATGGAGTTAAGCCGAAGGATAAGGATATAGGAATGCTTTGCCTCAAAAAAGGTAAGAAAAGTGTAGAACCAGGAAGTGGGAGTATTGCCTGAATAGGCTCTACACTTTGAGGCACTTTAGTGCCAGTCTTCTTTTTCCTTCTTGAGGATACTTCTGATGGTCTTTTAACTTCAGATGAAACTGAAGAAGTCCTTATTGAAGGAGAAGGTAGAGTAGGTGTTGCTGCAAAAGGAGAAATACGAAGCAAAGTTAAGTTTCAGTATCAAAACTTTGAGAAAGGAAATCATAGACACAAAAGGAAATTATTTGTTTCAGAAATGGTAGCAATGGTTAGAGAACTGCGAAGGGTATAATGTTCGGCAGTTAGCTGTCTCCTTGCAGTGTCTCTTTGGAGTGCATTAGCAGCAGTATCTTCATCCCTAAGCATTTGTTGTTGTCTCCTCTTTTCAGCCCTTTGAAATACAATGATTTCTTTGGAGTGTTCCGTTTCCAATGCTTTAGCAGATGCTTCATGAATGGGGTTCCCAGTGAAATCAGAGAGAGAGACCGTCATTTTCTTCTTTCTTTTAAATGGTGTCTCTTGCTCTTTTTCTATTTTTTCTTCTTCTACGTGAGCCTCAGGTACCTTTTCTTCAGGATCAAGCAAGAGCTTTCTTTTCTTTTGTTGTTGCTGCTTGCTCTTGAGGAGATTTAAAGCTTGAGCTCTTTGAGGAGAGTCTCCCTGTGAGGCATCTACACCACCTACACCAAAGAAGGAATTATAAGTAAAAAGCAAAAGCATCATAAAGAAGAAGAAAAGAAAAAAAGCAGCAGTGCATACTTTTCTTCGAGGCAGCTCAAGTAACTCTAGGAAAATGTGAGGCAGCAGGAGCAAACTTTGTAATAGTAGGGGTAAGAACTGGGGTAGCATGAGCAGTGGAGGAAGTAACAACTCTAGTCCCTTTGGACTTGGCTTGAGGTACATCTAGTACTATTAGTAGATCTTGAGGAGAAATGGCCAAGTACACTTCTGTAGACCGCCCGAACTCTCTTCGCGCGCCCCCTTTTTTCGGAGAAGATGCGAATTGGGTTCTAGCTACAACAGTTCGGACTCCCGTCACGGTTCTGAATCTAATCTCACAAAGTGCAATGTAAGACTGATAAATCACCAAAGAGTCCAAATCCGGCAAATCGTTTTGGAAAATTGATTTTGAATCAAAAAGCGCCAAACATGGACTGTTTTGCCAGATTACAGAGTCGCCACCTAAATATTTTGTTTTGGGAAATTTAGGAAACCCTGACTCGTGCCAAAGGCCACGTGTCCGTCATCACCAAAGTTGCCTCGGCTCGGGAACTTGGGTACGAGAGGGAAAGGTCCTGAAATGAGCACCCCCGCTCGCCCGATTAAAGATAGGCCTCTACTAACATGATATATTGTTTTTATAAACACATGTGTTCTTATTCTGATTATTAGCTAACTTACTATGTGATGCGCACCGTATACAAGTATAGACTCGATCATGAAAATTGGAACAAAACAACTCATGTTTGTTTTTCAAAAATGGTTTGGAAGTGCTACTCGCAAGTAGGCTAAAGCGTGGATTTGCCACCGTCGAGTGGGCTTAAAACATGATTTTCCCACTCCGTAAAGTGGGCTTAAAACATACATTTATCGAGTTGTCCCAATTCAGGCAATCAAGCCTTCATCCACAGGCATTCATGCAGTTAAACAGTTAAGCGAATAGCCTCATGGCAAGCATGCTATCATGGCAACACTCACACTCATGCAAGGATGTTAAAGCGTAAACATTTACAGTGTACTCCGAGCCAAAACAGAAAACTAGTTAGAAATCATGCATGATCCTAGCTATGTTAAGTGCTTAATGCAACACATACAAAAATGCAACTAAAATAGGCTCGGCTATCTAGAATGGCATATGAACGCAACATTTGATAACATGCTTTGAAACACATATTCAAGAAAGTGTATTGAAATACAATGCAGTTTGAATGGTGCGCCGAGCTCGATGCATGCAAGACAAATGAATGATGCACACATGTGAGCATAAGGTATGCTAATCAAAACGTGCCCTAAACTAACCATCAAAAGCTGATAAGTAAAAGGGAGAAAGAAATGGGGGTTGGAAGACATGTACACACACGCACCCTTATTACAACATTATGCCCTCTCGACGGAGGATCCGAATAATAAGCTAACTAGCTATGCTAAGCTACTTATTACAAAACAACTAATTAGCTATTATAACTAATTAATTACAAACCGAATTGAAAAATTAGCTAATCAAGCTAATTAAGGCAATTAATTAACTATCTAAGCTAATCAATTACAACACATTGAAATAGCTAGAAACAACTAACTAATAAAGCAATAAAGAGAAGATGGCCTCACAGGCGAGGGAAACATGCATGCTCAGTTGCTATCCACTCGGAAATCCGTTGTTATGCCATCAATTGCCTCTGTTTTCACTTGTCTTGATCTCTGAAAATTGTGTCAATCTCCAGAATGCCCCTACTTTAACACAGGGATCTGCTAGTGGGCTGCCAGCCAGAAAAAGTGGCTACCAGCCACTAAAACTGGCCGGCCGGCTAGTGAAACTAGCTAGTCGGCTAGTTTTTCTGCAGGCTGTTGGTTTTGCTATAACAGAGAACAATAGAGGCACAACAATGTATTTCTAAGACAATGTGTGTACTACCACACTCCTTATCATATCTCAAGCTCAAAGGAGCGTGGCACTCGGCTCTTAAGCCATCAACCAAGCATCGCAATGCACGATGGCCGAGAAGCCAAATTTGTACAAGTCAATGAATGCACAAATAGACTCGATGAAACTTCCACCCTATGATGCACAATCAAGGGTGTCGGTGACTAAGAAATGAGGCACGTTTCATTACTTCAAGTATAAAATGTCTCTCATTTCTTGTGTTTGGATTAACGTCCGATCCAAACACATGCAATGCAACACAAACATGTTATCTTGGCATGTTTTACTTTGACTCATTTTGTTTACTCGTTTTTGATTACCGATTACTCCTTTAACCGGTTAAGTCCAAAAGTGAGAAGTCCTCTAATTGGAAAGACGGACCAAGCCACAAGCATCTTGAGCATGAAAGAAGCATCATGCCGTTGGTTAGTAGAAACCCTCAAGAGAAGGCTAAAACCATTAGGCACGAACGCCTCAATTTCGTGCTCAAACCAACAAGGGCTTAAGACCACTTTCGAAAGTGATATAACAAATGAAAGATGGAATGCAATGGCACATATTCCAGCGCTGAAATAGGATGCTAAATGATATCAAAGCGTGAAAATGATGCATGGAAGACATGCTAGGAGTCGAAAGCATTGAAGCTAGCAAAGAGCATAACATTAGAACCATGCAACACAATGCTCAAAGGACTAAACCAGCCCTAAATAGACCTCATACATGCCAAAACAGTGGCCAAAATGAATTGAAATGATAGCATGAAAGGCAAGAAATGCATGCTCATGCATTGTCTCACAAACAAAGCATAAGGTACAACTCTCAAGAGTAATGAAGAAGTGAAGTGTATGAGAGTGTAACTACACTAAATACGCTGAAATTACATGCAATATGGTGCCATATCACACAAACATCACATGCATAACATGTTAAAGGCCCCAAAACTCAAAGCTAGTCAAGGCCCTTTACACTACAACCATATTAAGCAATGCTCAAATGACCTTAACCATTCAAAATAGACCTAAGGCAGGTAAAAAAAGTAGCAAAAACATGCTAGACTCGCAGCATAGATGGCAAGAAAAATATGCTCATTTGATGGCTCACAAACAAAGACATAAAGGGGATAACTCTTAAACACAATGAAAGAGTGATAAACATGAGAGTATGACAGAAGTTTATCTTCTTTTGAAATTACATATCAAATGATGTCATATCACATCAACATCACAAATATAGCATGCTAAGGGCCTCAAAACTCAAGGCTAGTGAAGCCAACTATGCCATAGCTATACAAAGAAAGCCATACATGACCAAGACCACTTGGAACAAAGTTTAAGCATGCTAAAACAATGCCAAAAACATGCTGGAGTGGAGCCGAAACATGCTAGAATTAGAGGCATAAAGCATGATACATGTTAAGCCAACAAGTAGGATTACACTACAAGTGTGAGATGCAAGAAACCAATGATCAAACCAACCAAAAATAGAGTCATGATAGGTCCAAAAATTCACAAAAACATGCTTGGACTAAGCTTCAAGAAGGAAGAAATACATGCTCATGTATTAGGCTACCAACACAATCAAACAAGAATACAAGGAGAGGGGATCACCCCCTCCTATTTTGGGCCACAGGAACAACTTTTTACCACTAAAATTCCTCTGAGTTTCAGTGGTTAAAAGGCCAAGCAAGGGGTGATTCAAAAGCTTAGAAAGGTGGCTCAAGAGGCTTAACAAGCCAAAGAGCAAAAGAAGGAAACCACCCCCCTAACCACACAAGGCTCAAACTAACATTTTTAAAGCCTTAAAAACAGAGTTATTAAGAGGCTAAAACCAGTCTTAAAGTAGCATGCAAAGGTGGTCAAGCTCTTGATCAAAACAAAGCTTAAAATGGACAAGTGTCTTACCGTTGAAGAACAACAACAAGACAGCAACTTCAGCAACAATTTTGGACAAAACCAATGCTAAGACCTCAAAACAAGCTCCAAGGGACCTTAGCTCCAAAATGAAGGTGTTTGACTAGGTGTTTGTGTGCAAAAGTATGAAGAAAACTCACTTTAAGGCTCAATATAACACAATATAAAGAGAAAGTGAGAATTCTAGAGAGAGAGAGAGATTTTTTGCTCTGAAAAATCTGACCCCTCAAGAAGGGGGAGACACCTCCCTTTATATAGAATTACAAGCCTCAAGCTTGTTTGACAAGCTAAAAGCTTGTTACCATCCCTCCATATACATGTATGGAGGATGCATTCTGTGCCTAACAGCTAGCACCAAAAATATCTGAAAAATAAGAAAAATTACCGCCGACCAGTTAAAGTGGCCAGCCGGCCACCTCCCCTAGCCGGCTAGCCACTCCAAGTGGCCTACAAGAGAGAAAAGTGGCTGGCAGATGCAAAAAGTGGCCGGCAGCCCTTCCCCTCCCTCAGGCAAGAGGCAACAAGTTTTAGCCCAAAAACCAAGGCCAAAACATAAAGTGTTAAGAGGGTCAAAGACAAGGCACTCAGCCGAGAACTTTGGGCGTTCGAAACAAGCACAAATATGCGCAATCATCGCGTGCACAAACGATGACGTCAGAGTCTTAAGGTCGGTCAAAAATAGGGTGTCTACAATTGCCCCTCTTTGACAGAACTCGAAAGTCATGAAATGACGGGAGTGAATGTCAAAGCCCAGAGACAACCCATTTTTAACGAGGCCGAAGACTTAGACAAACAAGCAAGGTGTCTACAACTTCCATATTGGCCATCCAACAATTCCGGTACCTCTTCAGTGTGTTGCTTTGAGGAACTGAAGGGTAGGTATTCAAAATCAAGTAAGTCTTGGATGAACTTGGAGGTTGCCTCTTCCAATTTGGATCTTGGAACTTTAAGTTCTTTGTTCGCATGGTTTGAGTTGGACTGACTGCAGTGATGGATAGGAATCCCTTAACAGAGTCCAAATTGCCTAGCAAATTGGGCAGGGCTATAGGGCTCAGAGATACACTTATAAGCTCTGGGGTTCATAGTGCTAATAAATAGTTCCCTTAGGATCAAAATAGAAACCCACATGTTTTTGTGCTGAGGCCTCGAACAAGACCTATCGCTCAAAAAGATCCTCAACCAAGCTGGACCAATATTGGTAGCTTCGAAGGGGCAGAAGAATGTGTGAGAAGAAGGGGAAGCTGGAAGTTGGTGAAAGAAAGAAAAGTAGAAGGCGAAGTTAGAAGGGTAAAGTGAAACATTGGCTAACTTTATACCATAAGTGGTAGGATTTGGCGTCAAAAACTTTAAACATTTAGACTGCAAATCGGTGAAGTATGCAAAAAGCTAGAGTTGGAGTATCCAAAATGGGACTCCTTGATTGGCATCCATGGGTTTTTCGCAAAAGATGGAACAAGCTCTATAGACATGACCCAAAACATATGAAACTAAGGCCACCCTTTTATGCAAAATAAAGGCTTTGGCAAGAGGGGCAAACTCAGGTATGATCCTCTAAGAAGAAGTATAAAAGAGGAATTTGCAAAGCCAATACAATAAAAAAGAAAAGAATTCCCTATCAGTCACAAGGCCTTCTCTTTTGTTCTCAACCTTGACAAAATCACTATAGGATGAGTTCAGAGGTGGGAGAGGAAAAGGGGTTTTAAGGTCAGGGTAGTCTGGGCCAATGGGAGTACCAATAGAGGATAATCCTAATAGATGGCAGATGTCAAGGACAGTGGGAGCCATTATCCCACATCTAAATTGGAAAAAATTGAAAATAGAATTCCAAAAACAGATAGCAGCAGGTATTAAAAATGGGTCTTCTGAAATGGTGAACCTAGACAGTTGAAGGGTGTCGAAGAGACAAATCTCCTGAAGATCTAGTGTCCTAGCAGGGACGACCCGATCATACCATTCCTTTCACTCTGGTCTTACTGTGGGCTAGTAGTGATGGGGTCGGTTCATTCTCCAACTTCCCCAATCAAGACCGCCTTCATAAAGGAGGCAATGATCCTCCAGTTGCGGATACAGAGTTGGGAGCTCAGTGGGGACCTCTTTAAAGATAGGCCCAAGCACATATTCCTATTGTTCATGGCGACGGGAAATGAAAATACGCCTATCAATACTACTATTCTCGCCAGCTTTGTATTTCTCACACTCTTCAGCAATGATCATTTTTAGGGCTATGGATGGACTCACACGCTCCACAATTGATATCTTCGAGGAAAAAGAAGCCATTGGCAGAAGTTTTCAGAAGACGAAGTTGAAAAAGAGAGTAAATGAGAGGATAAGTCAATGGAGATGAAGGGTTTATGTGTTTGGGCGAGCAAGTAAAGGGTTTTTAAACCTTTCTATCCGAAGAATACCCAATCATTTTAACATGGGTAGAATTCATAAAGAAGTACCAAAGGTAAGGATGCGAAAAGTTTCTCTCAATTTTGATAATTTGGGAAGGAAACGTATCTCAAACACTTATATTGGCTTCGAAAGCTTTGGTT
Organism: Camellia granthamiana; assembly: GCA_036172215.1. Taxonomy (NCBI): domain Eukaryota; kingdom Viridiplantae; phylum Streptophyta; class Magnoliopsida; order Ericales; family Theaceae; genus Camellia; species Camellia granthamiana. The sequence goes on from CM069913.1 coordinate 41,751,354, forward strand.
CCAAAGTCAGGTGACAAACGTCCAGCTAGGGCTTCGAAAGTAGGAAGTTGACTTCGAAGCACAGTTCATACCTAAGAGTACAAGAATATTCAGGTGTTTGTTTACTTTTAGAGGATTAAAGACCTGTTTTTAGGTTTCTTCTTGAAAGTAAAACCCTTCGAAGTAAAATTTGAAATACTCTGCAGTGAGAATTTGTTTGTTCTAGACTTCGAGGTGACATAAAACCAATATTTGGTTAAGTAGTGAAGGACACAAAGGGACTTACTCTTTTAGAGTAAATAGTGCAATCCTTAAGGAAAGTTTCCATACTTCGAAAAGTGTAAACTGTTTATTCGAAGCAAAAATAGTTGATTTGAAACTGTTGATTGTATTAACCATATGATTGGAATGAGAAGACCTAAGGCAAAGATTGTCAATTACACTCCATATGTTGGGGAAATTCAAATTAGATTTCTAGTATTCCATTGAATATGTTCAAATCAGGTTTCAAAAGGCAAAATTGGTGAATTTGAAGCTCTGATTTTGTTTATTTTGGACAAATAGAATAAAATCAGACCATGCTGAATAAAGAAAGGGAAACTTAGTTTTATTAAGATGAAAGTAATTACATCAGAAAGCCTTTTTGGCTACATATTCAATTTCATAAAAATAAGGAATAGAGAAAATGACAAGGTCATGGAATTTGTTCCAACTATGGTCAATGAATTTCTGTTTCTTTTTTATTCTGTCTTCTATCCTCTCCAAGCTAGGTTACTGAAGTTGATATGCTCTTATTTGATAAAAAAAAGTTGTTCGGCTCTTATTTCGAACTCTATTTCCTTCAATCCTTGTTCCATCTTATCCATATCTAAGTCATCCCAGTATACAGAGTCTTTATTCTTGAAATCATTATATTCGTCGATAAGGTTCTCTGCTTCATACTGGGTGTGAATTCGACGGACTGAGATTTTGTCCAAAGATTGAGTGGTAGCCAAAGAAGTTTGATGCCAATGAAGAAGCAGTGGGAGTTGATCTAAAAACATCTGAAGCTCTGCTTGGGCAATGGGGTTGAGGACATGACCCCGGGTCATAACGTCACAAGCCCATCAAAAGTTCTTAAGAGGAACATTACCCCCAAGAACATTGAAGGGCAAGTGAGAAAAGGCCGCAAGTAGAAGTTGAGCTTGATATCGCTCAAATATAGTGGGAAGAGCTGGAGGTTCATAGAAAGGAAGAAATTGATTCTCAAAGAGAGTAAGTCTCAATTCTTCCATCTAGTGAGGGTTTTGAGGAAGAGGAGGCGCAGGAGGATCCATCTCAAAAGAAGAAGGAAACTGGGGGTTGTTTACACATTCAAGTCAGTTAGAAGAGCAAAATTTTGCCCTTTGGGCTAAGAATGACAGGTTGTACCCTTGTGCTTCCTCTAGACGACGAGTGGCTTGCTGTAATAACCCTCACCACTGATCACTGATAACCCGACTGATTACTGGTAAACTAAGATTGAATATGATAAGTAATTGAAGTGATTGAAATACTGAACTGACTGACTGAAATCTGAAACTGACTGATGAGTATATCTGTTTGAATTGCATTCTATCTGTTTGACTATTTGATGATCTGTTCATGTTATTATGTCTAATCTGCTAATTGAAGGCCTTATCGGCGGCCGAATCCGAAATTGATTGATGTCTTATGATCATTAGAATTTACATGATTTTATGGCATATTTATCTGAAATGTGTTTTAGTGTGATTAAATTAGATTAAAATAAGCTAAATTGCATGAGTTGGTTTATTCACCATTTTGCCACCACTAGTGGGCCACTAGCTTAGCACTTTTGAGACCCATTCCTTTGTATCAAAACACATATCATCAGCCATTTTGTTGAGCTCAACCGACCTAGAGAGGGAGAAGGAGAGAAATTGAGTTCCATCTAGAGAATTGGCTTGTTAGACTTGAAGAATTTGTAGGAGATTTGCCTAATTAAACTTCTACACTTGCAATTGAAGATCTAGGTAAGGAATTCAACCTCTTAATTGTATCTTTAAGTTGATTCTTGCATGTTTCATGTCATATTGAAGAGCTAAGTCATGAATTGGTTCTAATAATGTTGAATTGTAGCTTGAATCATGCATGCATGTACATATCTCTCATCTTTGAGGTTGTACTTCTTAGATTTTCACATGCATGTCCATGTTAATGTTAAGGACCATGAATTCACCATATTTTTGAAGATATAGACTCATTAGAGCATGAAATTGAAGCTTTGAATTAAGTTAAATTCATACATGTCATGTTTGAAGATTGTTCATGAAAATTGGTTTGAATTTGGATTTAATTGAGCTACCTTGGGCCTTGATTTTACAAATTGAGCTTTAAATCATGTTATTCCATGTGTTTACAAATGTTTTCTAGAAAATGGGCCCAAAGGAATCGAGTTTGGTACATTGAAACTTGTTTTGAACTTGGAAGTTCGAATCTAGAAATTCCAGATTTTGAACTCCCGCTCGAGCAGGGAAAGTAGCGCTCGAGTGGGAAATTTGTGCTCCCAGTACTTTGTTATGTTTTGAAGCTCGCTCGAGCGGGGTATTGGACGCTCGAACGGGAACTTGTGTCTCACGCTCGAGCGGCTATCGAGCGCCCAATCGAGCGTGGATTTCACCTATCCAGTACTTTTGCCCTGTTTTGCAGAACGCTCGAGCGGGAAAGTCCACGGTCGAGCGGATACCTTTGTCTGCATGTCTGCTCGAGCGGAGTAATCGACGCTCGAGCGGGGACTCTGTTTTTCTAAAAATTTTGCTAAGTGTTTAAAAGTGCATCTTTGCATCCTCTTTCCATCCTAGGCATTCCTAGGGCATATTTAAGGCATCTTAAAGAGGATATAGATGTAGAACCACACCGAGTCTAAGTAGGGACTAAGTCTTTGATTCCCGAATGTGAACTTAGTGTGTGTTCATCCTGTAAACTGTGTAGGGTTGGCGACTGGGGACGCGCTCTAGCTTATCTGTAGCCCAGAACTCTGTGAGTAACAATTGTGTAAAGATATGTTCAAAAGTGACTATTTAAACTGTACTGTTTCGGAACTGATACTGTTTACTGATTGAATGTTTGCCCTCTATTCTGAACTGTATTGTGGCATCCATAGCAACTACTGTTTACTGTTACTGCTACTGTTACAGAGATCTCTGTCAGTTCCTACCTTGGAACTTCTGCTTACTGTTATGATGGCCATCACTGACTGTTCAGTCTTTTAAGACCTACTGTTTACTATACTGCTATGCTAATGGATGTACCACATATAACTGTTATTACTGAATGACTGAAATATCGATTTAATGAACTGTTTTCATTACTATAAGGACATTCATTCTTAACCTCTTTACGTATTATGTTATTCACTGGGCTTTAGCTCACTGTTTATATATATATGTAGGTGTTCAGGCACTAGACCGGAGCTAGGAGTGTGGGTTAGACTCCCCTTTTTGTCAAGCCAACCACTGTGCCTCACCGCGAGGTTCTGAGTTTGCCAAGTTATGGCTTTGGGGTGTTTAATTTCCCCGTCTGTCTCTATAACTGTTTTGTATAACTGTATAGACTGAATGTTTTTGTATGTACTGTGTAATAGGGTTTAGGTCCCTGTTCTGATCGACTGTAAATATTGTACATACTGTTCTGTACTGTTCATATACATATGTATGAAAAATCTTTTTGTATACAGACTCACAGCTCATTAGACATTGTTTAATTACTGTTTTGACTTCCACCATGCCCCTGTACTCTGTATTATTGTCTGACTGTTAAGCAGGCCTTCGGTAATCTCGGATTAATGGCCGGTCACGATGCTAAACCCATAGGGGCGGGTTTGGGTCGTGACACTTGCACTATCTTTGTAGGCATGAAGGATGTGTACCATGCTATAAGTAAGTTGTCTTCCAAACTGCGTCGGCGATCGATGGATACATACTGGTAAACCACCGAGCTCCGAGCGAAAGGAGAGAAAGATAGAGGATCAGCGAATTCGACGAATCGATGATTAATTCGCTCTCTCATCTTCGATTCCTCAGGTTCTGGCTAGTTTCCTCAGCCAGAAGCCTTAGAAGAAGAAGAAGCCGAAGCCTCATCCCGCGCAGAAGGTTTTGGGTTAGAAGAAGAGCTTCCAATATCCATGTTTGCAAAATTTTGGGCTAAAGAATTATGAACAATGGGTTCGTAATCCAATGGTGGATAGTTTGCAAAAGCTTCCATGACTTGAATATATGGAGACAGATAGGTGTGGCTAATAAATGTATGAAAATTCTTTCAAGGGCGAACATCATTATCTAACAACTCCTCGTATGCTCAATCTATGTCAAAGAAAGCTTGTTTAGCCATGCGAGCTGTATCAGTCTTTTTGAATGCTCAGATAGTGGGAAATGTTCAAGGTGTAGAAAAGAATTTAATGCAGTCGGTTGCAGTTCTAAGAAGATGTGAAACCTATGCACGTCCTAGGACGTGGGTGAAGTGTTTTGATCCACTAATATCACCAAGTATTGGGTATAATAGTGCGGGGGATAATGTTGGCTGTATAAATTGTATAAGCCAATCACAATTCAACACGTGGCATGAGCAGGACAATTTGGGAAGGTAATATAAATTGCTAACCATAGTCAAACACATGTCAACCCATACTGGTAATAATGAGTCTGCATAGCACTGGAATGATCAAGGGATATACGGTGATGTGGCCTAACGGTTACTCACAAGGTTCAAATTCAAAATCAGGAGAGAAACTTAGTTGCAAACATGGTGTAGTGGAGCTGATTGTAAGAGAGCATGATCAGCGATCATGGAGGGATATTTCAACGATTAGGAGCCCACTTTGACGGTTATTATTGAGAAGTATAAATAGCAGGAAGGCCCCAGAAAGAAGGATCCAGACTCAGATCAAAAAACTAGTTTTATCTACTTTATTTTCCTTCCAATTTTTACAGTTCTTTATATTTTTGTACTTCAAATTCCTGTATTGCACTTCATGCATAGGAGTAGTTTCAAATAGTTTGTTGTTGTAAATCTCTACGAGGCTGGGTCAGATCATTGTAAGTTTTTCATTTTTATTTAATGAAAATGCTGCAATTATTCATCACTTAATTGTTATTTACTAAATTCTCCTAAACAAGCCACTAGTAAAAACCCTATTTATTGAGGCTGAAAAACTAAAACACAATCGTCTAATAATTTGTTGGCAATAAGAACTGATTGATCCTTACTGGCACGCTTAAAATTACAATACTGTTGGTTACATATTTTGTAAAAGCCAATTACAGTTCGACACGTGGCAAAGTAAGGGCAATATAGGGAGACTACTCGAGTCTTCGATCCTGATCGTACACGTGGCAGTGAAATTTGGTTCTCACGTGATCTGAGTAGCACTGGATCAATAAAGAGATACAAGGTGACATGGCTTCAACGGTTACTCATATTCAAATTCGAATACAGGAGGGAAGGCCAACTGCAAGTGATGGCGTAGTGGAACTACTTCTAAGGCAGCATGATCAGCGATCATGAAGGAGCAGTTCGATGGTTTAAAGTGCAGTTCGATGGTCATCCTTGAGGAGTATAAATAGCAAGGAGGTCCCCAGAAAAAGCCCCCAGACTCAGATCATACAAACCAGCCTTATTTTATATATTTTCCTTTCCAGTTTTTTACATTTCCAGTCTTTACATTCCCGCACTTTAAATACCTGCTCTGCACTTCATTTATAGGAGTAGTTTCAAGTAGATTCAAGTAGATTGTCACTGTAAACCTCTACGAGACTGAGTTCGGACCATTGTAAGTTTTTCATTTTGATGAAATACTTCAATTGCTCTTTGTTTAACTGTTATTTCGCTTAATTTCTCCTAAGTCAAGCCACCAGTAAAAGTCCTCTTCATTGAGGCTGAAAGAACTAAAACACAATCGTCTGATAATTGGTTGGCAATTATAATTTTTGTAAGGACTGATTAATCCTTGCTGGCACGCTCGCATTTACAAAAATACCCTTCGAAAGCCAAAAAGCCAACATATATTTTTGGCACGCCCAGTGGGACTAATTAAAATGGCTAGACGAAGACGACAAGGAGAAAATGAACGTCTGGAAGAAGACGTAGAAGGAGAGGTAGAAGTACCTAATCCAGAGGATAATGTGGTAACACATCCTATGGAAACTCCCATGTTATCAGAACCTATGGTCGAACAGACCAGTACTTCGGGACAAGAACCATATGTTCATAATGTTGGACGAAACTAAGGAATTGGACCATCCACTGTGCCATCTACTCAGCCAACAAATCCATGGGATAGCCTAGTAGATGCCATGGGACAACAATTAATGAACACAATGGAAAGGTGGGCAACATCCTTTTTGGATCGAATAAATAACCACCAACCAACTAACACAAGACACACAGAGGAAGTTTTAAATGTCCCTCAGCAAAGATTGGCTAGAGATAAACAGCCTATGCAAGTTAATGGACACTCTAATGGTCAAACTAATAATCAGAATCATGAAAGACCATCGCCTCAGTCTTGGTATGAACCCATTTCGAGGCCTGTAGCAAGCCAAAATGCCTCAGTACTCAACAATGAAGCCACACAAGTTGGTGGATCTGGTCAAGTACAAGAAACCGACATAAGAATGGTTACAAATCCAATGTTCGAAGCCATACCTGGCACAAGGGGGTACACTAATCCCTCATTTGAATTTATACACGGGGGGTTGGAGGGTTTTCCTGCAAGTGGCAGAGACACGACACCAGTTCCAGTACCCTTCGCTGGTCCCTTCGCGAGTCAGGCCCAAAGGGGTTACCCATACCCCCAACAGCAACCTGCACCACAGGGACAACCAGTCCCAAATGTACCACCTTACGGACCAAGAGGACCACAAGCACAAGTTTGTCCACCAAACCCTGTGTTTGTTCCTCCAGTAGTGGTTCAGCAGGCACAAAATATGGTCCCTAGGGACCAAATTGTTGATATTGTTAGGGAGATGTGTGGACCAATGGCTCGGGGGGTCCAGACTCCTGTATATAGAAAGCCATACCTAGAATGGGTAGATAAGGTACACGAATACCCAAGGGGGTTCAGGATACCAGATTTTACCCTTTTCTATAGGACTGGGAATCAATCAACAATAGAGCATATTGCTAGGTTTGCTACTCAATGCGGTGAATTTACTAATCATGACTATATGAAACTAAGATTATTCCCAAATTCTCTAACTGGGGGAGCGTTTGTATGGTACATCAACCTTACACCTGGCTCCATTCAAAATTGGCAACAAATGGAAGAAGCATTTCATGCCCAATTCTTCCAGTCGGAGCCAGAGGTTTCCATGGCAGACTTGGCCAGATTGAGTCAAAGGCCTGAAGAGAAGGCTACTCAGTTTATTGCTAGGTTTAAAAGGGCTCGAAATAAATGTAGAGTCATCCTACCAGAGCCAGAATTCGTAAGATTGGCTCAAAACGGTTTAGAGTTCAGGCTTCGAAAGAAGTTTGATTCAACTGAATTCAGAGATTTGGTCGAACTAACCTATAAGGTGTCTCGATATGAAGCATTACTAGAGGAGGAACAAGATTGAAATAATGCATCATACAAGACATATTATAGAGATCCTAATTATGAGATTGATGCAGCAGAGATTGTGGGCAAAGAACCTGTGATCTGTGAGGCATTAGTTCATAAGGATACAACAATTGACCAGCAGTTTAAAAAGAAAGACTTTCACAGAAAGTACTCTTTCGATTTAACAAAAGCAGATGACATTTTTGATCATTTGCTCGCGGCCAACTTCCTTAAGTTACCTAAAGGAGTAAAACTGCCATCTCCAGATGAACTTAAGGGAAAAGTATATTGTAAATGGCATAACTCTTGGTCTCACTCGACTAAAAACTGCATTGTTTTTCGAGACAGGATCCAAGAACAAATTCGGAAAGGAAGTTTGAAGTTCCTAGCCAAAACAGAAAAGGCCATGGGGATCGACAGTAATCCGTTTCCAGAAGTTGGAGAAAGTACAGCTAATGTGGTTGTACCAAACTTCCAGAATCTATCTCTGCAGGAGTTGGAAGAGGTCAACGTCCAGATACATATTGCCAACCAGACAACTACCAAGAAGGACACTAAAAACCCACCAGCTATTGGACAAGGTTTCTCACACCCAAAGGAACACTCTAATGAAGAAGTACTGGATGATGATTCCTTAGAAGCAGCTGTAATGCAGAGAATGTGTCCCAGGTGCAGACTGAGTTATAAATGGTTGAAAGGGCTTCCAATTGATGGGAAGCAATACTACAGGGATGTTCAGAGACGTCCTAAATCAACCAACGCTTACAACAAAAGGCCGTATCCGGCTAGTGATAGGCAGCGACCACCAGTGGTTGAGCCTGCAATGGACAGAATGCATGCTAAAGGCAAGAGGCCCTTACATGAATCTAGGCCACCTAACTATTACAGAATGGAGAGCAGTCATTCTGAAAGAAGACTGGAGAGAGGCTCATTTCATGGGATCAAGGCCAGGGATTGGCCTCCTAGACCAGCCTCACGCAGGACAGAAAGTGGCTACCTTCATTGAAGGTCTGAATTAGGTTCAAAACATGAGGTCAAAGCCAAACACTTACCTTCACAGCCAGCTTCGAAGGTTGAAAAGAGCAGTTCAACATCTGAGTCAGCAAGTTCGTGGGTACCTGGAGTCCCAGACTGGTTTGTAATGCAAAACAAACCCAGGGAACTGCCTGCCCGGAGAGATGTTGGAATCCAAGGCAGGATGGTCAAGCCTCCTTTGGTGGCTCCGAACAATTGGGTATTGCTTAAACACCCAAAGACAAAGGAACCAGATATGGTCCCAGTTATTTCGAGATCACAAAGGAGAAAGATTCAGCGCAGGTACACTCAGTACCAGAACGATATAAAAGAAAATGGAGAGAGCTCTTCATTGGTCCAGACAGAAGGAAAGAAAACTCCAAAGTCCGACCATACTCCAAAGCTAACTTTACAAAGCAAAGTGGGTTGCAGCAGAGAACAATTGGCCAAGGTTCATTCTGAACTAAAAGCCAAAGAGAAGTGTAGCTTAGCAGGATTGGAGAAAGCTCTGATAGAGAGTGATAGCGGGACAGAATGAGAGATTGGCATAAGCCAGAAGAAAGAAATGATGGAGGAAGAAATGTTCGAAGCCTTCATGGCTGAGCAAACATTTTTGGTTGAAAAACCAGTCGAGAAAGATCCTTTGAAGGAATCTGTTAACAATGAAGTACCAGAGTGCAGCATGGAGGATGCTGCTGAAGTAACTGAAGGTGGCCAAGACAGGGAGCAGGTACAGCCAGCCATCCAATTTGGCTCATTTCCTCCAGTATCAGTCAATATGGTACACATACTGTCCCATGAGTTCCAGGCTGGAAATGAGGACCTAGATGACTAAGACATGGATCCTATTCCTGTTTCTAGTGAAGACTCGCAAGTAAGTATGGTACAAGATGATCCTTGGATGGCTACCCCAATGGAGACTGAATACGAGAGTGAAGAAGAGGTGAGCATTAACCTCTCATATCCTTTTGAGTATCCTTCGAATTCTATGACACAACATGTCAAGCCGTTGTACATCAAAGCATTCTTCGATGGGATACAACTGAACCGTGTCCTGATAGACAATGGGGCAGCAGTGAACTTACTACCGAAATCTTCTTTGAAGAAACTAGGAAAAAAGAATCCCAGGTTGATTCCAACCAGCACAACCATCGCTGGCTTTGCTGGAGACAAACAGATGGCTCAGGGGATTCTACCCATTAACTTGAGTGTGGGAACCAGGGACTGCATGACAGCATTCTTCGTAATCAACAGTAATGCTAAATACAATGCTTTACTTGGGAGAGATTGGATCCACACTAACAAATGTGTGCCTTCCTCTTTGCATCAGAAGATTATGATGGCTTTAGGCAATGGAAAGACGGAGGAAATTGATGCAGATCCTCAACCCTTCATAGCTTGTGCAGACTTTGCAGAGGCCAAGTTGTATATTGAGGGTGTAACACCACTCAGTATACTGAGGAAAGCTGATGGCTCAGCCGAAGTGACGGCCGATGAGGAAGTGACACACCTGAAGCACTTAGTACAAGAAAGTGCTGATGAAGAGATTGTCATTAAGGATGACAATGATGCCTGGTTGTAGGCAAAGAGAGGAAGGACAAGAAGCCAAGTCTTTGGCTCTAATTAAATTCTCAACATTGGATGTAAAAGCCATAGTCCAGAAAGTACAGGAGCAAGAGAGAGAAGCCATGATAATTGGCTGTGAACAGAAACAGCAGCGGGTCAGAATTTTGACCCTTGGCAAATACTGTGCAATGGACATTGAAACAAAAGTCCAGGAAATACAGGAAGAGGATGCCTTATGGACAAACTTTGTCTATGAGGAAGAGGGCAAAGATGTTGAACTAAAGAACCTGGGAACAGAACAAGGCGAGAAGGTTGCTTCAAAGGTAGAAGAAACTAAGCAAGAAGCTTCATTCTCAGACACAGGACCCCTTAGAAGAGGTAAATTTAGGGGAAGGTTCTATGCAACAACCCACCTATATGAGTGCTTGCTTGAATAATCTAGACAGAGACCAGTTATTGGTTGTTGTGAAGAAATATAAAGATTGTTTTGCATGGTCATATAATGAACTACCAGGATTGGATAGGTCATTAGTCGAACATAGGCTCCCTATGAAGCTTAATTTCAAGCCATACAAGCAGAAACCAAGAAGAATGAGTCCAGAAGTAATTCAGAAAGTCAAGGAAGAGATTCTTAGACTACTCAAGGCAGGCTTTATTAGGACAGCCAGGTATGTTGAATGGCTATCCAATATTGTGCCTGTAATCAAGAAGAATGGTAAAATGAGGGTATGCATTGACTTCAGAAACTTAAATCTAGCAACTCCGAAAGATGAGTACCCTATGCCTATAGTGGATTTGTTGGTAGACAGTTCAGCAGGGCATCAAGTTTTATCAATGATGGATGGACACTCTGGTTATAATCAAATCTGCATTGCAGAGGAGGACATCCACAAAACAGCATTCAGATGTCCTGGAAATATTGGCACTTTCGAATGGGTTAAAATGCCATTCGGCCTGAAGAATGCTGGAGCCACATATCAGAGAGCTATGAACACTATCTTTTATGACCTCATTGGAGGGTATTTGGAATGTTATATTGATGACATTGTAGTCAAATCCCAATCCATGGAGGAGCATTTGTTTCACTTAGAAGCAGCCTTTGAAAGAATGAGAAGGTTCAAATTGAAGCTCAATCCTCTTAAGTGTGCTTTTGGCGTATCATCTGTAAACTTCTTGGGTTATGTAGTGCACAAGAAAAGGATACAGATTGATCAGAATAAAGCCAAAGCCATCATTGAAGCTAGGCCTCCATCAAGTAAGAAATAATTACAAAGGTTCCTTGGACAGGTTAACTTTCTTCGAAGGTTTATTTCTAACACTGCAGGGAAAACTAAAGTATTTTCTTCCTTGTTAAGGCTGAAAGATGAAGAGGAATTTGTATGGACAGCAAAGCATCAAATTGCTTTCGAAGGTATCAAAGCCTACTTGGCCAACCCTCCAGTGCTGATGCCACCAAAGGATAATAAACCTTTGAAGTTGTACATAGCTGCAGCAGAAGATTCATTGAGAGCTTTCTTGGCCCAAGACAATGAAGAAGGCAACGAACAAACTGTTTATTACCTTAGTAGGTTTTTAAATTCTTGTGAATGTAAATATTCAGCTGTAGAAAAGCTGTGTCTTGCTTTGTATTTTGCTGCAATGAAATTAAGATATTATCTTTTACCTACAACTGTCTTGGTAATTGCAACCACAGATTTGGTTAAGTACATGTTATCTAAACCTATGTTGAGGGGGAGAATTGGCAAGTGGATACTAGCCTTATCAGAATTTCATTTAGAATATGTCCCTCAAAGGGCAGTAAAAGGGCAAGTTCTGGCCAATTTTCTGGCAAATCATCCCTCTCAAACAGAGAGCCAAGAGATAATGGAACTTGGCATGGCTAGTGTTGAGCCATGGCAGATATGGTTCGATGGATCGAAAGCCAATGGCTTGATTGGAATTGGTATTGTGATTAAATCTCCGCAAGGGGTAGAGACCACACATGGGTTCAGAGTGGATGAAGCTAGCTGTTCCAATAACCAGGCTGAATATGAAGCCTTAATAGTGGGACTAGAAATCCTTATTGGATTACAAGTACATGCAGTTGACATATTTGGAGACTCTCAATTGGTGGTTAACCAAGTGAAAGGGATTTTCAAGTGTCAAAGCATAAGTATTTTGTCATACTATGTTGTTGCATTATATTTGCTTTCTCAATTTCAAATAGCAAATGTAACTCATGTTCCAAGATTCTTGAATAATAGAGCTAATGATGTGGCTCAGAAAGCTTCGAACTTCAAGAGAAGGGAGAATGCCCAAAGGGACATAAGCCAAACAACATATCAAAAATTGATACCACATTTGAATAAAATGAATGTGGTCTTGGAAGTCCATCATAATGACTTACAAGAACAAGATTGGAGACATCCAATAATGCAATACTTAGCTGGTCCATCTTCGAAGGCCAGCAGGAAAATCAAATTGCAGTCTATGCAATATATGATATATGGCAATGCTTTCTACAAAAGGGGGGGAGATGGTTTATTGCTGGACTGTTTAGGCCCAAAAGAGGCATTAACAGCTATGGCTGAGGTTCATGAAGGCATCTGTGGTACTCATCAGCCTGGTGTAAAGATGAGATGGTTGCTTCGGAGGCATTCCTACTATTGGCCAACTATCCTTAAAGACTGTATAGAATATGCAAAGGGTTGCCAGGCATGTCAAAAGCATGGCACAGTAAGGCATGTGCCGATAACTGACTTACATGCAGTAGTGAAGCCTTGGCCATTCAGAGGATGGGCCATGGATATGATGGGAAAAATACACCCACCTTCTTCGAAGCATCATTGTTTCATTCTAGTGGCCACTGATTACTTCACTAAGTGGGTCGAAGCCAAACCATACAAGGCTGTAGATCATACAGAAGTCATTGGGTTCATTAAAGATTTGATCCATAGGTTTGGCATCCCACAAACCATAACTGTGGACAATGGGACTGTGTTCGATGGGAAAATGGTGAAGTCTTTTGTGGCAGAATTTGGAATTAGCCTTATTAATTCCACACCCTATTATGCACAAGCAAATGGTCAAGCGGAATCATCCAATAAATCCTTAAAAAAGGGAATACAAAAGGTTGTGGAAGATAATCCCAAGGATTGGCATAACTTGTTGTTGGATGTTTTATGGGCTTACAGAACTTCCCCAAGATCAAGCACAGGAGTTACACCCTATGCCCTAGTATATGGGCATGATGCAGTGTTACCTGTAGAGATTAATGTTAAATCATTGAGGGTAAGATACCAAAACCAGTTGGATCCGGAGCAGTACCATTAGAGTATGTACTTGGAATTAGAAGGCATAGATGAGGCCAGAATTTTGGCATTAAATAACATTCTTTTCCAAAAGAAGAAAGCAGTCAAGAATTATAATAAGAAAGTCAAACACATTGGCTTTGATGAAGGTGATTTGGTATGGAAAACAATACTCCCAATAGGAATTAAAAGCCATAAGTTTGGCAAATGGTCACCTAACTGGGAAGGACCATATCAAATTCATAGAGTTCTGCCTTTTGGAGCCTACCATTTGAGAAATTTGAATGGGTATGTACATCCCAAAAAGATTAATGGCAGATATTTGAAGCCTTATTTTCCAACCATTTGGGAAACACAAGAAATAAAATAAACATTAAATACAAGAACACAAGACTGCTCAAATGATAGACAAAATTTGTTCTTTCATAAAGAATTAAGTACATTGTGCCACAAATTGGCCCAGAAATCATTACAATGTCTTAATTGTTTTTGTACAGTAGATTTCCTATTGTTAAGTGATGGAAATAATTGAATAGCTGCAGCCATCTCTCCCTTGCGATCGGCCAGTTCTTGGTTGGTGATTTGCAATTTAGTGTCAGTTCGAACCAAGGCCTGGTTTACTGCAGCTAACTCTTCTTCAAGTTGAGTTTTCCTCTCCAGCAGCTGGGCTCAAAAGAGGGAGGCCGAGGAGTGTTGTTCCTTAAACTTTGATACTTCAGCATGAACTTGGGAAACAAAACTCTGGTCGCCAGCCAATTTCTTAGCCTCAGCCTTGGCAGCTTGACAAATGCTGATGTAAAAGTCGATAGTGGCTGCTGCCTCAGACAAATGACTTGAAACATCCATGCCTGACTGTTCAGCAAATTTACAGCACTGGAGGAACCCATTTCTAATTATAGGCCTTTGTAGAGCCTCGAAGGGAATCCTCGAAAAGGAAATCAGTAGTTCCAGGCATGTGTCCAGGTCTATTAAAGGTACAGAAGGCTTGCGGCTGGAAGAAGAAGAGCTCTCAAGAATTTCCAACAAGGAGTTAGCCAAAACTAATGGCTTAGCTTCAATACTGGATATTGGAGAGGTAGAAGGTATGTCAAAAAGACTAGCTAATCTGGCCTCAAAAACATCAACCTCATCCATAGACATGAGGGGTGCAGAGAGTGTTGCAGTGGAAGGTATAGAAGACTGCATGGGGATAGGAGAAATGAAAGGAGCATCTTTGGCAGCTTCTATGGTCTTAGCCACCAATGAATCAAGGGAAGAGGGGCTGGAAGCAGGCAAAGGTGATGAACTATGGGTTGGAAGACTACCAGCACCCTTTGTAAGGGGATCAACTGCCATCAGAGATGGAATAGCAGTTGGAATTTCTGTGAAGGAAGGAGGAAGAGCAAGGCTTGAAGGAAAAGTGGACTGAGGTAGATCAAAAGTCAGAAAATGAAGGTATGGCTCTAAGCCAAGAAGGAGAGATGCAGGGATGCTTGGTCTTAGGGAAAGTACAGGAAGTGTAGACCTTGAAAGTGGGAAGATAAATTGAGTAGTCCTCACATCCTGCATCTGGCCAGTCCTCACGTCCTGCATCTGGCCAACTTCAACTGAAACCGAGGGAGGCCTCATTGGAAAGAGAAACGCAGTAGTTGTTGCTGCAAAAGGAAGAAATACAAAGGACTGTCAAATTTCAGTACCAAAAGTTAACAAAAAAAGAAAAAAAAAACAGCAGAAGTGTGAGAGAAAGTACTCGTTCCAGAGGTATTAGCACTGATGGGAGAGCTGCGAAGGGAGTAATATTCGGCAGTTTGTCGCCTTCTTGCAGCTTCTCTTTGTAGTGCATCAGCAGCAGCGGCTTCATCTCTCAAAAATTGTTGCTGCCATCTGTAACACGTCCGCGGGGGACCTCGCTACAGTTCGGACTCTCATTTTTGTTGCGGTTCTCAATCTGAACCAAAGAGTCCAAATCCGGCAAATCGTTTGAGAAAACTGATTTTTGAAAAAGTAGTGCCAAACATGGACTGCTTTGCCAGATTACAGAGTCGCCACCTAAATATTTTTAAAATGGGGAATTTAGGAAACCCTGACTCGGTGCCGAAGGTCACGTGTCCGTCATCACCAAAGTGGTCTTGGCTCGGGAGCTTGGGTACGATCGGGGAAGGTCAGCTATGAGCACCCCCTTTCGCCCGGTCCGAAGACCGGCCTCTACTAACCGTGATATCCAATTTTGAAAACTTTATGCGTTCTTATCCCGGTTATTAGCCTAGAATTACTATGTTATGCGCACGGCAAACAAGTATAGACTAGATTGCCTAATTTGGAAATAAACATTGCATATCCGTTCGTTTTGAAAACATTTCGGGATTTGCTACTCGTAAGTAGGCTAAAACACGGATTTCAACGAGTTTTCCCAACTCAGGCAACCCAACCTCCACCCACAGGCATTCAAACAGTTTATCTCATGTAAGCACTTAGCCGCATGGTAAGTCTACTGTCATGTCAACATTCACACACATGCGATATGCTAAAACATAAATACTTACATTGTACTCCGTGCCAAAACAAGAAACTAGTTAGCAAACATGCATGCCCTAGTTCATGTTAAATGGCTAATGCACCACACACAGAGATGTAATCTAGAGTAGGCTCGGCTAACCCTAAACATGGCACATGAGATGCAACAACTATCACGTATTCAATTTGGAATTGAAAGTACGATGCAGTTTGCATGATGTGCCGAACCCGAATGCATATGAACAAATGCATGAATGCACGCATGCATTGCATAAGGTATGCTAATTTAAATGTGCCCTAATCTACCATCGTAAGCAGGTAAATAAAAGGGAGAAAGAAATGGGGGTTGGAAGACATACACCCACTCACACACACTTATTACAAATTTGCCCTTGCTCGGAGGGACCGAATAATAATACAGACCGAATGAATAAACGAATAAATAAATTATTACACGATTTTAATTATTAAAACCAAAGCAAATAAATAAATAAATGCAATGGGGCCTCAGCCCTGCCTTGGGATGTGCGAATGATGCGTGCTCGATCCGTCTTGCCCGAAAAACCCGTACCGTGCCACTGCTGGTTCTGTTTTCACTGCCCTGCCTCTCCAGAAATTCCCAAAGTTTCAGAATACCTCCTAAATGATCTGAAATACCCCACCGGCTGGAGGAAGAGCTCATCGGCCGCTTTTATTGGCCATCGGCTTCTTGTGGTGGTTATCGGCACAAACAAAGTGCCGATCGGCACATTATACTGCCGGTCGGCAGAAAGTTCCTGCAGAGGACAGTTTGACAGCAGCAGCAAAAACAGCAGTGCAAGGCATGGTTTTTGGGCATATGTAAGCATGGCCGTGGCCTCCTATCATGCTTAGGGACTCAAGGAGGCATGACTCTTGGTTCTTGGGCCACCAATGGTGCATTTTGATGCATGATAGCCCTAAGAACTAAGGTTGCATTTTGATGTAAATGTATGCAACACAAGCAAATGAAATCCAAAAACCTTATCATGTGTTGGTCCAAGGCCTTGGTGATCAAGAATTGAGGTGAGTTGCACCACTTGGAGTGTGAACTCCTCTCAATCCTATGCTTGGCTTGACAATCCCCAAGCCGAGCCATGGAATGCATGAATGCAACATGGCTCAAATGATGCAACAGTGAGAAATATGATGTAATCACATCAAGCATCATGCAACTATCACAATGGGCATACAAAATGCTAAGGCAAACAAGGTATGAATGGCATAGAAACATGAGCCAATCAAGCAGTGGGACCAATATGCTATGACACCTAATGGACCAAGTATGCAACTAACATGTAATGAGCCTAAAGTAGTGGACTTAACCACCATGGGGGAGGCCTCAAACTTCCCCAAAAATGTGACTGAAATGGGCTGAAATCATAGAGAAAACACTACACAAATATGCAAACCACTCAAGCCCAAAACCAAGGGCACTCAAGAGAGCATCTAACCAACATTTACGCAACCACTCATGGCATGAATCTAATAACCAAAAACAGAATTTTAGCATGGAAAATGGCACCCAAATCCCTCATGTGGCAGCCCCAAAACAGTCCCAAAAGCATGAATGCACACAATGCACATTTTAAAGCATAGAGGGCACACCTTTAAAGCATGAAGAGGGATAACAAATCTAGACGTGTGAGCATGGATTAAGGTCTGAAATAGCATGCCAAATGATCCCAAATCATCTAAATAGGCTAACCAATGTATGCACATGGCCTATATGCTTGAGGCCAACAAACCATCATGCAAAGTAACCATACTAATCATGCCAAATATGATCAAAACAGTGGCTCACAGCCCTAGAACATGGCAAATCAAGGCTAAATGCTCCACCATGCTAAGCCGAAACATGGAGATATATGGGGCTAAACATATGGCACAATTCTAGGCACAAGAGAGCATTCCAAAGCAAACATAAGAGGCATGTTAAGGGCTACAAAACCGACCAAAAACAGAGGCAAAACATGACCTCAAACACCCAAAAAGTCTCTGAAATGAAGCTAAAACAAACATGCATACATGTTACCTCATGAGCCAAAAATGAAGGCAAACAAAGGGCCAAGGGGGAGAGGGGTGTCTCTCCCCTATATGAGACTTAAAACCATCTTCCTCACCACTGAAAACCCACTGGTTTTCAGTGGTGGGAAGGCCAAGAACACCAAGTAAAGAGGGTCTTAAGCAAAGGCACCAAAAGTGGCCATACAAAGCCTAATAGGATGGACCTTTGCTCAAACCAAAAAAGGACCTTAATGAAGGTTCAAGAACAAGTAAAAACAAGACTTTTTTATCTTAAACACAAACTCAAAAACACAAAGTAAAGAGGGTAGAAAGAGGCTGCAAGAATGGGGAATATAAAGTGATGTTCTTACCCTTGAAGATCCTTTGAAGAACAAGTGATGCAGCCACTCTCTAGTGTTCAAAACCAGTCCAAAACCAACACAAATAACCTTCCAAGTCGCTCAATCTCGAGCTAAGGTGTAATGGTGTGTGTAATGGTGCAAAAGTAAGGTAGATCTACACTTTCAAGCCTAAAATCACACACACAAGAGGAGAGAGATGGAGATCTATCTATCTATAGATATATGACAGAGAAATATATGTATAAGCTCTGGTTTTTGCCTCCCAAAATGCTAACCCTTGAGCCAAGAGGAAGAGCTCTCCTCTTATAGGCAAGGAATGCTTAGCCATTAAGCAAGCCAAGGGCTCATCCCTCCATACACGTGTATGGAGGGGAGCAAAACACTTTACAGCTGTGAGAAAATATCTCAAAAAGCAAGTGTACAGTGCTCGGCCGGCAAAGAGTACCAAATGGCAAAATTTAGTGCCGGTCGGCACAAAATAGTGCGGGTCGGCACAATAAAGTGCCGATGGACAAACTAGCCAGTCGGTGGCCTCCAGCCCCAGCCGGTGGTGTGTAGGGATGCCTCAAAAGGCATTCCCTGCCCTCCCAAGGCAAAACACAAGCGTTTGGTGCAAAACCAAACACAAACGGTCGAGTTCGGAGGTCCTGAGGCAAGGCGCGCGCAGCCGAGAACTCCGGGAACTCCAAACGAACACAAACAGGGATAATCACCGAGTGTTCCAACGGTGACATCCAAGTCTTGAGGACGGTCAAAAATGGGGTGTCTACACCGTCTCCTCTCAGCCCTTTCAAAAACAATTATTGCCTTGGAATGTTCCTGCTCTACTGCCTTGGCAGCTGCTTCATGAATGGGGTCTTCAACTAAGTCAGTAGCAGGAACAGTCACTTTCCTTCTCTTCCTTCTTGGCAGTGTTGCTACTGGCTCCTTTTCGATTCCCCTTTCTTCAAATTGGGGTTCAGATTCTTCAGAGGTAAGTTCTTTCCCCATCACGGTAGTAGTTGCCTCGAGAGGAGGATGTTCGATTATATCAGAAGGGGAGGCAGCCACCTTTTGTTTCTTTGTTCTTTGCAAAGGCACTTCTTACTCTTGCTCAACCTCTTCTTCTTCCAGAGATTCAGATTCCTCAAGAGGGAGGACTAGCTTCCTTTTCTGTTTTTGTTGTTGTTTCTTTTTGAGGATAGCTAGAGTTTCAGCTCTCTTAGGGGATTCTTCTTGCGGGGACCCTGCACCAAAGAACATAAGTGTAAAGGAAATGAACAAAAGATTCAAAAGAAAGAAAAGGGAAATTTGAAGATATTTACCCTTCTTCGAAGCAGCTCTAGTAACTCTAGCTGGAGGGGATGAAGCTGCAGGAGTAGTTGTGGCAGCTTCAGGAAGAAGGGGAATGTTCTCAGCCGTTGCTGACTTAGCCTTTGAAGGCACTCCCAGCCCTATTAGCAAGTCATAAGGGTGCACAGATAGACGCACTTCCATATTGGCTGTCCACCAGTTCTGGAATCTTTTCAAAACTAAGCCAGATGGAAGAAATGGGACAAATTGGAACTCATTTAATTCCTTCAGCAGTTTGAGTATTGCCGTCTCTAGCTTGGATTTGGATATCCTCAAATCTCTAGCAGTAAGGTGGACATTCGAGAGACTGCAGAGTGGAATAGGTATTCCTTGAGTGAGCCCAAATTGTCTGGCAAATTGAGAGGGGCAATACACCTCAGAGATGCACTTATAGGCTCGAAGGTTCAAGGTGCCAATGAACAATTCCCTTGGTAGCAGTATAGAGGCCCACATATCTTTATGAGGTGAGGTGGAGCACTCTTTATCAGCCAGAAAATTCTGCAGCCAGGACGGTCCTCTATTGGCTTTGAACGGACAAAAGAAGGAGGCAGACGGAGAAATAGGGAGTTGATAAAAGAAAGTAAAGTAATAAGCAAAAGAAGCAAGATAAAGGACAATCCTAGCATACTTCTCCCCATAAGTGCTAGGATCCTAGACAAGGAATCTTAGGCATTTTGAATGCAGATCAGTAAAATAGGCCAAGAGCCAGAACTGGAGCACCCAGAGGGGACCTCCTTGGTTAACATCAAGTGGTCTTTCACAAAATTGGGAACAAGCTCTGTAAACATGGCCTAAAAGGTAAGGAGCAAGAGCTATATGTTTTTTCAAGACAAGTGCCTTCGCGAGGGGAGCGAACTCAGGCATAATCCTCTGAGACGATGTGCAAAAAAGAAATTTGCATAACCAGTATAAAATAAAGGAAAAGAATTCTCTGTCTTTCACAGGGCCTTCCTTTTTATTTTCAGCCTTCACAAAGTCACTATAAGAAGAATTTAAGGCTGGAAGGGAAAATTTGACAGGGAGGTCCGAATAGTTGGGAGTAAAAGGAGAGCCATGAGGGGAAAGCCCTAAAAGATGGCAAATATCGAGAATGGTGGGAGCCATCATGCCACATCGAAATTGGAAGAAATTAAAATCCATATTCCAAAAACATAAAGCAGCTGGAATTAAAAAGAGGTCCTCAAGGATGATGAACTTGGAAAGACGAAGGGCGTCAAGGATATAGAGCTCCTGTAAGTCATCTTCTCTCGCAGGTACAACCCTGTCATACCATTCCTCCCATTCAGCTCTCAATGTCGGCCAGCAGCGATGAGGCCGGGTCAATCTCCAATTGCTCCAGTCAAGCCCTCTTTCGTAGAGAAGAAAGTGATCCTCCAAACGAGGGTATAAAGCTGGGAGTTGGTCAGGAGCTTCCCGAAAGATGGGACCTAGAACGTATTCTTGTTGGTTGTTGTGACGAGGAACAAAGAGACGTCCATCTATAGCGCTCGACCCACCAGTTGTTAGTTTGGTGATTTCTTCATCGATGCATTTCTTCAAAGCCATGGTAGGGCTAATACGGTCGCCAGCAAGCACTTTCAGCGAAGAAGGATCCATTGAGGAAGAGAGGGTTATTAGAGGATCGGTAGGGTTTGTGTGTTAAAAGAGCAAGTGATTTCAGGACACAAAACAAAAGGGCTTGTGAAGGTTTCGTGTCTGAAAAATATATTGCGTAAGTCGTTAAGTACTAAAAAGAACGAATACGAAGAGTTTTCCTTCAATATTGGTACTTTTGGAGGGAAAAAACACAACCCAGATACTGAGACTAGCTTCGAAGTAGGGTATTTGGCTTCGAAGCCAAATTTTGGCGCCAAAAAATCAAACAACAACGGCTGCGAAATACAGAAGCCGGCTTCGAAGCATATTACATATTTAAAGATGCTAGAATGCTCAAGTATTGGTCTACTTCAAAGGGTTTAAAGACCTGTTTCAGGGTTATTAATGAAAATAACGGCCTTCGAAGCAAAACTAAGGATTCTTTAAGGGTGGGAATTACTATTCGAAACATCAAAACCAATCGTTGGTTTTTATAAAAGGAGACTGTCTTTCAAACTAAAGCAGCATGGACTGCTCTTCGAAGTAAAAGTGGCCAATTTAAAATTGATTGGTTATATCAACCATGGCCATATATTGGTTGTAGTTAGTTTTGAAAGGTAAGGTTGTTAAATTCGAAGCACTAATTCTAGATGATATCAGCCAGAATTGTCAACTTTACTCCATAAATTGGAAAAAGACATGTTGGTCCCTTTTAGTGTTTCATTAAAAACAATTGAGTCCAGATTCGAAGAATGAGTTTGTTCGGTTCGAAGCTCTAAATTGGCTCTCAAAGGCAAATGGAAACAAGGTCAAATAATGCCAAATGAAAGATTCTATTTATAATTGAAGCCAAAGCAATTACATCAAATGACCCTATCTGGGTATGAACTCAAGTTCATAAAAATAAGGAATAGAGTAAATAACAAGATCATGAAATTTGGTCCAACAGTGATCAATGAATTTCTGTTCTTTCTTTATTATATCTTTTATTTCTTCTAATGTTGGCTGCATAAGTTGGTAAGCTCTCACTTCGTAGTAGAGTTCTTCAGCCTTTGTTTCGAAAGCTTCCTCTCTCAATCTTTGTTCCAATTCGTCTATGACCAAATCATCCCAATACGCAGAATCTTTATTTTTGAAATCATCGAATTCTTCGATAAAGTTCTCTGCTTCGTACTGGGCTTGAATTCGGAGAGACGAAAGTTGGTCCAAAGATTGTGTAGTAACCATGGAATTTCGATGCCAGTAGAGGAGCACTGGGAGTTGGTCGAGGAACATATGAAGTTTTGCTTGGGCAATGGGATTAAGGACATGGTCCCTAGTCAGAATATCACAAGCCCATTGAAAGTTCTTGAGAGGGACTTCGTCCTCAAGAACATTGAAGGGCAAGTGAGAGAAAGCTGCAAGCAGAAGTTGAGCTTCTTTCCACTCAGCTGGAGTAGGGATTGACGGAGGTTTGTAAGGTGGAACGACTTCATTCATGGGGAGGGCAAGCCTCAGTTTTTCTGTCCAGGAAAGCGTTGGTGGAAGAGAAGGGGTAGATGGTTCTGCTTCAGAAGATGAAGAAGAAGAAGGAGCAGATGCTTCTGTTTCAGAGGTTGGAGAAGAAAGTGTGGATGCTTCTATTATGGGAGATGGCACGGGAGCGGAAGGAACAAAGGCATTAATATAGTCAAGCCAGTCAGAAGAGCCAATCTTCGCCTTCTTAGCTAAAAATGATGGGTTGTACCCTTGTGCCTCTTCTGGGCGTCGGGCAACAAGCACTGACTTTGTAGGCATGGAGGATGTGTACCATGCCATAAGAAGGTTCTCCTCCAAACTACGTCGATAGTCAATGGGCACGTAAGGGTAGACCACTGAACTTCGAGCATAAGAAGGAAACTCCAAAGGGTCAATGAACTCAACAAAATGATGGTTGATTCGTTCCCTCAAATCATAAGTCTCAGGTGTTGACCAGCTCGTCCAGCCAAAAACTCCAGAAGATGAAGAAGTTATAGCTTCATCCCATGCAGAATTTTGTGAAGAAGAGTTTCCTAAGTCCATATTTGCAACTTGCCAAATCAAAGGTTTGAAAGCAGTTTGTTCGAGGTACAAGGGGGAGTCAGAGGAAGAACTTCTTGTATCTGTGTCTGCAACTTGTTGAATCGAAAGATTAAGGACAATGTGTTCGTAGTCCAAAGGTTGGTAATTTGCAAAGGCTCCCATGACCTGAATATAGAAAGGCGGGTAAAGATGGCTAATGAATGCGTGAAGGTTCTTTTGAGGGGAAACATCATTACTCAATGGCTCTTCGTGTGCTTGATCAATAGAAAGGGAAATTGATTTAGCCATAGTCTGTTCGAATGCTAAGGTATTGGGATGTTCAACAAATTGAAAAAGAGTTAATGGAAATGATCACCAAAGAGATGACGGTTGTGTTTCTAGAAGATAGACTCTATGCACGTTCCAAAAGCGCGGGAAAGGCTGTGATACACTAATATCACCAAGTATTGGGTATATTAGTGCGGGGGGTAATGTTGGCTACATATTTTGTAAAAGCCAATTACAGTTCGACATGTGGCAAAGTAAGGGCAATATAGGGAGACTACTCGAGTCTTCGATCCTGATCGTACACGTGGCAGTGAAATTTGGTTCTCACGTGATCTGAGTAGCACTGGATCAGTAAAGAGATACAAGGTAACGTGGCTTCAACGGTTACTCATATTCAAATTCGAATACAGGAGGGAAGCCCAACTGCAAGTGATGGCGTAGTGGAACTACTTCTAAGGCAGCATGATCAGCGATCATGGAGGAGCAGTTCGACGGTTTGAAGTGCAGTTCGATGGTCATCTTTGAGGAGTATAAATAGCAAGGAGGTCCCCAGAAAAAGCCTCCAGACTCAGATCATACAACCCAGTCTTACTTTATATATTTTTCTTTCCAGTTTTTTACATTTCCAGTCTTTACATTCCTGCACTTTAAATACATGCGCTGCACTTCATTTATAGGAGTAGTTTCAAGTAGATTCAAGTAGATTGTCGCTGTAAACCTCTACGAGGCTGAGTTCGAACCATTGTAAGTTTTTCATTTTAATGAAATACTTCAATTGCTCTTTGTTTAACTGTTATTTCGCTTAATTTCTCCTAAGTCAAGCCACCAGTAAAAGTCCTCTTCATTGAGGCTGAAAGAACTAAAACACAATCGTCTGATAATTTGTTGGCAATTATAATTTCTGTAAGGACTGATTGATCCTTGCTGGCACGCTCGCATTTACAAAAATACCCTTCGAAAGCCAAAAAGCCAACAAATACTAACCTTCAAAAACCAAAAACCAACAGTATCTCATATTGGTCTTGCTGCTCTAGGACTTCCTCTTAATATGACTTGTGTTCCTTGAATTTAGGGGTTGTTTGGAATGACTTAAATAAATGTACTTTTTGTCTTTTTATAAAAAAATGTGCAGAAAAATAGAGAGATAATATGATGAAAAAAAATAAAAAAATAAAAAGATAAATTATTTTTGAGTTGTTAAACTTGGGCTTAATCCATTATCAACCAGCCTCCTAAACCTCTCAATTTCAAATATGTAAGGGAGATGGAGAGGACACAATCCCAAAATAAGAGACGAAAATATCGAGCAAGGATCCTCGGCCGCCCTTTTTGGGCAGCCGTTCCATCAGCCCCCCAAAACGACGTCGTTTTGGGGGGTTTTTGATTTTTTTTGAATTTTTTTCTTTTCTTCTTCCTCGTCGAGCTCGACAGAACCAGGGGGAGGGAGGAGAAGAAGAGAGAGAGGGGGAGGGGAGGGGAGGGGAAGAAGAGAGAGGGGAAGGGAGAAGAAGAGGGAGTCGCCGGACTGGAGGGGGCCATAACCAGTGGGGGAGGAGGAGGAGGAGGAGGAGGAGGAGGCGGAGGCGGAGGCGGAGGAGACGGCGGTGCGGCGGTGCTGCGACGAGCTGGACTGCTGCGACGGCCGGCGGATCGGGCGACGATCGGACTGCTGCGACGGCCGGCGGCGAGGCGACGATCGGACCTCCCCCTCCCTCCTCCCTCTTCTCCCCCTCCCCTCCCCTCCGCTCTGCTCTGGTTTCTGTTCGAAGAGAGAGAAGGCAAGAACGAAGAAGAAAGGAAAAAAAAAAAAAATCCCCAAAACGACGTCGTTTTGGGGGGCTGCCGGGTAGGGCTACCGGGTAGGGCGGCCGATGATCCAAATTCGAAAATATCTACTTGGATCACCGCTATGTGCTTGTGCGGGCGTCTTTTAATAGACTAGTTATTTTTCAGTGTAAACAATGCTATTATTCAAATAATTAGAACTTCTCTTTCAAATAATTAGAACTTCTCTTTTAATATCGATTCCCTACTTTGTTTTTTCCATGCATATGTAAACTATTTGACATTTAAGCTCCGTTTATTTTCAGAGATAGAATGAAAAAAATTAGTAGTGAAAAAATTATTAGTAAAGAGATTAAGTAAAATAATATTTATTTTAATGATAGTTGTTGGTATAGGAATTGCTAAATTATTTTTATATAAATAAATATAAAATAATAAAACAAATAAAAAATACAAAAATATTTAAAAAAAATGCCCAACATATAAAAAATTAAAAAAAATTCTAGAAAAAAATAAAATAAATAAAACAATGGTTTTTACTTAATAAAAAATACAAAAAATTAAAGATTAATGTTCAAAAAAAATACCCAACATGTAAAAAATAATAAATAAATAAAAATAAAATAGTCCGGCAGACTAAAATTCTAATACCACCTCCACCTCCTCCATCTCAATCTCCCTTCTAAGGCCTATCCTAATAATAAGGGATTAGGAGTCCCCTCATCATCTCTCAAAACAAATATGACATATAGTGGGTCCCATTTCACTATCAATCCCAATCCCCTCTTTATAACCCCAAACAAACGAGTCTTTAAGATATCTTACACTACTTATAAACTACTATTTAAGACAAGAATTATGAGTATGGTATAAATTTTTATAATTTCTACCTTTGCTAATAAAAACCTTTTTAATATTACATTATTATATTTTGTTGGATGACATTTTGTTGGAACTCGACTAAGAACAAGGGTAATGCTCAATTTGACCCCTTTCTAAAAATTCAAAGTATTTCTGAAATTGGCCTTGTAGATGAATGGTAGGGTAATGGAAATTAATTTTTGGAATCTTATGAGATTATTTTCGTGGCTTCTCACATTAATGTTTTGCGTGTTGTCCATTTTGCCATTAAATGTTGTCCCTCCTAAAAAATTCCACATTGCCGGTATGAAATATATACAAATAATTTTATTAAAAATATAAGAGACTAAGGTCAAGTTTGGCATATAGTTAAAAAGTCAAAAAGTCAAAAAATTATTCAAAAAGTTAAAAAATTAACACTATTCACCAAAAATCAACAATTACGGCTGCACAACTCCCAAGTCGAATTTTTCCCAACAAATCAATTTTTACAATTTTTTATTACACATTTTTCTATAAAAAGTCAAAAAGTTAACCCCAAACATCCATATTTTCAACCTCCATTTTTTAGTCCAAAAAGACAAAAAGTGCACTTATTTAGGACACCCCAAACAACCCCTTTGATTAGTTGTTAAAAAAATAATAATATTTAAATCCTCAATGATATTTAGGGGTGTTTGGAAAGATGGTTAAAAGCTGACTTTTTAATTTTTTTAAACTTTTTTTGAAAAAATATATAAAAATTGTGAGAGATAATGTGACCCAAAATAGATTAAAACTTTAAACATGTATATTTTTAATAAAATTTTAAATAAATATAACATTGTTCATGGGTTAATATATGAGAGTAGAGGGTAGGAGTATAGAACTTTGTCTCAAGCAAATGCTAATATATAATGTTCACATAATTGGTGATGGCACATACATCAATTAACATATTAATTACTGTATCAATATATATATTACAACCTTATTATTGAACCTACTCAATATATAAATTATAAATATTTAAATTTTTTAAAATTATATTACATTATTTATTAGTATACTAATTGATATACCAATTAATACATATAACATTATTCTCACACAACACGTAAGTAGTAGATGTGCCTTGAAGAGTTATTGGCTTGTTTTGCCTAATTTTCTTGCCTTTCAAAGTGAAAGAAAGATACGGAAATGCTAATATATATTTCCTTTAAAAAGGATGTATTATATGTGTACGGGGGCCAAATATATGTTACCACCCGTTCTCCTCGCGTCTAAACTGCGCCTTCCTCCGATCGACCTGCGAACACAACGAAGGTAAGCTACCCGGCGGTGTGTTGCCGGAAAACCTCTCAAACAGTCAAGTCAGCACACACTCAGACAGAGAGAAGAGAGAGAAGACCATGTGTTAGTGTTTCTCTCACCAGAATATGTTCCATTCCCAGCATGGGGGGCGCAGTCACGTTTATATACTTTCTGCGCACTCCTTTGCGTCCATTCGCCTTTTGACGCATGGACGTGCTCTCCTATCTCACTTTCCCACGTGTCAGCGCAAATACAGCTAAACACCACCTAACCAAACTGCCAAACGGCATTGGCGTGAACAGACAGCCCGGCGGTGCTGCCCCATCTTCCTACGACCGTACTACTTCCGAGACAAGTAATGCTCCGAGCCGAGCTCCGTTATGACCGAGCTTATCAGCCCTCCGTTATGACCGAGCTCTTGCTCGGCTGGGCCGGTCTACGGAGGATCTTACACGCCGATCTCAACGATCAACCACACGAACCGAGCTACTAGAGAAATTATCCCGGCCAAATCTGAAATGGGCTTTAACCAAGCACACTGCCCCTGGATTAGCCCAACCCAGCTCGGCCCAAACATGCTCGGACCAACTTTAGTCCGGTCATTACGGCCCAAAGCTTGATTATGAAATCTCCCTCTCAATATGTATTTTTAATTATGTCATTTTTTTCTTTAAGTATAATTAATTTTCTTTTTTAATTATGACTTATGAATTTTTTAGTTAAGTCTCATTTGTGTTTAATTATGACATATTTTTTTTCTTTTTTTAGTTGTGATTCAAAAAATTGAAATTATGTCATTTTTCTTTTTAATTATAAAGTGTACATGGTGCACACTCTTTAAAAGATGTGTACCATAGTATTTCCCAAAAAAATATTATGTGGTTGAATAGATCTGAGATGAAACTTGAAATGACATTAGGTAAAATACAATAAAATATAAAGGTTTAATTCAAAATTTTAATTTCATCAATTTAAATTACGATATTTCAAGATTCTAGACAAGTTGGAAAATGTGTAAATATTATATTTATTTTGTAGGAGGTGGAGTTTAAACAATGATAGAGTCATAAATTTAATATAAGGGGCACCTATTAATTATAATTTCAGAATTTTTTCATCTCCAATCGATAACAATAGCATAATAATATTTTTTTAACAAATCAAAACTTAATTAAGATTCCTAATTTTAATATAAATCACCACTAATTAAGATTCATAATTTTAACATATCAAAATCTCTTATTTTAACATAAATAATAACAAATAATTTTTTTTTTTTTACAAATTAAAACTTAACAAATAACTACAAATTAATAATAATTTTTATTTAAAAGTAAAAAATAATAAATAAAGTTACTTGTAAACAATAAAGAGAAGATACCAAAATTGTAATGTGTTCCTAAATCTGTGTTGTGTGATTCCAATGTGATAAATCGCTAGTCGGTAAATTACAAAGCAATAAATGGAGATAAAAAAAACAAAAAATATAAATTATAAATAAATAAAAAAAATAAAAAATTTCATATACGTTTAAAATTTCATAAGTCCTGCCACTTGCTGTTCAAAGCCTTATTCAATAATTTTTTTTATTTAGATTACGTAGCAAATTTTTAGATGGTTTTCGTCAATAAAATCGTGTGTATTCATCCAAAAAAAATAAAGTTATGTGTGCCAGTGTTTGATTAAGATTTGAACAATAAAAAAACAGTAATGGTAGAGAGCCCGAATATAGGGGCTCGAATTTCGCTCGAAATTTGGGGGAAAAAGAAGGAGGAGGGGGAGGAGAAGAATGAGAAGAAGAACTGGACTGGAGGGGCCAACAAAATCGGGCGGAGGTGGAGGCGGAGGCGGAGGCGGAGGCGGAGGCGGAGGCAAGCGGAGGCAGGGCTGCGACGCCGACAAGCGACGAGCGACGAGCTGCGAGATCGGCCGACAAGCTGCGACACCAACGAGCTGCGACGACGACGACTCTGTTTCTCTCTCTCGCCTCTGCTCTTCTCCTCTGTTCAACGAAGAAGAAGAAAAGAAAGAAAGAAAAGGAAGAGAAAGAAAATGAAGAACAAGAAAAAAAATCAAAACCCAAAACGACGTCGTTTTGGGTTTTGAGCCAAATTCGAGCCCCTAATTTCGGGCCCTCAAACATAATTCATAAAAAAAACAACAACAACAACAATAATGTGGGTGAGATGAGCTGTGTGTCAGTGTGCTTGGTTGATATTTAGGAGTGTTGTGAGTATGTGATTGTACAAGGTTACTTAATTGTGTGTGTTAGCCTCGTTTCGAAAGTGGATCGATTTTTTTATTTTTTTAATTATTTTAGTTTGAGTTAAAAAGTTTAGTTTGGAAAGAACTTTTTGATTTTTTAGTTTTTTTGACTTTTTTTTGTAAAAAAAGAGTATAATGATTATGAATTAAATATGATATTTTATTTGTTATAGCTAAAATAATATATTTTATTTTTTGTGATTATTTTAACCACAAACTAACTTGTCAAACACTACTTAGAACAGAATCAGCTTGAGAACAGAAAAAAATAATAATAATAAAAATAAAATAAAATTATTGAAAAGTCATGACGCCCTGGTTCTTGTGTAAGCCTACATAATTGTATGTCAGTTTAAGCACAGAATCAACTTAAGAACAGAAAAAAATAAAAATAAATTAAAATTATTGAAAAGTCACGATCCCTGCTTCTTGTGTAAGGCTACATAATTGTGTGTGTCAGTTTAAGAATAGGAAAAAAATTAAAAATTAAAAATTAAAAAGTCATGACCCCCTGGTTCTTGTGTAAGGCTACATCATTGTCTGTGTCAGTTTTAAGAACAAAGAGGGAAAAAAATCTATACTATATATTAAGTAAAAGGGTCTTTTAAACCCTAAGACTTGTAGAAGCTTTAACATGTCAATCCTAATTTCTTAATTTTTTATTTTTTTTAAAAAAAAAATTGACTTGGTGATTGGTTCAAAGATTATAATAATTACACTATTGAATAACGCAATAAATGAAATCCTAATTTCCATACTTTTTACCTCCCCAAGAGACCCAGGTAATTATTGTGTAAATGGCTCTTAATTTTTTTCCCTCTTAATTTTTTTGTTTTGTTTTTTGAAAAAAAAACATAAATAAACATTTATTAAATTCTTTCAAACTCATCGGTCAAACCCCATGTATTTAATTTATATTCAAAGATTATAATAATTACACTATTGAATAACGTAATAAATAAAATCCTAATTTCTTTACTTTTTGCATCCCCAAATGTAATTATTGTGTAAATGGCTCTTAATTTTTTTCCCTCTTAATTTTTTTGTTTTGTTTTTTGAAAAAAAAATAAATAAACACTTATTAAATTCTTTCAAACTCCTTGGTCAAACCCCATGTATTTAATTTATATATTAAAAAAATTAAAACAAATATAAATATCTATAATTATCCCGTGCATAGCACGGGTGATAGGCTAGTATATATCTATACTATATATTAAGGAAAAGGGAGTTTTTAATCCCAAGGCATGTGGGAGCTCCAATCTCCTAATCCTAATTTTCTAATTTTTTGATTTAAAAAAAACAAAAAACCTTAGCATTTATTGACTTCTCCCAACCCAACCTCAGCATTTATTGATTTTTCCCAACCCACAATCACTTTTGACTTCTCTCATAATTATTGCAACACCTTTTTCAATTTCTCCCATAAACTATGGTTACACACAAAAATAAAAATAAAAAAAGATAAGAATTTAGCTATAAATCTCAAAAAGATATAACATCTAAATTTGAATTATGATTTAATAATATAATTATGTATTTTTTTATGTATATCTATCAAAATTTTAAATCACTTAATGAGACAAATTAATCAATTTTCCAAAATTATTGATTTTTAATTTACAAAATAGATTAAAAAAAATTATTGACTGATTTATTTATTTAATAACAAAAATATTTCATAATCTCTCTCTCCTAAACTCTTTCACAAATTTTCAAAAAAAAAATATTAAAAATTGCATTCATTTTCTCTTCCCCAAAAAATCAGATAGGAGCTTCAATCTCCAAATTCTAATTTTTTGATTTTAAAAAAAAAAACCTCAGCATTTATTGATTTCTCCCAACCCAACCTCAGCATTTATTGACTTTTCCCAACCCAACCTAAGCATTTTTTGACTTCTCTCATAATTATTGCAACACCTTTTTCAATTTCTCCCATACACTATGGTTACACACAAAAATTTTAAAAAAAAGATAAGAATTTAGCTATAGATCTCAAAAAGATATAACATCTAAATTTGAATTGTGATTTAATAATATAATTATGTATTTTTTTTTATGTATATCTATCAAAATTTTAAATCACTTAATGGGACAAATTAATCAATTTTCCAAAATTATTGATTTTTAATTTACAAAATAGATTAAAAAAAAACTATTGACTGATTTATTTATTTAATAACAAAAATACTTCATAATCTCTCCCTCCTAATCTCTCTCACAAATTTTCAAAAAAAAATATTAAAACTTGCGTTCATTTTCTCTTCCCCAAAAAATCAAATAATAT
This sequence comes from Camellia granthamiana, assembly GCA_036172215.1. NCBI lineage: Eukaryota > Viridiplantae > Streptophyta > Magnoliopsida > Ericales > Theaceae > Camellia > Camellia granthamiana. The sequence continues at coordinate 41,783,367 of CM069913.1, forward strand.
TTTCTATTAAAGTTGTAGATATCTACCTATATTTTATATATTATATTATAACATAACAAAAAAAACTAAAAAACTAAAAAAAAATCTTTAAAGTTTATCTAAATAAACTTTAAATCAATAAAACTCACATGTCTATCACATATCTAACTCACATCATAACTTACCTAAATAATAATAATTAAAAACAAATGGAAACTACAGATAAATTAAATTTAAAAAAAAAAAAGATGCCCACAACTCCATCTTAAATAAATTGAAAAAAAAAATCCGAATAGAAACCACACAAAAATAAAAATAAAAATAAAAAGATATATCTATCTATCTATCTATATCTATACTATATATTAAGGCCAAGTTTGGCATCCTCCAAAAAATTCAAAAGTCAAAAAGTCACTATCATATTTAAGTCACATCACTTCTCTAACATATCACTTCAAACCAACCCAAATCCAACTCATATTTCATAAAAATCCAAAAAGTGCACTTATTTAGTCTTCCCAAACTTGGCCTAAGCAAAAAGGGGTTAAAAGCCTCAACATCCCAATCTGAATTTTTTAAATTTTTTATTTAAAAAAAAAAAACTCAGCATTTATTGATTTGGTCAAAATCCCCTGATCATCATCTATTAACTTTTTTTTTAATCCACATATCTTTCCACATGCCTGCAATTATTGATTTGGTTAAAATCCCCTGATCAGTATTTAAAATCTCCTCATACAAATAATTATAAATACAATTCGTATATAATTACTGCAGTACCATTTTCAACTTTTCCCATACACTATGATTAGTAATAAGAAAAAAATCTTAAAAAACATAATTTATATATTAAAAAAAATCTAAAACAAATATAAATATCTATAATTATCCCGTGCATAGCACGGGTGATAGGCTAGTATATATATATATATGAAAGGTCATGACCCCTGATATTGGTGTCCCTCCGCCTTTGAGTTCAAACATAGACTGGTTTTGGGAAGTTGTTTTAGGTCAAGCTTGGCATCTATTAAATAATATAAAAATTAAAAAGTCACTATTTTATTTAAGTCACATTATCTTATTTAAATTATATTATTTTTTTAACACATCACATCAAACCTAATCTAAACCCAACCCATATAAGTCAATAAGTCAAAAAGTATATTTTTTTAGAACATCCCAAACCAACCTTTAGTCATTTTTTTTTTATTTGTAACAAAAGTTAAAAATTGACTTTTTAAATTTTTTTTTTTCATTTGGAAAGTTAGTTTTTAGTCAATGATAAAATTATAATTCTATCTTTCATGGGTTAAAATGTGTTACATGGGTAAAGTTATAAATATTTTAAACTAAATGTGAGTAGTTTGGTCATTTTATCATGATTTGACATTATAAACAAATATTAATCAAAAAAATCAAAAGAAACTTTTTATCAACTTTCCAAATTATTTGTCTAAAAAGGCGAAAAGTTTGGTTAAAAGTCAAAAGGTCACTTTTTACCATCTTCTCAAAATAAGCTATAAGATTTATTAGTTACTCTAATATTATATTTAAGGACAATTTACTTACACTTCTTTTAAAATTTAGCTAAATTATAGATTTCTTATGAAATTTTAGAAATTACATCTTACCTCTTAAGTTTATATTTGCATAACAATTTAATTCATACCATTAAATGAATGTTTAGAATAGTAGTTGACATTATCAAAATTTAAATTGATGGATGATATTACTCTTGCTGAAATCTCTTTGATAAATCAACAAAATTTACAGAAGAATTACGTTAGCTGGAAAAAAAAATTAAGTTTTTAGAACCATAATTGATTTGTTGTTGAGAAAAAAATTTCAAAATTTTTAAAAAAATAAAAACTAATTTAATAAAAATAAATATAAAAAATATATTTAACTTGTTAAAATTATTTCGAACCACTCAAAAAATAAAATTATATAAAAACAATAATTATTTTTTATTTCTTAACCAAATTAATTTTTAATTTAAAAAATTAAAAATAAATTTCTAAAAATTAAACCAAACATATTTTAAGAATTTTTTGATAAGCCATTTCTTGTGTTTTTAACTTATTTAATTATTTGTTAATTTTATGATATTTTCACGATCTGACACTACAACATATAAGAGTTTTAGAAACAAATTTTTTTGATATCTAAAAGTAAAAATTTTGTTGCTAAAGACATTTAGGGATTAATTTCTATCGTCATGAGGATAGTTACTAAAAGGTCGCTCTGAAAAGTCAAACATAAGGCTTTTAGCGATAAAATTTCGAACATATCAATAATAAATAGACTTTTAGGGACAAAATAATTTGGTCTTAAAATGATTTATTTTTTTAGATAAAAAAATTGCTACCAAAAAGATAATAATTAATCACTAATCATCAATTTTCGTTGTTAAAAATATAAGGACGATACTTTTCGTAATAAAAATATTTGGTCCCCTAAAAATAATTATCTTTAAATTTTAGTCTCTAAAACATTAATTTTTGTAATGTGATAAGCGTTTTTCCATTTTAATTTTACATTTCATAACTTGCTTAAAAATGATAATTTAGATAAACCTCAAGGGAGTATCTATAATTTAGCTAAATCTCAGGGAAATCTATAATTTAGCTAAACATCAAGGGGTGTAGATAATTTGCCCTTATTTGTCAAAATGACATTTTAGTCAATTTATTATATCTGTTAATGGCGATGATTGCGATAGGACGGGATGTAATTTTTAAAATCTCAAAGAAAAATCTGTAATTTCGTCAAACCTCAAGAGAGGTGTAGATAATTTGTCCTATATTTAATTATTAACTGCCAACTTATTTAAAAATAATTAACATAAATTTAAGTTTTAAACCTTATTTGTCATAACCTAAAAAAGTTAAAAAGTTAAAAAGTCACTATCCTATTTGAGTCATATCATCTTATTTAAATCACATTACCTCTCTACCACATCACTTTAAATCCAACCCATATCTAATCCATATTTCATAAAAATTCAAAAAATATATTTATTTAAAACATTACAAACAACTCTTAGGCCTTGTTTGGGATCTTTCAAAAAAGTCAAAAAGCCAAAAAATTACTCAAAAAGTTAAAAAGTTAACACTATTCACCAAAAGTCAACAATTACGGCTGCACAACTCCCAATTCAAATTTTCCTCTAAAAACCAATTTTCACAATTTTTTATTACACATTTTTCCATAAAAAGTCAAAAAGTTAACCCAAACATCCATATTTTCAACCTCAATTTTTTAGTCAAAAAAGACAAAAAGTGCACTTATTTAGTCTTCTCAAACTTGGCCTTATTATTTATATCCTCAATATACCTCTTCTTCCCCTTCCCATGACTACCGTCAACATGTATAGGAAGCAAACAAGATAGATAGATGGAAAATGATTTAGAGCCCTAAAAATATCCCCCTAATCCTCTTAATTTTCAATTTGGATAACTGTTTCCCTTTCTTTTTTTTTTTTACTTGATATAGAAATTAGAGAGATTAGGGAGGATGTTTTTAGGAAGATGTAGTAAGGTCCTAGATAGATAGCGTACGCGGGTGCTCATCCTACTTGCTTGAGGACCACACAAAAACCAAAGAGCAAGTTATTTAACGGACAAATTGAGGTTAGCTGTACTGATTAAAAAATAAAAAATAAAAAATTGAAGTTTGTTGGAGACTCTTGGAATTGTCAGGAAACAAATAGTAGTATAAATTGGGAGAATTATTGATCAGTTGGACAGGTAAAAAAAAATAAAAATTATATAAATATAAAAAGATATTTCATAACTTTTCACTTACAACTCACTATAAAATCACTTACATCTTCCATATTTTTTTTAAAAAAATTCAGTACTCCATTGTTTATTCCAAATAACAAGAAAACAAAAAGGCACTACTCATTCCTTTCCTACTACTGTCACTAATTTTTATACTACAAATTGTCGTGGTTTTACGAGGCATCTCTCCACGCATATTGTTGAATCCGTAGAGCTTGCTATGGATTCTTTTTTAATAATTTAAATAATTTAATGTGTAAATCTAGTTAAGTATTTTATGTTTGTAAAAAATTACGTTAATCGGATATTGATAATCCTTCGAAACATATGTTTGTCAATAATTTATTTTTAAAATCATATTTAATATTAACAAAAATGTGTTCCAATTAAGAGGCTACAATGAGTGATTAATATGATTTTTTATAGACATGAAGTACTTAACAAGCTGTATACATTAAACGATTCGAATTATCGAAATGAGACCCGTAATAAGCCTCACAAACCCAACATCACGTTTCAATCCATTGTATAGACCGGAGAGAAATCTCTCCCAAAAATATATATTAACATTTATAACAAAAATATATATAGTGCGTATAGAAGGAAAATAGTATTGTGTATTGGAGGAAAATGAATTTGTCCATACAATTTTTTTAGTGTGTGACCATTATATAAAATATGATTAATTCAAATATATCAATTTCATATATGAAAATGTAACGTCTCTACCTAAAATAATAGTTCCTATTATTTGTTACCATTCAAAATATCTGTGTTATTCACATAATTAAAGAGTGTGTTCCCTCTCTTAATATGATGGGTATATTTAAAAAATAAATTATAAATACATTCAATAAAATTTATTTAAAACACAAATTGTTCCTATGATTTAAAAAATTACAAATATCTCATTATTAGAATTTTATATTGAATAGAATTAACTAAAAAAATAAAATTTCTAATTACTTTTTTATACAATAATAAAATTATCTAAATTATTAATTGATATAAATTTCTAATATCATTAAAAAAATATTGATTGACTTGATTTATTAATAAAATAGGTTATTTATGAAATTAAAAATTTCAAAGTGTGAAATATAATTTTCAAAATCACATGGAGTAAATTTTATTTTAATCAAATCTCATGAGATGTATTTACAATTTGGGTCGGGCTTCTCTCATGTTAGTATCTCAACATGAGATAACTTGAACGGCCTGTAGGACTCACCATGGTTCTCATTTTAATAATCTGAACTGTTCATTTTGTAGGGCTTTCAATGTATATTTTCTATGAAAAAATTTAGGACGATCCGATAATTGTAACATTTTTATTTTGTCACATTTGTCTCTAAAAAAATAGATGGTCAATTTCAAAAATATATTTATCATTTATTTTTTTGGAGACAAATGTAGCAAAACGGAAAAGTTATGATTACTTGATCTAACTATTTTTTTTTTTTTTCATAAATTTTATATGACTCTATAAAATGAATAATTTAAATTATTAAAATGGACTCCATAATAAGTCATGTAGGCCGCTTGAGTTCTCTTCCCTCGAATTAAGATATCAACATAAAAAAAAATCCAACCCATTAAAAATAAATAAATAAATGAATAAATGAGTGAACTTGAAAGTTTTGTGTGTCCCTTGAATGCCACGTTTTGTGGAAAAAGTTACCACATAGAGAGAGGCACTTGTTCTTGGACTTGGAAGTCATAACTAAGACGAAAGAAAGAAGACCTTCTGCTAATTTTTCCCAACTGTTTTAACTACTTTTGAAAATTGAAACACTCTCAAATCTCTTCCCAAATTCTCACCTAAGTTTCTTAATCTCCCAACTGTCTCTTCTACTCTCTCTCTCTCTCTCTCTCATGGATTCGGTACTAGCTTCACACAAACTACAGGGGACTCTAGAAGAAAGAGACACAAAGAAAACAGAGAGAGATGCCCAATTAATTTAGCCTTTAGAGAGCTCAACAACCTCTTTGAACCTTCAAAGCTGCTGTATAGACACATTCAACACAACACATTTCACAATGTCTTTAAATCTCTCACCCAACCCTTCATTATTATCCCATCTCTTTCTCTCTCTCTCTCTCAAAACCCATGTACCACAAAATGTGGAACTCCTCTGCAACTATGTTTGCTAGAACAGGGGAAAACAGAGTAGGCGATGACGAGGAGGCTCTTCGGTGGGCTGCTCTGCAGAGATCTCCGACCTATGTTCAAGCTCGGACCTCGTTTTTTCGGAACATTGCCGGAGAAATATCGGTGGTTGATGTTTGTAATCTCGAAGTTCAAGAGAAAACCTTAGTCTTGGATAAGTTGGTTAGTGCGGTTAATGATGATATGGAGTTGTTCTTTAATAGAATCAAGCGAAGATTCAATGCGTAAGTTTGATTATCGAAAACCTTAGTCTTGGATAAGTTGGTTCTCCATTTCTGTTCATGAATTGTGCAGTGTTTTTTTGGGTTTCCAAAACAATGAAAAATTCTACCACTTTGGAGAGCATTCCCAGATCATTTTACTTTCCATTCACAAAACATAATGATAACCCTGTTAGTAGTGATATAGAAACAGCAAATATCTCAGTCCCTTTTGGACATTTTAACCGCTGAGGTTGGCCGAGTGGTAAGGAGTTGGGGTATTAAGGCCTAGGTCCTGAGTTCCACTCCCCTCTGGACCAGCCGTCCGGCCTTTAGGTTGGTAGGACAAGCCTTCCAAGCCTTGATGAATCATACCTAGTGTCTGGAGTGTGAGTTTGAATCTCCGCTTCTGTATTACTATATGGTTGAGTAGCTATACTATGTAGCACCATTAAAGGTGACCTCTTCGACTTCCTCTACGGTCTAGCCTTGAAGGTTACCCCTCCGTGGTTTGACTTTTTTTTAGAAACAAAAGATTATGAAGAATGATGTGACAAATTTATTATTTGGAAATTCTATAGATAATGATTTGACATACTAGTTCAAACGAAAAGATCGATCAAGGTCGTGTCATTGTTACATTATTATGGTTGGATATTCTGTATAAAATTTTTGGAAGAATAGGTTGTCCTAAACTTTTATATAGATTATTGAACCAAAGTAGAATCGATTTCTTCATAGCCCATAATTATCCTTTTGGTAATTTCTAGCATGCATTCTTTTGAATATTTGTTTGCACTTATATTCAGTGATACCATATTTGGGACAATTAGGAAATTGATGGGTAGTATGATATATTGATTACCTGATGGCCTATAATAATCTCAATCTTCATCACAATTACTTGATTTAGTGCTCTGCAAAGATCATTGTGCATGATTGGAGCTCCTAAGGTCTATTTTAAAAAATTTACCCCAAAACAGATTGATTGGGTCGTCTTTATTTTAAGTCTCCTACTAACACAGGATTTTAGATTCTTGGATCAATTGAAATTTTTTAAGAGAGAATTTTTCAATCAAACACCAAGTGGGAAACTAGACTTACATGATCTACCATTAATGACCCTGTATTATGTATAGTTATTGCTGTTGAAATTGTTACAATAGTATAGTTGCCTTAGTAACTATATCGGAGTGACTCGTGTGCTCTTGGTACTTGGTGTTTTTGACATGGTTCTTTTTCCTTTCAAAATCAAATGTTTGATTTCCTATTCAAAATTACCCATTCCCCACATGATAAATATGTGTTGAGATTGAGACTGGTGAGATACAACAATTATCACAAGAGACACTGATGTGGTCATATAGGATACATCCATATGGAAAACATGGAAACTAAATATTTGATTCCATGATTTTATAAATCAAACTCAAAATGTTGATTCTATAGTGATGTGGGCAGACCATGGGCCATCTAGAATCATGGTACACACAAAGATGGCACCACACTACCAAAGGTGGAGAGGGAAGAGCTGAAACAACCTTAGTAGAGAATGGCCATGGAGGGGGACACCTCTCATCAAGGCGGGGAGAGTGACATCTCCTCAAGGATGTGTCTCTGCATGGAGGTAGAGACCATTTACAGGAGGGTTGGGCCATGGAGGCTAGCTCATCCTCTAGTGTCGTGCCAAGGGTTATAGTAGGTAGGTGTGATCAACCTTACTCGGTGTGAAGGTGTGAGAATGGAGTCAAGTGGAGCTTTGGTGAGGCGAGGCGAACGAGCTGTCTAGTGGTGAGGTAGACTAGGTGTTGAGTCGAGGCCATAATGCGAGCAAGGCTCATGCCTTGTGATGTGGAGCCTACTCATTCTTGGTGTGATGTGGCAGGTCAAGTGCCAGCTTCCAAGTGATGGAAGCTATGGAAAGTTTAGGTAAGGCCCAATCAACCTGCTCTGATACCATATAGAAAAAATGGAGTGGGGACTATATTGAATTTTTGAAATGATCACAAGAGACACTTATGTGGGTTCATATAGGACACAAAAACATAGAACACATGGAAACTAAATATTTTGATTCCATGATTCAAACTCATTTCCCATAAGGTAATATGAACTATCAATTGCTATAAGTTCTTTGGTTTGCCTTCTGTATTTGTGTTGCAAACATTGCGTCCGAAGTTGAAAACCACATTGAATATCAAATTCACGGTCTCTTTCTTCTTTTTTTTTTGCCCTTTTTCTTAAATTTTAATTGATTTCTTTCTTTCGATTTTCTTTTGAGCTGAAGCTGTTGCTATGGCCGTGTGTCTTTTTATTTTTTTCTTTTGAAATTGTAGAGTTGATTTGGAATTCCCAAAAGTTGAGGTTCGGTTTCAGGACCTGTGTGTCGATGCTTTTGTCCATGTTGGAAGCAGAGCACTGCCCACTATTCCCAATTTCATTTTTAACATGACTGAGGTAAGTTTTTTTTTTTTTTTTTTTTTTTTTCTTTCATCCTTAACTATTTTCCAGCTATAGTCTCATTCTGTATTATGAAATTCTTACTATGTTTCTGTTCCTAAAAAATTGGAAAAGACTTTCTTGGGGATGTTGAGGATTTTTCCGGGCAGAAGAAAGAAATTGTCAATTTTAAACAACATCAGTGGTATTATTAGGCCTTCCAGGTATTGTTTCAACTTTCTGCTTCTCTTCCTTTTGAATATGCAAGTTTCTATAGTGATGCTTTAATGTTTTGTATTTTTTAACTATTATTATTTTTTATTTTATTCTAGATTGACTTTGCTTTTGGGTCCTCCAAGCTCTGGTAAGACAACATTTCTTTTGGCCCTTGCTGGACGGCCTGGACCTGGTCTGCAGGTATCAAGAATATCTTGTGCAAGTTGCTTATTGTTAAATCCTTGCATGTATTATTCATAGTCAAAGTAAGGATGAATTTGAGTAGGGAGCCTCTAAACTTTAAACTATTGGCAAGTACCCCATTTTGGAGCTGATATGTAGGTTTGCATTTTTTTTTTCACTCACCCCACAATAAGTTTGCTTGTATTTTGCACATAGTAACTGACATTACTGTTCTAAGATTCTTCTTTTTTTTTCTTTTTTTCCCTTCTTTTATTTCTTTTTCAAGGAAGGAAAAGAAAAAGGTTACACAAATCACATGACAAATATGTTTAGGGTGAGGAACGATTCTGAACTGTGAACTTTCAAAATGCAATGAGCGCAGATTTGTTTGATGCATATAGGGGCTTGAACTTCAATATGAAATATGAACATAAATACACGTACAAATGTAGAAAAAACATGTTACCATATATTCCTCTTGAATTCTTTGGTTTACTTCACATTAATGTGGTTGAGTTACTTTTAAGATGTCAGGGAGAATTACATACAATGGACACGATCTAAAGGAGTTTGTTCCCCAAAGAACTTCTGCTTATGTCAGCCAGCAGGATTGGCATATGGCAGAGATGACAGTAAGAGAAACTCTTGAGTTCTCAGGACGTTGTCAGGGCGTTGGATTTAAGCATGGTAAGTTCTGGGACATCATCTTTTATTGTGTGCCCTCTTTATCTGCACCTTGGTTTTACTTGTTTCTGATACAATCTTGTTTGTGAAATATGAATAACTGACACAGATATGCTTTCGGAACTTTTGAAAAGAGAGAAGCAAAACAGGGTAATTCCTGATGAAGAACTTGATATATTTATTAAGGTACGTGCCATTCTGTTTTGTGTGCGCACAGATAGACAGTGTGTTTAAAGAGCTGGTCTCTGTAGCGATAATAAAATGATTATTTTCCTTCTTTAGGCATTAGCACTCGGAGAACAGAAAACTCTGGTTGTGGAGTACATTATGAAGGTATACTTTTGAATGATGTAAATTTTATATTACTTCTCATGGAAAATAATGTCTATATTGCAAGGTCTCTGCTAGTGTAATTGATGTAGACGAGATAGGAGAAGAGAGGGACAGAAACGCACAATAGCCCACGGCCTTTTCTCAAATTCAATATCTAATTATCATACTGATCGAAAGCTTAGCACATACAGGCTATTAACCCTAATTGAAATTGGAAACTATCCTTATTACTATTTGGAAACAAGGTCAGAATATCTTACTAATTATATATTAAAACTAACTAAATACCAATAATAATAATCTACCAATGACATTTATGAGACCAAAAGGTCTTCAGGTCCACGGGCTTCACCCTAGGCTTCCAAATCCAATAACGGGCTTCCAACCAGTCAATGGCTATGCCATCAATATTCTTTGAATAATTCTATATTGCAAGCCATTAAACTAGCAGTTGTAGTTTTCCTTTGTAATTCTTGCCATTCTTCCATTTGAACTTCCTAGTGCTTAGTCATAACCCAAAAACTAAAAAACTCTGGCAATTTTGGATCTCTCATTCTTCCCACTACACATAAAACGAATTATTTAAGATTGAATTACACATCTTTTACTTTCATAATAATTAATTATATTCATGAAAATATCATTGCATATATAGTTCATGCTACATTGTGCATGGAAAAAGTTCTGTGCATTTTTTAAAATAGCCCTGAACTGTTTTTACAAAGATTTTAGGATTAGACATTTGCGAGGACACATTGGTGGGGGATGACATGCTTAAAGGAATCTCCGGGGGCCAAAAGAAGCGTCTTACTACTGGTAACTAGTCTCTCCATTGATTCAATTGATATAACTTGCTTACTTTCCAGTTTGGCCCAGATTCCAACAAATGCAAATTATGTGCTTGGCAGGTGAATTGCTAGTCGGTCCATCTAGAGTACTTTTCATGGATGAGATATCAACTGGACTTGATAGTTCAACTACTCATCAAATAATCAAATATCTTAGATATGCAACTCATGCTCTTGATGAGACCACAGTCGTCTCCCTTCTACAACCAGATCCTGAGACTTATGAGCTGTTTGACGATATTATTCTTTTGTCTGAGGGACAGATCGTATATCAAGGACCCCGTGAGGCTGCTCTTGAATTCTTTACACATATGGGGTTTCAGTGTCCAGATAGAAAAAATGTGGCTGATTTTTTGCAGGAAGTAAGTGTGTGGATGTGGAACTTTACACTTGATCTTATGTTTTACCAAGGTATAATCTCAAATTATTATTAATATATATTTTTTTGCCTCTATTTTTTTTATGTTTATAACAGGTTTTATCAGAAAAGGATCAAGAACAGTATTGGTTCCTCGATAGCCACTACCAGTATATACCCGTGGCAAGGTTTGCAGAAGCTTTTCAATCATTTTGCGTGGGCAGTGCTTTGTCACAAGATCTAGCTGTTCCCTATGATAGACGTTATAATCATCCAGCAGCCCTGTCAACTTCTACCTATGGTGTGAAGAGGACAGAGCTTCTCAAGATCAGCTTTTCCTGGCAGATGTTGCTGATGAAACGGAATTCATTCGTTTATATCTTTAAATTCGTGCAGGTAACCTTCTGGGACGCTGTTTATTATCTTAATTGTAAACTTTAAATTTATTCTGGGAACATGTAATGATTACAAACCAAGTTTCTCAAGCTAAGAAGAATGGGCACGTTGACACATAAATTTTTTAAAATTGTAGAGCACGGCACTTAGAGGAGACGTGCAAAATATATGGTTTTATATATTTATTATATGCCATATATAAGGATAGACAATTGTTATATGTCATGTATATAAATATTTAATTCAAAGATAATAATAAAATGCAATGTAACACTAATTTCTGAAGTCTAAATAAGAAGAATAAATATAAATTTATATTAATTTTCTTTTTATCGTTGAATTTCATGTTGTTTTTTTAAACTTGTAATATGTTTTATGTGTGTCTAAACGTGTTCTCTAACTGTTTGAAGGGTGTCCAAGTCAAGAAATTTTATAAAAAAATAAAAGTACATTTTTGGATGTGTGTCTAACAAGTGTTGAGAAGTGTCCAATGAGTTATGATACAATACCTTCTAAGTGTCTTGGCTTATTTGTGAAAGGCATCACTTGGATGAAAGTAGGATTAACCAAATTGATTCAAATTTTGTACCAGAACAAAGAGTTATAAAATGCTGATACAGGAGCACTCCACTGTATTTTGCAGCTTCTGTTGATTGTTGTGATCATGATGACTGTATTTTTCCGAACAACGATGCATCATGATACATTGGTTGATGGAGGAATCTATCTGGGTGCACTCTACTTTGCTATGGTTATGATTCTTTTCAATGGCTTCATGGAGGTCCCAATGTTGATAGCGAAACTTCCTGTTCTTTACAAACACCGGGATTTACTCTTCTATCCTTGTTGGGTTTATACTCTTCCTTCTTGGGTTTTGAGTATTCCAGCTTCACTTGTCGAGTCTGCCATCTGGGTGGCAGCTACATACTATGTGGTCGGGTTTGATCCTCAAATAACTAGGTAAATTTTTCTCCTTTTCTCAGAGAAATTTCATCATCCTTTAATGTTAAAATTTTCTTTTGGGAGTCCGACTGAGATGTTTTGATTTTCTTACTTAATGATCTGCAGATGCTTTAAGCAGTTTATGCTATATTTCTTTCTGCACCAGATGTCAATAGCTCTTTTCCGTGTGATGGCTTCACTTGGCCGCAACATGATAGTTGCCAACACCTTTGGATCATTTGCATTGTTGGTTGTCATGGCTCTTGGAGGATTTATACTCTCCAGAGGTTAAACTTAGAACTTTTGTGTGTTTACAGGTTTGATTTCACTTAGTTTATGCACTTAAAACTTTATTTCTATGACAGACAGCATTCCATCTTGGTGGATCTGGGGTTACTGGTTTTCCCCTTTGATGTATGCTCAAAATGCTGCTTCTGTGAATGAATTTCTTGGGCATTCATGGGACAAGGTAATTTAAACTCAGCCAAACAGGTCTTAATTGTTTCGGATTTATATAACAACAAAGAGAAATAAGCACTAGATGCTTAAATGAGTATGGACGCTGCAAAAAATATATATAAATTTTTGAGATGTACAATTCCAATCTCACCATTCTGCCCTGTGATGTGCAGCTTCATATGGTATAAATAAACAGTTGATAACTTAAGTTGCTTTGAAACGTCATATGACCTTTGAAAATCCAGAAATTAATACATTGCATTATACATTTGTTCATAAGCTAACTCGAATGAACCCACATCACCAGCCAAGTTGGCATCCTTGATAGCTGATCTAAAAACTTTAACTCGATGACAATTTATGTGGCCCATTGGAGAGAGCTTGAATGAGCCATACAAGCTACTTTTTAACAGCCTTTATTTAATCGATGATCTCCAATAGACCTGTTGATTTTGTTATGAGAAATTGGAGCTTCTTTTAACTATGTTTTCCTTCTCTTTTATGGCATGTAGAGAGTTGGGGAATACACAGCTTTGAATTTGGGCGAGATGTTGCTGAAAGCCCGCAGCTTATTTCCTGAGAGCTATTGGTTTTGGATTGGTGTGGGCGCTTTGCTTGGTTATACAATTTTGTTCAACATCCTCTTCACACTTGCTTTGACTTACCTCAACCGTAAGCCCTATCTCAATAAATATTTCTTAACACACTGTTTCATAGATGGAGAAGTCAATTCAGGATTATGGTTCCGGCACTGGGAAATGGCCTTCTTTGATAGATTTTTACATCATTGATGAAAATTTTTTAATTATCAAAGAAAATAGAAAATTTTGTGTTCCCAAAAAATGCGATACCTTAGGCTTGAATTCCTTTTCAATATAACTTGCCAACCAATGAGCTTATTGATAATTGTAAGAAAACAAGTCAAATAATCCTTTCCTATTTGATACAGCCCTTGGAAATCATCAAGCAGTTGTTTCCAAGGAAAAGCTCCAACGCAAAGCAAAGAAAACCGTGAGCGAATGCATTATTGAGCTGCAAGAATATTTGCAACATTCACACTCGTATACAGGTTTGTCCAGAAGCTTCTATCTTTTGTCTTTTATATTAATTCTCTTGAGTTAAATTAGAAGTTGTAAATCTTTTTTTTTCTTCTTGTTGTAGGAGATATTACAAGGAAGAGAGGCATGGTTCTTCCATTTCAACCTCTTTCCATGACTTTCAACAATCTTAGTTACTATGTGGATGTCCCTGTGGTACGTCAGTTTTCATCTCTGATTTATTATATAATTCCATGACTTATCTTCCTGACACATTCTTTGCTATTGCTCGATGCTCACATATTCGTATTGTTGCAGGAATTGAAGAAGCAGGGTGTAATAGTAGACAGGCTGCAGCTGTTAGTTAACATTACTGGAGCATTTCGGCCAGGTGTGCTTACCGCATTGGTTGGTGTCAGTGGTGCTGGTAAAACTACTCTAATGGATGTTCTAGCTGGTAGAAAAACCGGTGGAACTATTGAAGGGACCATACATATTTCTGGGTACCCTAAAAAGCAAGAAACATTTGCAAGGATAGCTGGCTATTGTGAACAGAATGATATTCACTCTCCGTGTTTGACAGTTCGTGAATCGCTCATATTTTCTGCTTTGCTGCGGTTACCTTCTCATGTTGACTCGCGAACGCAAAAGGTAATGACTAATTACTAGTTTGTGTTTATATATATATAGAGCTTTGTACTTGGGTTTTGTAGATTGACTTATAATTATCATTTTGCAGGAATTTGTGGATGAGATAATGAAACTTGTAGAGCTCACTCCATTAAGCGAAGCTTTAGTTGGTTTACCGGGAGTGGATGGGTTATCGACAGAGCAAAGAAAAAGGTTGACCATTGCTGTTGAGCTTGTTGCCAATCCTTCCATTGTCTTCATGGATGAACCAACTTCAGGACTCGATGCCAGAAGTGCTGCTATTGTCATGAGAACCGTGAGGAATATTGTCAACACAGGGCGGACAATTGTTTGCACGATTCACCAGCCCAGCATCGATATCTTTGAATCCTTTGACGAGGTTTCTCCCTCTAATTCCCATAGATTTTCAAAAGAAGGATTTCATTTATTTATTTTTTCCAATATTGAAATCAAATATTTGCTGAGTTAGTTAAAACTGGACACCAGCAGATTTGGATACACAGAAAATTCACTATTGGTTTGCAAAATGAAGAATTGCTTTAAAATTCAACATTGGTTTGCAAAATGAAAAAAAATGCTTCAACAAAGAAATGTTTTCAAATAAATGTTGACCTTCTATATATCTTCACCTATGCATGTGTGTGCAGACATGTGCATATAGTGATGAACTATGCTTTTCCATAAATTTCTATGATTATATTTAGTGAAACCTTAACTTTAGTTTCATTTATGTATCTTTCAACATAGAAAAGCCTTTTAATTTTTCTATGATGCCTGATCATTCTTCCTTTTCTGTTATCGCAGCTTCTACTCATGAAACGTGGAGGGAAGCTAATCTATGCCGGTCCACTGGGCACACAGTCTTCTAAACTTATTCAGTTTTTTGAGGTGGGCTTGTGCTTCTTTAATCTTGAGTTTATTTTTGAAATTCGATGACAAGTTCCATTCATCATATCACTGACTTTTTTTCTTTTTCTTTTTTTGATTTATTTTTCCATTTTCCTAGGCAGTTCAAGGAGTCCCAAAGATCAGATATGGGTATAACCCTGCTACTTGGATTCTAGAGATCTCTTCTCCAGCAGAAGAAACCCGACTTGGTGTGGATTTTGCAGAAGTTTATCAGAAATCAAGTTTATTTCAGTATGTATATATAAATTTCTGTTTTGGCAGAGGAATTACCATATCAATGCGTTTTTCTTTTTCTTTTCTTTTTTTCGGTGCTTCATTCATATGCCATTATCTGCTGTTTCAGGAGAAATAAAGAACTTGTGGAAGAGTTAAGCAAACCAAATACGGATACAAAAGATTTAATCTTCCCATCAAAATATTCTCTATCATTTTTTTCCCAGTTCCTAGCGTGTCTTTGGAAGCAAAACCTGTCGTACTGGAGGAATCCACAGTACACTGCTGTACGCTTCTTTTACACGGTCATCATATCGTTGATGTTTGGTACAATATGCTGGAAATTTGGATCTAAAAGGTTTTGTAACTAAAACTTCTCTCAATTGTTTCAGTCACTGTTGCCATTTCTGATACTGACTGAATTATGATTATTAACAAGTATATGGTTGATGATAGCTAGCTAGCAATTAGGAAAAGAAATCATTAAAGAATGTATCAACAGGATGATTATATTCATTGAGACTAATAACAATTGCTCTAGGTTTTGTTGAGACTCATATGGTGGAAAATTGACTCCCTAGGAATAGACCCTTTATTGCAGGTGTAAAAAGCATGGACACACTAGCACGACAATTTTCAAAAATTATAGGACACGACACGTGAGAACACACGCAAAATCTATTGTTTCTATATTTATTATATGTCATATATTATTATCTTATTTAAAGATAATAAAAATAAAATATAACATTAATTGATAAAGTTTGAAGAGGATAGGAGGCATTAACAGATATAAATCTACATTGTTTTTTCTTTTATTATTGTATCCTCTTAAGTAATTTTGTTCCAACTTATAATGTCTTTCATGCGTGTTTAAGTGATGTGCATCTATGTTCTCCAAGTGTCCAAAGCATGTCCTGGTCTAATTTTTTTTTTCTAAAAAAAAAAAATTTAAATATGATTCTTTTGGACATGTAGAAGTGTCTAACATGGACACGCCACCATCTTAGAAATGTCTGTTTTAGGCCAACTGAAAAGATCTGCATATGTTCAACACACAAACCTCTACCCACTTATTTTTTTTTCTAGCTTCCCCCTTCTATTCCTTTCATATTTGACCTCTGGTGTTCTTATGATCTATGAATTATCATTCCTTCTGATTATTTGCTGTTTTACTTGTTTCCACAGGGACAACCAGCAGGATATCTTCAATGCAATGGGATCCATGTATACAGCAGTACTATTCATCGGAATCACAAACGCCACGGCCGTACAACCCGTTGTAT
This sequence comes from Camellia granthamiana, assembly GCA_036172215.1. NCBI lineage: Eukaryota > Viridiplantae > Streptophyta > Magnoliopsida > Ericales > Theaceae > Camellia > Camellia granthamiana. The sequence goes on from CM069913.1 coordinate 41,800,455, forward strand.
ATGTTGAAAGGTTTGTTTCATATCGAGAAAGAGCAGCAGGGATGTACTCGGCTCTAACATTTGCATTCGCGCAGGTCTGCATTGTCGCCATCTCTTCTGTTTTCCTTACTTTAGTTCATAGAATTTCTCAGTTTCCAAACAGTAAGCACTCAAATTTCACTAAATTCTTTTTTGGGCAGGTTGTCATCGAGTTCCCTTATGTGCTTGTACAGTCGGTTATTTACAGTGCTATCTTCTACTTCATGGCTTCTTTCGAGTGGAGCCCTTTGAAGTTTGTTTGGTACTTGTACTTCATGTATTTCACCTTGTTATACTTCACCTTCTTCGGAATGATGACTATTGCTGTCACGCCCAACCATAACGTTGCTGCAATCCTTGCTGCTCCGTTTTACATGATGTGGAACCTTTTCAGCGGATTCATGATTCCTCGCATGGTAATGTACACCCTAAAATCTAACCATTGTCATTGGGATGCTATTGAAATTGGACGCTTCAGGCCTGTTTGGTAACACTTTTGTTTTTCTTGTTTTTTGAAACAAAACAATGAGACGTTCAAAAACACCAATCATTTTCAAATTGCTTTCATCTTTGCACAAAAATAGTTTTTGAAAATATGAAAACAATTTTTTTTGTGTTTCATAAATATTAAAAGGTGGGTTGATTATTGAAATTTTTTCCAAAAATAGTTTTCGGAAACAGTTCACCAAACAAGTTTTCTGCATTTTCGGGAAAAGGAAAACAAAAGGCATAAAGCGAAAACACAACCAAACAGGCCCTTTAGCTATTTTTGCTTGTAACTGAATGGTCCTGGTTGGTAACGCTTTTGTTTTTCTTCTTTTTTGAATCAAAAACAATGAAAAGTTCGAAAACACCCATCGTTTTTATATTGTTTTCATCTTTGTGCAAAAATCGTTTTCAAAAATTTGAAACAACTTTTTTGTATTTTATAAAAAGTGGGTTGATTTGTAAATAATTTTATACCAAAGGTTAGGTGTGTACCCAATCGATCCCTTCTAGAACCCTATCTAATGGGAACTAAACTGGGTGTATGTTTTATAAAAAGTCGGTTGATTTCATAAAATTGTCTCAAAAACAGTTATCAAAAACAGAAAGCTTAAACCAAAACACAACCAAACGAGCCCTTAGTTATTTGTGCTGTTTTTGCTTGCAACTGAATAACTTTTCCCCTATTCAGAGGATCCCAATTTGGTGGAGATGGTATTATTGGGCAAATCCAATAGCTTGGAGCTTGTATGGCCTTTTGACATCCCAATATGGAGAAATGGAAGAAAAATTGAAGCTCTCTGATGGGATTCAATCAATGCCAATAAAACAGTATCTTAAGGACCAGTTTGGATACAAATATGAATTCTTGGACTTTGCTGCCATTGCAGTGGTTGGTTTCTGTTTGATCTTTGCAGTGACTTTCGCTTTCGCAATCAAATCCTTCAACTTCCAAAGGAGATGATGATGAAGAGGAAGAAGAGCACAGCATAGTCCACTTCAACATCTAACATATAAGGTAATTACTACTTGCAATGATCCTGATTTTGATCTTTAGATTGTTGCATTGCTTTGATAATTTGTGATAACATGTAAAGATTGGTCACTGTTGTTATAAATTCCAATTTATATGAATTTGGTTTAGTTCGATAAAAACTTGATATCAACTGTTTTTTTCGTAAGCTGCAAGAATAGAACAGTGGGTGTTTGAAGGAGTACTCCTTGCCATTCTCAGTTCCCCAGCTCATAGTAGGGTTCCAATCCCAGCCACACCCCCTTCCCCTTAAAAATTACAGCAAAAGTTCTTAGAAAGAAAAAAAAATAGAGAGCGAGAAATGGTCCAATTTTCCAAGACATCCATTATTAGCTAGTAAAAAAAAAACTAGCCTTCCCAATTTCTGATTATAGTTATCATTCATTTGTATGCATCTGCAAGCTCTGTTACTAATACATGCATCCATAAACACGAAAAAATTTCTAGTTTTGTTAAGCATGTTGGTTCCTTGAATTGTAAACATAAAACGAAAACTAATGTTGCATAATGAGATCTTTTGGATGTAATATGCACAATGGCATGACTCAAATTTATGCCAAGACTCAAATTTGCATGATTTTTTTTTTTTTTTTAAAAAAAAAAAAAAGGCATACAATTACTATCTTGTCTTAGCAATGATGAATAACATAAAATCTTATGTTGTTGTGTGCAGCTTTTCCAGTTTTATTGTAGAAGAAAGGAATATGAATTATATGTGCTTTCATAAAGAGCTGAGAACAGAATTACTCAGTGGAGATTTACATAAGGTTTCAAAGGACTTTAAATTACATTACACATATCACATAGAGAAGTCTAATTTCAATTCAAGTTGTATATGACTGTTTTATACATAAAGAATCATGGAAAGATCTCATCCAGATTTTATTCTATTGCAACTTTTGAGAGAAATTTTTTTTTTTTTTCTTTTTTCTTTTTAAATTTTGAGATTCTATACTAAAACGTTTAGTGTAACTTACGTTTACATCAGATGAGGCAAAAATGTAAGTTATAATAAATAATAATTACAATTATTACTATTGAAAAGTTGGTGAGGAGATGCTTATAATGTTTAAATTATCACATTTAAACTTGCCAAAAATTTTACCAAATAAGGCCTAACTCTGGAGCCAAATAAAGTGTGTGGGAGAGTTTGGGGGGAAATTATTTAATAATCCCAGAACACTATGTGGCCATATTCCAAGTCAATCGCCAATTATTTAGCCTTCATGTTGTTTCCCCACACGCAACATAAATCGTGGGCCCCTATCCTCTCTCCCAATCAAAACCTTATGGAGGACCACGTGTCCATACTCCGAGAATTCGGAATAATCACCCAAGTTGGGTAGGCTGAAAGAGAGAATAGCAATAACGGGGAAGGGTGGAGAGAGGTTGCCGGCATCAAGGGTGGGGGTTTGTAAAGGGAAGAGAGGAGAGGAAGGAAAGGGAAAATTCATCATTTCACATAATATTTTCACCTATTCATAATTATTTTACATCTCTAGTGTAATTACTTTTTATTTTTATTAATTATTATTTTTTTTTTTTCAATTTTCTCAAATATAAACAAGGGTATTCTTTGTTGTGAAAAACTAATTAGATTTTTATTATTTATTATTTTATCTTTTTAATGAGAGTGAAAAAATATTCTTACTCACACATGGTAAAATCTGTCAAAAGTTTGTAGTCCAATGCCATTAGTCCAACAATGGAGTAATTATGATTGATTTTAAAGTATCACGTAATTAATGTTATATGATACTCTTCATATGTAGTAATTTGAATTGAGTCATTATCATTGGAAAAATTATTGCATAGGAGAGCTCCAAACAAATCCTCACATGCCACATGCTATGCTGTTAGGTAAAATATCAATATAAATATGATGAAGTCACCATATAGACAGTGGCGGAGCCACGTAAGGACCAAGGGGTCATGTGCCTCGCTTGATTTTGTGATTTTTTTTTTTGTAAATATAAAGAAAATATTTTAAATAAAAAGAATTACAAAAATATTATTAGAGTGAAATGTCAATGACATTTTAAAAATTATGAAAATAATAATGGTTGTTTTGATTGAAAATGAAGAGACTATTATAAACCATATTATCTATGAAAATTTTAAATGTAACGGTGATGTCATTAGTATTGACATGCAAGTATAACTAATCTCACTATAAAAATATGAAATTTATTAAATTGTTAGTTATATTTGACATGTAAGATTCACTCTCTATGTGTTTGTTAACTATTAGTTGGTGATATCGCATACTAATGATGACGTGATATTGCCATTATATTGAGTTTTTAATCAAATTTTGTATAAAAAAAATAATTTACCATTATATAATTTATTTTAAGACTTATGTCCATATTTTTTTATATTGTCCATGATACACTAGTTATAAATAACATTATTTTTTTAATGTTTCTCGAAATCAATTGTAAAAACTTGCGTGAAATATTTTTGTAAAAATTTTTGATATTATAATTAATAAGTGCCTCCCTAATTTAACTTTCTGACTCCACCACTGTATATAGAGCAATCAAAATCGAGAAAGACATCAAGTAAGAAGAAAAAGCAAAAGGTCAAATCGGAGGTGGGCTGAAGTAGATGGGGCTAGCACCGGAGGTGCCAAGGGGGCTAAGGGTTGTTAGAAGGAATAGGGGGGGTTGTTGGTGGAGAAAGGGGGTCGAGAAAGAGTTGCAGTGAAAACAAAAGTGTTGTCACTCATTTTGTTTCGGTTAAATTGATATGAGGTAGTTGATTCTGAATTCGATAGATAACAAGTTTAGAGAGTTTATTCGTTAACCCAAAAAAGAGATTACCAATGGAAAAGACCAAAGGAGGGTGGTCGAAGGGAGAGGAGCTTCTAAAGAAAACCATTGTCAAGGCCATGAAAAATGAAGAGTTGGTATTATTAATAAAAAATAAAAAATAAAAAATATGAAAAGCGATTTTGATGTGCGAGGGTCCAAGATAAATAAGGTAAATTACACTAACCTGAGGGTTGAAAAAAATACAATAAGTATTATAATTTTGATATAATTATGCTAACACTAATATCTCTTTTAATAAAGTTATAAGGATCGAAATTAATGCAAATGATATGAAGACGCAAAGATAAATAAAATAAAACATTTATTTATTTAATAAATAAAAAAAAGACGATAACATTATTTTTTTATACATACACAACTATCAAATTTATGATAAAAAGAAAGTCAGAGTGTTATGTGAATTAAATCTTATGTAGCCTAATATAACTATATTAAATTTATAAAATTAATTTTATTTTTTTTAAAGAAGGTTGGAGGTAATTTACCCAAAGAAATAAGTAGAGGCTAATAACACCCAAAACTTATGGATGTTGGATACCAAATACCCAATTTACCCCAAGGACAAGAAAGTGAGTTGGGCTCAACTTGCAAAACATATATGCAATTCTAAGTTTGGCTTTTAAAAATGAAAAATTAAGAGTGCTGCTATTAGTGTCTTATCAATTATTTTGGATCTTTCATTTGTTTGAATTCCTACTTATAAATTCTAAAACCCTTAAAAAAAATTCTCCTCCCAAATAATACCAAAATTATCTTTGTGAGAACATTCCACTCATTCAATTGAATGCACACCCACACACCTCAAAAAGTCTCTCTTCCAAAAATCCTAACAAAATCCACTAAGGTGATTATTATTTCATCTCCATATATACATGACCTAAGAAAATAAATGTTCGATTAACTGTTCCTGAACAAATAAACAATGTTCGTGTAACGCCCTGAAAATATTACAATAAGATCATCCCACCACAGGTATTAAATAATAACAGATGTCTGAATATAATGTTCTCTCATTCATAAGGTTTCATCTTTTTACAAAAGTTTAACACATGCAATAATACATTCATAAGTCCTAACCCTGAATCTATAGCATCTGTCATAGCAAAAGATATGGAATAAGAGTTAAACAGATATAGTAATGCCCTATTGGCTACAGCTTTCCAAGATAGTACTTGGTTACAACAAAATGAGTTTAAACTCAATACAAATAAAGCCCTAGGCTTGTACAAAATAAATACAATAATAATAAAAATAGAAACTGTTGGCTCCAAGTCTTTCCAAGCTATTGTCTTGGTGGAGGTATATTATCAGCACCTGAAAATGGTTTTCCACATAGGGTGAGTCAAAGTTCAATAAAGATATTCTAACACAGTATATGAATCTTAACAGAGTTATAAGGTGAATGCATATGCAATACTCGTGTCAAAAGTTTTTATATCTCTTTCCAAAACCATCAATGTCAGGTTATATCACAATTCATGAATTCATTTACGTCACAATAGAAAATAGAACGGTGGATACAACACTAAGAATCTCTAGGATGTGTCTGCAAGTAGGCTACAAGCACTACTAATTGCCATTTTTACCGGTACTAACCGGAAGGCTCGGTTTTTGGACTTTCACCAAGCACGCACAGGCCAACATAATACCACAACTACACTCCTACCCAGATTCACCAAGGTATTCACCCATTTTTCTCAAAACATTTTCAATGTGTTCAATATGTTACAATACTCAATGCAAATGGATTTAAATTCACCTAATTCTCATGCAATTTCTACAACAATCATAGTTATCCTCCACCGATAGCCCTTAACAGATATTTCTAAACAGATAAATAATTTTCAATAAAGATATACCTTCCAACATTTCAAGATAGGAGTGATAATTCATATCCAACTCCATCACCATCATTATTATCTTTCCAATTCCATAAAATCAACATTAATTCCATTTCTCTTTACAAAATCAAATGTTCACAAATTACAGCAATATCCCTTTTTATTTACAAACCAATTCTAAGGATAAAAATACATCACTTTACCACAACTCAACCACATTTATAATTCCACAACCATTTTCAAGGATCCATTTGAAAACCCCTCTTTTGATTTCAGCACTAAAACCCTAGATTTTTATCAAAATGCCCAAATCCATGATTTCTTTGAAAAGATAAATAACTAAGTTAAAAATCATACTAAAATATGAAGAAATCCCTACATCAAAGCTTGAAGACAAGGGGGAGAGAGAAGAAACTTGACGAAGCCGAAAACAAACTTTGTTTTGATCAAATGGAAGCTCTAGGTGAGCTCTATCTTTTTATCAAATAGACTAGGGTGAGGATATCACTAGATTAAGGTATATTTGACGTTCAAAGATGGTTTTCTAGAGAGAGAGAAGAAGAAGATCTGAGATTTTTGAGTGTTTAGAGAGAAAGAGAGAGATGTGAAAAAGTGATCTAAAAAGTGACTTTTCGGAATTAATATATGTGCAGATTGCTCGAGCACAGAAATCATCGCTCGAGCGACCAGACACAACAAGAGAGATTGCTCGAGCGAAGAATACCATCCTCCTAGTACTTTTGCCGGCCTGCAAAAGTACTAAATGTTCCAAAAGACCGCTCGAGCTCAAGAAGGACTGCTCGAGCCAAGACCACTCGAGCAAAGAATGTCATACTCCCAGTTGTTTTGCAGATCTATAAAAGTACTGGAAGTTCTCAAAGTTCATTCGAACGAACAAGCCAAAATCTAGGCAGCACAATTTTGAAAAGACTAACTCTTAACCTATTTCAAACACAACTAGGACTCTCCAATAGCCAAACTCAACAAGGAATAAGATGGAAGAAGACATAAACAACCAACAAAACAAGAAAATTCGGATCTAAAATAATGAATGGGTCGAGTTTAAACCAAAACCGTTATAGTTTGGGCTTGTGTTCCTGAATTTCGGTCATATGTTCGGGAGTTCAGTCCCGAAAAAATGACAAACAATTTTTAATATTTTTTTTCAAGAAACTTAATCTTATAACGTCAATCTCCTCTAAGCTAAAAATACCATCAAAGTTATGAACCTATGAGCTTTTATTGTTGTACTTCTCTCGTCTTATGGAATTGTTGTTGCCGAAAAAAACTTCCACTCATTTTCATTGCCGAAGAAGGGTAAGTAATCAAATGGTTGCCACCGTTATAGCCAAAATATTGCCGCTAAAGGATTTTCAACATTTTGAGGATGGGTAGGTTTTGAATGTGGGATTTGAAGAAGATGGGTGGGTGGTAATTGAGGTGAGTGCTCTCATAAACCCTAACTCATGATTTAGTGGATGTGTGGGCTTAATTGTGAGATAGGGTGTCCCAAAATTATTGATGTCATTTTTAGTAATTTCATTTAAGGTTATTATTGTAATAAAAAAGAGGTAAAAATAGGGGGTCCAAAACAACTGATGAGATTTTAATAGTAGCACTCAAATTTAAAAGTTACAAAACAGGGGCAATGAATTTTTTTTGGTTGATTCTATTTACATACCATCAATTTTTCTAGTATATACCATTACTTAATTCACATCAATAATATTTTAAACTTTTGATTTTTTACTCAACACACGCCATAATATTGCTCTTTTAGCCTAACCCACACAACACAATACAGACCTTAACACAAGATGATGTACATACCATCAAAGTTGAAAAGACAATAAGGTCCAAAATACAATTCACGATAATTTTAAATTCATGTGTCTCTCTCTCCCCCTGATCTGTGTTGAATCTATGGAAATAATGTGAGAGCAAACAATGAGAACCATATGGCGAACTGAAATTTTACAGCGACAAAGTAATCAGTGTGGGTATTATGTAAAAATTTAAACAAAAAAATAACTTTAGTATTGTTCGTAAATACAGTGTCGAAAAAATTTAATATGTTCACAAATTTATATTTGAACTAAATCAAAATGTTGAAAGTTTTTATGTATAAATGTTTAATACTTGTTCAACTTTAATAATATGAACAAATGATTTTGTTCAAATATAAATGTGAGACCATGAAAATCCTCTCACATGGATTATAGAGATCCAACGAAGAAATAAGTTTTGCCCCTGTATATCTGCAAAGATGAACATAGTCAGCACCACCCAACTAGGGTTGCTTGCCAAAGACACTCCTATGATAAAGTTAGTCACTGATCCAATGAAAGAAGATGAAGGAAATTAAGTGTTTGTGTGTTGTGTGGGGCAGAGAGATCTTCCCTACACTTCATGAGATGTCTTCCTTTTATAGATGGGGAGTGGGCCGAATAAACCCAACAGTTGGCCTCTTGGCAAGCCTTATTTGGGTTAGCCCAATAAACTAATATTTTTTTTTTTTTTTGGCTTCCACAATAAATAATTGAACATTTTGTAAATGTTCAACTCTGCGTTCATATGGAACAAATAAGTCATTGTTGTAAAAATGAACAACGGCCAAATCAATACGAACAAGATAAATAACAAAGTAAACTGACATTATTGTTATTTTGTTCCAAATCAATGTCATCCATAGTATATAAATCTTTAAAATCAATTGATTTCAATGTTTTGAAACCCTAAATATTCCAAAATAATAACATTTTGAGTTTGAAAAATAATAGAAAAAGATTTGTTCAAGGTGATAGTGTGTACAAAAATATTTGTATTTTCATATTTGAATTGTTGAAATGAGTATATACACACTCACATTGTCCTTGATAGTCATTTTACTTGAGGATATTATTATTATATAAATTTAATGGTTAAATGGTGGTGTGTAAATAGAATTATCTTTTTTTTTTAGGATTGCTATTAGCACTTGCCTAAATTCTTTAGACCTCCATTTCTTAGAGCCCCCACCCTAAACCCTAAATTTCAATAAGTTTTTTTAAACACTCCACTTTAATGTTAAATTTATCCATATTCATAATATTATCACACTCAAGGCACACCCACCTAATTTTGCACACCCTATCTCCTTTTGATGACCGTCTATCTCCTATTAAAAAGAACGTTGACGATAACACCATTGCCTCAGTGAAGAGCATTGCATCAACGGTCCATCATTGAATTTCTTGTCAACTCTCAATGAAGGAAGAATCGACTCAACAGTGTCGAAAGAATACCTTCAAAAAACTCATCGGAAATTCTTGTCCACCATTGTAGAAAACTCATCAAAAATTCCTCTTGGGTAAATATGGACTCCCTATCTTATTTCTCTTTTTCCTATCACATTTTTGTTTTTTGGTTTATTTCAGCATAAAAAGGGATTTTAGAGGGAAAAACTCTCACGAAAAACATAATCTAGTATTGAAGATACAAAAATTGAAAGCACACCAACACTGAACATGAAGGTCATGTTCGGTTCAACAGTACCAACTATCTACATTACTGTTCGGAACCCATATATTGAACTAAATGTTTGTGTTTAGTACTGTGTTACGGAACATAATCTTAACAGTCGGCAAACCAGTACCGAACAGCTCAAACAAAACAATAATGATCGAAAAGACCGAGAATATTTATGTAAGACAGATAAACTTACCAATGGAACGCTAGCCTCATCAAAATTGTTATCATTGTTCTCTATTGCTTTACAAAGTGAAATAACTAATGAAAAGTAATACATTTGACTTGAAAAGAGCTTTCTGATTCAAGATTTCTAGTTCACGAGAGTTTATGATGGTGATGAAGAGAATATATTCAGGGTTTAAGATGATTATGAAGAGTAACAGGTTTAGGGTTTATGTTGGTTGGTTATGAAGAGTAACAAGTTTTGGAAGTTTAGGGTTAGAAAGATAGAATATGTATAGCTGGGGGTGGAGATGAGAATGAGTGTACAATATTGTATAATGTTAGTACTTATTTAGTAGGTAGGTTGTTACCACCCAAACTCGCCCTTATAAATTTAGCGTCGTAACCAGCCAGTAATCCTTGGATTACCGAAGGCCTCTAAATAGATTAGCATAATAAAGGGTTGCAGAAGCAGTTATATAAAACATACATAGTCCATTGAGCTGTGCTGACATACATGGAATAGAAATTTCAAAACTTTACACGTGACGTCATAATTACAATAGTCTTACATCACATTCATTACAGATATAACCAAAAGGGGACTTAGCCTAATATGTAGATAAACAGAAAACTTGTTCATAATCCAAAAAGAAAACAAAGACTTATACGTTCACAAAACATGACCACATGACTTTTGAAACCTCCTCGAGAGATACAAGGGTTGATCGACAAAACAAAGCTCCAGGTGATCATCATTAAGCCTGGCCACACGCCTGATCACCTACATACATAAGTAATAGAGTAAGCGGAAGCCCAGTGAATAATAACAGAGTAAAGGATTTTCATTGAATGATATCCCATATCAGATTCAAAAAACAGATTCCATATCAACAATAGATTCACATTCTCATATAGAAATCAGAGTTCATGCTTAATCGTACGTGGTACATCCATTAGCGCTAATAGAATAGATACAGAACAAATGCAGAACAAATGGTGGTTATGAGTAACTAGTTCCATAAAAGAACCTCCAGATCCGAGTATCAGATAATAAATATGCTGAGCTCCATAATGGAGCCTCCGGTACGGGTAATAGATTGCAGACATATTAAGTTCCATAACATGATGCTAAGGATGCAACGAATACATATCAGAAATTGGACAATCATTCATTGTACAGAACATAACATTTCAGAAAACAGGTCTTATTTCATTATACAGAAAATAAATAAAATTGAACATAGTTTTACTAAGTTATTACTCACAGATACTCCAAAGCAGACAAATCAGATAACTTGCGGCTCGTGACCTACACAAACATAACAGACACACATATTGAAACACGTACTCGGAAAGTACTTAACTTATTGTGTTTCGTTCTTAGTGTATTTCTAAGTCTTATCATCATTATTATGTCTTAATTAGGGTTTAAGAATGTCTAAGATGCAATAAGGATGCCAAAATGTTGGTCAAAACACTTAGTCAAATCTGCTAAAAATAGGGTCCTCGCTACGAGTCAAAAATAATGGTGGTCACTCGAGCTCAACTTCCGTCGCTCGAGTGGTCTGTAAACTCTGCAACAGTATTGGTTGCTTGATTTTTCCGCTTGACACACGCTCGACAGTCGCTCGAGTGTAAGACTGAGATCCTCGCTCGAGCACAACTCTGGTGGCTCGAGCGGTCTACAAAATGTGCAAACTTTTGGAAGCATGCATTTTACGCTCCAGCCAACTTTTGGTCACTCGAGCAGAAGTGCAAAGCAACGGGTGGTCGCTCGAGCGAAAGATCTGTTACTTGAGTGGAAGAACAGAATTCTGAAATTTCCAGATTTGCTCCCAAGCTCAAAACTCGAATTCAAAACCACAAATCATGTTCTTTTGGGCCAAAAGCTTGAGAAAACATGTCTAAACTTGTCAAACATCATGAATTCAAAACCATTTCGCCAAATCAAGGCCCAAAAGCTTGAGAATTGTGTAAAATCAAACTTGGTATATTATAAACATAACATGTATGAAGTACCTTGGCTTCAAAGCTTTCAAAACTTGTTCAAATGAGATGTTAAGCACAAAAACATGTTGAATTCTTAAAACAAAGGCAAGAGGAATACATGCATGTGAGAATTCTTTAAAATCGAGCTCAAATTGTGATGAAATGAACATGCATGCATGATGTGATCTTCCTTACTAACTCATTAGCTCAATTCTTGCATAACTCAACTTAATCCTCTAGAATTCAAGTCATAAATATCATAATTATGTAATCTAAGTGTTGAATCCTTACCTCAACTTCTCAAATAAGCTCTAGGTGATAAATTCACTAATATTCCAAGTCAAATCCTTCCAAATTCTAGCTATTCTCTTGTTGATCTCAATTTCATTGGTCTCTCTTTCTCTCTCACGTTTGAAACTCAAGAATGACGTAAATGAGAATGCAAAGTGTATTCTAGAGGTCTCATATGCCTTATATAGGCTTAATTAAGAAAGCTTGATTAAACTTGGTTAAGCTAATCAATCTGACACTAATTATCCTAATTAATTCGTTCCGAATCAAATTTCAATTAAACCTATCATAAAATTCTAAAAAATCTAAATAATACAGAAACCAAGTCAATTCCGTGATCGAATGCCGATAAGGCCTTCAATTCACAATACAAAACAGAAACGCAAATATATATTCCTACAGCAGACAGGTATAAATACAAATAATACAATACGCATGCAATTAATTAAAAATTTCATCTTAATTACTCATTAAGCATTCTTAATCATGGTTTACTGACTAATCATAGTTTGGGATTGTTACATAAGTGTTCCATTAAATGATATCTTTTAATATAATTTTACTTCAAAATATAATTGTACAAACATAAAAATAAAAAATTAGGAAGTTCAAAGAATTTAAGCAAGTGGTAATAGTAGCACTTTTTTTTTTTTTTTTTACATCTTTTAAAGTTGCACTTAAAGTGACCAAAGTACCCCTCCCTCTTCTTTTCCCTCCTCTTTCTTTCCCTATGCAACCCGGAAAATCATCCCCTGGGGATGGCAAGGGATGGTTAGTCGAAGAGGATCAATTCCTCAATAGAAAAGAACTAACCAAGAACATGCCCTTTATACAGGGCTGCGTAAAGTAATCAGTAACTGAAAATGTCATTTTCACAGTACATAATATTACAGATACCGTCCAGCAAGATCAGATCTTCCACATTTAACAGACAAAGAAACATCAACAGTACTAGAGGATTAATTTCTTAGTGATAGGGTTACAAGGAGTTGGAGAGTGTAGTGATACAAAATACAGTTAAAAAAACACAAAAATGAAAGTAGCTCTATCAAGATAGGCACATACTAATATTTTCATGAGAAACTGCAAAAAAACAAGTCCGGAAAGCAAAAGCAAAATTTTAGCTAACATCACTTCCAGAGCTTAACAATCTTGTCATGGCTAGCTGAGGCAACCAAACCCGTCACAGTTGATACAGCCAAACTGGCAATCAGTCCATCATGCGCTTGAAGAGTCATCGTCTTGTTCTCACTCATGTTCCAAAGCTCAAGACTCTTCACAAATGCCACCAATGGGTTGCATCAGAAACAGAAACCAATGTCAGTGATATTTTCACTTCATTCGTATCTTTAAATCCAAATAGATAGACAAAAATAAAGTTGACACTGATACATATATACAAATTAGAAAAATGACTTCAGAATTCCTCACTAACATTGCAAAGAAACTTTCTCAAGGAACTATTTTACAAGCCCGATGTCTTAATTTAATTTGAGTTCCACTTGAATATAATCCAACTTGGGGTAGGAAAATAATTCTAAAAAAAAAAAAATGGGGAAATAAATGTAGGTTATGGCCAGTAAAATTCTGAGAAGATATTTTATACAGAAATCCCAACCTAATGATGTGGCAGTGACATTCTTGAAATTGGACATGAACTTGATGAATTTTTTGTTTTAAAGTGAAAGGACCAGATTTTGGCACCATTCAAAATTTCTGTATAAATTGGGTTCAGTAAGATTGTGGCATAAATTGAATAACTATCAACACAAACCAACATGACATCATGTACCACCAACTAATAAGCAAATAAGAAATATCAAGACAGTAAAGCAGGCATATAAAAAGGTGCACACGATTTACCTGGTAACAGCCAATGACCAGCAATGAAGAATATGTGGGATGGAAAACACAAGAATGGAATTTGTGGCCATTACAACTCAACTCGTGAACACAATCCCCTTCACTCCCAGTTCCAAGTGTCCAAACTCTAACAGAGTCCTCACTAACAGAAGCCAGATATTCTCCTGAAGGATCCCAGCAAACAGCGTGAATAGGCTTTGTATGTCCCTACGGTAACAGAGCCAAGATCTAAAGATCAGTTCAGCCACATCAAGACAGGAGGAACACAAGAAGACAGAAAAGAAAAAAAAAAATTAAAATAAAATAAAAGAAAGAGTAAATCAAAGCTAACATTTGATTGTTTGAAATAAAAACAATTAAACATAGAAAAGGTGACAAGAAAACAATGAAAATAATTCATGTATCAAGGAATGGAGAGCCTACATTAATCTCCTAAAGAACCACAATATATATATCTACATTAATATGATTACAGTACGTAATCATATTTGAACATTGAAAACTACTACTAGTTTGCAACCCCCAGGGTGGCCCAGTTTGCTTCAAACTTTAGGTTAGCATTAGGAATGTAGAGGGGCTACCAAAAATGTGTATGGCATTTCTATTTTTGACAAGTAAAATTGAAAGTGGGTTATGCCTTTGATCCCAAGAAAAATCAACCAGAAGACCAAGAAAAAAAGGGGCCAAAATCCACTTTACCCCTTGCAGTTTGACCCCAGAGCACTTTACCCATCTTTTAAAGTTAGCCAAGGGTGCGACTATTAATAAAACCCACATAATCTCTTTGGACCCCCACCAAATTTAAAGTTCTTTGGACACCCCACTTAATACCAAATTTAACCCCCAGCTATCCCTAACCTTACCCCCACCCATCCACCACCTACCACCACTACCAGCTCCAAACACCCTCCCCTGCCCCTCAGCTCAGACCAGTTCTGAGCACCCTCCCTTGCTCCTTGTCAACTCCGAGCAGCCCCACCTACCACACCCCCAGCCCTTCCCCACCAACCATCGAAAGCAAACCAAGAGAGAGAGATTTGCGAAACAAGGTAGAGGAATTGTGATGGGGAGAGAGAGGGAGTGAGAAATCGTGAAGGTGAGGGAAAGAAGGGGTATCCGGAGAGTGGGGGGCTACGTAGGGTAGGGGTTGGGGGAGGCTAGGGAGGGATGAGGGAGGTTAGAGTGGGGCTGGGGGTGGCAGCTGGAGCTAGGGAGGGGCTGGAGGGAAACAGTCAGAGCTGTGGATGGGCAGTGAAGGGTGGCAAGAGCTGGTGGTTGTGGTTGGGTAGGGTTTCGGAGATAGGGATTGGAAGAAGGAAGTGGGGGGGGGGGGGGGGGGGGGGGGGGGGGGGGGGGGGGGGCGGCGCACAGAATTGGAGTTTTATGAGAGTAAAATCGTAATAATGTTTTTTTTTGAATAGGTGAGGGTCCAAAGAAGAAATTAGAGTGCTATTAGCAGCAACCAATTGCCAAAGAGGGTAAAATTGTAATAATCTCTGGAAGAAACTTTTTGTTAGACTTGAGTAAATCTACGAAGAAATCAAATGTGGACCAACGATGAAGTATATAGTTCCCACAGATAACCTAGCAAAAGATTGGCATCAATAATAATTTCAATCACTACTTGGCATTAGACAAGATTTGTTAAGCAAACGATATGATTAGCATAGTGGTATCTTGAAGGCATCCTAAATGTGAATAGACAACTTATCAAACATCAAGAGTAATTTTATGGTTCAAGGTTTGAAAGTAATATCAAGAACAGTACCATTTTAGGTCGAGAATGCATACATGCAGTACATCATTCTGAAGAATAATGCCCAAGTGTAAGCAGATATTTTGGAGTATTTAGGCATAGCTTTTTGCCAGGCTGCCCTTGAAAAATTGGCTTGCTATGCAAGGAATTATTGAATTGGCTCCACTTAAAACATGATGATACATGTATTGTATATATCTAGCTCCATTTTTTTCTCCCTTTCTTGGCATGGTATACAAACATAACCATTTTGTAGTAATTACTTAGGCTCCATTTGTTTCAACATAAAATATTTTTGTCAAAATTATTTTACTCATTTTCCGTTGTTTGGTTAAACAAAAAGTGAGTAAAACATTTTTTAATGAAAATATCTTTGCATCATTTTCTCAAAAATAACTAACCTTTAAAAATTCCATAAGGCAATTTTTACAAAGTTGACTCTCACTTACTACCTTTTTAACACATTTAGCATTTTCAAATAAATATCTTAACTCACTAAAAAGTCATGACACTTTATTGAATCAAAATTTCTCTTTTAACCAATAAAATATTTTTGTTTCAAGTGTCAACCAAACGCCGAAAAACAAAAAACATTTTTTTGTGTAAAATATTTTACGTTTAAACAAACAAAGCTTTAGTTCTACTCATGGAAGTCAATAACTAAATTGAAGTACTATCTATCTATTGGCGTGTATAGATGCTTCTGTTGCCGAAGAAGCTATATATTTTTTTTTTTTTTTTATTTTATTTTTTAATAAGCATTTCTAAGGCAATTTACTGCTGTCCAAAGAATTAAACTGCACATTGGTCTAGCAAAGCCACTATTGCTCTGGCAATAAGGACGTTCTGACATAAAAACTGACCTGTAATGAATGCCGACAAGCTTGTGTTTCCACATCAAGTATGGACACAACATTCTCAGCAGCTGCAGCAAGATATCTTCCCAGACGGGGTTGAAATCTCACCTGCGTAGTGCCACCCTAATCCCCAAAAAAAAAAAAAAAAAAAAAAAAAGATTAACTGCAGCCCCCATGAGGGAAAGAGAAATGATCAAATAAATAACTAACAGAAAAAATTATGCATCTAATTTTACAATGGAGGCAAGAAGTTCAATAGGTTTTACCTTGAATACTCTTGCACAACTTCCATTGTTAATACTCCAGTATCTTATCTCACCGTCCCCGTCACAAGAACAGATAAGGTCATCTTTATTCGGATGGAAGTCTAGAGACATAGCAGTAGAAGAATGTCCAGTAAAAGTACGAAGTGAATAGCCAGGCTGCAGTTGAAGTCAAATCAAGTAAGACTAGGGCAGCATACCAAAAGATAAGATAGATCTGCCAACAGACAATCAAAAATGAACTAAGAAACTAAAATCAAAACTCCCCTCAAGAAAATTTGTACTTGTTGGTGTTGCACAAATCTCAAATATCCAGGCTTGGAGTGGGTTATAAAAAAATATTCTCTCTGCACTTATGTTATGCTCTCTCATTGCATTTGAGACTGCTTATCTATAAACATACCTAGTTTTTTTATTTTTTTTTTATTTAAATCATTAATTAATATGAATACTGATCCAATCAAGATGTTGTGAATTTATTGAAGATTTGTCTAACTTCCCAAATACAGTCACACGTGGCACACCATGTAAATTTCCAGATCAGAGATTAAATATCAAAAGGTTTTTGAATGCACATGGACATTCAGTTCATCTATCAGCTTGCCAGACTGAATTCACATGGACATTCAGTTGATCCAAAAAAATAAGGAAAAATAATGGATTGGATAAGGATCACCACACAAATAGTCTGAAACCAAGGTCAGAGCCCTACATAAAACAGGGCCAATACAATATGATGCAAAACAGAAGATTGGTTAACAAAAGGCATTCAGCGACAAGATGGTTTATGTGAAGAGAAAGCAACCATACATGTGAACAAACTGTAGAACAAAAAAAATATGATGAACAAGGAAAGGAAAGAAAAATGAGTACTAACATTGTCAGCATCCCAAACCCTCACAGTTTTGTCGAAAGAAGATGTTGCAAGTCGTGGCATGCTGGGACTGAAACGGACATCAGTAATTAAAGAAGAATGTTCTTCAAGTGTACTTTTTGCCTTTAAAGTGTCCGTATACCACAATACAGCCTGCATCAAAAGTCATGACGTGAAAAAGAACACATTACTCTTCTAAGATTGAATTAATCAATATTAAGCAGCTTCAAGTCTCCCAGCACATATATTGTAGCTTTTCAAACATATTCTTGGAAACATTCCTAAAATCCCATCCACCCACTTGTACGCACCTTTTTGTCATGGCCACCACTTGCAAGCAGTTTTCCATCAGAAGAGAAGTGGCAACACACAACTTTGCTTCCACTAGCTCGAACAGAATTGATTTCTGTAAATGTGAACCCTGAAATTGAATGCAAAGTGGTAGCCTCAGAATCTTAGTTGCATTAATCATCTACTGGGGTGACGTTTCTGCTCTAGAACCACGATTCCATGGTTCAGAGGAAAATCGAGTTAGAACAGATATATAGCATGTGGGGTAAAAAAAGGACGAACAAATCAATCTACGTCAAAATGAAATTAGATTTTAAAAAAATGAAGAAAAAATTAAAATGGTATAAATTACCTAAACCTTTTGCCTTCTATTCTTTCCACAACTACTAAAAATAATATATACATATATTTCTTACATTTATTTATATATAAACGCTCCTCTAAGAGCTCCCAACCTTAAAGACACTTCTGCGTGCCCTTGCTCATTGCCCCTACCCCCTGCTGACCCCGTGGCGTGCAGCTAAGCTCATAATGCACCCCAGTACAACAAATAAGATTCTCATCGCATACGAATTTGACATTATACTGATTTCTGCATCTGGATTATTACTTAGGGTTCGTTTGGGAAGTGGGTTGGCTTTTTGGCTATTTTAGCTTCGGGCTAAAAAGCCTCGTTTGGAAAGGGCTTTTTGGCTTTTTTGACTTTTTGTGAGAAAAAGAATGTAATGATTATGGGTTGAATGTAATGTTTTGTCTTATTGGGCTAAAAAGCCTATTTTATCTTTTGTGGCTAAAATAGCCCCAAACCCAACCCAACCCATCTTCCCAAACAGAGGCATTCAATTCCTACTACTGTTTGCACCAATTGTCACATTCAAAATTCAGGATTTACTACATACCAAACAAGGAATAGATACAAATTTTCAAAACTACAAAAAATTGCATCTAGCAGGCAAGTTAAAAAAAAAAAAAAAATCAAAATACAATATTGCATTATATAATAAAAAATGCATAAATAAATCACATGGAGAGTGACCTTCACTGTGTCTTTGTGAATTTTCAGTTTCTTAAACTTTTAGGAACAGAGGGAAACAAAATCAAAATGGCATTCTTTTTTTAGGATACCACATGTTAAGGATGTATGGGAAGCACTGAAATACAGAGATATATAGTCATTAGGTTCACATTGCAAAATCATGTGGCAATTATCAGCAATAAGTTCACAATAATCACAAATAATTCAAGAATATAGATCAAGGAAAAGCAACGCAGGCAAAAGAACACAAAGCTGTCAAACACAACTATAAATGTGGAATAAATACATAAATTAGCAGATAATTCAAAGTGCTAAATTCTACATGATTTGCTAACTGCTAAAACAAAAGTGACATAAATGGGTCATAGAGAGTTCTAGCAATGATCCGTTCTCGAGAGAATTTATAAACATAAAAAAGGTGAAGCATGTGCTAATCATTCAAATCAGAAGGGGTAAGTGACAAGGAGTTTTCAAAAACTTGTCCTGTGGAGGTTTAGCAAACCAGTTAGATCATTGAATGCTGTGGAGGAGTGGATGGAAAGAATCTGGCAAGTAATGGAGAATGTTATGGTTTTCGAACTGCTGGGAACACTACTGCTAGTCAAGTTCCCATCCGAATCCAAAAGCATCTAGGGTTCTGAAGGAAATCATTTTGTCATTTGGTGTGTTGGTTTTTTAGATTCTGTTTCACTAGAATGGTAAAGAGGAAGAAGGAAATGAGAGTCAACATTGTCAAAGCAGAGGTGCTTCTCACAGTTCCAAGCGAAAAAATATTTGAGTGTCAGTGTCTGTCTATAAGAGTTGGAACCAAACCTAAAGAGCAATGTGGAGACACAACTAATAACAGTTCAAGAAAATAATTCAAAATCATCTTGGTTGCAAATGACATTACGAGCTACATAGTTCAGCTTATGACAGAGAAATTGCCAAGCCTGATTCCTACACCTCAGGCACTCGACAAGCAGACACAGAATCTGAACTCACTAGACTAGAATGAAATATCATTCGATATTGCCATTTTAATCCAAGGAGCAATTGGGGAAAGGAGTATGTTGTTTGGAGATGGTCATCAAAGAAATTCCTAAATAGGGTGGCCAGACAGTGCAATCAGAAGCCCATGCAAAGGTGCCTCATAATCATCACAATCATGAGAACAGTACATGGCACAACAATCAAGTGCAAAAGCATGTGGAATGCAATCGAAAATTTCTTAAACACAGTGGCAAACAGAAAACACTGATCTTCACACACACACACACGGAGAAAAGAGGACGCTAGTAGAGAAAGGTGGATCACATTATCCAGTCCACCTATTCACAAGAGAAGAGGAGAAGGAGGGGGGGGGGGGGGGGGGGGGGGATGACTGAAAATAAATAAAGAAAGCTTAAATGACTTCCAAGCCTCTAAAATGAAATGAAAAAAGTAAAGATAAAAAATAATAATAAGGTGGCTATGAAGAAAGATGGGGAGGAAAGGATTTGAAACATGTAACAATAAGGGGATCAAGAAAGATGAATAATGATAGGATAGAGTGAATTTCTATGAAATAATCATTCATATTCATCCATCTAGTAATATCTCAATTCCACTCCGATTGACCCAGTTATAGGCCTTTCAAAATCCTAAGAACATGTAGTCAGCCTAAAAAATCAACTCCACCCATAATAATGAAATTAAGACCCAAAAATGTTTTGAACAAAGAAGCATGAACAGTTCTAAGAAAGTGGCATCCCTGTGTCAGACTCGAGTAAAACACCAACACTCATCAAGCAAATCCCGATCTTGTATATATGACAAACAATAAATATATAAAATTCTATATTTGTGTGTCCCCAACATGTCAAGGAAAGGCTACCACGTGCACTCTAGAAAAGGTGCATATGGTATGCACCTTATACAAAAAGTATTTCTACCACAAAATGTATAACTTTTATCACAAAAGATGTAACTTTTGGCTCATCACAAAAAATATTACTTTTTGCACATCACAAGCATAACTTTGTTATTCATAACTTTAGGGATGCACACAATAACTTCGCCATTCATAACTTACACCACAAAAATCGTAACTTCCATCACAAAAATTCGCAACTTTTCTTACAATAGGCACCTTTTTGGGGGTGCACATTGTAGCGTTTCTCATTTTTAAAACACAACACATCTACTAACATATCCTACTAATATTGGCTCCCACAACCACTTGTGTGTGTCAAAACACCAAATATCTTCAAAGCTTTATAGATTTGGTGACAAGATCTCCACTAGGGTTAGATTTTTGGATAAATCAATCCCCTAAATAGATAAAATTTGATTTTGAGTTTTTGATTATCCATCTCCAGTTCTAAACCTAAATGGTGCAGCCTAGGGTTAATCTAGGGTTCAAACCTGTATTGGAGAACCAAAATATTTGTTACTAGTCCTTAAAGCAGTTCAATCATCAATTGTTCAGAAATAAAAGCACCAATAATCAATAGAGAAAAAGAGATAAACCAGCAGTTCTTTAAGCATGTAAACATTTTATTTCAGACAAATCTAGATTTAAATGAAAGGCATAACAGTCCACAACTAATGACCGGAATTGAAATTAAAGAGAAAACACCTTAAATCAAGGGGCTCTTAGGTTAAATGCAGTGAACAAATTTTAGGTTTCCACTACAAGTGATAAACATGAAATCTTAAGAGGGAAGGTCAGTAAGTGTTCATTTTACATTTGCTCTAGTGCAATTATCATGTAGCTGGGTTCACCCCCTGGGCACTTTTACTGAATCATCTTTTAACCACTGGAAATAAGGACGCGCAATATATCCGAGAAATCTCAATTCTGAGAATTTGTTGTAACCCTAATGGCAAGTTAAAAAATTGCAGCTGACTCACCTTTGCTAACATCCATGCAACGACCAACTGTATCTCTGAGGTCTGTATCATCATGAGATAAAAAAGACTCGACATTATCATCAAGAGATCCATCATCCACAAAACGATCCATGTCAGCCTGCACAAGATCTTTATCATCCCACTGCGAAAATGAAATGCCAATGAGAGTTTATGCAATTATATACCTATATTAAAATAAATAAAATAACTTTTATTCAAATGACACAAGAATATAAAGAATCTGCTCACCAATTGATTTGACGGAGATGTAAGACTTCCAGTACCATCAGTACCAAACATCATCAAAGGCTTTGAAGAACTACTACTATGTGGCAAAGCAGGCATTGAGATCACATCTCCAGGTGTATGAGTCGATGGCGTTGAGGGTGCTGAACTTGGGGAAGGTCCTGTTGTGTTTGCTGTTCCAGAGCTATTGGCAGGGCCGGAAGATGATACAGGCTGCTTTCTCTTTCTCCCAGTCTGGTTTTTTGAAGCCTTAAAATGCATCAAAAACCATGTTAGGAATCTACTCGACAAATATATGGGACAAAGTTATGAAGTTTACAACCACATCATTAACACAAACAATTTCAAAGACATCATTGCCTAACCCCCGAGGTTGTGATGTGAACACCATTCATCTCTCTCGATATATTCTTCTTAATACATATAAAGTGCAAACTATCACATCATCCTGACACAAACAGTATTTAGCACGCTTAAGGAGAGCAAAAGTTCATCAAAACTACTTTAAGGAACCTTTGGGGATGACAGTAAACCAACAAAACAAAGGTCTATAAAGTTAGTATAAACACTGGTAACTCTCTTGAATCTTATTATCCAAATATAATTGATAAATACGGCCAAACTGAGAGAGAGAGAGAGAGAGAGAGAAATGAATACCCAGGACATGCCCAGGCAAGGAAGGTTTAACACAATCATTTGTATCTAATCCCACAGAAGAAATTGCATACTAAATACCTATCATTTTGAAATGACACAGACCGGCGTGTGTCCACCTGGTCCCAAGGAAATTCCCCATGAATGAGACCGAACTAGTTAGAAGAAAAGATTAAAAAGCTCATACTACTTAGGAGTAATCTTTTCTTCCTCCCTGAAGGGTAATTCCAAGATTACACAATGCAGCGAAAGCATTAAGCAGGTATCATTTAAGTATACATGAAAAATAATGAATGACAGAAATAGACCTAAGTGAGAAAAAGGTCCAATAAACATGGAGAGAAAAAGGGGGAGGAGGGGGTGACTATGAGAGTAAGAAACATAATGAGTCAAGAAAGTAGTCCAAAGATTTATCACAACAGCTCGCGAGAGCTGTCAATATAGGTTTAAAAAGATGTCTGAATCTATTTGCATCCCTAATGCTGCATTATTTTCTATATAAAAAGTTCTCAGCTGCTTAGGTCTGCACCAAATGGAGAGAATGCCAAGGGCATGAACGCTCTTCTAAATTATTTCTCAAATACTCACTAGTAGCTAGAAAAGGAATTACTTGGGGGGTGTTTAGATGTGCAAAAGAAGCCAACTTTTTGGCTAAAAAAGCCAAAAAGCTTGTTTGTCATCAGCTAAAAAAGCCAAATGTCACATCAAATTTTTTTTTTTGGATCCATATGTCATGTCAACTTTTTCACATTAGCAACTTCCCAAACACATTAGTTTTTTAAGCTTCTAAAAAAGCCAAAAAGCCACTAAAAAAGCTGATCCCAAACAACCCCTTATCTGGGAAAATAAAAAGGAGGGAAAATTGAAGTAAAATGACAGACCTGATCATTTCCGCGAAAGGAGTTTGACATGCTACCATCTGCTGCGACACTGCCAGCACCCACAATTTTATCCTGCTGATGATGATTATGGTTTGAGGACTGAGATTGTTGGCCAGAAAGAGCATGCTGCTGAAGCTGTTGCTGATTGCTGCTCTGTTGCTGCTGCTGTTGTTGCTGCTGCTGTTGCTGAAACTGAGCCATTTTTAACTACACAAAAAATAAATAAATAAAAATATAAAATATAAAATTAAATTAAAATTAAAAATTTTAAAAAAATTAAAAATCAGGAACTTAAAAGGCCTTGGATTCTTAAATGGTAATGCAAGGAAAAATAACATCCAGAGAAGCGACTTCTCCAATTGCAGAGAGAAGGTAGCTGGACAGAGTAAAAAAGCACCTTATGTAACATATCTGGGTCTCCACGGGACAAAACAGAACCAGCTTGTAAAGGTGATCCAACATTTGGAACTACATCACCAACAGAATTTGTAAGCCCATCCTTCCCAAGGCTCATGCTTCGGTTATTCATGAGCATTCTCAACCTTCTGTTTTCCATATCATTAGCAGATGGGGATGTCAAATTTTGCTGTGCAAGCATGAGCTGTTGCTGGTGCTGTGGTGTCAACATCTGAAGTTGATTAAAGGGGTGAGAACCCTGCATAAATGATTTTTGTTGCTGGAGAAGCCCAGAGCGAAGCTGCTCCAGACCCTAGAAAAAAGGAAAAGGGTAAAACAATAACACAAAATAATAAGCAAACGACTGCAAAAGCAATTGGAACTGAAAATCACATATTGAACCAGTAAAGAATGGTTTGTGAGGCCAAATACATAATTTGCATAACAATTAAAACTAACTCTAAAATAAGTGAGGAAATAATGGCCATTATTTACTTCAGAAGCACAACATTAATTCATTTCACTGATGATCAAATATCATCATGTATTCAAAATGCCAGCAAAACATGATCTGCTACAGCAATTTGGTCTAAACATTTTTTTGATTGGCAAAGTAAAAATTTCATTAAAAACATGAAATTCAAGGTACAAGGAAATGAAATGCAGAGAAAGAAATTCAGAGTGTGTAAACTCCCTTACTACTGCAGCTTGCATCCACACAACCAACCCCTCGGCCTCACGAGTTTTTTAATTTTGAAAGAGCAGAAATAAAAAGCAAAAACAAAATACAAAAAAGGAAGAAAACCAAAGTACTTAAGTAGATCTTAACTACACAACCCAAGAAGCTTAAATCCCTGACACACCCTGACCCACCACAACATTCAAAGTCACAAATGCCCAAAAAGTTGTTCTCCAAAACACTTCCCAATACACTGATCCACATCACCAAAACTTGGCACATGCTTCCACTGACCACATGCATTCTATTCTCCGGTCACCGATCTTGGATTCAACGACTGAACTACCAAAGAACTACACTGTGACCCAGAACCCCACTGTGAACTCTCTCTCAAGAGACCCTGGATAAGCATAACTTAATCAAGGGCTAAAGAACCAGAAGAACAACCAAATGAATCTAATCATCACTTACCAAACCTCTTCCTTTGCTTGCGCACTACCTGCACCTGCACACCACCAGCTTTAGCCTCACCATGGTAAATCTAACACCCATAATGAACACCCATACAACACCACTCAAACATCGAACACCCATATACAACACCCATGACCGAAAGGCCCCCTGGAACACCCCAAAGCGCTGGTGCGACTCCAAACCCTAAACCCTAAAATCCTCACAACAACAAAGAAATAAAGACATGCTAACAACAGATTCAAAAGAGAAATGAATAATTATCTCAGGCAGGTATTCTCTTATAGGCTTATTGATAATAGGGAAAATTCACTTTACCAAAGGGTTTGCTTCATGCGCCCATTAACCATGTCATTTGGAAATAAGCACATAACTCCCTATGGTTTGGAAAATAAAGTACAGAGTTAACTTTTCTATCCAAGTTAGCAGGCTTTGAGAGCCACAAGCCTATATGGAGAGCAAGTCATTGTTAAGACAAAAATACCCCTCCACTCCTGCCCCCACCCCCCCCATCACCATTTCTGCTACCGCTGCACCCCCAACAACTGCACCTAGAGCACCCGTCATAACTCTGCCATTCTAGTGAAGTCCAGATTTACTATTGTTTGAAATCCTATATTGGATGATCAAAATAAATATTGTTTCAATTCCTTTGTTTTTAGGTTTAATTGTTATCACAATGATTGTTTTGGGAAGGGCAAATTACAATTTTTTGGTTCGTGTGAAATAGGTAAACATATGTACATATATATGCAATCATTTGTGCGGGCATGGTTTTTTTGGGTTACAGTCCTAGTTTGTTAAAAAGTTTAGTTATGAGTTCTCCAAATGAAGCCTAGATTGGTTATAGGATTGATTCTAAATGTGAAAGTCGTGAATTTCCAGCAAATAAATTGCATGAGTGAGCATTGAACCGTTGTTTTGCTTCAAGAACTATGTCAAAGTATCGAACCTTAAGCTTCCACATGAAACACAGGCCTTCAGAGTACATTTCATGCTTCAGCCATGGCCTTTCTGGGTTACCCAGGAGCAAAAGAGTAAAGAAAAAAAGAGAACCTTTGAAACAGTAGTTTTACTGTAGCAGCGGGAACTCTCTCTTACTATATAATAGTATAGATATATAGGTTTGGAGGAAGAATACGGATGTATTTGGATAAATTTACAAGTGTTGTTACTGCACGTTTTAGTCCACAAACATGGGAAGTTACGTGTTTATTTCCAAATGATGGAAGGTAATGGGTGAAGTGAAATTTGCCCTTGATAATAAATGCAAGCATCAATGCAGTCAAAACAAAGGCTTGGGGTAGCTGAATATAAGAATTGTATGTGAGCTACCAAGTCTAACGAAAATTCTAGAATGTTGCCTGCATGCTGAATCACTCATGTTATGATCTTCTACATCCTAGGTCTTCCCCTTCCATCAGGCTGGCTTATGATTCATTGAAATAGAAAATTTTGGAAGAATTAGGTTCAAATAAGTTTCCTATCATCTATACCCCACCCCCTTTCCTTTCAAAATACAAACATAAGAATTTAGCCCTCCACAAAATGGCTCACTGAATTTGGCAAGTTTTAGTTCTTATTGAGTTGCTATTCAAATCTCAGAATTCTGTTGCAGTATGAAATCCTTGTAGGATTGATTCCATCAAATCGCTAAAACTTAGTACTCTTAAGTCTGCAACTGCAAGACTAATAAAATTAACAAGATGACGAAAGGATTCCCCTAATTGTTTATACAAAATGTGTTCTATATATGGTTTTAAAAAGAAAAAATAATTTATGTGAAGGCTATACTTGACCTACAATATAGACAGTACAGAAGTTGAAGACCTAGAATATCAAAAAAAATTCCTTTTTGTAAGTGTTTTTCAGCCTTCGGAACTACAAATTAGCCATAAAAAAGTCATTACAATTTTAAAAAGTCTAGCGGAGCTTATGCTGGAGAACAAAAAAATTGGGAAATCTAGAAGGAAAAACGCATTCTCTTTACTAAACAACAGAAGAGTTCAAGTCTGAGATTAAGAAGAATGCTCAATCACATTAGTTGTAAAACTATGGGTTAGGGGTTCGTAAATGAAACCTTATATAAAATCTCTCTCTACTTCGACAACCAACTTTGCTTCTCATGAAATGTTAAAACACTCTGATTGCTACCTCTCTACCAAAACAGTAACCATAGCTTTAAAAGATACAGAAGTTTACAAATAGAAGATGAAGAATGAAATACTATGCCACCTTTTGGAATTGAAGCCTTCAACTCAATGATAACCATCAAGTTCACATAGAAATTCCGGTCTGGTAATTTATCATCTTCTAATTACAGTTAGAAGTGCAAGAAGTGCAAACCCC